>CM047580.1:25767549-25836337 GCA_026184515.1 Peronosclerospora sorghi
TTCTTATCGACGCGCCTTAGTGTCTTACGACACGTCTGCGATGCCATAGCGGAAATCCAAGACAAGCAGAAGGAGCAAGCTGACCGCAAGGGGCGGCGTAACAAAAGGGTATACAAAGTCGGAGAAAGTGTTTTATTAAACGCTAAAAATCTTCCTACACATGCAGTTTCAAATGTGTTGCGCAATAAACTGCGCCCCAGGTTTGTGGGACCCTTTAAGGTACTAGCCCGAAAGGGCTTGTCGTACAGCTTAGACATCCCGAAGGCGATGCGTACGCATCCAACCTTTTATGTGGGTATGCTTAAGTCATACCAGAACCCGGAGGCGGGTCCCCTCTCGGAGGAGGGTGAGAAACCGGATAGCCGAAAGGCGCAACAGGTCGGAACATCTCCGACAGGGTTGATATACGACCCTGAAGCTCCGCAACGAGAGTCTCGAGAGAGGCAAGCCGCTCCTCGAGGCGTTCATTCGCACTCCCCTCGTTGCGGAGTTCCTACTGAGCATCTTAGATGCGAAGGCTGTGCTGATCACAGCGCTCGTGGAAGTCACGCCGCAATAGCGCGACCCCCTCCTCCAGTGCTCGATACGGAGGGTACGCCACATTATCATGTGGAACGCCTGATGGCACGACGCCATCACCGGGGTGAGACCCAGTACCTGGTGAAGTGGAAAGGGTATCCACATTTCCAGAACTCGTGGGAGTACGAGACTCCCCTGCGGTAGGATTGCCGTGGCGTCGTTGACGCTTTCGAGCGGGAGAATCCCACTGGGAGTCAACGACCAAAGGGGCTGAAGAAGCCCCTTCACTCCCAATAGCTGGGAGTTTGCCGGAGGCAGATGCTGTGCTTGCATTGCTCTCCGGCACCACATCGAGAGCAGAGCGCGTATAATAGGAGGCAGGCAATTGCCCTTGCGCTTTGGCCTGAGAATAGGCCAAGCGTATCGCTCTCTCTACCCGAACGTCGTGTTCGGAAAAGCTGTTGTACAGCGCATCGAAACTGAGGAGGTGTTTCTCCCTTTCCGCCCAGGCGCGGAGCGCCTGTTTTGCGTCTTCGACGCTTTCGTCCCTCAGGAGAACAAGGGGAATCTCGCGGAGAACATCCACGAGGGCACCGCGTGCCTGTTTCCCGAGGCGCTTCCGGTAGGCCTTAACGGAATAATGTTTGGGCGTTAGTAGTCGGGATCGGAGTTGGTTCCGATGCGAAATTTCACGCGGCAGTATAGCCGCTCGTCCAGGGGTATAAGAGGCTAAGCCCCTCTTGTCCGCGTTCTTAGCCCTCCTTTGAGGGTCGCGAGGTCCCTTACGTGCCCGTCCGGAACGTCGGGCCTCTTAAACCAAGGACGGTTCATTGGTGGTGGTTGCCTGTGGCAACCTGGAGGTATTACCCCTAGCGGGTAACGGTGGCGCACGAGTTAGTGCGGTCTCCCCACGTGTGGGGAATGGTTTGGATGACTGATAGCGCCGTTCGGCGTTATCAACATGGCCAGCCGTTGGGGAGAGATCCCCAAGGGCGTCCACTTCCGAGCCGTCGGAATAGTTTGCGTCCATAGCACCGCTGAGGGTGTACAATGGACAGCCAGAGGTATGGCGTTGGAGTTCTCCAACAAAATTTTGTTTATTGCGTAAGCAATAGTCTTGATGGGGGAGGATGTAACGGGGTTACATTCGGATAACACTGAGTGTTGGTGTACATGAGTACACCACGGTTGAGGCCAGTATTGGCCGGGTTGAAAGGTTTCGAACCTTTGGTTATTTTAACCAATCAGGGCATTGGCCCTTGGTGTGGTGGTGTGTCAGCCATCCACGTGTCAGTACACAGGTGAGTACACTACATTTTAGCTAGGTACGAATTAGGAATATTCTACTTAGTGTTACATATAGTTTATATTAGTTTAAATAATTACATATTAAATATATTCAGTTTACTTTTCTATCTTTAGTACAGACGCACGACCTCGACCGGTCGTGCGTGTAGTGAGTGCCGTAGCGTAAGGGAAGCCTTCCCCTTAGCTACACCCTTTGTAAGGGAGCCTTGCCGTTAAGGCACTAGTAAAGGCTAGAGTAAACTAACCCGGGAATCTTGGCCCCGAGTAGGAGAGCTCTCTTCTACTAAGCCCTTAATAAGGGCGTATCGGCTAAGTAGCGGCGAACACCGCTTTAAGGAAAGTCTTCCTCTGTGCGCTAGCCGCACCGTGCGTATACGCACCGGCTACATCTCTTGACTTCTTCTTTCTTGTTTTTTCCAAGGCAGATGACTTGGGAGTCTTCTTGATCGCGCGTCCAGACTTCCTGGGGTGCTTGCGCGACTTATCACTTTTATCTTGAACCACTATCTGCCCTGATATGGTGGTTCCTTGGGCCGAGCCTGCTTCTGCGCCTATTGCAGCTCGCCTCTCGAGCTCTTCTTCAGCTGCGATGTCTAATGTCCTTGTAATTTGGTCACTCGCCCCTTGTCTAGTGTCTCAATCGCACTGACATGGCAGTGACCGTTGCCACCCTGTCCTTGAGCAGTAGTACTTTGAAACCCTTGGTTTTATCACTGCGACCAAGAATCAAAGATCGCTCGGCATGTTTCGCTAGGGCCTTCTTACGCGGGTCCCTCCACACCATGCACGGCGAACCAAACACAACAGTTTCCTTCAATGAGGGTTTTTTTACCCGTCAACACTTCGTAAGGTGAAAGTTTTACAAGATTAGAACGGGTCGGGGTACGGTTTAAGATGTATGAGGCATATTCCGCCGCCTCAGACCAGTACATCAACGGTGCACCCGACACAAAAATCATATACCGGACCATGTTAAAAATGTTCCGGTTCATCCTTTCGGATTTCCCATTTGAGGCTGGATTACCAGCCTCCGTAACTTGTCGACGAAAACCAGTCCTCTTGCAAAACAATTCCACGGTTTTATATTCACCACCTCCATCCGTGCGCAGGACATGGATGCGACACTTAAACTCATTTTCGAACCAAGTCAGAAAATATTCGAACATTTTCGCCGCTCTGTCTTTAGTTCGAGCGGCGAAAACCCCTACGTAACTCGAGTATTGGTCTACAAACACCACTAGATATCGGTTTCCGCGTCCGTCGCGCGGTGTGATTGGAACCTTCACGTCACTACATATCACACCGCCTACACGCTCGATCGGCGAATTCTCTCCTGAATCCGTCCTCGGCTGTTGCTTTCTTGATGCCTTTCCTTCGGCACAGGTCAATCAGTTCGGTCGACTGCTGTCTGTCAACCTGATACCTGACCTGGGGTCCTTGGCTAGTCTATCTACTGTATCGTAAGCCAAGTGACCCAAGCGGACATGAAAGTGATGCAGCGTGCCTTCCTGCACATCAATATCAGTCTCAGCAGCGATATCGTTCAGCAACATATGCGTGAACTGCTGCGCGCGTCCGCCTAGCCTTTCCGGTATCAAATTATCCATGAAAATTGATCCACATATTTCCACTGAAAACAGCATGTTTCCGTTCCACTGAATCGATAGTTTTCCACTGTTTTCCACTAGTTTGCACCCCTTTTCATGCAACTTGCCAAGTGAAATCAGGTTCTTGGCAAGCTTGGGTGCAAAATACACTTCACTTAACTCGATCGAAACAGGTTCAACAACCAGGCGTGACTAGCTTGATCTTCCGAAACTTGGCGACCGATAGTTTTCCGCCGTCAGGCAACATAAATCCGTCTTCCGACCACATTTTACAGTGTCCTCCAACAACGTTTCGTCGGCTACCAGGTGTCTGCTGGCGCCACTATCAACGATCCACCTAGTTCCTGACACGTGATAGGGATCAATCATTCCATCAATCGCACAATCTTGTCCCACCCCAATGGTGGACAACGCAACCTTTCGGTTCCACTGGTTATTGGAACCGACTTCACCGAATTCGCGTGTAGTCGGGCGGGAGGCTTCGCTTTCAGCGTATCCTCGTCCAACTCCTGCGCCCATGATATAAGTTCCTGCGCATGGCACAGGTAATCCTCTCGCATAGGATTATACCTGGCCATGATCGCAACTTTTAGACGTGGCGCGGAGAATTTCACAATATTCTCGACCACCGTCCTTTCGCCCATCCCGCTCTCACGAGCCAGGGCTACCAGGTACAGGTAGTGCTCAGTCCAAGTCCGTTTGGGACTCTTTTCTGAAGCAAACCACACTACAGCCTGTTGGGGGGAGATTGTTACACGAAATGCCATGTACATATAATCCAAAATCACCAACAATTCCGGGGCAGCTTGCCACCACGTGCTGATATTCGCACGAAAATATTCCGCTGCCACCCCTTCAAGGTACTCCCCAAGCTTGTTGACCTTCAGGCGCTCTGTCCATGCAAACCCTGAGGTCATCTCAGCTATCCCGACTGCCTCAATAAAGAGGTACGCCCACTTCTTGAAGCCGGCACCGAGTCCGGGGAATATCTCAACCCCCGAGAACTTCTCGATGCCGAGCTTGGGGATCTTGGCGCACGTCGCCTGCACAGGCTGCGGGGCAGGCGCACGTGCTGCTTGCCTTAAATGCATCCCAGGCGTCTGCACAGCCGGTGCATTCGCCCTGGCAACATTCTGTGCATTTCCTTGAGCGTTTGTCGGGAGCCTGGCCGCGTTCGTCCGCGCTGCTCTACCGACTTCAATTCCGATGTCATCCGATAGATCATTGAGAGTCATCTCCTTGCCAAATGGCCCACAGTTCTTAAGCGACTCCCGGAACACGCTGCTCCGGGCAGCAAGCGGAGGGTCCTTCTTCGGCGCGGTAACCGTGCTTGCGCTTGCTCCATTGACTTCATGCGAGTCTTCATATCCGCCATCCCGTCAAGGATAGCGCGCAGAGCCACTTCCGGTTCAAAGTCGGATTCGGCACCACTCTCCTTATCATCCATGTTCAAACGTGGCAATAAACCAAAAATATACCGGCGAAAACCAACGCCAACAATTCCACTAGCCCTCCGAAGGCGAGGGGACTTCCACTCGTATCCGGAATTATATCCACACGAGAAACAAACCACTCGAGAGATCACAAGAACAAACTTGCACGCAAACTTGGATTCAATCAAAAAACGCCTTAAAGACGCACGCGGCCACTTGGGCTCATAACCTGTTGTCGCACAGGCAGATATTGTAGCTTGAAAGGCGAGCTGTAGTAGACGAGATGGCTCTCAATAGCCGTCGCCCGAAGTGTTTGTATGCGATTGCTAGATGTTTGCCAAAAACAAAAGTCATATATATTATGTAAGTATAAAAAGTTTTAAGTCAATAAATCACGCTTAAATTCCCTAAGCGCTACAGACTTAAAACCTGTGCACACCATACATAAAAGTATTATCAACCAATCCGTTTGCAACATATGAGTTTCCTCGAAAGCCAAACATGGCTACGTCGAAAATCAACAGAGCTGCTCGACGTGTGTTGAATGTCAGAGTACTCACAAATATCATAATCTTCTACGGATACACCATCGTTTTCATCCACTGGCACTTTCGCTTTAATAGCTCGCGAGCCATCGTCACTTTCGAAGGCTAAGGCGACGGTCATTAGCTCTAACTTATTTACAATATATGATGTGTAGAAATGGGCGGGGGGGGATTAACAATTGGGGGTGGTCGATTTAACATTCCCCTACTTTTAAAAGACAGATCGACCGAAACGTCCTTTGGCCATTCATTGCTATGTTGATGCAGTGGGAGCTCGTCGGTTCGCGCATGGCTGGTCGACTCCCCTCCCTTGACAGTACTGCTCATGGTACACTTCTTGTGTCGTTGAGCGTCGATTCATTCCTTTACTATTAATCATCATATCATGACTCGTCGACACGAGGAATGAATTCCTAGAAACGGCACTCCCACTACAAACGAGTTGGCTGCTGCATCTTTCAAACTTAATTTGTGCTGCGAACGTTTACTTTTGGCAACGTGAGAATTCAGCATGTGTATATGCATTGAAGGCAGCCTGATGATGTACACGTTCTATCGTCTTCTAGCGGTCCCCGTGCTGCCATGTCTTCAAGCTCAATTGTATGGTCAGTCAAGTTCGCTGACATCGAAGTACGACCAGTGGGCCCATCGAAAAAGCGAAAACGCAAGTCTCCTGAACGTTCAGGAGAATGGCGAAACTCGTGAAAGAGTGCACGCTGTATCTCCTGCAAGATAGACGCGATGCCATTCGTTGTAACTCTATGTATTTCCCTTTTCAACTGCCCGCTGGTTCAGTGCAGCATGTTTTCTCTGTATACATTGGGTCTGTACCAGGATAGAGGTGGTAGGTAGGAAATGGTTCAACCGGCAACGAAGATCGGCTTCTTCGGTCAACCTATTCGATCAAGCGTCTTCTTTAATACTTCAAACGTTGTCCACGACACCGCTACGGAAGGCGCGTGCACCAGAAGACGCGGGTACACTCCTCGAAAAAAGCCCGCGATGCCTTCCTGTGCCTTAATTTGAATGAGCGCATCGACCAGGCCAGCATACTGACGGCGCAAAACTGGTTCGCCCTGTGGAATCCATCGTCGTTCACAATATATGAGCGAGTCGTGCGATGCTCGTTTTTAAGTTGAAGACGTCCACGTACCCCTAGGCGGCCGGTAATCGAGCAAGAGGAAGGAACGGTAATCGAGATGCCGCGTCGTTGGAGCTGCGCACAATGGGTATGAGATGGACACTGTGAACAAGACAGCACGAGCAGAAAATGTAAGCACGCGAGGCCCTGCACGGGATACACAACACCTGTAGCTCTGGTGTGGAAACACAAGGCGCCATCGATGCCACTTCAAATGCGAGGTGCTTCCTACCGAGGCTTCATGATCGACCATCATAGCTTGAGTCTGGAGCCTTGTCTTAGCCACATCCAATGGATTCGTTAGCCCTCCTGCCTGTAAAAAGGGTCAGCCCATTCATGCCAGCACGAGGATGTCAGACGCAATGCACGAGGAAGACATCTCGTGTACTGAACGCAACGAAAAGCTTACCAGTGCTCCTGCAGCCGCACCAGAAGCAATATAAGCCGAGACATTCATTTCCCCCGACGGATTTAAAATCTTCTTGAACGTCTCGTTCGCCGACACCATAATCATACTACTCCAAGTATCGGAATGAGAGATCTGCCTCGTACAAAACAACGCTCCAACGCGACATATTGGCGCACCTGTACGGTAAGTTCATCAAAAGTGTGGTCGGAAAACTAATATACAGCGCGCGCAATCCTTCATGCTTCATCACCTATCCATCGCAACGCAAAAAACATCAACCGTGAATCCTACCAAACGCTGTCATAGCTCCTCACCGTCTTCAAACAATCGGCGACGCCATGGTAATATCCTAACTGTAAACGCTGTTTAATCACCTAGACGAAAAAAAAGCACAAGCCAGACGCGCCGTTCGGAAACCTCAACAGCCAGAGATGCAAAGATCGACAACCGCATACATCCATGGGCGTCATGATCAAGTCATGGCATACGGTAGCAATGACGCCCGCCGAGCCCGACGCCATGGGCGTCAGGGTGTTGGTATCTGCACCCAGTGCCTTTTTCGCCGCTTCAAACACTGAAAAGTAGACTGCATGGGCCGGCAAGCTCGCGCCCAACATGGTGCTCACACCCCGAAAAAGACGCAAGGGTCCTTCTTCGGTCACGAGTTGTCGTGCTGTTTGCGTCGCCGTCATGAGTAGCGGCGTGCCGTTCGAAGGACAGCGTTGGCACTGCATATGTGTCTGGGCAATGTTGGGTACGATACGGTACGTTAGCCAAACGCGATGGAGAAGAAAAAAACAGGTGTCGACCCAGGAGGGGCACGAGACGAACTTTTACTGTATCAATGGGGAAAATGGACACGTGCTCCGCGACACCAGCAACGGAGCCTGCGAGCATATGATGTACGAACGATCCTTTCTCGGGCGTCCACTCTTCCCAATCCTCGTCCAGGGTCGGGAGGGCGCTCTCACACTTCATGCTCGTGCAATTCTATCCACACGAGCATAATCGTGCGCTGAACGGCTTTCAGCCAATTGGAAGGAAGTGGAGATTTATTTTCTTGACGATAGGACATGGCGAGTCTTAAATAAAGCAAAAGCCCTTTATTTAGAGTACTATAACGTGCATGAAAAAAGGGATTTGCTGCTGCCGGCACGCTTGGGGAGTTCTTCAGGTCGGTGTGTGGACGTCCTTATAAACGAATGACCGTGTTCGAGCGTACGTTGTTTGTCTCTCTGTGCATATAACCTGAGCAAGAGAGTGGCAATGAAAACTGTAAGACGGAAAAGCTTTCTCGTTCTATGGACGTAGAGCACTCAATGGCGTTGAATGAGTTCACGTGTTGGTGCCGCGCTCGTATGTAGCACTTGCGGGTTCAAATATCCCGGTAGGAACTCGTTCCAGCAGATCCTGTAGCATGATGTGTTGTTATAGGTTCGAGAACTCGAACGCATCAGATAATAGATGCGCGGTTAGTAAGATATAGGAAATACCTCAGGAAGAGCGAACGATGCAAAGTTTACTGAGTAACTTTCCACGTATCGGACCTACCTACTTGTAGCATGCATGAGAAGACTCGAGGCGTAGGTGGCCGTCGAGTTATAAAGATCTTCTCAAATGTACACCGATATAGAAGAAGACTCAATCACGTTCTACACTGGATCGGATTACTAAAGACTGAAACTCATGCCACACTCTAGACACGTGGGACTAGCATTGATTGACGACGCGGCCTCTTTAACAGGAGGATTGCGGGAAAAACATGACACAGATGAATACATGCAAAGGAGCAGCAAGAGCTTCTGTCAACAAAGCTCCTCTCTCGTTTCCCTCGACCAGGAATATGATAAAGAACCAGCTCGGGAGTGTTCGAGAGACTGCCTACGACCTGTTTGAGCCCCCTTTGAGCACGGAGATCAATTCTCCACCTCCGTGACCTTGCAAGGCTCTCACGCAGTAGGGCACACAGTACGCTACGCGTCGACGGAATCGACCGACGCACAGATGCCCAACACGTGATTTCGTTTCTATCTGTCCTCCCTTACAATGAGGAGGTAGTGCCGTGAATTTCCTCATCAAGATTCTGAAGGACTAGTAAGTGTCACAATTCCACACAGATGGCTCGCCAAAACCAACCGGCAATCGAAAAGAAACTACATGCGATCTTCGCACACGCCATCACACACCTTTCCACCCCCATGGCAACCAAACTCGTCGCTACAACGGGTGGCCACGTGTCCATCTAGTGTGGTCTCGAGATGAAGTGTCTTCGTCATTTCCAGGACTGCCACAAGCTTTTGGCCAATCATCTTGCCAAACCGTCACGGACACAATATTTTTGGCCAATCATCTTGCCAAATCGTCGTCATTCCTAGGACGGCCACAATACTTTTTTGGCCAATCATCTTGACACATTGAATGAGTCAATGGCTGGGAAACATCACTCTCTCGGGAAGCGCAGCATCGACCAAGTCAGCCACTCGCTTCGTCATGATCTCGAGGATCTTGTAGCGAGACACAAAAAAGACCACACTGTGCCTCTCACAGTGCGTCCTTTCCTACTAGTTCATTGAATCATTCGAGACTAAAACGCCCTGTGTTGTTTCGGCATTAGGACATTCGCGACGTGGTGATGGACCATGTCCTCGGCACGGTCGAGACAGATATCAAATATACCGTCCTTTTTGTGTGTGAAGAAGTGCCAGACTTGCGTCCACACGATGGGACGTCGTCTGAAACGAAGGAAGGAGGGGCAGCGATGGCGGAAGGTATGAGTGTGCTGCAAGATCTGGCTAGTGACTACCACTTTTGCACTCGAGTCTCCGAGGGTGACAGCATTCCGCGATGTGACGCGACGCTACTGAACATTCCAGTCTCCAAGCGTGATCTTGCGAAAGAGAAACATGCGGTGAAGAAAGCTATCAAGAAGAAGATCAAGAAGTTTAAAAAGCGATCGGGCGGTACGTCGCTATGACTGCTGCGGAAGCTTGTTAAGATACTCATGTATGATGTGTTAATTCGCACAGAAACCGATCGACCCAGTGCTGAATTTTATGTTTTGTCAGCCGATGAATTAAAGGTGCACCTGCCGTCCATCCCCTTTGAAGACGCTCAAGCGGCAGCAGAGTTTGTATCCACGAAGGCGCTACCACATGGTCAAACACGATCACCGGACGAGCTGTTGCTTGCTCTTGACTGCGAGATGTGTCGTACGACGAAAGGCTTGGAGCTTGCGCGCCTCACACTGATCGACGCAAACGAAAAAGTGTTGCTGGATGAGTACGTGCGACCTAAAAATCCCATCGTTGATTACTGCACACAGTATTCCGGCATTACGCGCGAGATCATGGAAGCGACAAGCACGCGGCTTGCCGACATCCAAGCGAGATTTTTATCTCTCGTGTCTGCTGATGCCATCTTGGTGGGCCACTCGATTGAAAATGATTTACAAGCACTGCGGGTGCTGCATCGACGCATTATTGATACTGCGTGTTTGTATCCCCATCCAAAGGGACCGCCCTTCCGCTCGGCGCTCCGATTTTTAACCACTCGGTTTCTTTGTCGTGCCATTCAAACCGGCTCAGACGGCCACTGCAGCGTCGAGGACGCGATCGCCACCCTACAGTTGGCGCAACTCAAGATTAAGCACGGACCAATGTTCCCAAGCCTTGAAAGCGAATATAAGCAAAAGAAGGTGGTCAATGAGTTGGCTCGGGCCAACAAGTCGGTCTTGATTGTCGATTCGAAGCGCTCGTGCAGGTCACTTAGTGGTGGAAGTGCGTGTGTCCTTCCACGCGAGAGTTCCCGCGACATTGTACAAACTGTGGTGCATCAACTGACGACCGGCTTTCCTCCACACCTGACGTGGTCACGCGTACGGAGCGTCAAGCGTTCCGAGATTGTGACGTATGTGGAGCAACTCCGAGGCCGTATGCCCGAACACTCGTGTCTTGTCGTCGTGCTCTGTGGAGAAACCAAAGACCTGCGCGCGCTTCATGAACGTCGCACAGCTCGCACGGATCCAAGGAGCTCGCTGCGGTGGGACCAAGAGCAGCAAGAGCTTCTCGATGCGACGGCCGTAGCGTGCCAGACAGGGGTGGTCTCTGTTTTCGTGCAGTAAGTGGTACGATCATCATTCGATAGGATCGTACGGGTGCCCCACCTGCCACTCCTACACAACGAGACGAGCATGAAATGAAGTGTTTGGTTTATCGATGGGAGCAACGAAGTCTGGACGGATCTCAGACTATAATTTATTGTTAGGGTCTTTTGATGTGCACCAGCACGACGTAAGGGTAGCGTCCGACGCGACGCCACGCGCGCGAAATGGCTGTTGACGTGGTGAACTGGTTACTGGCTGTGTGTGTTCGAGTGATTGATAAATATCAATGCGAGTCTATGGACAGTGATACGAACGTGCCGTGGGAAAGGTTGTTTGTTGTATCGATAATGAACCACGCGCGCGTGTCGCTCACCATTGCAGGTCGGACGTACTTGCGATAGCGGCCGTGACGTCCACGGGAAGTGCGACGATCGCGAATCGACGGCCCACGGCTCCTCGCCGTGCAAACGTTTTTCTACATTCGCTCTTGTCGACGCTGCCGCTGTGGTACTGAGCGCACGGTAGGTCCACTTGGACGTGCACCTTGGCGTAGAGCATCGTCGACTCGCATACGTCAAGCGGGGACGTGATCATGGTGTGCAAATGCAGACGAAGGATGTGCTGGGTGCTCGTGAGCTCGTAAATGCACGAATGGGAGCATATGGACTTGATGCTGTCCAGGCGCAGAAAGAAAGAGCGACTCCTGTGGTTCGAATGAGCACAAGAAGCAAAAACGTATCGCCGGAAACCGCCTGCGACTGTCTTTCCGCCCAGCGTACGGGGCGCGAAAAGCTCGTACAGTGCCGCGCACAACACGACAAAGCCAGTTCCGTTACGTGACTAAGATTTGCGTGGGCGGATGGCGATCGACCACTTGCTGATGGCACGAATCGCTTCCAACTGTTACTCGCGCTGCTCCTGTGACATGTTCGAGAGACGATCATGGAAGATAGAAACGCTCGCGCGTGATCACGTTTGTGCGCCTTTCTCGGATACGGCACGTCCTGAAACGGCCCTTTGTGTCAGTAGCGACTAACGTGGCAGTTGGTACGCCATTTGTAAGCACGAGCAGGAGACTTTTAGAGAGAGATGTTAGTTACGCTTACCGTTGCTTCATCCAGTTTTTCGAGTACTACATGTTACCACCGAGACGACGAGAAGAGCTCCTATAGGGGAAACTTTGCTTGCGTACTCTCATTTTTAGGACTGATGGTAGCTTATATGAGTGTGGCAAGGAGTTTGTTTTGATGTACGCTTTTTTTTACACTGCAAGAAAACAACGTACGTGCGCTCGAACTTAACCAACCCACACGTAGCAACATAGGTTCAAAACAGGGGTGTGCGGTATTGGTGCCGGTATCGCACTATACCGGTACTTACAATACCGCTACCGTATACCGTGGGTGGCAAAGTCGGTAGAGTTTATACCGTACCACTACCGGCGCTACCAAAGTCGGTATCATCCCATACCTTTGGCGGGAAGTCGCGGTATCGTGACTGACGGTATTCATCGATTCTGGGTGCAGTCGGTAATACAAACCGGTGTACCTACCGATTTGTATCAATCTCGGTATTGACGGTAGAGTCTGTGGCTGAAAGTCGCTGGCGAGGATGACGGCGGGTGGCGGTGCTGCTGGTAACGACAAGAAGAAGAAGAAGAAGAAGCAACTATGACTAATTCACGAGGATCTATGATCATCAAGTAGAATGTCCAGAAATTTTTATGACAAAATGTTGACATCACCTTCGGTGGTTGTTGAGCTCTAAAGTAAGCTGATATGTAAATAAGGAGCATTCATACGAAACACAGTATCAAGCTGCACCAGCAGCCAACATGATGATGATGATCATAATGGGTGGCATCATCAATAATGAATGCTTTTATAATTGTTGGTGCAACAACAAGCAACATTGAACTTCAACACTCAGCTCGTAATTGATAACGGACCCTAATACCGGTATTGATACCGGTATCCGACCGAATTTGGGTTTCCCGTGTACCCTACCGAACCGCCAGCAGATACCGGTGTCTTACCGATACCGATACCGCTGTGGACAAAGTCGGTATCACTTTCGGTAAACCGATACCGCTGTGGACAAAGTCGGTATCACTTTCGGTATACCGATACCGATGGGTTAAATGTCGGTATCACTACCATACCGAACAGGGAGTATATCGGTACCGGACGTACCAGTCACTACCAATGTCGGTGATGACCTCTTCCCTACCGTACCGACGGCCGGGACCAATACCGCACACCCCTGGTTCAAAACAAGAGAACATGATATTCTATTGGTAGATGGACGAAAAAATGACAGAGGCAGATCGAATCTCGCATCCATTGGACATGTTTTCCGAAATATTGGGATCCGTGTCCAAAAATAACAATGTCTAACGCTGAGATCCAGGAGTTGCGCGCATTCGTGAGCTCCAGGAAGCGAAGCGTTGAAGCTGCCGCGAAACGCTACGATATTTCGGCTGCATCCAATGAATTGCGGGAGCTAGCTGCTCCCTTGTTGGTTTCCGATCGTTTTCCATCGACATGGAAGGTAGTACCTTTATCTACCGGACGCGTCATATATGCCCGCGCGAATTTACTGACTCCTCTTGCAGGTCTTGTACCTTGAAATGTTTTATCGCGAAGTAGTAGCGTTCTTGTTGAATTTTGTAGTCGTGCACCTGGAACTTTGTTTCTCCGAGCAAGATCGCGAGCAGGCGTTTAACGTTTTCTTTGACTGCAACGTTGTACCATCAAGCCGAATAGTTGGCGCTCTCACGTCGACACTTTCCGCGATGAACATTAGCACAGACGGAACAGAAAAAACGTCGAGGGAAGATAGAGAGGCTTCGCTTGCGCAGTGCGTCCGATTACTGGAAAAAGCGGTTCTTGACGGTGGGATACCAAACATCGTGCTCG
The DNA here is from genome assembly GCA_026184515.1 of Peronosclerospora sorghi. Taxonomy (NCBI): domain Eukaryota; phylum Oomycota; class Peronosporomycetes; order Peronosporales; family Peronosporaceae; genus Peronosclerospora; species Peronosclerospora sorghi. The sequence continues at coordinate 25,781,532 of CM047580.1, forward strand.
AAATGCTCGCTCTAGAGCAGGTGTCATGGATTTTTCAATAAACTATTGATCGATACGAGCGTCTGATGCAATGATTGTAATTGCTGTATCTTTAGCAAGTAGGGACTGGCAGCGAGACGAACATGAGTCGTCTACAAGTCCTCGTTTCACAGCTTGCATCTCTACCAGGTACCTACGCTTTTAGTCGTATTTCCAAGTAAGTTTTACTAACATGATAAACAAATGCCTCGCTGTAGACCTCATTTTTAATCGCCAAAAGCACGATACGCCAGCAACGTTTCGCCCTCCCCGATACTTTTTATCGCTATGTGAGGCTTTATTTGACGCTGTGTCTCAGCGCAAGTTCCGCGACAGTTGTTCACGCACTTATCGTTTGTTTGCTGACAAGTTGACACGCATCGGTCAAGCGAAAGTGTTCGTGCAGAGCTGGATGCGTTCTGTCAGTGTTTCTTCGGCCTTGAAGATACATCGCAGTTTATTTGAGAGCCTTCCAGAATCGTGCTACGAGCAGATTCTGATCCACATTGCGAGTGAATCGGTCCCATGCACTTCAGGAGCCCCCCAACAAGTACTAGCTCACCCAAAGTACAGACTGTTAGCTTTCATTCCCTCCACGCTCTGTGCTAATACGCACTTCCAATTTGTCGTCGCACACAAATTGTTACTTCGCAAGCCCATGAGTGACTTCTACTTTTGGCGAGGGCTTGTTGACGCATTGGTGCAATGTGATGGTGATCCTTGCGATTGCCCGCTCGTTGCTGTTTTTGACGTGGTGCTCGCGCAGTGGAGTCAAACCGCCTTTGCAGGCAACACCGACTATAGTGTGAACGCATCCGTGTGTTTTTTTCTTCGCTATAGTATGCAAAAGCTTACAGAGGTTAGTCGAGGTACTGCATTTATGAAGCAAGACTGGACCGCTAAGCTTTGCAAAGGAGTCCAAGATCACATGAGCCACTCGGTAGATCGTGTACGAACGCTAGGCATGCGCGTAGGGGAGAGTTTATCGCTCGTAATTGCCACTGACAAGCCACTAGATTTTGGTCTTGAAGATGAAGATCCTTTAACGACATATGGGTGTCCAGTGGATTCGGACGAGCTTGAGAAAGACCTTGCGGGACTAGACTTACATCCCGAATCCGCCCCAGAAGCACCTATTCAATACAATACGAGTCGCATTCAAGAAGAACGAAGCATACGGAAGAATTCCAAAAAACACTCGACAAAGTCGTTCCCACTGGACCCGGACGAATTGGTGCTTAGTGATGATTACGAAGCACATGCCTTGAACAGTGAGGACGAGTCTGAATCAAGCTTGGATGGGGCTGATTCTGAGTCGGACATGAGTCTGGAGGCGTATGACTTGCACGATGATGAAGAAGACTTGAAAACTGGACGACCGCTTTATCTAAAGGACTTGATAGCTGGTCTTCTCGCGGAGGACGACCGGAAGAAAACCGAAGCAGCTCTGGACGAGGTCGAGCCGTTGCTTCGTCGTCAGCCTCGGGATCTGCACGACAAAGCCCGCGACCTTGTGCGGGCATTGCTTCGCCTCGAAGATAAGTACAGCACACCAAACTTCCCACAGCTACGGTCACAAGCCCTCGCTTCGACATGTGCCCTGGCGCCGGCTGCAACGTTGCCATACTTGTGCAGCCAAGCACTCGAGCGTGAACAATTGCTTCAGAACCGTCTGGACGTGCTCCAGGCCATGGTCGCCGCCGCACAGGAATTATCGGACAGAGGTGGGGACTACCCCCGTCCACAAGCACCCAAGAGACTGCTCCACGCGCAGCAACCAAGTGACTTGGCGACGCACACGATGCAAGAGCTCAAAACACGTCGTTGGGGTTACCGACGCAATCCACTCGTTGCGCCAAAGCCAAACGCGTTTTTGCCGTACGCGTCCGATTTTTTCTCGTCGCTGCTGTTTGGGTACGTCGACTACGTGCGAAAACATGCGGGACGGGAAAAGGCCCGCACGGAAATTGAGCAAACGTTTCTGGCCCATTTGCTGCACGCGCTCGCCGTGTTTCTCGAGTGCAGTGGCAATGGACCGCCGACGCTGGCCATGGCCAAGTGTCTGTTGGAATTTGCCTGGACCGAGCGCGGCCACTCGGACGCCGAAGTGCGACGTCAAGTGCTTTTCAGTCTCAGTCGCATCCTACTGGTCGTCCCACCCGCGCTACTACAGCAAGAGGAAGGGGAAGCGCTCGTCCAGATCGCGCCCTGGCTACGTCAGGTACAGACCTCGGATCCCGACGCGGGGTGTCGGGAGGCGGCGCGACTCTTAAGTTCGTTTCCCGTGATGCAGTCACCATCGTCGCTAAGTCGGTTACTTAACTAAGTAGTTCGTGAGAACTACAACCTACTAGGTGCGCGTCCCCATGTAGTATGAGGTGGACCACATTGGACTCGGTCGTCGTCCTTCGCGCCCCCCTCGGCACCCCCTGAAGTAGCAGCAAGGTGGCAAAATAGCAACAACGTGTGCAAGTGGCGGAAATAGAACGCAAGCATCCCATTTTACCTCAACCGCCACCGTCTCGTGCAAAGGACCAACACTCTGGCGAAGACGCGCGTGCGCAGAGACGGAAACAAAGGATGGCGACCGTAGACGGTTCGCCTGTAAGTTCCGCCAAGCTCACGGAGCTCGGCAAGGCGCTGGATCAGACGTCGATCTCGCGAAGTGGCCGTGGTAGTACCGTGTCCCGTGCCGTGCCCGAGGGCGATCTTCCGAGTGACGCGGCCGACGAGATGGACGAGGACAGTGACGTGGCGCCTGCCACGTTGCCGACCAAGAGTCCCAAGAAACGGGGTCGGACCGACAGTCTCAAGAAAATGCTGCCCGCGCCCGCCTCGCAACGACATAAACAAGTCCGGAATACATTGATGGATTCCCCGCACTCGCCCTTGCAAGGGAGTAGCGACACGGAGGAGGACGCCGCGGGTTCACCGACGCGTAGCGCGTTGCCGGACGACGGACCACCGCCTCCACTCTCTCGATCGCAATCGCAACCAGCAAAGCTCATGGTCAAAGATCGACGAGGGAGTGGCATGGGTGTCCCCCGTGCCCATTTGATTTTAAATGCCGTGAAACAAGCACCGCCCGCGAAAGAAAAGTCGAATCCAAGACGATGGTCGAAACATGAGGACGAGTCCTTGCGCTTGGCCGTCGAACGCAGCGGCGAGCGCAACTGGAAGGCCATTGCCGACCAAGTGCCAGGGCGGAATCACACGCAGTGTTTACAGCGATGGACTAAAGTGCTCAAGCCAGGCTTGATTAAGGTGGACACGAGTTGCCGACGGAATGACGTCGTCTCGAATTGCTAACATAAACGTATCTATGCGTAAAGGGACATTGGACACCGGAAGAAGATGCCAAGTTGCGAGAATTAGTGGCAGAAGGGAAGAAAAACTGGGGACAAGTTGCGTCTCTCATTCCCGGCCGAACGTGAGTGCTATGGAATAAGCATTGCCAAAACCATTGTTCACTTTGTTCATGCGGCTCGTAGGTCCAAGCAGTGCAGGGAGCGCTGGTGTAATCACCTCGATCCAAACATTAACAAGGGGTACGTGTTCGATCTGTTACGGCGGTATCGCCACGAATGGCAACAATCCTCATGAACTGGGTGATGCGTCCTTTGCATGTGGTTACAGATCGTACACTGAAGATGAAGACAAAATTATTGTCGAAATGCAAGCAAAGTTGGGTAACCGGTGGTCGATTATTGCACAGCAGCTCAAGGTTTGCTTTCCCACTGCTGAGCGTTTGAGTTGATCCTTTTTTGGTTGGCTAAAATGGTTCGTATCTCGCTGACTTTCATTTCCCAGGGTCGAACCGAAGATGCAGTAAAAATTCGATGGAAATCACTGATGCGAGGACGGCGAGCGGCCTCGAAAGAAGACAAACAGCCGAGTTCTGGCACTACATCGTCCGCAAGTAGCATAACCACCTCCTCAGCACCTTTAACTACAGATATCGAGCAACAAAAAGTCAAATTTTCCAAGGCGAGCCCTGCACGAGTCAACACTCAAACAGCAGCTCCTGAAGCATCTTCCGTCTCCGGATTGAAAAATGAAATGGTAAGAACTAAAAAAGGTGCAGTGGATGCAACGTCAACAAGCAAAAGCATGAGCTATATGCCGGACACGGTATTTGTAAAAAGCTCGCAAGCACTGGCTCCAGCGTCTCGGCCGGATCTGGTCACAGCGATGAATGGGTCAAATCCTATGCATATGAATGATCTAGTGGCTGCCTCGATTCATAATTTTCAAATGAGTCAGCGATTTCGGTCAAGCTCTTCATCGCATACAAGCACTACCATGTATCCTGGCAATCCAAACCAGGTGATCTTACCCGTGAATCAACAACATTCTGCTATTTACGCGATGCCTGATGGAGCCATGGGTACGTATAATATGAATACGCTGCCATTGATGCAGCAACACCAGCAACTGCCCCCGTCGTTCCAGTACTCACCCGGCTTCACGATGCCGCAAAATATGGGCGGAATGCCGAATTACGTCGTGCCGACAAACTTTGCGGCGTCGAATTTAATGCAGATGCCAATGCAGCTCTCCATGGCAATGCCCGTAAGTCTTTATGTCGCTATAGTAATGGTTTGACGTGGCCGTAAGCTAACACTGGTGCTTGCTACTTGTATCATCCTCTCTCATGCAGCCTTTACCCTCGACACCATCGTTTTCGTCCCAGACAATGGCGTTAGCCATGCCCAATGCCCCTTATCAGCAACAGTCGGCAACGCTGCATTCAGGTTTTAGTGGCGCACCGCTTCATCCTCGAGGTTCTCCGCAGCCTACAATCCATCAGACTAGTAATGGGTTTGCTGCGAGTAGCAATAGTAGTACGACTGGTGGAGTTAATGGAAGCGGCACCTCGCCTGCTAGTCTTCCTCCGTCTTCGGCTGCAGCGGCTAGTGGTGGAGGAAAAGGCCTCAACACACCACGAGAGGAGTGGGGTTCTTCACAGACCCCGCGGTCTCGAATGATTATGACAGAAGGCCATGCTTCTGCCTACGAACTGTTTCATCAACAACGACTTCGATTAATGCTCCAGGAGCGAGACAAGCAGGGTCTGTCGCTCTCGTCCGCTCCTTCACCCGGCCAAGCACTGCTGACTAAAGAGCTCGAGGCAAATAAAGAGCGGCAAGCTCGACAAGCGATTATGCAGAAGGGATGGAAAAGTGCCGTGGACTCAATGTCTTTCAGCAGCGTGAGCGTACGAGTCAGGCGTTTCTTGAAAGGATGGCTTTTAACTGGTTAGCTACAACACTCACGTACTTGTGGCTGTTGTGTGTATAGGATCTTTCGACCTTAGACGAGCAGCAACGATTCGACGGGTTACTTGAGAAAGTCTCGCTCTCGGCGCTTGATCCAACCGACGACGAATTGCTTGAGCAGTCTGTCGACATTATCTCGGGGGGTATGTACGCTTGTGACTCTTTGCGGTATCCAAAGATAAAAGCATAGAAGCTGATGCTGTCCATGATGATAGATGAGACCGTCGATCTGTGACAACGGCAGCAGTGAGGCATCGCTATCTTTTTTTATTGAATATGGCACCGTGTAAGCTAAAGTTATTGAATTGATTTGTGAGCAAATATACTACCTCATGTCCACGTCTTGCGTTTATCATTGCAGCCCCTTGTCTAGCATCTATAAACACGGTAATAGATCCACGCAAGACGCAATGAAATCAGCTCTATTCGTCATCGTCATACTCCTCGCTATTCTCCTCATCGTCTTCCTCGTCAGTATCAATTCTAACAACTATGGGCATCACGGCCATGGCATACAGTACGAGCGCCACAATGGCCCCAATGATAACATTCCGAGGTCCCTTTTCATACGCCTTTGCCACTCCGTCGTCGTCCACCCGCTTTTCTTTCCGCTTCTCAGCAACTTGTGACGACAAGGCTCGACGACTCCAGTTTAAGCTTCGATAAGGTTGGAGAAACGCTACCTGCAGTGGCGTCGCCACTTTCTTCATAAACGTGCCACTACGTGCACTCGTAGTAAAGTAGTTGGCGTGGTTTTCCGAGTACATGGCTTCCTCACTAAGCGACGTTGGCTCTTGGCCAGGCGCACCGAAATACGCATCACGAAGACGTTGCGCGAGTGTGATAAGCAGTGGCGCATGCTGCTGCACGGTCGGTGCGAGCCGCGCGTTGCCAAGGGCGTCCACGATGTGTCCAAACGCTGCGACATCCAATGCACTTGGCTGGTCACCAAAGAAATAGGGCGCGCCGGCATGCTCGAGCTTCGTGTTCAGGGCCGTATAACAATCCCGAGCAATGACATAAGCCTGTTCCTTGGTCGCAATGCCAGACGCACGGAGCTTGTCCGTCATGTCCAAGTGCATCTTTTTCGGGAGAAGGAGGTTCAATGGGAAGGGAAGAGTGCGTTTCATATGAGGACGTGTCACTTCTCGATACGTGGTGGAATCGACCCATCGACAGTACAGCAGCACGCGCTCGAGCTTGTCCGACAGCATGGATCGGTACGCGTACGACTCACTTCGCTGTGTATCGCTTAAGAAGGCATCAATATCCGTATGAAACTACACAACAGGAACAACTCGCCAACCTCAGTACTCGATTCGGTCCTGCTTCCTTCCATCCTCTCAAAGTACAAACCGTTTGTAAATGCATGAGAATCTCGTCTTTCGGGAGTAAGAAATTGCCATCGCTCAGTTGGGGCAATGCACCTAAAGGAGCAACCAAAATGCGTCAAACCACGCAAAAACGTGACGCACGAACCCTCGTCGTACCTGTAGCTTCGTATGCTGGGTACTTGGAGTTATGTACGTGCAATCGAATCCCCGCGACCCGTAGATACGCTTGGACCTCCCAAGCCGGCTCAAACTGATGCAATACCATTGTCGAGCCCAATTCCTTGGACGTTTTGGGCGTATGGTCCAGCTCGGTCACTTCCTCGAGATCCTGATGCAACCGATCGGCATCCGGCGTCAACGGATGGAAGCGGTCGTCCAGGAACATGTTCCGTACCACAATCTAGAGGTGTTTGACCTAACTAAGTACACTCATCATATTTCATATGTATACACTCCCCTTCATCGGTATACACTCTACATCCATCTGATTCCTTAAGTGCGATTCCAATGAGTGGCAACTATCCTTTTTGAGTCGCCATCATCATGGCGGACACGGTGCAGATCACGATGGAGAAGATGGTGCCGGAGCTCGAAGATCTCCAGGCGCGTAAGCTCTTTACCGCTCAGGAGATTAAGCAAATCGTGGAGAAGCGACGAGGATTTGAGTATGCACTACGTCGCGTGCCGTTGCGCAAGATTGACGCCATGCGCTACATTGAGTACGAGCTCAAGCTCGATGCGTTGCGCGCCGCGCGGAAACACCGGCTCGGGTTGAAACAAGTTACACTAGGGGATACGTCCGGCATCAAACGCGTGCATCGTATCTTTGACCGTGTCTTGTTCAAACATCGGGGGAGCGTCGAGCTCTGGCTTCAGTACGTGGCGTTCTGTAAGCGAGAAGGCAGTAGTCGCGTCCTCTCGTCGGTCTTTGGCCGCGCCCTCCAGTACCATCCACGGAGTGCCGAACTCTGGATCGAGGCCGTGTCGTATGAGTTTAGTGTGAACCTCCACGTGGATGCCGCTCGAGTGCTCATGCAACGTGCGATCCGGTTAAACAAGTTCCATCCGAAACTTTGGCTCGAGTATTTCCGCCTGGAATTGCTGTATGTCCAGAAGCTCACGATGCGGCGGCAAGTGTTGCGTCTGGATGAAAATGAAGACAAGAGCATGGAGCATGCAGCGATCGTACGGATTGAGGAACTGTCAGAGGAAAAGGAGGCAACGGTTGACGATATGCCCAGCGACATTGCAGCGAAAGTGACGGCTCGAAAGAGTGTGTTAGAAGGCGCGATTGCCAAGATTGTATACTTAAATGCAGTCCTCGCAATCCCGGACGACGTGGCATTTCGACTCGAGTTTGTCAAGATTCGCGATCTATTCGGTGTCCCGACGGCACATCTGTCGGACTTTATCTTGCAAGATTGCCTGGAAACGTTCCCAACGAGCGAAAAGGTGCATGCAGCGAAAGCCGTGCGCCCGATGCTCGCGGTCCGCGACACGACTGCTGCCGATCGTCAAGCGGTGTCTCAAGCGGAGCAGCAGGTGGTCCAGAACTTTGAAACGAGTGTAACGCAGCTACCGACAGTGTCCATGAAGAAAATGTTTGCCGAGTGGATGGTCACGCGCCTCGCGTCGTCCACTCAAACGGACGACATGGTGAAATCTGCGCGCACGAAGCTCGAGGACTTGGCGCGGGGCGACGCAAGCCTCGCGGTTCTGTTTGTGGATGTGGTCCACCGCATGGAGGGGACAAGTCGGGCGCTTGGCGTTACGCGGACACTCTGCCGTGAAGTGTACCCGCACGTGGCCGAGATGTGGTTACTGCAAGCGCAGCTCCTTCTCCACGCTGATTCTAACGACACGAGTGTAGACTATTCGATCCCGAGCAAACGTCGACGACTCTCGACGACTGGTGCGCCGAGAGACGGCCACCGGTTGACTGCTGCTGTGTCAGTACTCACCACAGCGTTGACGCACATTGCAAAGGACGATTTCGAGGCGCAGTTTGCACTGCACACACGTCTGTTGCACCTACTGATAGGCTTGGGCGAGTCGTCGAACCGTATCGACATGGCATTCAACGATGCGCTAGGCGCCCAAGCACGTGGATCCATCCATTGGTGCAGCCTCCGTGAGAAATACATTGCGTGGGCTGCGAGCGCGTGGTCGTTGGAGCGCGTGCGGTTAGTGTACACCAAGTTTCTCGTGGACGAACCATTGTTGCCGACTTCCGAAACGTATTCGTTCCTCTTGCTGTGCGTCGACATTGAGACGTCCGCGACAGTCGTGAATAGCGCCCAGGTCCGGAACTTGTTTGAAAAGCTCGTGGACCTCTTTGGCGCGACGCATCAAGACGCGTGGGTGCAGTACATGCGCTGCCTCTCCGAACGATTAGGGCTGTTTGCAGATGCAACGCACATCCAACAGCGTGCGCTGCGTATCTGGAAAGAATCGTCGACGCTCGTGTTGTCGCATGCTTCCAACCCTGTAGCCATCAGATAGAAACTTCGACACTAGAGACATGGTACATGAATTTTACAACGTAACGTGCATTCAAAAGAAGCATCCCATCGAGTATGCGAGCGCTGCGTAAGACCCTGGTGGCCCGTGCTCGCGTGTCATGTACGTGTGCCTCTTGTTTAACGAGCTTCAAACTGGATGAGACGCTTGGTGCGTGCTTTGTACATGATACGATAGCCGCACGCGCGGCAACGAATGGGATCCCGCGCGGAGAGGTAATTCACGATGCCGCAGTCGCCACAAATGTACTTGATCTCTGGATCCTTGGCCAACGAGACGCTGGCGCTCGCGCCCGAGGCGCCGGCCGCGGGAGTTGCTCCACCATCCATCTTGTTGCACTTACTGCGTCAAAAAATACTCGACCTGTCATTCGTCCAGAAAGCGTCTTGATCCCTTTCTTGATTGGTTAAAAGTACAACCCACTGTTTCACTGGCCACTACTACGACCATGAGCACGACCGTCATGAGCCACCTCCCGACCATGTACGTCGTCATGTTGCCGCTCCTTTGTCTCTAACCCTCCTGCACGAGATGCAGCCACGTGATGCGTATCGTTCGACTCACTCCTGTGTCCGTGTGTGTTGTGGCTATGTAGCTTATGTTGCATCTGTGCGACGCCCATCGTTGCGAACGCGGCCAACACGTGCGTCAATTGTCTCAAGTCGCAAGTCGATGTGACGGAAGGGATACCCAAGGAAGTGATTATTCATCAATGTCGTGGATGTTTGCGATGGGCACGTCCACCGTGGGTATCGGCGGATCTCGAGTCGAGGGAATTGCTTGCATTGTGTCTAAAGAAGATCACCAACTTGCATCGCGTGAAACTCACGGACGCCAACTGGATCTGGACGGAACCGCATTCCCGGCGCCTCAAGCTCAAGTTGACGGTCCAGAAGGAAGTGCTGAGCAAGATGATACTCCAGCAGTCGTTCCTTGTGACGTTCATCGTGCGCAATCAACAGTGCGACGCGTGTCAAGCGTCGTTTGCCAACCAGGCGTGGCGCGCCGTCGTCCAAGTGCGGCAGCGCGTGGACCATAAGCGCACGTTCTTTTTCCTCGAGCAAGTGATTCTCAAGCATCGCGCGCACGCCAAGACGACCAACATTGAAGCTCATCCTGATGGCGTCGACTTTTTCTTCTCGGAGCGCACGCACGCGCTGCGCTTTGTGGATTTCTTGCACGAGACCGTGCCCATGAAACTGAAAACGTCCAAGAAACTCATCTCGGCGGACAATCACAGTAACACGCACAATTACAAATTTACCTATGCCGTCGAGATTGCACCCGTGTGCAAGGGGGACCTCGTCGTCCTGCCGCGCAAGCTCGCGCGCATGCTTGGGAGTATCTCGTGCCTGTGTCTCGTCCACGCAGTCACTTCGTCGATTCATGTCATGGACCCATTGACGACGCAAGTCGCCGAGATCAATGCGGAAAAGTACTGGCGCTATCCCTTTCGTGCCCTCCGATCGAGCAACGACATGACGAGCTTTACCGTGCTCGACACGAACCCGATGGCCATTCCTTCGACGGGTAGCAAACCCATCCGTGTCTCGCGCAAGACGCGACTCGCGGACGTGGAAGTTGTCCGGGACGCGGATTTTGGCGTGAATGACACGCGCCTCCACACGGTGACGCATCTCGGCCTGATTCTCCACGCTGGCGACGCCGTGCGCGGCTATGACCTTGCCTCGGCCGTCGTGAACGACTCGGACGTGGCGCCGCTCGTCGAGTCGGGCGTCTCGCTGCCTGATGTCGTGCTCGTGAAGAAGATTTTTCCACGTCGGGTTCAGCATCGGACACGGACTTGGAAGCTCAAGCGCATGGAGGGCGTGACGCCGGCGGGGGACGTGTCCAAGGACGAGCACGAGTATGAGCAGTTTCTCGACGAGCTCGAAGAGGACCAGGACATGCGGGCCGAGATGAATCTCTACAAAGCTGCTACACGTCCATCTCGGAAGGAGGACGCGATGGAGGAAGACGACATGGGGGCGGCTGCTGCTCCGGGTGTGGCGTTGCACGAACTGCTGGACGATTTGGCAGTGACCGAAAGCGACGCCATGCCGCAGCTCGTGCCGGAGACCGACACCAAGCAGACGCTGGCGTGGGAATTAGAAGAATTATGAGAGAGCCTTGTCGATGATTGATAAAATACATGTACTGCTGCGCGTAGACGACAGTGAACGGGTGCGACATGCTTTATTCGGGTCGATTACCTTCCACTCGGGTCGGTCGTTTATCCTTACGTGGCCTCGGGGATGGTCCAGCCATCGGGCACGGGCCCCACGTCGTGGATGATTTCCCGGTGACAGGACCAGACAAGTTGGATGGCTTCGGGCGTCCCAATCCCGCCGGCACAGGGGTCCCCGGCGGGGCCAAACCAATGGTTCTGCGGGGCGCCCGTCGTGCGCGCGCGAATGCCGCTATACGTCGTGCCATTGACGGTCGCGGCAAGGACTTTATTCGTAAACTCTTGGTCGTTCGAGACGACCGCCGCCGTCAAGTGCGCACTCATGCGCTCGAGCGCCTCGAGCACGGACGGGAGCTCGTGGTCGTCGTACTCGGTGAGAATCTGGAACGGACCAAAGATCTCCGTCGTCACGAGGTCAAAGTGCTCGGGCTTGAGAAATTCGGCGAGTGGCACGAACAGCGCCGTGGGTTGGATCGCGCCATATCGCTCGGGAATCGAGTGGTTTTCTGCATCGAGAGAGGAAACACACGCAAAGCGTTAGGGACGCACGCTCGCTTTGCGACAATCGACATGGAAAATGGTGTACCTAGTTCTTGCGCTCCAAACGCGACGCGCGCACCAGGGATCGCGAGCACTGCGGCGGCGTGGTCGAGCATGCGCTTCGTGGTCACACTCAGCACGGGGCCAATGGTCAAGTCCGAGAGTTTCCGTCGAGCCGCGAGCGCGGCGAGCTTTTGCTCCAAGCCTGCCTCCATCCACTTCTTGTGCATGAACAACACCGACTGGGCCGAGCACTTTTGACCCGAGCACGCGTACGCATCTTGGTCCGACGTCCACGCCACGTAGTCAAAGTCGCGCACGTCGGGACCGAGCACTTTCCAGTCAAACCCTGCATCTTCTAGCTTGATGCGCCCATTCAAGTCCTTGGCGAGCTTCTCTGCCACGGCCTGGGAGCTTTGTAGCACGAGTCACCGGATCAACACATATTGACGGCAGACAAACCACGAGAGGGAACGAACGTACCCCGTAAACAGCGTATTCCGTGGCTGGATCTGCAAGAGCAGCTCGTTCATGACCGCGCCGTCCGTGTGAATGAAATCCACGTCGGTGACGGGCATGCCACACGCATGGAGGAGCCGCAGCGTCTCTTGCATGACAATCGAGACCTTGGAGTCCACCTTGAGCAAGACCTTGTTGCCCATAAAGAGCGCACCCATCATTTGGAGCACGGGGATCTCAATGGGAAAGTTAAACGGCGTGATGAGCGCGACGGGCCCATAGGGCCAGCGATACCCATGACTCGTTTGCCCGCGATGGTCCCCCGGCACGCCAAATGACCGGGCGAGGAACCGCACTTGATCGCCCGAAAAGTTTTCGAGAAACTTGCCCGTCACGGTCACTTCCTGCCGCGCTTGCGCGTAGCTCTTGGGCGACGTGCGTTGCACGAGTCGGGCAAAGTAGTCGGCCACGTGCTCGTCCCGAAAGAGCGCGCCCGCCTTGGCACAGACCTCGCCATACAGCACGTATCGCTCGACGTGCTTGAGTGGATTATGGAGCCCGTGCTTGGGACACGTCGTCATGCTCTCGATAAACGGCGCGAGCTCGTGCTGCTGCGTCAGGGGCATGGCCAGGAACGGTTCGCCATTCAAGGGATCGACAATGGTCTCGGTCCGTGCCGTTGTCGTCCACTTGCCTTGCACTACAAGAAGCAGCAGAGGGCAGGATGAGCACACTGGTGTGTCGACGACACGCGCAACAAGAGAAGAAAGAGCGAGGACAGACCCAAGTTGAAGCCATGGGCAGGATGCTGGCCCGAAAAAGCAGGATCCACGGTGGCAAAGGAAGGAAGGGAGGACATGGGACGCGAGGGAGCGAGGACGAGACGCGTGGGCACCGCGCGCAAGTGGCGTAGGCGAAGCATTGGGACGGAAGGACGGAGAGTTGCTTCAAAGGACGTGGAATTTGAAGTGGAGGATGCGGGGCCCGAGACGAGCGTTGTGTACGAGGTGAAAATAGGAAGATTACAAATGGGTGAAATATAAAATGTGGAAATGAACCGTTCGGTACTCCAATGCGATCTTTCGGATCAGCTTCGAGATGAAGTACGAGAGCGCATGCATTCATACAGGTTGTTTAGACGAGGGCCGAGCACAGTTGATGTGTACCACGCATGTTTAGACGAGAGAGTAACATCGGTCAGCCCTCCCATTTCCGTAAACTGACCCCCCCGGTCGCGCTTCACTTGAAGTTTGTATATAGTCTAATACCTCACTTAAAAACTTCAATTTCCAATAGTTACTCTCCTTCAGCACCGAAACTGTTCTTTCATCTTCATCAAGATTATCATCACTGCCTCGCACTACCACTACTTTGAGTCATATGTTCAAATATGTTCTTCACCGCACCCTTTGCATATTAGAGGTCGGGAAATAGCAGAATGAAGGCTGTACGAGATACACTTTACCCACCAATGGATTCCCAGGCCACAGAACCCTCATTCCGGCGTCATTTTGTAGTAGAATGTTCGGGGGAAATGTCAAAAATAGGGTCGTGACGTGACGGTTACTGTAACTGTTGAATTTGTTATAAAATCTGATGGCTATGCACCGGGGGGGGGGGGTCAGTTTACGGAAATTGGGGGGTCAGTATACAGTGCTGGCGGATAGTATACTGCCACCACGTTTTTTTAAATTGTTTTGTCCAATTAGCTGCTTTAAATATATCTATCTAGCCCAATCGAAAGAGCATGCGAAAGCACAGCTACGGTCATTCGATTCATGTCATTCCGACAAGTCCTCGCAACACGGCAGGAGTATAACGCTTCCTCGCCACAAATTCGTTGGCGGTTAGTATACTGCCGAGGCGTTTCTTACTCTCTTCTGAAGGTTGGTTTGTCATTTAGAGATGACTAAGGTTCGTTACGATAATTAGCAGTCCTACTAACGAAAATTCAATGCAGTTTATTTCGTTTTGCTCTTAACAGGATGCCTAGAGGAACCAAACTTACGCAAGAAGAACAGCAGCGTATCATTGCCTTTCAAGTGGACAAATTTAGTGAGAGAGCCATCGCTGAACATGTACATCGTTCCCGGCCTGTTGTCCACGCCTTTCTTGCCGACCCTGAAAGCTACAACTGTAGAGAAGCGAAGGCAAAATTTTGGTCACCTTCTGTCAACGGCGTGCCGATCAGCTGGTCAGCGATCGGATTGGTGGAAACAAGGGGGGCTTTTAATCCTATCATGTGCAAGGAGTGTCAAGCACACGGATTTTGGTAAGTCACATGGCATTGCGTGTATTTTACATATTTTAGTGTTTGGTACATATTGGGACCGTAAGGTTAGTGGAAAAGAAGTAAATTGGTCTTGGATTGAAAAAGTGGCTAAGAGGTCCTAAGAGACTCTCTAAAAGTTTGGTTTTCTAAGTCGCCTTCGCACGTCGCGGAGTGTTTGGGGGCAGAGGGTCGAGTAATTACCTCCTGCCCATTATACCCGGCCGGGGCGCGTCGCAGACGCATTTGGCCCGCCGGAAGCCCTTCGGCAGGAGTATCCATTGGCTGACTTCTCACAAGTTTAAGTCACGTATGGAACGTACTAACAAGTGGATTGGTCTTTACGTGGAGATATCGTTTGTGGAATTCATGAGCATATTGGATCTTAACGTGGACATATTGGTTTACTATAACATTGGTTGGAGTTTAGACCGGCTTTGGTATTCTCTCATATTGGTCAGGGGCTAGACCAGTTGAGTGGTCTACCCTCTATTATCTCGTATTGGTTGGGTCTAGATCGATTGGACGGTCGACCCATTGGACTATACATATTTCAAGTGTAACCGGTCTACAAGTACCCATGGTGAAGAGTTCCGCCCAGGATACACCCCCCCCAGTACGGTCTGCATAATATCAGACCCAAGTCAACCAGCGACACGATCCACCGAGTGTTGAACTATCCCATTCCATCGGGTACACAAGGTGAGATGGCAACGCAAGATCAATCGGACCAGGCGTCTTCTGTTGATGATCGGTCGTCTGCTAGCAGCGGACGATCAGATCGGATCGCAAGCGAAGGTCCGCGGGGTACCCCCCCCGTAAGTGGGAAGGCTGGGCACAATGGTGGTCAGGTTCTCGACACAACTGTGTTCGCTTTTGAACTTGACTCCACCACAATGGTGCGCATGCCCGGATCATTTTGTGATCGTGGATATCACCGAGATGATGTCCAGTCAAAAGTTGACTTAAGTGATTTAAATGTGGAATCGTTATGGAGAGGACATAAGGAAAAGCTGTCACCTTATGTTCTCGTTGTTGATAAAGATGGCGATGTCCGATCTGGCCGGGTGGAGGACCAGATCGGGATTAATAAGCTTTTTCCTCCCCATAAGGCTCCCACCGGAGCCGATCGGGACTATAGCAAGTTTTGCTATAGTTCCGGAAAGGATCAGGACTTTTGTCCTGATCCTATGCATTTACATGGAAAAAATGATGGAATAAAAAATGAGAACCAATCGGAGGCTGATCGGAACGATCCGATCCACATGCCTAAGGTCCCCAGGCAAAGGCTAGGAATGCCGCCCGAGGAGGACGACTTGGAAGAAAAGTCGCAGGTCGGGGATGGGGTTATTGACGAACAAGACCTGACCAGGATGTATTACATCCATGAGTTGAAGCGATTTATTCGTGAAGACCAGTTCATGCAAAGTTTGAAACCCCAGATCCCTGATCGCCTCCTCGGACCCACTACCGAGCCGATCCAGAGTGATCGACCACTGCTGTTGGTGAAAAACTTGCTGGCGATGTTGGCTAAGGTCGGCATAAAAGTGCAGAACCCGGCCAACGTCCACAAGCTGTTTGATCTGGACATTCGCAGGCTGAAGCTGTAGATGTCGACTTTCCATGATCATTTGGTGCCGTTGGTGGGGGCGGTTCGCCGCCCCACTCCCACCATGGCATTGAAGGTAGCTGAAGACACGGCAGCACATGACGATGCGTGCTCCGATGATAAATCGGTATATCAGTATCCACCTTTCTCTAACAGCTCATCGGAGTTGGAGGTCGGTGTTGAGCGGATGACCATGGGGGCAGATCATACCCCCATGGGAGCATAAAAAGTACGTGCGGCAGCATGGGGCTGCATGCCGGTCAGGGCCCCAGGAGCCCCCACAGGTGTCAGTACCTCCAAAGGAGGATACCCACACGTTGCCCATGACCCAAGCTAACGTCCAAGCCATGTTTGAAGCAATGATGGAGCGTTTCATGGGAGATCGATGCAGATCACCTCCGCGCCCTCATGCTCAGGACCGATCTGCCCGGCAAAATGTCAATATTTGCCGGGATGTAGATATGGAGTCAGTAGGATCAGTGGACAAGGCCACTCGAGGTGTTAAACCAATTGGCAAAGGAAGACGCAAGCCGCAACCAGCTCGATCGCGCCGATTAAGCAAGAACTGTGATTACGACATGGAGTCGATCGGCGATCCGGATGACCACTATGGGTCAGACGGTGCAGGCGAGGGCAGAACGCGCAGGGCTTATCTAGCCTCCACGACCGCTTTGATTTCGGATCTACTGCGATCCCGCGCATTCGCATGGCTGCGACTACTGATCTCAAGGATTTCACCGGAAAGGACACCTACGAGGAGCAGGCCAGGTCGTGGTTTGGTCGGGTCAATTCTGCTTTCTTACGGGATCAGACACCAAAAAAGGAACGGTGTTTGATCTTTAGAGATCTGCTTAAAGGACCGGCTGCGAACTGGGTCCAACAGTTGAGTCGGGATGTCCGATCTGACTGGTACCTAATATGTTCAGAGTTTGAGGGGCTGTACTGCAACTCCGGATTCTACAGCGCCCGCAAATATCATCACACGCAGAAGCGGGTCGACGAGACGCCGATCGAGTACTTACACCGTCTGAATGTGGATGCAATTCGCGCCGGCATAGTGATCAAGGAAGGCAACCCGCCGACCGGTGCCGCTTTGGAACACGTGAGTCACTATATTAGTACCCTTGATGACCAGGAGCTGGCAGATCAGCTCACCTGTTGCGCCTAAAGGATGTGGGAGAAGTGGAGCAGACGTTGCGAACGTTGCAACACTCCCGCAGCATGAGATCAAAGGGCGCCGTTGGATCAGGTCGTTACAGATCCAAGACCCAGACCGATCCGGTGAAGAGACCCTTGACCAGATCGGCCCGTGCTGTTAAGGCGATCGTAGCTGAGGACAGCACTGGATCGGAAGAGGAAAGCAGCGGCCAGTCCAGTCGGGAGTCAGACGAGGACCAGTACCGTCACATCTTCGTCGCGGAACCTGCCCCGAAAACCAGATCGACGCATGACCAGGCAGATCGGAAGGGCAGGAGCGGAAACAAGTCTGACCCGGACCGACCCCGCAAGAAGTGTTCTCACTGCGTGTCAATCAAGCATGATGATCGGGGCTGCTGGAAGAAGTTAATATTCAAGAAATGCGAAAGACGCGGCCAACACACCGATCACTTCCTTTTCGTGTGCAAGTCATGTGGAGAGATCCACGAGGCCGGCCACTGCAAGATGGAAGAATTCTTCAACCTGATGTGCAAGTGGTATGTTCCGTGCAAGCACGCGGGGATGCTTCCACCTGAAGTGGAAAAAATGTTAAACTAGAACGCTCGCCAGGTTGGAATCTGGATCGAGCCGAGCGGTCTACGTTTGGCATCTATGCATATGTCGGCAAGGAGAATAAAACCGACAATACATGTTCTGTTCTCAATTGCATCGATCGGGATCATCCGGTCTACAATCTCACGACCGATGAATATTCCCGATCGAAGGTGGTCATGCAGCTAGATCTGCTGCCTGGGGAGTCTCGCGGATACTGGAAGTATCATGCTCCCGACAAATGGTTTAAGCAGGCGAAAGCCTGTGGTAAGATAAATAACCAGAAAGCGACGATGTTGTTCGACTCTGGGGCTGAAGTCTCGATTATTGACTCCGCCTTTGCTCGTAAGGTCGGATGTCGTATAGACGATACCCAGAGACAAGAATGCGTCGGGATCGGTGAAAATTCTTATATGACCGAAGGAAGGACGTGCGTGAAGATCACCCTATCGGGTTCGTTGGTCTACTTCTTCAGTGCTTGGGTTGGTAAGCTGGCCGGTCAGGATGCCCTGTTAGGCATGGATTTCATTGTGCCGGAGGATTCGCCTTGATCTGTCTCATGGAGTGCTTACACTACCGGATGAGGTCCATATCCAGTTAGCTGGTCGGCGGCCCCTATACGGATCGTACATCTATTTGGTCAGGTGGGATCAAGATGTCACCATTCCAGTCGGCCAATCCGCTGACACCCCGGTCGATAAAGGTTTTCGTTCAAGGAAGTTATGGGTGACCAGGGGCGATCGGTGGGTGTCGACTTTTGTGAAGAGCGCCGGCCGACATGGTTTTGTCCGAGTCACTAATATCGGTGACAAGCCGCTTACGCTCGACAACAACACGATTGTTGGCATGTGGCTGGCAGAAGGGAAAGTGCCAAGGAAATGGGGTTCGTCTCGATCGGATCGAGACGGTATGTTGAGTGGCAGAGCTTGGCATACCAAGCGACCACCGATCTGGTCAGCAATGATGGATCGGTGGAAGAAGATACCTCACCTATGTTGGAACGACCCAGCTATGTAACCCCTAGGAAGATTCTAGTTCGAAGAAAGGCACCGCAGGCGCCGGATACGGTGGACCATCAAGTAGATGAGCCAAAGTTCGTTAACGTGGTGGCGACACAAGAACAGGATACAGCGGAGCCGCAAATAGAAAAAGGGAAGCATGGCGAGACTGGGGCTGACCATGATGGCACGCTTGAGCAGGTCGATGTCGGTGAAGGGCAGCCCGCCGATCGGGCAGTGTTCAGCCGATCACGACGGTTTGGGTGTTATTGCCCCGGAAGATGACCAGGTCTGCATCCATGAGGGCGGGGACCAATACATTCAGGATCTGGAGAGCCAGATGGCAGTCCTCCCTGAAGTGTCTGCTGACCCGCCCGAGGTTACTATGGACGATCTGCAAGTGGGTGATCGGGATCTCAACAGTCCCGATCAGATCGATCAGCTAAAGCAGATAATATGGAAGAAGAAACATCTTCTGATCGGTAAAGGCAATGCCTTACCCCCTGCTGCTCGCGGAGCGATTTGTGACATCGACGTTGGAGATGCCAAGCCGATCGCCCAGCGATGCCGACGTGTGGCGCCACAGTACCGCGAAAAATTGTCTGACCTTATTAAAGGACTGTTGGCTACCAATATCATCAGACCTTCGACCTCGCCATGGGCCTCACCGATCGTGATCGTGATCAAGAAGAACGGTGTCGACATCAGGTTGTGTATCGACTATCGGTTGGTAAATCGGTTGACCAAGCTTATGGTGTACCCGATGCCGCTGATCAGCGATCTACTAGAATATCTTGACAAGACTCTGTGGTATTGCTCACTAGACATGGCAAGTGGCTTTTGGGTGGTTTCGATGACCGATCGGGCTCGCGAGATCTCCGCATTTGTTACGCCGTTCGGTCGGTTCGAGTGGAACCGTATGCCGTTCGGGAAGAACGCGCCCCAGATCTACCAGAGGCTGATCGACAACGCACTGTATGGACACTTCAAGATCGGCACCGATCAGGACCTCACCAAAAATTATGTGTTTACAGAGGGTGAACATGACCGGGAAAGGAGACCGTCCGTTCTGGGAAGGCGATCGTATATCGACGACATTCTGATCCCTGCCTCGTCATGGAGCGATCTGTGCGAGAAGATCGAACGTTTGTTGGAGACATGCGATCGCTGGAACCTGTCGATCAGTGCTGTGAAAAGTTATTGGGGCATGTCCAAGGTCGCCTATTTGGGTCATATGGTGTCGATCAGTGGGCTGGAGGCCAATCCCAAAGATCTGGAATCACTGAACAACCTCCCGTTTCCCAGATCGCTGAAGGCAATGCAATCCTTCTTGGGAAGCCTAAATTACTACAGCCGCTTCATTGAAGACTTTACGATTTACGCGGCCGTGCTGTACGAGCTCCGGGAAGTCGACTACCATATGTTGCGCGAAGAAGATCGGGCAACTTTACGGGAGGGCAGCGACTCTGATCTGCCCGCAGATTGTCCGCAAGTGGAGGCAGAGGATCACATGAGGCGTGCAAAGGTTGCTTTCGGTATGATAAAGGCCAAGATGGCGACGGCACCGATTCTCAAGCACTTCGATCCGGAGAAAATGCCGATCGTCATTGTGTATGCTAGTAAGTGGGCCATTTCGGCCACTCTAGTACAAGAACATGATGGAGTGTACCACCCGGTCACTTTTACGAGCCGGACATTGAAGCCGAACGAGGTCAACTATGGGATCGTCGAAAAAGAAGTTCTGGCTTTACTACGGATCTTGGATGTGTGCTACAACCTACTGGTCGGCCGATCTGTAAAGGTCCTTTCAAGAAAGTCAACATTGGCCTGGTATTATCAGCCAATGGGATGGACGGTCGGCTCGGCAGATGGTCAGCTATCTTGTCGCAGTGGTCTCGCGACGTCGTCAAGTGCACCAAGGGAGAGGAAGAGATATTGGGCACATTAGCTGCCAGTATCACCCCTCGGTCCGAAGTGGATGAGGCTTTAGTCGCGATTGCCCCAAGGAAGCAACCTCGACAGTCAATCTCGCGGCCGCCGCCGCCGTCAATCAGGATGAGGAACTCCTGGTCTTCAGTTTTGACGGGTCGGCCAGCGTGAAGAAGAAGGTCGGCTCCTATAGTGCCATACTGTGGAAGTTACCACAATGGTCTATAGTCGCAGCCGCCACCGATTTCACGCCTGACATAACGGTCAACGAGGCAGAATATCGGGGTCTACTTCTATGTCTTGATCTGCTGTCATCACAACAGAAAGGGCGGATCATCATATGTGGTGACTCCAACCTAGTGATAAGGCAGATCACCGGGGAGATCGACTGCAAGGAGCCAAGGCTAAAGTTGCTAAATGATCGGGTGATGAAAGCGCTGAAAGACTACACCAACCACGATCTATTGCACGTGAAACGGGACTGGAACAGAAGCGCCGATCACCTCGCGACCCAAGCCATGCGAGACCAGACCGGGGCGAAGATTACCGAGGAAGCCGTTTTACAGGAACTTATGGACATAAACAGGCTCCCGGAGATGATCAAGCCTAAGGACAGCCCTGGTCAGGTGCATGTGATGGACGCAACCCGATCGCGAGCTCGGAAGTCTCGCCGATCGTTCCCCAAGGAAAGGATGAGTGAGTACGTTGTACAACAGCTAAGGGCGGAACGGATCCTCAAGGCGCAGGACGAAGAAGAGTGGATTGTAAACCTGAAGGCTTATCTGCGCGGTGAATTGTCCAAGTTGACAAATGGTCAGGTGAAAGAGTGTGCCAAGATCGCGGACAGTTACGATGTGGATGAAAATGGATTGCTATATTACTGCCGCTACACTGATCAAGACAGTGCCGATCGAGATAGACTGGCGAAACTGGTGATCCCTTAGTTTCTGCAGCCGGATGTCCTTCATCACTACCATGTGAATCTAGAAGGGGGACATCAAGGCATAGGCAGAACATATCACAAGATCAGGGCCCACTTTTACTGGAGAGGACTTTTTCGAAGCGTGCAGAAATATGTGGGCTGTTGCACGGATTACGAGACCGGAAAGGGCATACCGATAATCAAGGGCCGATAGCCCGGAAATATCGAGACTACCTACCCTTTCCAGGTGATAGCGATCGACCACATACCTTCACTGCCCAGATCGACACGCGGCAACACTAAGCTGCTGATCTGGGTCGACCTATTCACCGGTCTGGTGATTGCAAAGGCTAGTGCATCCCGATCTGCGGATCAGATCTCCCGGAGTTACGAATAATGCGTGTTTAGAAGGTTCGGCGCCAGCGAAGTTATAAGACACGATCGGGAACCCGGTTTTATGGCCGAGGTGTTCCGGTCGTTCAATAACATGCTAGGCCAGAAACAGAGTGCGACGATGGCATATCGTCCGCAAGCGAACGGATCGGCTGAACGCATGGTTCAGACAATAACAAGGGCGATCAAGATGTATGTGGCCGACCCATACCAACGTGACTGCGATGAGTATGCAGAAAGACTGGTATTTGCACTCAACTCTTCAACCGATCGGGTCCGAGGAGAGACGCCTTTCTATCTGGCGTATGGATGGGACCCTCGATTGACACTTGAAGCGGCGATACCGATCGGCTGCACTCGGACCCGTGATCGCGATGCCCGCCATTGGCGTATGCAGGTCCAGAAGCACTATGAACATGCGAAGGAAGTCGTCAACGAAAAGTTGCGTCAGGCCACACAAGATCGAGCAGATCGGAATAACGATCAGGTCCGACCTCATGGTATTGAACCAGGGGCGAGGGTCTGGTTATACCTCGATCGGGTCAAGGAAGGTTATGCAAGGAAGTTAACTCATATGTGGCACGGTCCTTTCCGTGTAGCAGAGCTGATCGGTGAGCATGCTGCCCGTCTGATCACGATCGGCACGGATTATAAAGCTTTTCCGATCGTTCATGTGTCCAAATTGAAGCTGGTCAGAGAGTTCCCCGATCGGCCCAAAACACCCTGTCTGGTGGATGAAGCGTAGAGATTCGATTTTGATGAAGCTTTGCTGCCGGAGGACAGTTGGGAAAGGCCATTGTAGGAGGACGAATTCGAGGTGGAGAAGGTGCTAGATGTCCGATCGGTCAAGAAGACACGTTTCGGTCACACCCACCGAGAATATCTGGTCCGGTGGAAAGATCATGATGAAGCAACTTGGATCGATGAACTTGATCTAAATTGTGGAGCACTGCTACGAGAGTTCGAGCGAGAACGAGTCAGTCGGAATCTCTTCGCAGTGATGCAGACTCATGAAGATGCAGACCAAGACACGCAGTAGCACCGATCAGACCGATCGGTGTGAATATGTGTAAGGTCTGAATTATTGTGAACATATGATAAACTGTGATGAACTGGAGTAGTGGAGTGACGAACGTGATAATGATTTTCGCGATGTGAATGGAACTGTATATGATAACGTGTTGGTGAAAGTTTGGATAAAGTGATGAATTTTGGTCAAGTGACCAGGTGATCAAGAAGTTTGAAAGAATGATGACATATATTATGAATTATCTGGTCAGCTATTACCGTATCAAGATTCGCAATCACCCCACAGGCGACCGATAGTCAGCGCCGGGTGATCTCCCTAATCTGGTCCTGGAACTGATTACGCCAAGGCTCCTTCCGATCCATCTGGATCAAGGCTTCCTTCAGGTCTGCAACTGGCTCGTCACAGCGGAAGCCGGGATACCAGATGCCATCCTCATCTAACGCCCCGGGGCTCTCGATGCGACGATTGGCCATGTGAAGGAACACTGGATATAAGAAAACGTCGAGGTCGCACTCGCAGGCCAACATCCCTTCCAGAACAAACTGGCATAGGATCAGCCAGGCCTCGCCCGCTCGACTCCGGCGATGTTTCCGGAGCTTCCGATACAGGATCAAGTCTACGTCACGCAAATTCTGACCCGGGGGAAGGACGAGGTAATGGGTGGATTCCCATATCGCTTGGCAGTAGGCTGCATTGAAAGTCCGAAGTCGATCCAAGAGCAAATCGACCCAAGGAGTTGACGCAAATATCGACTCCAACTTGGCGCTGAGCAACACCTCCCATGGCCGATCTGCATATACCAGAGAGATCTGCGCTCCTGTAACCAGATCTGCTCGCCACGCAGATGGGTCAGGAGTCTTCGGAGCTGGAGGGAAGAGCCAAAAGTCTGGTCGGGACAGAAACCGGACGAGACCTTGTTTGGTCAGGGCTGACCGGTGAAAGCTACCGATCTGCCCCGGTGACCACGGCATAATGGCGTCGAAAGTCCGCGATGGGAGAGGTCGATCTCCAATCGATATTCCCTTCAATCGGGAGTGACGGCGCAGTCCAGATGTGCCAGGCTGGCAAGAAGGCACTGATCCGCGTGTTTCACGAGCCGTGCATTTTTGTTACTCAGGGAAATGATAGCCTGATCAATCCCCGATGCAGACTTCATCGGAGCCGGACCTCGACGCCGATCGGATCGGGACTTAGATAACGCGCTGAGTGTGAACTCAGAATCTCCCGATCCGCTGTCCGAGTCCCCTCCGGAGGAGACCTCTGCGTGCTGGGTACGAACAGCACGGGTGCGCGAGGGCGCATGAGATTTGGCGATGTTAGAAGTGTCATTTGAAGCCAATCTTGGGCTTGAGAGATGCGCCGTCGTCTTGGCTTTCTTTTGGGGCACCGCCCGCTTCTCCTCGAATTCGGAGTCGCGAGCTATGCCCCGCGCCCTTGTGCCCCTCGACGCGTCCTTGCGCTTACGCTTGGAAGTTTTCGAAATCTTGGAGTGGCGAATTTTAGCCAATGGGTGACGTTGTCCTCGATCCTGGTGTAGGTCGACCAGAACGGCCGATGCAGACCGGTCCGCGCTGGAGCTGATAGCCGGACGCCGGTATAGCAAGTCGGTCAGCTGTTTGTGGAACTGCTCTACGGCATCCCAACGGCGGTCTGACTCCTGGGTCCAGACGTCCGATTGGCTCTGGAAAGACCAGACCTTATCGATCTGACCCTTGACCACGACCTGTAGCTCACTGATCTGCCGCTCTAGGTCACCATGTTGGGTACGGAGTAGGGTCCGGTCGGACTGATCCTCCAACCTCTGCCGGTTGACCAGCGCGAGCTGTTCCCGGAGGTGTGACCAGTACGCTTCTAGTCGAGACAGATCATGCCGAGCGCCGATCAGCCCGTCCAATATGGGGCGGAGCTGATCGCAGTGGTCACGCGACTGTCGAACAGCCGCAAGCAAGGCGTCAACCGCTTGAGCGATGTCAGTGGGCAACCGATCTGCATACGAAGAGAGGTTAGGGCAGTTCCAAGGTGAAAATCGGATCGATCGACTTACCTCGCGCTGTTTATTGGGCAAGCTGGGCCCGGAGATGTGCGTTCTCGGCGAGAACATCTTTCAACTGCGCAGCCAAGGGGGTCAAGGTGTCGACATCCTTCCGCATCCGCAGGAACGATGCATTCTTGTTGGCCATCTCCGACTGAAGGTCGCAGATGGTCTTTCGAAGCTGATCAGACCCGATCTGATCCCCATCCGATCTGTCGGAACTTGGGGTGCTGCAAGAGCTGTCAGATCGGGTCGATCGGCTAAGGGAATCGATGTGTGGTGACTGGGCGCACAGGGCACCTGCAGGATCAAGCGTCAAGAGAAGTTACAAGGAGATCAGACGTACAAGGGACGCATACCTGGTGAAGGCGGGGCCGAAGACCTGTCCATTGGTGGAATGTTGGTTGCCGTGAAGGTCAAGGAGGTCAACTGCTGGCGAAAGGGTTAACTGGTGGTGAGATCGGGTCGCTACCGTTGCGCGGCTGCGACCAGACTCAGGGGCGGCTGTAGAGAAGCGAAGGCAAAATTTTGGTCACCTTCTGTCAACGGCGTGCCGATCAGCTGGTCAGCGATCGGATTGGTGGAAACAAGGGGGTTTTAAGCCTATCATGTGCAAGGAGTGTCAAGCACACGGATTTTGGTAAGTCACATGGCATTGCGTGTATTTTACATTTTAGTGTTTGGTACATATTGGGACCGTAAGGTTAGTGGAAAAGAAGTAAGTTGGTCTTGGATTGGAAAAGTGGCTAAGAGGTCCTAAGAGACTCTCTAAAAGTTTGGTTTTCTAAGTCGCCTTCGCACGTCGCGGAGTGTTTGGGGGCAGAGGGTCGAGTAATACCCTCCTGCCCATTATACCCGGCCGGGGCGCGTCGCAGACGCATTTTGTAACAGGACTGATCATGTTACAGGCTTACACTATATTTTTGCGAGGAAGCGCGCAATAAAATAGGGCAGGATTAGTTGATAACAACTAATCCTATACTAAAAGTAGATATATGAATATTCACTTATGTTCTAGAACGCAAAATTAAGAGTGTTTATTTAATCGGTGGTTTAGAGGCTAATAGTATACTAACTAACTAATTAATATAATAATATCAAGTATTCAACTAACTGTACTATTAGTTAACCTGCAAGATTCGGTATTTATACCGAATCGACTTCTCCTTCGTAGATTATAATAACTTATAATTCTTATTTAAATTTCAGACAACGCGTCTGAAATTAAACTGTGATATTCTAACGTGAATATCAGTTATGTAATGGCACCCCATTACATCACCCCCCCACTTAAGGTGGTTGGCCAGTAATAATTCTTATTTTGCCCAATCATGGGTGGCACTTGTTGGTCGGAATTTCTCATTCACCAACTGATTGACCATCGACTCGATGGTCAAGACACACGGCGGCGGCGCTCTAAAGAGCGCTGCTGAAAACAATGAAGGAGCTTCTTCCTCCGCCTCAGCACTAGGTACTGAGGTGTTGAGTGACAACAGTGACGCTGCATTAGCAGCGTCAACTACGCAAAGGTCGGAAGACATACCGTCTTCGACCACAGATGCTGCTAAGGCGGCATCTGACAAGAAACAGGGAGATGTTGCTAATGCAACATCTCGCACGATGGCAACTTCCGAATGGCGTGTTGCAAGAGGGCCATGTTCGGGAGTTCTGACTCCGAACAAAGTGATGGGGATACAGATGTCCCCACTAAAGGATCTAGCGAGTCGAAACTCGCTAGGTTCTCATCGCCTAACAGCGATGACGACTCTGGTGTCGCTGTCAGCTATGACAGCGACAATGATTATCACAGGTGGTTGCGGGAACGCAGAGCCCCACCTGGACCAAGTACTTCTCCACGTCGGGGTGATTTAACCCCGGCGCGTGGTGTTGAAGCAGGCGGTGCTCCGCCTGCTAAAAGGGCTCGAACAGAAGCGTCAGCTGCCGCTTCTAAAGCGTATCATCGTACGGAACCACATGTTCCGTACAGAGTGGGGTTTTGGACCCCTGGCTGGGCTATTGCCCCCAACAGTGGCGGTCACCGTAAACGGGACTGCCAGTATGCGTTGTTCGATATCAACGTGCTGGATGACTGCGAAGACATCCAGTCACGTCGATTCGATCGAAGTACAGACGATAGACGTCTGTACTTTATTGACCTCTTTTTCCAGGTTCGATATTATTCGAGCCGGAAAGGGTCAAGTAGGAACAGGGACGATAAAGACGCCCTGACTCAGAGTTGGAATGCTTTTGTTGACAACTACAACAAAAGCCCAGATTATTACGTGAATAAAGTTCACGTAATGCGCGAGCGCTTTTTAAAGCACTCACGAACAGGCAAAATGGAATACATCCATTTTGCTTGCATCAAAGAAGGGTTAAAGTGTGGTGTCCCTTCTCACCTCGTTTGCCCGCGGTGTACGCAGGGCCCTCCTAGTCTGTCAGAGGAGGAGTTGCGGGGGTACGGTGGCTTTTCCATACCCGCCGAAATTCAGGGTTTAATTGATACCCTGAATGCATCAACACCTACTGTTGATGCTACTTCGCATTATGAGTTTGAGACTTCTTCTCAAACTCAGTCAAAAGGTCTGGGGCGTCGGCCCTCAGAACCTCAATCGGTTCCCAAGAGTCGAACTCTTGGGGATATCCCAGCCAGCGTACCAACTACTCGGTACGCTGCCCCTTCTTCAAAGGCACCGAGCGCTTCGAGATCAAGCGCTCGAGGATATATCGCTTATTCCCCTGATTATCAATCAGGGGCGGCGGAGGTTGAGAATTCCCTCGCCGTTGTTGTTGTGGAGCATGGTTCTTCGCTCCGCAAGCTCGAGGAGGGTTATTCCTCCTTGAGCAGCGATATGTCTCACTGTGTGAAGACATATCGGTCTCTTCGCGAGGATGTCCGCGACATCCTCGGGGCGCACACTGCCCTCCAGCAGAAGAATGATCTTCTGTACATTGAGCTTTCCCGCTACAAGGGAGAGCTCGATCGGCGCACGGCTGATCTTGAGCAGTCGAAGGCGGAGGTAACGACTCTCCGCCCTGCTCAGCAACGGCTGGAGGCCGATTATAAGTCTCTCTTGGGAGACTTGGAGAAGCACGGCATCTTCCGTGGTTCTGCGTCTCGTCGTAAGGCGAAGACGAGTGATACGGCTTGAGCCGCCCAACATAGAATGTTGGGTGAAGCCGCATTGCTGTGGGAATGTCAAAGGTATAGGCAATCCCCCGAATCTCTTGGACCTTGAAGGGTCCAATGTACTTAGGAAGCAACTTCCGTGTAGGGAAGTTGCTTATTTCACGTGTAGGCAAATTATTAGTACTTAATAATACTAATTCACCTTTAAGAAAGGAGTTTTTGTTCTTCCTTCCTTGTTTATCTGCATTTTGCTTCTGCTTGTCAAAAGCAGAGGCAAGTGCATCCTTTACATAGCGTATTACAGCTTGGCGCTTTAATACGAATTCATCTACTGCTTTATAAGCAGTAGGTGCATTGTCCTCATTGTCTGCAGCCATTGCTGCAGACACATATTCATCGTGTGAATCTTCAGTTTCAATTGAAGCTGCTT
This sequence comes from Peronosclerospora sorghi, assembly GCA_026184515.1. Lineage (NCBI taxonomy): Eukaryota > Oomycota > Peronosporomycetes > Peronosporales > Peronosporaceae > Peronosclerospora > Peronosclerospora sorghi. The sequence goes on from CM047580.1 coordinate 25,810,361, forward strand.
CCGCTTCTACTGTATTTTCAGTAGAAGGGCCATCGTTTTGTTCACAAGTTGCAGTCGCAACTTGTGCATTGACTCGCTCGAAATTTGAGCGGGTCCCTCCCCCACTTAGATTTGGCGTACCGCCAAGTAAATCTGGGGTTCGTGGATGCCTTAAGGCATTCACGTAGAACGATGTATGCTTAGTTGAAGCATGCACCGAATTGTTAATCGCAAATTCAGTGAGTGACAGGAAGTCACTCCGCTGTTCAAAGGCATGTGCGTATGATCGCAACATGTCTCCGAGAACGCGGTTAACCCGTTCCGTCTGCCCATCCGTTTCCGGATGGTCCGCAGTTGACATCTTCAATTGGGTTCCCAACAATGAGAACTTTTCTTGCCAGAAACGTCCTGTAAATCTCGGATCTCTATCCGAGACAATCTATTCCGGCATTACGTGCAAACGGAATACCGTATCAACGAATATCCGCGCTGTTTGAGCGGCAGTTACGTTCGCTGATACTGCAGTAAGATGTACCATCTTACTGAAACGGTATACAAAGACCACTATTCCGGACTTCCGACTATTGTTGGGTGGAAGACCGAATACGAAGTCCATTGAAATTGACTTCCAACACTCTCTAGGAACCGGCAGAGATTGCAGCGGAGCCTGTGCAGACTGCGCAGGCTTAACGCGCTGGCAAATCTCGCAAGCGCGTACGTATTTACGTACCCACTTGTACTGGTTTCACCAGTAAAAGTCACGTGCGAGAGAAGCGTATGTCTTCTCTCGACCTTGATGCCCCGAAATCGGAGCATCATGATACTCAAACGTAATTTGATGTTTGAGATCATCGTCGTTGGAACGACGATGAGACTTTCATCTTTTTGGTCTGTGCTGTAAAGCAGCAGACCATCGTGCAGTCGATATCGATGCACGCAAGCAAGGAGGAACTCTGAGCGTTCGTCGCGCTTCTCACTTGATTGATTACTAAGTAATCAATCAACAGACGTGTCTCCTCGTCTGTTTTGTACGCCTCGCGTACTTGTGGTATAATAGACGACGACAAAGCAGTGCAGCGGATCGTGTTTGCACTGGCACCTTCGGTTACGGACGGTTTCGTCTCGTAATCGGGACTTCGTGATAGTGCATCCGCTATCACGTTCAACTTTCCGGGTTTGTTTTCAACCGTAAAGTTGTATTCAGCAAAGAATGACAGCCATCGAGTCATTCTTGAGAAATGTGTGGTGAATTCACGGCCGTGCGTAGCGACGCATGGTCCGTGTAAACCACAAACGGTCTATCTCCCAAGAGATAGATCCGAAACTTGTCCAGTGCATACTTCATGGCAAGGAGTTCCTTGTCATGAACTGGATAGTTGCGCTCGGCTGGGCGCAACTGACGCGATGATAGCAGATTACGCGATCACGATCATCGTGATCACGCTGCATCAAAGCACAGCCGATAGCGAAATCGCTCGCGTCGCAAACGACGTGGAACGCACGCTCGTTATCGGCTATAGCCAAGACAGGCGCTTCATTCAATCTTTGCTTGAATGCATCAAAAGCATCTTGGCATTGGGTATCCCAATGCCATTCGACATCTTTCTTAAGTAATTGAGAAAGAGGTCGTATTAACCCAGCAAAGTTGCACGAATACTTGTGCAAATATGTTGCCAACCCAAGGAACTTTCGAAGTTCCTTAACGTTGTTTGGCTTAGGCCATTTAACGATCACCATGATCTTTTCTGGATCAGAGCGCACCCTGTTCTTGCCCACAAAACATCCAAGAACGGGTATCTCAGGTGCACCAAAGGTGCACTTCTTCAGATTTGCATAGAGCTGATGCTTACGCATAAGCTCTAACACTCGACGTAGATGCTCCCTATGGACATCTACATCGCTTTTATCGTGTTCACCCTTACTATGGATGAACACGTCATCGAAATAACTCGGTGCGAATTCTCGCACCGGGCGTAATAGATGTGTTACGCATCTGTTAAACGTAGCAGGGGCGTTTCGAAGCCCCTGCGGCATAACAAGCCACTCCCAAAGCATGCCTCGTGGGGTGCTTACCGCCGTGAGAGCGATATCCTTCTCACGCATTAGGATTTGATAAAATCCATCTCTTAGATCGAGAGAACTAAAGATGGTGCTCCCGCACATGCCATCAATGATGACATCTTTTCGCGGTATCGGTGTCTGTGCCGGTACCGTCGCTGCGTTCAGCTTGTTGTAAGCGTGAACGATTCTCCACCCACCTGTGGACTTCTTCACACAAAAGGTGGGGGTAGAGTGCGGTGAGGTAGACTCCCGCACTTGGCCTGATCTACGACGAGCTTCGAAAAACTCGTCGATCGCTTTTACCTGATCACGCGGCAACGGCCATTGCCACGTAACACAATACTTCGTGCCTGGCACGAGGTCAATCTCATGACGAGTTCCCTTATCCTTAGGGAGCTCGCTAGGTACTTATTCTGGGAATACGTCAGCGTATTCCCGAAGTACCTCATAAAATGGGAGTTCGCTTTAAGCGACTACCAGCTCTGCGCTTCAAAGCGCTGAACTCTCGTTTGATCATTGGGAACCTCTTTCCCAGCGTTTTCCACTTGTAATGTGGATATTCGTTCACGAATATCCACTACATCATATGTTGCAACGATGATACAGATCTGTTCGATCTGACCATCGTGCAAGTTTCTCATAAACTTCTTCCAGCTTAGCGCTGGAAGAGTCATCACCTCCGAACCTTCTTTCGGAGGGTATTCCATCAACAGAGACTGGGTAGCTAATCCGGTCTCCGTTTGCGTCAAGACGTTGATCGTCTCGACGGAACTGTCCATGCAATCAGACGCACTCGTCTGATTGACTGCTACACGGTGATTACGATTCACCGTCTGCGAATACTCATCATCATGGTGGCCACTGCCTACCATGGAATTTTGGCGATCAGATGTGCTCGTTTGATCGGCCGCCTTTTCTGAGACACGGTGGTCTTTATCACCCGTGCGCATGGCTAACGCAACGTGGTGGGCACTGGCCATCACGGAGTTTTGCTCACGATTGCACTCGATCGTGAGTTCACTCTCATCAACACGGAATTCATTCGTCGTGTTGGAACCTTCGGTCGCACAATGGGTGTTTCCCATTGTGGATACATGTTCATTCTCACGGTGGGTGTTTCCCACCGTGGATATCACTTCATTCTCACGGTGGGTGTTTCCCACCGTGGATATAACTTCATTCTCACGGTGGTCTTTATCACCCGTGGAATGTTCCTCTCCAACACGCAACGACTCTTCTGTTGCGTGTGGTAGTCCCTCTGGACTCTCACCAGCGGAGTACCTTCCGCTGATCGTGTCAGAACAGACCTGGTGGCGCCATCGCTATCCACCAGACGCTGCGGTTGTATCCTCTGATACAGCCGGATTACACACAGGGTGATCAGATCCTGTGGGTCCGCCGCAGTCGATCGATAGGTTAACCCAGTCGATCGAAGGTTTAAACTTGGACATCCATGGGATTCCAAGTATCAAATGGAACTTGTCATCTAAATCAAGGACGATGAATTCATCCTCGAATGACAGTTCATTCAACTCGAAGCGTGTTTTAATCACACGCTTTGGAATAGTCACGGTTGCACCTGTTGCTAACCGGACTGACAACATACTTCGTGGGGTCTCTACCTCCACGAAGCTCAACAGCGTTATACTCTGGGTTCTAACGAAATTGTTTGACGCTCCTGTGTCAAACAAAGCTCGCATGGGGACATCGCTCCCGTGCGGCTTAACCTCCAGGGTGATAAGAGGCTTCCCATCACCCTGCACCTTTTGACAGGACATAGTCCCGTCTGGGGCTATTACCCTCACATGCCCTATGTCGGCATGTGGGATAACATTCCCAGTAGGGCGCCCCGCCCCTACTGGTGATTCTCGTTATTTGCACCAACAGGGTGATGTCCCTGTTGGTGTCGCCGTGCAGCGGACGGTTCCGTCCGCTGACTGCGTGGCACCGGACGCGGTGCCATACACTTATGGGCAAAATGCCCCATTTTCGCGCATCTATTGCAGCGAATATTCTTTTTAAATTTCGGTTGCTTCGTGTTCAAAGCAACCGCAACCGATAGGTCCATCGGCTCTGGACATTCACCGCCCATGCTCTGGCGCGGGTGGCTGTTTCTTGAGACGAAGTGTGAACTTCGTCTGCCTGACTGCTGATTGTTGACATGCCGTTGCGGCATGTCAAAAGCGAAGGGCTGTTGAGCCCTTCGGCTATATCCAGCATGTGATGACGCTGATCGCATGCTGAACTCCTCACGGATGCTCATATCAATGGCATACCTCAAAGTATCTGGCGTGTGCCGATAGAGACTCTGTTTAACGGGACCATCATTGAGTCCCTTCATGAAGCCAGTGACCTGCATAGCAGGGGGCACCGGCTCATACACAATATTTGGCAGCAAATATTGCGTCTTCTGAGCGTAAGCTTGAAGGTCAAGCTTACCTTGCCGGAGTTTCCTAAACTCCTGCCGACTACTTAGCTCCATTTCTGGAGCTTCAAAGTTTAGCTTTAGCTCAGCTTTAAATTCCTTATAAGTAAGGAACACAGAGTCATCAGTGGCTCTGCGACTCATCGCTCATGCCCTGGCTCTGCCGCCTAGACATGTTGTGGCGAAGTACGCCTGTTGACGTTCGGCAACAATATTTTGCGCAGAGATGGCATCTTCCACCTCTGAGAACCATCTACGAAGGGGCTCGCTCCCTTCACCGGTAAAGGGCGGTACTCGCGCCTTTACCACTTCAACGCTATGCGTATCAGGTGCAGGTGCGGTCAGCGCTGCCTCTGGGCCGTACTGGCTTTTCTAGGTGGTTTCGCCTAAAGCGATTCACCACCTCTACCACTTCCTCCGGGGACTTACCCAGGAGGAAGGTAATGATGTCGGTCCCCATGGACCGAACCATTTCTACCGTCGCGTCTTTACTACGCGACGAGAAGTGTTTATTCACCACTTCCAGCGTTCTCTCTCGCTCGGCAGGCGTCATGTCTCGCGACATGATGCCGAGCGGCTCTTAATCTTCGCTCCGCTAATTGACTAGCGGAACGGAACTGTGGTCGTTAAGACGTACCACAAAGTGCTACCAGGTGTAACAGGACTGATCCTGTTACAGTCTTACACTGTGTTGTGCGAGGAAGCGCGCAATACAAGAGGGGTAGGATTAGTTGATGACAACTAATCCTATACTAAAAGTAAATATAAATATTTAGTTATCTATTAGAACGCAAAATTAAGAGTGCTTATTAAATGGGTGGTTAGCGGCTAATAGTATAGTAATTACCTAACTAATATAATAATATCAAGTCTTAAACTAACTGTACTATTAGTTAACCTGCATGATTCGGTATTTAAACCGAATCGACTTTTCCTTCGTAGATTATTAATAACTTATAATCTATTATTTGAATTTCATACAACGCGTCTGAAATTCAACTGTGATATTCTAACTTGAATATCAATTATGTAATGGCACCCCATTACAGTGCGTGTACTCACCGGCTACAGCATTGCTGCGTGGTGGTAGGATATATTAACCTTAAAACCCAACCACATGTGCTCCAAGATGAAATGTAAATAGGGTGATAGTTTCCACCATACCCCAATGTTGCACCGAAAATATTCCGAAGCTGTACTTTTTAAATTCTCTCCCAATTTGTTTACCTTGAGCCTCTCCGTCCACGTAAACCAAGAGGCCATTTCAGAGACTTCTATGGCCTCCATGAAAAGGTAGACCCACTGTTTGAACCCTGCGCCAAGACCAGGATAAGTTTCAACACCCAAAAATTTATCCACAGTCAATTACGGTATTTTGGTTCATACCTTGGCCAAAATGTGGCATTTGGGCATGTCCGGCAGGCACATTTCCTCCTCCCATGCCTGTAAAACCCCACGCGGCATCCGGTCTGCATTGGCACGTGTTATGCCGCCAACTTCCACGCCTTCACCCTCGGCCAAATCATACAGAGTCATCAGCTGGAAGAACGGGCGGAAATTTCATTAAGTTTCTTGGAAGGCTCTAGTTTTTACGGTAGTAGGGGAGTCTTTCCTCGACCCAGACGATGTGCTCGCCAACGAGTGTCTCCTCTGTGCCTCTTGAATGGACATCAAGTGCATGAACATCTTTCCGTGCAATCAAAATTACTTGGAGGACATCCTTTTGTCCCGCCACGTTATCATCATCATGTTTCTCCATATCTTCTTCCATTTCACGAGAAATAACTTATTCCAATAAAAGAGAAAAAATCCACTAGCCCTCAAACCAAGGGGACTTTCCACTAGTTCTACGAAACGTAACGTAAAATTCAAAAATAATCTTGATCGTCAAAGACTTCCTCGGTATAACCCTTCAAAGCTTGGACTCATAACCTGTTAAAACACTTTTACTTGTATCCGAGAGCTTATACTACCTTGTCTGATAGTTTTGACCAGGTAGGATCTCGCGTAGTGAAGGGATAATGCGCGACAGATGAGATTCAGCGGATGTCTTGGCTTGGTCTATCTTCATAAAAACGGAAAGTATATTATGTAATGTTACTTAACTCAAATATAACAATACTAGAAAGTTAAACTTGAATTCTAACTGGAAATGCATTCGCACATTTCGGCCAATGGGATTTCACCTCCTTGAAAAGACACTTCAGACAAATCTTCCAAAATGTCTACACGTAATCTCAACACATGCTGTGAAGTGGACGGACTGATGAAATCATTATCCTTGAACTTGATGACAAGTTGATGTTATCTTGGGTATCCCATAATGTCCAAGCATAAACCGGCGATCGAATGAATCACCCTATTGATCGCGTGCGGCAGTGCCAGAAGGACCGATCATCTTGTGAGTAATTCAAGTGTATCAGTGATACACTCGCATCGTCAGACAGACGGGTGGGAAGTGATGGCAGCACCATCTTTGATCTAACATTGCGACTAAGGATAGAACCGTTGACAGTGGGACTTACTAACGATAGACGGACGGTCGGACACAATCAAGATAGGCAATAGCCACCTTGAGGAGGATCTACTCATGGTAGGCCACCATGAGGAAAATTTAATACTGCTTCAGGCATTGGCGGCCGCGACAATTACATTAGCACCATAGGCACCGACAACCGTACCCATGGAGACAATAACAAAGAAACAACTCATCCGACTTGATTATGGAGAATGTTGTGACTGTAGGAAAAGAACGACAAACTTGTGCTTGTTGCCAAGACCTTCAACTACCTGGTCTTACAATTTTTAACCAGGTAGGATCTCACGTAATCAAGAGCTTGTGCGCGACGAATGCCACGTGGGTGACGTTCAGGTCGATCTGTTTTAAAAGCAAAAAACGATAAGTATATTAGGTATTGATACTTAATTCAAATATAACAATGCTAGAGTGTTAAACTTGACTTATAACCCGAAAATATATACATTTCAGTGAATAGTGTTTCATCTGCATTAAAAGACGCTGAAGCCAAAATGGCTACACGTAATTTCAACAGTGACGTTCAACGTCCTAACACAAACAGAGGTCAAGTTTGCTACCAAGTCTATAACGTTCAGTAACCCTCCAAAATTTAAGGTCGGAGGTAATGGTTCCAACCCCTAGTTGGAAGTACGTAACGAACTTTAAGCGACGATCATATGGAACAGATCTGTATCATTTTGGGGATGACGAAATGGTGGATATAAATGAACAATTATCCACGTTATAAGCACTTGACGTCGGGAAACCCTACACGACGGTAACGTTCATTCCCAATGATCAACCCAAAGTCCATCGCTTTAAAGCGCAGAGTTGGGAGTCGCTTAAAGAAAAATCCCTTATTTCGATGAGCTTGGGAATTATTCCCTAAGAATTTCCATTCAAGCTCCCAAAAGAATTAAAGACTCGACACGAGATAGGTCTTGGGCCAGGCACGAAGCATTGCCTCACATAGCAATGGTCTTTTCCTCTCTGCCAAGTGAAAGCAATCGATAAGTTCTTTAAAGCATGCCGTAGAGCGGACAGACCCTGTGCGGGAGTCAACCAGATCGAACACCCGACCCATCCTCTCTTAGAAGAAATCCACAGTAGATTGGCAATCACTCATGCTTATAATAAGATGAACACGGCTATCGTACCGGCTCAAAACACCGATACCGAGAATGGATATCACCATGGATGGCTAGAGAGGGAGTAAGTACTCAGTGCTCTAGATTTGAGAGATCGATTTTACCAATTTTTGGTGCGTAATAGGGATATCCTATCCGGAAGCTAGTACTCCAAGTGGGATGCTTTGGGAGCTACTGAAAAACGCCGCTGGGACATTCGACATATGTGTTATCCATCTGCTACTCCCGGTGCTGTAATTTTCTGTAATTTTCACCGATTTATTTTAATGACATATTCATCCATTGCAAGGGTCCTTCAACCACTGCACCATAAGGTCGGTCCGCTTTGCTAAGAACTAAAATACTTTAAAACGCCTTTGCACAAGCTTTTTATGTTGCGCAAGTTATCTTGCTTTGTTGTTGTAATTGTCACCAAGATCATTCCATGACTGATATAGCGTTTAAAATATAAGGTTAAGGGTTAAGGGCTTAGTGAACCCTTGATAACCAGGCCTCTTCATTTGTGGCACGTGCCACAAATACCACAAATAAGCTATTGTGGCTCGACACAAAAGCTTTTTTGTGGTTAATTGTGGAACTATATACACAAAATATAGTAATATAGTTATACAAAAGATAAAAAAATGAGAGTATTCTCAAGACTTCCATAAGATTGTCTACAATTTCTTGAATTGGTTGCTGTGAACAATGCCCTCCAACGAAAAGTCCGTCAAAGCAGTGCGAAAGTTGTCCTTATCCCATCGAACAAGTGAGAAATCACTTTCCACGGTGCTTGTGCCAGGGAAGGCTGTGGCCAAGCCCCTTCAAAACCGCTCAAGGAAACCAAACTTTTGCTGAAAGTAGTCCCAGCCTTGTTCAATTGAGGTACTACTGTCGCAGCTGTCCAGAACATTTTTCAGGTCAGGCTCACGTTCATAAGCGGCACGGAGTTCCTGAAATTCTTGCTCGATTAATTCTATTTCCTGTGGGGGCCAACGAACAGATAGGCAACCACGTTGGTTTCGAATCACATCAGCAAAATCTCGACCTCTCATTTTGGCTAACTGTTGCGGCAAAACAGGAGGCATATATTCCGCTGCATTATTACTTGAGTCCCGTTCCGCAACCACAGCAGCAATGTCCGACAACAAATCCGCCGAACACGTTGAAACATTCTTAACGATGTGTTCCGTGTCTTCCTGGACAATCAATTGCATTGAATCAATAACGAAAGTTCCAAGGTCCTCTAATACTGCTGTGGTATCCGATAATTGGATCGAGTATTTTCTGTATTCAAAAAGAACTGCTAGACAAGGATCCAAATTACCTGCATCTTCCTCATTAAGGGGCCCCACAGCCTTAAACAAAGATGCTTATATGATTTGAAGCTTTGATAGCCCCTCCCGTTGCAGCGAAACCAAAGTAGTCAGGCCTTCAAGACTCCTGAAAGTAATGGTGGCCTCTTTCGATATCTTTGCAACAAAGATAATATATATCCACCTCTGAAATGGGGGTGTGCAAGCAGGTTTTTTCTGGTCCAAATACAGCTGTATGTCCACTCGATGATGTTGGAACCAAACAGCAACCTTATCAAAATGAAATTAGCCCAGAGAAGAATGCCAATAAATATAGAGTACAGTACCTTGGACATGGATTCCCATCGAGTGTCTGCTACTTCGGGTGCCTTTGTTTTCATATTGGTTATAAGGGTTTGCTGTCTGCGTAAGTACAATATAAGACAGTTAACCATGAATAAAATTGTTCGTCCATAATCGCCTTGAAAAATGACTGAAGGCATAGATCAAGCTGGTGAAGCCCACACCAAATTCGGAAGAATCCAGGCTTAGCAACTTGTTCAAATCGTGTAGCTTCAACTCGAACTTTCCCGGTCATTTTGCTCTCGCCATCGGTTGAGCTAGATACGATTAAATCTTTCCACGAAGGTCATAATACGTCGAGCATCTGTAGGAATGTAGAAATATTTGCTCCCCTGTATGGCTACTAAACATTGGAATGGTCAGAAGATGGAAGTTATGGATACTGTCTGAAACAAAGACGCGAATGCGAATATCCAGGTAAGAAGCAGAAATATGGGTGGCCGTATCCATCTCCAGAGATAAAGTCCAAACATTAGAGAGCATTTCCAAAATTTTCTGAAGATTCAGAGCACACAAAAAGCGAATGTAACTCGCAACCCTTCCTTCATTGAGACTTCCAATAGAGGCTAAACCAGTATGGTCCTTCGTAATTTGCAGGATCCTGGAAACCATACGAAAAGATACCCCAGTGATGACATAGTCAACAATCAAACAAAATTGAGCCGGATTCTTCAGAACAATACGGTAACAATCGGTCTCCAGATGCGACTCTATGTCTGCTTCTTCTGGCTGGATTACGTCTTCAAAAAATGACAGAGCGCGATCTCTTGTGATGTCGTCGTTCTGACCATAGGGATGATATAGCATCTCTCCAATGATAATGTCAACAATATTCTTGTTCACAAACCATGTACTTGTGTCTGGGCTCCAGAAAAATGAGATGTGATGGTATTTCGGTGCACAACAGGAGAATTGTTGTCGAAGAATGAGGTCTTTTGCTACGCAGACAGGGCAGCGTAGTCTTGCCAGCGAGAATGATGTTGCGACTCCATATACCGACTATAGACGTCAGCCCGGAACGGAGCCTTGAAGTACGTTACAGTGCTTCTGGCCTTCCGCTTGGCACCATTTTTTTCTTCGCGTCCAAAACGGACACAAAATTGGCACGCAACAGACACCACAGCCTTGGTCTCACGATTCCGTTCGCAAATCCTGAGACCATAAGTCATGATATGATCGAGACTGAAGGGTGTCTTCCGTTTCGTGGTCATTTTGTCAAAAAGTTCTGGAGGTGTGAAAAGGTGCAACGCGTCGCGCTCTATTCCTGTACTTCTGTATCATATAATAGGTTATTTGTGGCGCCCCGAAAAATATAATTGTGGCAATTTGTGGCGTTTAGAGGCTAAGCAACACAAATAAAAAGGCCTGTTGATGACTTCTGGCCTCCAAAATAGCGGGCAGGAAAGTACAGATCAAATTGAACATCCAGAAGGTCTCCACAGTTCTTCAAGACGTAGACATTGAATAACGTATTTAACCTCAGTGTCTGGTACAAGGGCCTAGGCAGGGCTCCACTACACAACCTTGTTCGGAACATGTGGTCCCACATATAACGTAGCAGAAAGCGCACGTTTAGAGCTAGCAGAGACTTTCGACTTTACTCTTCATTGTCGCTATAATTTACGGCCTCGATGTCTTAGTCGTCATAAGAATCTTATCAATATGATGACGAGCAGATCAAGATGTGCTGGATGTTGCCTTATTAAGATCTATAGAAGGGGCAGCGTTGCCCCGGACTCGACGACTGAAGACGCTGTTGAAGCATCTGTATTGATACTGACACCGAATCTTTCAGCTCGTGTCTTAGCGTTATACGCTAAAAGTACTAATTTGGACTCGGAAGTTTCTTTGACACTCATTCTGACACGTTACTTTAGCGTTGGAAAAAGTTTCCATAAAAACGTGCCTCTCCGATTTCCAAATAATATTTGACCAATAGGGGCGATGTAACGGGATTCAACCAATGATATTTAAGTTGAAATATCATTGTTCTAATTTGGACATTTAAGGAGAAATGAGTACTGTAAACTTTTATCCTTATCAAAAGAGGAGATTAAACTATTGATGGAAATCAATAATTTATTACTAGCAAAAGGGATTAATGAAAATGAATCTTTAAATCGTCCAGCTTCTTCTTTATTTTAGGGGAAAACAATTGAATGGGCGATTATGAAGACTAAAATAATGAAAATATGCGACAAATAGCATTTTATAATCCATTTAAAATTGATTCGGTACGTGTTAACGAATCCAAAAGAAATTTTATAACGGAGTTACATTTTGTTACGATGGTGTACGTAAATACACAGCGATTAAGGTCAAGTATTGACCAGTCCGAAAGTTTCGGACTTATTGGTTGTTTTAGCCAATCAGGGCGGGAGTCCTTGGTGAAGGCGTGGCAGCTTGCCACGTGTTGGTACACAGGTGGTGTACATTACATTTCGGCTAGGTACGGATTAAGTAAGTTCTACCTAGTATTACATACAGTTTACATTAGTTTATTAAGTTAGACTAATTACATATTAAATATAAATCAGTTTCCATTTACACTAGCCAGCTAGACGTTCGACCGGGAAAGGTCGAGCGTTCTGTGAGTGTTCTAGCAGGGGAGTGCCTCCCCTAGCTAGTCCCTACTTAGGGAAAGCGTAAAACTGAAGCGTTAGCGTACGCTAACAGGAAACTAGGGAGAATCTTGGCCCCGAGCGAGAGAGTAATCTCACGCTAAGCCCTTTCATTAGGGCGTATTGGCTAAGTAGCGGCGTATCGCCGCTTAAAGAAAGTCTTCCTCTGTGCGCTAGCCGCACCGTGCGTTTACGCACCGGATACATCTGGTAGCACTTGTAGTCAATCCAACACCTGTGTTGGTAGTCGGCATCCTCTGCAAAGGATGGACCAGGACGATTGGGATATATTAACCCCCGTCCAACAAGAGGCCTTTAAGAGGCTGGTACCCATATTGGGTCAGGATAGCATGCGCCTCCTAGTGGAGCAGGGTCTTGATACCGTGCGTGAGAGGGTAACGCCCTCATCACCCCTGAGGCGAATTTTCGCGGAAGTTATCCTGCGTCTACGGGGGTGCACCCTCCGTTATCCTTTAAGATAAAGGAATTCACCGGTGAAAAGTGTGATAACCTTTATGTGTGGCTTCACGAGGTCGAAACGGCCTTCGCCACAGCGAATGTGATCGAAGATCACTTGCAAGTGGGACTTGCACTAAACCATCTTACGGGCAAAGCCCGTACATGGGCGTTTACGTGTCCGGATTCGGTCACGGAAGTGTTCCCGGACTGGGAAGTCCTTAAGCGAAAGCTTATGGACATGTACGCTACGCCTGATCTGGTTTTTTAGAATCAGCTTGCGTTTCTGAGGTGCGTCAGGGCACTAGGGACTTGGAGACATAAGTCCAAGAACTAAAGACATTGTTGGCAGGGATGTACTCGAAAGCGTATTCGGACGATGTGTCCATTACCGTGTTCATGGGAGTCCTGAAAGAAAGGCCAACACGTTCGGAGATCTTCCGATGCCGACCCCAATCCCTGGGGGAGGCGTTTAAGATGGTGTTTAACGCCGAAAGGAACTTTCGTTACTCTAAGGTGGGTCCCGAACCCATGGATCTTAGTCAGGTCGAAGCGGAGGAGAAACCATCCGCTAAGAGTCACTCTGAATCCTTCTCGCAGAGCTTCCAAGCGTAGCTCCTTGAAATGTTGCAGCGGCTGGGCCGCTGAGGTGCTTCATATGTGGAAGTGCGGATCACCTGCGGAACAGGTGTCCGAAAACCCCCCAGCGAGACACTCGCTGTTAGGGGCCGAGGTCGGGAAAAAGGCCCTCGCCTAAGCCGTCGGGAAACGACGGCTCCCAGTAGGTGCGGGGCGCCCTACTGGGGGATCCCTCAGTGCTGTTAATCCCCAGGGTAGGGGACGACAGCACAAATCCCTGAGGGAAACGGTGCTTTCTAGCACCGAGTTGGTGTACCAGCCAGGTTTGATGGTCGTCCTTGCGGACGTGAAAGGCTTTGATAAGCCTTGGAGAGTCTTGATAGACTCGGGAGCGTCTGTCAATTATGTCAGATGAACTTCTGTGGAGAAGAGTCGGCTGTATGCCGAGGCCCTAGAGGCACGTTCTCGTGACGTTGTCACGGTCCGTCTTGCGACGGGCGTACAGGTTTCTGTACCCAAGGTCTCGATTGACCTTAAGCTGAAGTTTGCAGACTTCGACAGCTTAGAACGTTGCCTAGTCCTGGATTTGGACTCGAGGTGACCTCATTCTGGCATGAAGTGGCTGGAACGCCACGAGCCGTGGATAGAATGGAAGTCTAAATCCATTGGCTCAACGCACCCGCGATCGGGTGAAGCATTGGCGAGTCATGAACCCACCTTTGCTCGATCACAAAAGCGATTCTGGCGGGAGATGCCGGAGATTGTGATGTCTGAGATGATCAGTCCCAATGAGGTCAAAGAAGTGTTCCTTGACGAGGGGGATTCGGCGGTTAATCCCCATGCCGATATAGGCGAGACTGGTGAGTCGCCAGTGGTAGAGGTGGATTTCTCTGAGGTTAAGCGCGAGGTGCTTCCTAGAGAAGAGACCCGTAGTTTGTCTCTTCTACAGGTCGGAAGTGATTCCGACCACGCCATGTTAGGCGAGAATGTTGCGACTCCAGTGGTAGGGGTAGAGACCCCTGTGGTTAAGCGCTCGGCGCTTCCAAGCGAAGAGACCCGTTGTTCGTCTCTTTCGCACGTCGGAATTGATTCCGACCACGCCGTATTAGGTGAGACCGGCGCGTCACCGGTGGTAGAGGTAAAGACCTCTGTGGATAAGTGCGATGCGCTTCCAATAGATGGGGCAATTGATTCCCCCCATCTGGGTCCCGGGAAGAGTCACGAGGCCAGTAATCAGCAGTCCTATCGGATGCTGAATAGCGTGACAGGTGTTGTCACGGAAGGCGTAAGCCTTGAACGGTTGCCAGGGGTAGGCGAACTGTTGTCGTTTGAGGAGATGTCCTTCAACGAGTTTGAGACTGCTGTAAAAGAAGGTGAACTCGACGAGATAGTCGTGTTGCGTCCGGATGAGGAGTTAAACACCTCATCCACGATGGACGAGTCAGTTTTGGTACAAACCAAACAGGCATTGAATGCCCGAAGTGGCCTCAAGATCCTTGCGGATCCTGAGGAAGCTTACCATTCCTTAATTAAGGAATTCGGAGATGTCATTAGTGACAACCCGCCAATGGGATTACCACCGGATCGGGGAGTCCGACATGAGATTTACTGGGTTCCTGGAGCCAAATACTGCGTCACTAGGCAGTGGACTCTTCTAAAGGAGCAATGCGACGTCATCGACGCATTCTTCAAGGGGAAAGAAGAGTCAGGGATGGTCCGGGAGGGCAAGTCTCCCCATTCATCTCCCACTTTTTGTGTTCGTAAACCGAACGGAATGTGGAGCATTGTGCATCTTTACAATAAGCTGAATGCAGCTAGTGTACCAATGCAAACTCCGATTCCTCGGAAGGATGTCCTCCAGAACAATATGGCAGGATGTACTGTTTACAGCGCCTTAGATCTGGTGGACGGGTACTATCAGGTGCTCATGCGAGCATCCGATATTCCTCTTACAGCGGCCAGAACGCCTAGTGGCATGCTGTGGGAGTGGCTTGTTATGCCACAGGGGCTTTCAAATTCACCAGCGACTTTTAATCGCTTGGTGACACAACTCTTCCGCCTTCATAGAAAGTACGCTCAGACGTACTTCGACGATATATTCGTTCATATTCGCGCGGAAGGCGACTCGTCTGATGTTCAGACGAACCTAATACATCTTCGAGCGGTGCTCGAATGTATGCGAAAGCATAAGGTATATGCATCCAAATGTATTTTTGGTGCTGAGGAAATCCCTTTCCTCGGATGATTCATCGGTAAGGATGGAGTGCGGGCGGATCCCGCGAAGGTGAAAGCCATTGTGGAGTGACCTTCGCCTGTAAATCTTAGAGATTTACGGAAGTGGCTTGGATTAGCCAAATATCTCCACAAGTACAGCGAGAACTACGCTGAAATGTCGAAGCCATTGACCGACCTTCTTAAGAAGGAGGTTGATTGGTGTTGGAAAACCGAACACCAAAACGCTTTTGAAGCGGTTAAGGGGAGCTTTTTAAAGCTCCCGTTCTTGCTCTCCCAGATTCTGGGAAACCATTTAGTGTCGTCTGTGACGCCTCCGCTTTCGCAATCGGATGTGCTTTGTTACAAGCAGACGATGCAGGAAGGGAACGCGTAATTGCGTTTGAGTCGAGGCAGATTAAAGCTGCAGAACGGAATTATCCCGTTCATGACAAGGAGCTACTTGCAAGGAAGTATGCTCATGTCAAATTTAGGGTTCACCCACTCGGCTCAAAGCCGTTCGTGGTTTATACTGACCACGCGTCCTTACGGACAGCGACAAAGTCGCCTCATCTCTTGCAACGGATGGCCCGTTGGCTCTCCTTCTTTGCGGAGTAAAACTTTGAGGTTAAGTATAAACCTGGCAAGCAGAACGTGCTTGCAGACGCGTTATCGCGTCGTCCCGATTACGAGCTCGCTCACGCGACATTCGTCACCTCGTCTGTGGTGGATCTCATACGCCAGGCGTATGAGAAAGACCCACAGTGTACGGCGCTTATCAGCGAGTTGGGTGGAAAGGGACTTGGATCGTCTGAGACAACCCTCTCAAGTCGATCTAAAGCTTGTTTACACCGTTACAGGTACTGTGACGGTTTGATATATTATAGCACGAGCGCGGAGGTCACCCCGCGGGTGGTTGTTCCTCATGATGAGGAACTAAAGTATAGAGGCCTATTTGAGGCACATGACGCCCCTACCGGGGGTCATTTAGGTCGGTATAAGACCTACAGCGCTTTAAGCGTTTTGTATTGGTGGCCCAACATGTACAAGTGGGTCGGTGCGTACATACGCACCTGTGAGAGGTGTCAAAGCGTTAAACCCTCTGCAAGTTCATCTGCGCCTTTGGTGATCTTATCCGTTCCAACGGAGTGTTGGAAATCCATTAGTATATTAGTATGGATTTTATCTTCGGTTTTTTCGAAGGGTAAGGCCGGCAACACCGGCATTTTGGTCTTTGTAGACCGTTTGAGCAAGATGGCTCACCTGGCGGCGGTGCCATAGTCCATTGATGGAAAAAGAACAGAGAAAGTGTTCCTAGACCGTGTCTTTCGACAACATGGTCTACCGGATTCCATTGTGTCGGATCGGGATCCCCGTTTTACGGGAAAGTTTTGGGGAGCGTTGTTTAGGGTGCTGGGCACCAAGCTTCTCATGTCCACTGCGGATCATCCGCAGACGGACGGACAAACGGAACGCGTTAATCGCGTTGTAGAGGACATTCTCCGGAGTTTATGTACGAATTCTCCAAACAGTTGGAGTGAGATGATTCCTATGGCCGAATTTGCTATAAACAATTCGGTTCATCTACGGGGTTTACCCCGTTTTACGTGAACGGATTAGTGAATCCAAGGGTTCCGTTGACGTCACGTGTGTGTGGCCAGGGCTTGAGGGGGGAGGATTCCCCGATGTCAGCCCTGTATATGTGCGAAAGCTCATCGATAAGTTCTTATCGACGCGCGTTAGTGTCTTACGACACGTTTGCGATGCCTTGGCGGAAAGCCACGACAATCAAAAGGAACAGGCCGACCGAAAGGGTCGGCGTAACAAAAGGTGTACAAGTAGGAGAAAGTGTTTTATTAAACGCTAAAAATCTTCCTACACATGCAGTTTCCAACGTGTTATGAAATAAACTGCGCCCCAGGTTTGTGGGGACTTTTAAGGCATTAGCCCGAAAGGGCTTGTCGTATACCTTGGATATCTCGAAGGCGATGCGTACGCATCCAACCTTCTATGTGGGTATGCTTAAGACATACCAGAACCCAGAGGCGTGTCCCCTCGTGGAGGAGGTTGCACAGGCGGATATCCGTAAGGCACGGCAGGGCGGAATAAAAACTCCGTCAGGGTCGAAATGCAACCACGAAGCTCCGCAAGCGAAGCTTCAACTCTTCCCTCAAGACGGAGAAAGCCGTCAAGGGCAGACTCGAGAGAGTCAAGCCGCTTCTCGATGCGGTCAATCGCAACCGCCTCATCGTGTAGTCCATCATGGACTTCCTCGATACGACGGCTGTGTCGATCACAGCGCGCGTGAACCTCACGTCGCAATCTCGCGACCTCCTCCTCCAGTTCTCGATTCGGAGGGGATTCCACATTACCATGTGAAGCTTCTGATGGAGGGACGCCATCATCGGGGTGAAACCCAGTATCTGGTGAAGTGGAAGGGTTATCCACACTCACAGAGTTCGTGGGAGTCCGAGACTACCCTGATGCAGGATTGCCGAGACGTCGTTGACGCTTTCGAGCGGGAGAATCCCGCTGCAAGTCGGCGACCAAAGGGGCGGGGGCATCCCCTTCACTCCCAGTAGTTGGGAGTTCGCCGGAGGCAGATGCGGAACTTGCACTGCGCTCCGGCACCACAGTGAGGGCATGGGCGCTAGCATAGCGCGTGCGATAAGGGGCAGATAATTGCCCCATAGCTTTGGCTTTGGCAAACGCCAAGCGCAATGCCCTCTCCATCCGAACGTCACGTTCGGAATAGCTGTTGTATAGCTTTAAAAAGTCAGGAGACGTTTATCCCCTTCCGCCCAAGCCCGGAACTTCTGCTCTGCCTCTTCGGTATCCTCTTGTAGGAGAACGAAGGGAACCTCGCGGAGGTTCTCAACAAAGGCACCCTGTGCCTGTTTCCCGAGGCGATCTCGGTACGAGGTGGCAGTGAACTGCTTCTGCGTGAGCAGTTTTTCCCGGAGTTGTTTCCGGCGTGAAATTTGACGCGTCTGTTCAGCCGCAGGTCCAGGGGTATAGAAGGCCAGATCCTTCTTTACCTCGTTATTAGCCCACTTTTGGAGGTCACGAGGACCCGCAAAGCGATATACCGCCCGTGAAGGGCGTTTAGGGGCGCGTGATGCAGCCTCTCATGCCTGTGCGGCAAGTTGAGATTTCTGAGCCGCATCCAATTCAATGGTAATGGTCGCCTTCGGCGACCCGGATATGTCATCCGAAGTTGGCAAGGGTGGCACACGAGTTAAAGCATTTTCCCCACGTGTGGGTAAAGGATTAGGCTGCTAACATCGCCGTTCGGCGTTGTCGGAGCGGTCATCCTTAGGGGAGCTATCCCCAAGGACCCCCTCCTCCGAAATACCGGAGTCATAGTAGCTGGCATCCCCTTCTCGGGGAGAATAATCACCACCTCTATAGGAGCTCATCAACGCCAGAGTTCTGGCAGTTGGGGTCTCCAACTCTAATCGATTATTGCGTGGCAATAGTCTTGATGGGGGAGGATGTAACGGGGTTACATTTGGTTACGTTGGTGTACGTAAATACACAACGGTTAAGGTCAAGTATTGACCAGTCCGAAAGGTTCGGACTTATTGGTTGTTTTAGCCAATCAGGGCGGGAGTCCTTGGTGAAGGCGTGGCAGATTGCCACGTGTTGGTACACAGGTGGTGTACATTACATTTCGGCTAGGTACGGATTAAGTACGTTCTACCTAGCATTACATACAGTTTACATTAGTTTATTAAGTTAGACTAATTACATATTAAATATAAATCAGTTTCCATTTACACTAGCCAGCTAGACGTTCGACCGGGAAAGGTCGAGCGTGCTGTGAGTGTTCTAGCAGGGGAGTGCCTCCCCTAGCTAGTCCCTACTTAGGGAAAGCGTAAAGCTAAAGCGTTAGCGTACGCTAACAGGAAACTGGGGAAATCTTGGCCCCGAGCGAGAGAGTAATCTCACGCTAAGCCCTTTCATTAGGGCGTATTGGCTAAGTAGCGGCGTATCGCCGCTTAAGGAAAGTCTTCCTCTGTGCGCTAGCCGCACCGTGCGTTTACGCACCGGCTAAAAATTTAGTTACAAAATTAAAACAGTTCAGATTGCATCTTTGTATATTTTTTATCACGTTTTGAGCACGAAGAGACGTTCCTACTAGGTGTAAGATTGATTGAATCATTTTTGACATAGAACTACGTAGAATTGATACTGTATAATTACTTGATGCCCTTATTAAATCAACCGATGGAACGAGTACCCATTTAAATGTGGATCAACTAGTTTATCATTTCATGAGGCAATACGTCTTCGAACAACGCGCATGTCAATTTTTTTTAATCATGTATTGTTACATTGATATCGGGGAAATATGGTTCCAAAACAGATACCTTTTTAAATAAAGTGTTTGACATTGCCACCACAACATTAACTGTTCCCACCACCGCCCACCAATCAGCGCATTTTCCACTGGCGCCACAACCCACCAATCAGCGCATTTGACTCGCACCAACCGCCCACAAACCAGCGCGATTGCTACTGCCACCACCCGAAGACCCGCCCACCAAACCATCGCCATACCTGTTGATGCTGAAAAACCTGGAAACTATTTTTCGCGTATACTTACACCTCTATCGCGCATCCACTAGCTCCACCCATCAATCTTCGAACTCTGTGAGCACGGTGGCCTGGTCTACTTATATATATTCGTTATATCTACTGACTATCTTTTTGATCTACGGTGTGGTCAACTTCCGCGTCGCCTGGTTCGTAAATACTAAAGAAAACAACTTGAACGGCAAGTTTCTGCATCCAGGCGGTTTTCACTTTCATATCCGCGTTTTGGTGCCAAAGCACAACAATAAAAAAAGCGGGAGAAGCCCAGATTCTGACAGTTTGGCTAACTGGAAATGACTGGTCTGTCGGCGAAACACAATACAGATTTGACGTTTGTCAGGATCTGCAGTGTGAAATAGTAAGTACGTTCTGAGGCCCATGGCCTCGCTGTCGCCAAAGACAATAACGGGATGCCCAAATGCACTGGAAGCCAGATGTGCGGCTGTTTTTGCCTCAAACCACTTGTTGATAGGGCTAGGTTGACCAGACGTGTACCAATTGAGCCGTTCTTGTATATCGTCGCCATGAAAAATTTCTCTCCAGAATTCTTGACACGTTTTGAAAGTTTGGAGCATATTTTGGCGGACATGATACCAATCGTATTGTTTTTCAGGGATAACAGTATTTAATCCCCGAGCAAGCGCACGATATCCGCAGTTGCCATCGCCGGGTACGTCGTATACCACGGCAACATATTTTTGAAGTCTTTTAGGAGTTGGTGTTTTGTCTGCCACACGCAGCCAATAGTTGGACGGTTAGGGATACAGAGTAAGCCGAACACGACGAAAATAATCTATTGGTATCCAAACTGAATCGTAGAGAACACTTTGTTTTGACATGGTCTGTCTGTGAGCACAAATGCGATTTCGCTGTTTTTTCGTTGCAATCTCAAATGCTGAACTGTCTCGATTTGTTGATGATTTTCCTTTGATTTTTGCACCAAAAGGTCGTCCTTTTGAGCGTACAGGTCGTGGGTCGGAAAGAGCAGGATTTTGGCCTGCTAGCAGCTCCGTAATACGTGCTCGCGCTGTTGCTTGTTTTTGGGTATCCCATCCAGCGTACGCTACGACAAAGAGAAGCAGCTGTTCGTGAAATAAAATGTTTGATGCTGAATGCTTTTATTTTAGAACTACAACAGAAAATAGTCGATATGGATGTACTTCTGAAATGCCGAGAGTTATTCTCTCCGGAAGAAATGCAAGCACGTAGCCACATGGCAGCGTAAAAGTTGTCTGAAAAACGCAAGGACTGCATGATGCCGAGAGGGATTTTGCCAGGGAGAGTCTACGTTGCTCATTAATGAGATCCAGAGCGAAAGTAGAAACTTGTCCAATTATTTCTGAAAAAACGGTTGACTCAGGTGATGAGGAGTTATAATCTTGTCGCGCTCAATACCCGAACGGTGTTCGGCGACTTTATTGGCAATCATATTGGATATGTGTTGAAAAAGACCCTGAAGATTCCCTTTGATGTTTGTAGATAACGTTTGTGTTTTGAATGCGCTCCCTCAACTGATGATATTATTTTATTTCCCAGCTGAATATAGCGATCCGTCCATGCGCTGACAAATTTCTCTTTCCTTGGTATCTGCTGTTGATGTCAACAAATTTTATACGGAAGATTTTCCATTTTCGTCAAATATATTTTTAGTTTCGGCTCGAAAAAGTGCCTTTCCATAATTTCAAGGCCACAGCACTGTGTTCGACATCACGCACATGTTTTTTCACGTGCGTCATGACATTATTGTCAATATTCCACTGGCATAGAAGATTTCGACATGCCGAAAGACAAGTCTCGATGGCGTTTGCAAGGGCCTGATCTGCATCGGTGATTAAGACCTTGGGAAACTCAACATCTGTTCGTATTAGTGTTACGATGTGTTTACGCAAAAACATTATCAAGTGCATACGTACCAGTATATAAATTTTCTAGATTTTCATGTGCCCAGATAAATGCCGGCGTAGCTTCATGCTCGAGGAAAATAAAAGGTAAAAAAAAGACTTTTTTCTGCTTGTTCGTCCGATTACAACAAGCAGCGGCAATTCGAATCGATTTGTTTTGTACTTGAAGTCGAGAAGCAAAATGGATCGATATTGTTGTGCAAAGTTTGACTTACTCGGGAAATGAGAAAAAAAGTCGCTTAACATGTCCTTCGGTTGTGCACAAGATTGCATGTGGAAGCTTTTTTAATTTTGAGTTGAGACACACGCTCTTTAATTGGCGACTGTACAGCGAGCTTTATTTGACGCAATTTGCTTTTACGTTGTACACAGTCCTTGCTGTCAGCAGTGCCGATGGGTGTTCTTGTCGGATTGCCGTGATTATGCGCTTTGGCACAACGCCTACCGAGGCCATTGATTCGACATGTTTCGTTGCTGCACAGTCTAAGCGCTGACAGTGTGGGTGGCCAGATAGGTCCTAGGCTGGTTCGTGACTGTTCAACTTTATCATCCACGGGCTTCAGACGCCATAATGTGTCAAGTCCGCAGCGCTCATGCACAGTCCATGGGCCGCCTTGTAAGTGTGCTGTTTTATGCAAACGCTTGCCGTCTTCCGTCTCAATGCGCTTGCGGTAATAGCCACCAAGGTCGCAACCCAGCTTAACTGTACCGCGCTATTTGTCTGAGCGCTTGATGACGATCACGTAGCCAGCGTTTATCCCAACACGTTGGACATACTCAAGAAGAGCATCGCGTGAAGATAATACAAGTTAGTAGTCAATCTCCATCAATGGCAAAGAAAGACTGGTTCGTGGATTCGTTGGCGGTGGTGAGATAGCTTGCTTAGAATTACCCTTTTACTCTTCTTTTGTATTTTTACCACGGACATTCCTAAGCCACTAACAGAGATTATAGCAGTGCGTATCTGTGACTTCTTGAAACGGTAATCAGAGAAGTATACCGGGCGATTGGCGGGCGGAGGTTAGTGGATGCGCGATAGTGGTGTAAGCAAACGCAAAAAAACGTTTCCAGGTTTTTCAGCATCAACCGGTATGGCGATGGTTTGGAGGGCGGTGGTCGCGGGTGGTGGCAGTCGCAACCGCGCTGAGTGGTGGGCGGTGGTGGCAATATCAATACCCTAAAAAAAGTGTATCATCCTATGTTACTCGGGTCAGCGTACAGTGCTGGCGGATAGTATACTGCCACCCCTTTTTTTTACTTGGTTTGTCCAACAAGGTGCTTTAAATGCATGTATCTAGTCCAATTGAAAGAGCGTGCGAAAACACTTTGAATGAGGGTCGATTCATGCCATTCGGGCAACTACTTCAGCTGCAATGAAGAAAAACCTGAAGTTGAAACTAACTAACGTGGCAGAAAGTATACTGCCGGAGCGAATAGGTCGTGTTCTACTACGTTTTAAGCGCTCAAACAGCGTCTAATATTTGTTCTTAGCTCCATGAAGCTCTAGTGTAGCGATGCACCTCTTCGGCATTGATTTCACCAGCTTTGAGGTGAGTTCCTCGCTGATTGTTTCCCACCACGTCTTGATTGTTTTGATGAGATCGTTGCGGGTTTGAAACTGCCTTCCTTGGGCGTAAACAGTCGTACTAGCACCCCCCCCACAAGTTCTCGATGGGGTTTAGGTCCGGTGACTTAGCAGGCCACTCCATAACGGCGACATTTGGCTCCTTGAGAAAGTCTTGGTGGCGGTTGAGGCGTGAATAGAAGCGTTATCCTGCTGGAATATGCACGATAGACCGTACGATGTATCGATAAATGGCAGTAAATACTCAGACAGTGTATATATGTAGCTCTCGCTGTTTTCGTTCCCGCTTAAAACCACCAACTCCGACTTACCAGTAGCGCTAAACGCCGCCCAAACCATCCCATCACACTTCCACCTCCACTTTGACGAGTAGAGTAGGTCTCAGGTTCGCGTCGTAAATCATGCCAATAGCACTGTAAACATTCTGGTCCATCCAAATTAAACTTTTTTTCGTCTGAAAAAACGCAGAGGCCCCACTTGTTCTCGTCCCATGTCACCTTGTCACGAGCCCATTTGAGCCGGGCCTCCTTGTGTCTTTTAGTAAGTACTGGAGTTGCTTTTTGCTTCACGTAAGCCATGTTAGGGTCAGCTTGAAGTATCTCGCGGATACGTCGTGCACTTATGGATAGCTGGAGCTCAGTTTTGAGTTCGGACGAGCTCAATTTCCCCTTTGTAGCTTCACGGAGAAGCCGGCGGGTAGCAGTAGGCGTCAACTTCTTGGTTGTTACCGGTCGTTTGGGCTTGTTGTGTGGTGGAGTCAAGTTCAAAATCGAACACAGTTGTGTCGAGAACCTGACCACCATCGTGCCCAGCCTTCCCACTTACGGGGGGGGGTACCCCGCGGACCTTCGCTTGCGATCCGATCTGATCGTCCGCTGCTAGCAGACGACCGATCATCAACAGAAGACGCCCGGTCCGATTGATCTTGCATTGCCATCTCACCTTGTGTACCCGATGGAATGGGCTAGTTCAACACTCGGTGGATCGTGTCGCTGGTTGACTTGGGTCTGATATTATGCAGACCGTACTGGGGGGTGTACCCTGGGCGGAACTCTTCACCATGGGTACTTGTAGACCGGTTACACTTGAAATATGTATAGTCCAATGGGTCGACCGTCCAATCGATCTAGACCCAACCAATACGAGATAATAGAGGGTAGACCACTCAACTGGTCTAGACCCTGACCAATATGAGAGAAGACCAAAGCCGGTCTAAGCTCCAACCAATGTTATAGTAAACCAATATGTCCACGTAAAGATCCAATATGCTCGTGAATTCCACAAAAGATATCTCCACATAAAGACCAATCCACTTGTTAGTACGTTCCAAACGTACGTGACTTAAACTTGTGAGAAGTCAGCCAATGGATACTCCTGTCGAAGGACTTCCGGCGGGCCAAATGTGTAATGGGGTGCCATTACATAATTGATATTCAAGTTAGAATATCACAGTTTAATTTCAGACGCGTTGTCTGAAAGTTAAATAAGAGATTATAAGTTATTATAATTTAAGAAGGAAAAGTCGATTCGGTATAAATAGCGAATCTTGCAGGTTAACTAATAGTACAGTTAGTTAAAGACTTGATATTATTATATTAATTAGTTAGTTACTATACTATTAGCCTCTAAACCACCCATTAAATAAACACTCTTAATTTTGCGTTCTAGAACATAAGTTAATATTCCTATATTTACTTTTAGTATAGGATTAGTTGTTATCAACTAATCCAGCCCTATTGTATTGCGCGCTTCCTCGCAAATATAGTGTAAGCCTGTAACAGTATCAGTCCTGTTACACCTGGTAGTACTTTGTGGTCCGTCTTAACGACCACAGTTCCGTTCTGCTAGTTAACTAGCGGAGCGAAGATTAAGAGCCGCTCGGCATCATGTCGCGAGACATGTCGGCTGCCGAGCGAGAAAGAACGCTGGAAGAGGTGAATAAACACTTCCCTCACTTCTCGTCGCGTAGTAAAGACGCGACGGTGGAAATGATTCGGTCTATGGGGACCGACATCATTACCTTCCTCAAGAGTAAGTCCCCGGAGGAATTGGTACAGGTGGTGAACCGCTTTAGGCTAAACCACATTAGCCTAAAGCGGTTCCGCCCTTTACCGGCGAAGGGGGCGAGCCCCTTCGTAGATGGTTAGCAGAGGTGGAAGATGCCATCTCTGCGCAAAATATTGTTGCCGAACGTCAACAGGCGTACTTCTCCACAACATGTCTAGGCGGCAGAGCCAGGGCATGGGCGATGAGTCGC
>CM047580.1:25836347-25847790 GCA_026184515.1 Peronosclerospora sorghi
AATAGATGCGCGAAAATGGGGCATTTTGCCCATAAGTGTATGGCACCACGTCCGATGCCACGCAGTCAGCGGACGGAACCGTCCGCTGCATGACGACACCAACAGGGACATCACCCTGTTGGTGCAAAAACTTAAATCACCAGTAGGGGCGGGGCGCCCTACTGGGAATGTTATCCCACATGTCGGCATAGGGTATGTGAGGGTAATAGCCACAGACGGGACTATGTCCTGTCAAAAGGTGCAGGGTGTGATAAGCCTCTTATCGCCCTGGAGGTTAAGCTGCACGGGAGCGATGTCCCCATGCGAGCTTTGTTTGACACAGGAGCGTCAAACAATTTCGTTAGAACTCAGAGTCTAACGCTGTTGAGCTTCGTGGAGGTAGAAACCACACGAAGTATGTTGTCAGTCCGGTTATCAACTGGTGAAACCGTGACTATTCCAAAGCGTGTGATTAAAACACGCTTCGAGTTGAATGAACTGTCATTCGAGGATGAATTCATCGTCCTCGATTTAGATGACAAGTTCGATGTGATACTTGGAATCCCATGGATGTCCAAGTTTAAACCTTCGATCGACTGTGTGGTGAAGTGTACCACAAATTTGGTCACTTTTGGTCAAGGCAGTTGGTCGAATTTCGGATTGGTCTAAACAAGGGGGGCTTTTTAGCCTATCAGATTCAAGTTGTGTCAAGAACGCAAGTTTTGATGAGTCACCTGACATTGGGTATTTTACATAATTTTGTGTGGGTACATTAGGGACCATAGGGAGGTAGTATTATTGGTTAGTTGCGGTTTTTCCAAGTAAGAGTCTTTTGGTTGCGGTTTTTCCAAGTAAAAGTCTTTTGGTCTAGGAATAAGTGGCAAAAACCTCTTCTGGTCTTGGTCTACACCGCAGCAAGGGGTCGCCGTTATTCTTTTCACGTACACTAGTCGCCTCCGCCCGCCGCGGAGTGTTTGGGGGCAGAGGGTTGAATTATCCCCTCTCGCCTATTATACCCGGTCTGGACGCGCCGCACGCGCACTTTGGCCACCGGAAGTCCCTCGACGGGAGTACGATTTGGCGATCTCGACACCTCAACTCAAGTACGTTTGGAACGTGCTATTCACTGAATTGGTCTTTACGTGGAGATATCGTTTGTGGAGTTTCACGGGCATATTGGGTCTTCACGTGGACATATTGGCTTATTGTCACAATGGTTGGAGTTTAGACCGGTTTTGGTCTTCTCTCATATTGGTCAGGGGATAGACCGGTTGATTGGTCTACCCTCTATTATTTCGTATTGTTCAGGTCTAGATCGTTTGGACGATCGACCTATTGGAATTTATCTTTTGGAAGTGTTTCTGGTCTGTACGTACCTGGGGTGAAGAGTTCCGACCTAGGTACACCTAGCCAGCACGGTCTCCGATATTCAAGACAGAATCAGATCGATCTGCGATCCCGATCTACCGAGTGTGTAACTAACCCATTCCATCGGGTACACAAGGTGAGATGAACTTAAGTGAATCGGACCAAGTGTCTTTGGATGATGACCGGTCGTCTGCTGGCAGCGGACGATCGGACCAGATTTCGAATGGAGGTCCGCGGGGTACCCTCCCCCGTAAATTGGAAGGCTGGGCACGATGGTGGTGGTCAGGTTGTCGATAAAAATGTATTCGATTTCGCACTTGACTCCACCACAAAGATGCCATCTCTGCGCAAAATATTGTTGACGAACGTCAACAGGCGTACTTTGCCACCACATGTCTGGGCGGAAGAGCCAGGGCATGGGCGATGAGTCGCAGAGCCACTGATGACTCTGAGTTCCTGACTTATCAGGAATTAAAATCTGAGCTAAAGCTCAACTTTAAAGCTCCATAAATCGAGCTAAGTAGTCGGCAGGAGTTCATGGAACTCCGGCAAGGTAAGCTTGACCTTCAAGCTTACGCTCAGAAGACGCAATATTTGCTGTTAAATATTGTGTATGAGCCGGTGCCCCCTGCTATGCAGGTCACTGGCTTCATGAAGGGACTCAATGATGGTCCCGTCAAACAGAGTCTCTATCGGCACCCGCCACATACTCTGAGGGATGCCATTGATATGAGCATCCGTGAGGAGTTCAGCATGCGATCAGCGTCATCGCATGCTGGGTACAGCCGAAGGGCTCAACAGCCCTTCGCTTTTGACATGCCGCAACGGCATGTCAACAATCAGCAGTCAGGCAGACGAAGCTCACACTTCGTCTCAAGAAACAGCCACCCGCGCCAGAGCATGGGCGGCGGAGGTCCAGATCCGATGGACCTATGGGTTGCGGTTGCTTCGAACACGAAGCAACCGAAATTTAAAAAGAATATTCGCTGCAATAGATGCGCGAAAATGGGGCATTTTGCCCATAAGTGTATGGCACCGCGTCCGGTGCCACGCAGTCAGTGGACGGAACCGTCCGATGCACGGCGACACCAACAGGGAAATCACCCTGTTGGTTCAAAAAACGTAAATCACCAGTAGGGGCGGGGCGCCCTACTGGGAATGTTATCCCACATGCCGACATAGGGAATGTGAGGGTAATAGCCACAGACGGGACTATGTCCTGTCAAAAGGTGCAGGGTGATTCTAAGCCTCTTATCACCCTGGAGGTTAAGCCGCACGGGAGCGATGTCCCCATGCGAGCTTTGTTTGACACAGGAGCGTCAAACAATTTCGTTAGAACCCAGAGTCTAACGCTGTTGAGCTTCGTGGAGGTAGAAACCCCACGAAGAATGTTGTCAGTCCGGTTAGCAACAGGTGCAACCGTGACTATTACAGAGCGTGTGATTAAAACACGCTTCAAGTTGAATGAAATGTCATTCGAGGATGAATTCATCGTCCTCGATTTAGATGACAAGTTCCACATGATACTTGGAATCCCATGGATGTCCAAGTTTAAACCTTCGATCGACTGGGTTAACCTGTCGATCGACTGCGGCGGACCCACAGGATCTGATCACCCTGTGTGTAATCCGGCTGTATCAGAAGATACAACCGCAGCATCAGAAAGTCTGGTGGATAGCGATGGCACCACCATGTCTGTTCTGACACGATCAGCGGAAGGTACTCCGCTGGTGAGAGTCCAGAGGGACTACCACCCGCAACGGAAGAGACGTTGCGTGTTGGAGAGAAACATTCCACAGGTGATAAAGACCACCGTGAGAATGAAGTGATATCCACGGTGGGAAACACCCACCGTTAGAATGAAATAGTATCCACAGTGGTAAACACCCACTGTGCGACCGAAGGCTCCAACACGATGAAAGAATTCCGTGTTGATGAGAGTGAACTCACGATAGAGTGCAATCGTGAGCACAACTCCGTGGTGGCCAGAGCCCACCACGTTGCGTTAGCCATGCACACGGGTGATAAAGACCACCGTGTCGCAGAACAGGCGGCCGATCAGACAAGCACATCTGATAGCCAAGAAAATTCCATGGTAGGCAGTGGCCACCATTGTATCGGGGTTATATTCGGGTAACACTGAATGTTGGTGTACATGAGTACACCACGGTTGAGGCCAGTATTGGCCGGGTTGAAAGGTTTCGAACCTTTGGTTATTTTAATCAATCAGGGAATGGGCCCTTGGTGTGGTGGTGTGTCAGCCATCCACGTGTCAGTACACAGGTGTGTACACTACATTTTCGCTAGGTACGAATTAGTAATATTCTACTTAGTGTTACATATAGTTTATATTAGTTTAAATAATTACATATTAAATATATTCAGTTTTACTTTCACTCATTAGTACAGACGCACGACCTCGACCGGTCGTGCGTGTAGTGAGTGCAGTAGCGTAAGGGGAGCCCTCCCCTTAGCTACACCCTTTGTAAGGGAGCCTTGCCGTTAAGGCACTAGTACAGGCTAGAGTAAACTAACCCGGGAATCTTGGCCCCGAGTAGGAGAGCTCTCTCCTACTAAGCCCTTAATAAGGGCGTATCGGCTAAGTAGCGGCTAACGCCGCTTTAAGGAAAGCCTTCCTCTGTGCGCTAGCCGCACCGTGCGTATACGCCCCGGCTACATCTGGTAGCACTTGTAGTCAATCCAACACCTGTGTAGGTAGACTAGACATCCTCTGCAAAGGATGAATTAGGACGATTGGGATAGTTTGACCCTCGTCCAACAGGAAGCCTTTAAAAGGCTGCTACCCTTAACAGGGGAAGAAGGTATGAAGCTCCTAGTTGAGCAGGGCCTTGAGGCCGTAAAGGCAAGGGTGAATGCCCTCATCGCTCATGAGGCGAGTTGTGCTGGAGGTTATTCCACGGGGGTGCGCCCTCCATTATCGTTTAAGATAAAGGAGTTCACCGGAGAGAAGGGTGACAACCTTTATGTTTGGTTGCAAGAGGTCGAAACGGCCTTCGCCACAGCGAACATGACCGCTGATCACTTGCAAGTGGGACTTGCATTAACCCATCTTACGGGCAAAGCCCGTACATGGGCGTTTACATGCTCGGAATCTGTCAAGGACGTGTTTCCAACATGGAAGGTCCTTAAGCAGAAGCTTATGGACATGTACGCAACGCCTGATCTGGTTTTCCAGAATCAACTGGCGTTCCTGAGGTGCCGTCAAGGCACTAAGGACCTGGAGGTTTATATCCAGGAGCTTAAGACCCTGTTGGCAGGGATGTACGCGAAAGCGTATTCGGACGATGTGTCCATCCCCGTCTTCATGGGAGGTCTGAGAGAAGGGCCAGCACGTTCGGAATTGTTCCGATGCCGACCCGAATCCCTGGAAGAGGCATTCAAGATGGCGTTCAACGCCGAGAGGAACTTCCGTTCCTCTAAGGTGGGTCCCGAACCCATGGACCTGAGTCAGGTCGAAGCGGAGGAGAAACCTCCCGCTAAGAGTCATTCGGACTCTTTTTCACAGAGCTTCAAGACAGAGCTCTTGGCTATGTTGCAGCGGCGTGGGCCGCTAAGGTGCTTCCTATGTGGAGGCGTGGATTATCTGCGGAACAGATGTCCGAAAAATCCCCAGCGAGACACTCGCTACAAGGGACCAAGGGTGGGGAAAAAGCCCTTGTCCAAGCCGTCGGGAAACGACGGCTCCCAGTAGGTGCGGGGCGCCCTACTGGGGGATCCCTCAGTGCTGTTAATCCCCAGGGTAGGGGACGACAGCACAAATCCCTGAGGGAAACGGTGCTTTCTAGCACCGAGTTGGTGTACCAGCCAGGTTTGATGGTCGTCCTTGCGGACGTGAAAGGCTTTGATAAGCCTTGGAGAGTCTTGATAGACTCGGGAGCGTCTGTCAATTATGTCAGATGAACTTCTGTGGAGAAGAGTCGGCTGTATGCCGAGGCCCTAGAGGCACGTTCTCGTGACGTTGTCACGGTCCGTCTTGCGACGGGCGTACAGGTTTCTGTACCCAAGGTCTCGATTGACCTTAAGCTGAAGTTTACAGACTTCGACAGCTTAGAACGTTGCCTAGTCCTGGATTTGGACTCGAGGTGACCTCATTCTGGCATGAAGTGGCTGGAACGCCACGAGCCGTGGATAGAATGGAAGTCTAAATCCATTGGCTCAACGCACCCGCGGTCGGGTGAAGCATTGGCGAGTCATGAACCCACCTTTGCTCGATCGCAAAAGCGATTCTGGCGTGAGATGACAGAGATTGGGATGTCTGCAATGATCATTCCCAATTGCGTTAAGGAAGCGTTCCTTAACGAGGGGGATTCGGCGGTTAATCCCCACGCCGTGAACGGCGAGACTGGTGAGTTACCTGTGGTAACTCCAGTGGTAGGGGTAGAGACCCCTGTGGTTAAGCGCGAGGCGCTTCCACGCGAAGAGACCCGAAGTTTATCTCTTTCGCACGTCGGAAATGATTCCGATTACGCCGTTATAGGTGAGACAGGCGAGTCACCGGTGGTAGAGGTAGATACATCTGTGGATAGACGCGTGGCGCTTCCAGTAGATGGGGCAATTGACTCCCCCCGTATGGGTCTCGGGATGAGCTCCGAGGCCAGTAGTCAGCAGTCCTATAGGATGCTGAATAGTGTGACAGGTATTGTCACAGAAGGCGTAAGCCTGGAACGGTTGCCTGGGGTAGGCGAACTGTTGTCGTTGGAGGAGATGTCCTTCAACGAGTTTGAGACTGGTTTGAAAGCAGATGAAATCGACGAGGTCGTCGTGTTGCGTCCGGAAGAGGAGTTGAACTTCTCATCCACGATGGACGAGTCAGTTTTGATGCAAACCAAACAGGCATTGAATGCCCGAAGCGGCCTCAAGATCCTTGCGGATCCTGAGGACCCTTAACATTCCTTATTAAGGGAATTTGGAGATGTCATTAGTGACAACCCGCCGATGGGATTACCACCGGATCGGGGGGTCCGACATGAAATTGATTTGGTTCCTGGAACCAAATACTGCGTCACTAGGCAGTGGCCTCTCCCCAAGGAGCAATGCGACGTCATCGACGCATTCTTCAAGGGGAAAGAAGAGGCAGGGATGGTACGGGAGAGTAAGTCTCCCCACTCATCTCCCACTTTTTGTGTTCGTAAACCGAACGGAAAGTGGCGCATTGTGCATGCGTATAACAAACTGAACGCAGCTACTGTACCAATGCAGACTACGATTCCTCTAAAGGATGTCCTCCAGAACAATATTGCGGGCTGTACTGTGTACAGTGCCTTAGATCTGGTGGACGGGTATTATCAGGTGCTCATGCGAGCGTCCGATATTCCGCTGACAGCGGTTAGCACGCCTGGTGGCATGCTGTGGGAGTGGCTTGTTATGCCACAAGGGCTTTCAAATGCACCAGCGACTTTCAATCGCTTGGTGACTCAACTCTTTCTCCCTCATAGGAAGTACGCTCAGACGTGCTTCGACGACTTATTCGTCCATAGTCGTGCGGAAGGAGACTCGTCTGATGTTAAGACGCACCTGGTAAATCTTCGAGCGGCGCTCGAATGTATTCGAGAGCATAAACTATATGCAAACTCATCCAAATGTATCTTTGGTGCTGAGGAAATTCCTTTCCTCGGATGCTTCATCGGTAAGGATGGAGTGCGGGCGGATCCCGCGAAGGTGAAAGCCATTTTGGAGTGGCCTTCGCCTGTAAATCTTAGCGATTTACGGAAGTGGATAGGATTAGCCAACTATCTCCACAAGTACAGCGAGAACTACGCTGAAATGGCGAAGCCATTGACCGACCTTCTTAAGAAGGATATTGATTGGTGTTGGGAAACTGAACACCACAACGCTTTTGAAGCGGTTAAGGGGAGCTTGTTAAAAGCTCCCGTTCTTGCTCTCCCAGACTCTGGGAAACCATTTAGTGTCGTCTTCTACGCCTCCGATTTCACAATCGGATGTGCTTTGCTACAAGCAGACGATGCAGGAAGGGAACGCGTAATTGCGTTTGAGTCGAGGCAGCTTAAAGCTGCAGAACGGAATTATCCCGTTCATGACAAGGAGCTACTTGCAATGAAGTATGCTCTTGTCAAATTTAGGGTTCACCTACTCGGCTCAAAGCCGTTCGTGGTTTATACTGACCACGCGTCCTTACGGACAGCGACAAAGTCGCCTCATCTCTCGCAACGGATGGCCCGTTGGCTCTCCTTCTTTGCGGAGTACAACTTTGAGGTTAAGTATAAACCTGGAAAGCAGAACGTGCTTGCGGACGCGTTATCTCGTCGTCCCGATTACGAGCTCGCTCACGCGACATTCGTCACCACGTCTGTGGTAGATCTCATACGCCAGGCGTATGAGAAAGACCCTCAATGTACGGCGCTTATCCGCGCGTTAGGTGAAAAGGGTATTGGATCGTCTGAGCCAACCCTGTCAAGTCAAGCTAGAGCTCGTTTACACCGTTACAGGTACTATGATGGTCTGCTATATTATAGCACGAGCGCGGAGGACACTCCGCGGGTGGTTGTTCCTCATGATGAGGAACTGAAGTATAGAGTCCTCTTTGAGGCACATGACGCCCCTACAGGGGGTCATTTAGGTCGGGATAAGACCTACAGCGCTTTAAGCGCTTTGTATTGGTGGCCCAATATGTATAAGAGGGTTGGTGCGTATATACACACCTGTGAGACGTGTCAGAGGGTTAAACCCTCTGCAAGTTCAGCTGCGCCTTTGGCGAGATTATCGGTTCCAACGGAGTGTTGGAAATCCATTAGCATGGATTTGATCTTCGGTTTTCCGAAGGATAAGGCCGGGACACCGGCATATTGGTCTTTGTAGACCGTTTGAGCAAGATGGCTCACCTGGCGGCGGTGCCAGAGTCCATAGATGGACAAGGAACAGCAAAAGTGTTCTCAGACCGTGTCTTTCGACAACATGGGCTACCCGATTCCGTTGTGTCGTATCGGGATCCCCGTTTTACGGGACAATTCTGGGGAGCGTTGTTTAAGGTGCTAGGCACCAAGTTCCTCATGTCCACTGCGGATCATCCGCAGACGGACGGTCAGACGGAACGCGTTAATCGCGTTGTGGAGGATATTCTCCGGAGTTTATGTCCGGAATCTCCAAAGAGTTGGAGTGAGATGCTTCCGATGGTTGAATTTGCTATCAACAATTCGGTACATGCATCTACGGGGTTTACCCCGTTTTACGTAAACGGATTGGTGAATCCGAGGGTTCCGTTTACTCCACGTGTGCGTGGCCCAGGGCTTGAGGGGGGAGGATTCCCCGATGTCAGCCCTGTATCTGTGCGAAAGTACATCTATAAGTTTTTATCGACGCGCCTTAGTACCTTACGACACGTCTGCGATGCCATGGCGGAAAGCCAAGACAAGCAGGAGGAGTAAGCTGACCGAAAGGGACGGCGTAACAAAAAGGTATACAGAGTAGGAGAAATTGTTTTATTAAACGCTAAAAATCTTCCTACACATGAAGTTTCAAATGTGTTGCGCAATAAACTACGCCCCAGGTTTGTGGGGCCCTTTAAGTTGTTAGCCAGAAAGGGATTGTCGTACACCTTAGACATCCCGAAGGCGATGCGTACGCATCCAACCTTTTATGTGGGTATGCTTAAGCCATACCAGAACCCGGAGGCGGGTCCCCTCGCGGAGGAGGGTGAGAAACCGGATAGCCGAAAGGCGCAACAGGTCGGAACATCTCCGACAGGGTTGATATACGACCCTGAAGCTCCGCAACGAGAGTTTCGAGAGAGGCAAGCCGCTCCTCGAGGCGTTCATTCGCACTCCCCTCGTTGCGGAGTTCCTCCTGAGCATCTTGGATGCGAAGGCTGTGCCGATCACAGCGCTCGTGGAAATCACACCGCAAGAGCGCGACCCCGTCCTCCAGTGCTCGATACGGAGGGTACGCCACATTATCATGTGGAACGCCTGATGGCACGACGCCATCACCGGGGTGAGACCCAGTACCTGGTGAAGTGGAAAGGGTATCCACATTCCCAGAACTCGTGGGAGTACGAGACTCCCCTGCGGCAGGATTGCCGTGACGTCGTTGACGCTTTCGAGCGGGAGAATCCCACTGAGAGTCAACGACCAAAGGGGCTGAAGAAGCCCCTTCACTCCCAATAGCTGGGAGTTCGCCGGAGGCAGATGCTGTGCTTGCATTGCTCTCCGGCACCACATCGAGAGCAGAGCGCGTATAATAGGAGGCAGGCAATTGCCCTTGAGCTTTGTCCTGAGCATAGGCCAAGCGTAGCGCTCTCTCTACCCGAAAGTCTTGTTCGGAAAAGCTGTTGTACAGCGCATCGAAACTGGGGAGGTGTTTCTCCCTTTCCGCCCAGGAGCGGAACGCCTGTTCTGCGTCTTCGACGCTTTCGTCCCTCAGGAGAACAAGGGGAATCTCGCGGAGAACATCCACGAGGGCACCCGCGTGCCTGTTTCCCGAGGAGCGTCCGGTAGGCCTTAGCTGAATAATGTTTGGGCGTTAGTAGTCGGGCCCGGAGTTGGTTCCGATGCGCAATTTCACGCGAGAGTATAGCCGCTGGTCCAGGGGTATAAGAGGATAAGCCTCTCTTGACCGCGTTCTTAGCCCTTTTTTGAGGGTCGCGAGGTCCCTTACGCGCCCGTCCGTCACGTCAGGCCTCTTGAACCAAGGACGGTTCATTGGTGGTGGTTGCCTGTGGCAACCTGGAGGTATCACCCCTAGCGGGTAACGGTAGCGCACGAGTTAGTGCGTTCTCCCCACGTGTGGTGAATGGGTTGGATGACAGATAGCGCCGTTCGGCGCTATCAACATCGCCAGCCGTTGGGGAGGCTCTCCAAGGGTGTCCACTTCCGAGCCGTCGGAATAGTTTGCGTCCATAGCACCGCTGAGGGTGTACAATGGACATCCAGAGGTACTGGCGTTGAAGTTCTCCAACAATTTTTTTTTTATTGCGTAAGCAATAGTCTTGATGGGGGAGGATGTAACGGGGTTACATTCGGGTAACACTGAGTGTTGGTGTACATGAGTACACCACGGTTGAGGCCAGTATTGGCCGGTTTGAAAGGTTTCGAACCTTTGGTTATTTTAACCAATCAGGGCATGGGCCCTTGGTGTGGTGGTGTGTCAGCCATCCACGTGTCAGTACACAGGTGTGTACACTACATTTTATCTAGGTACGAATTAGTAATATTCTACTTAGTGTTACATATAGTTTATATTAGTTTAAATAGTTACATATTAAATATATTCAGTTTTACTTTCACTCATTAGTACAGACGCACGACCTCGACCGGTCGTGCGTGTAGTGAGTGCAGTAGCGTAAGGGGAGCCCTCCCGTTAGCTACACCCTTTGTAAGGGAGCCATGCTGTTAAGGCACTAGCACAGGCTAGAGTAAACTAACCCGGGAATCTTGGCCCCGAGTAGGAGAGCTCTCTTCTACTAAGCCCTTAATAAGGGCGTATCGGCTAAGTAGCGGCGAACGCCGCTTTAAGGAAAGCCTTCCTCTGTGCGCTAGCCGCACCGTGCGTATACGCACCGGCTACAACCATGATGATGAGTATTCGCAGACGGTGAATCGTAATCACCGTGTAGCAGTCAATCAGACGAGTGCGTCTGATTGCATGGACAGTTCCGTCGAGACGATCAACGTCTTGACGCAAACGGAGACCGGATTAGCTACCCAGTCTCTGTTGATGGAACACCCTCCGAAAAAAAACAAGGTTCGGAGGTGATGGCTCTTCCAGCGCTAAGCTGGAAGAAGTTTATGAGAAACTTGCACGATGATCAGATCGAACAGATCTGTATTATCGTAGCAACAGATGATGTAGTGGATATTCGTAAGCGAATATCCCATTAAAAGTGGAAAACATTGGGAAAGAGGTTCCCAATGATCAAACCAAAGTTCAGCGCTTTGAAGCGCAGAGCTGGGAGTTGCTTAAAGCGAACTCCCCATTTTATGAGGTACTTCGGGAATACGCTGACGTATTCCCAGAAGAAGTACCTAGCGAGCTGCCTAAGGATAAGGGAACTCGTCATGATATAGACCTCGTGACAGGCACGAAGTATTGTGTTACGCGGCAATGGACGTTGCCGCGTGAT
>CM047580.1:25850676-25869351 GCA_026184515.1 Peronosclerospora sorghi
CTCTCCTTCTTTGCGGAGTACAACTTTGAGGTTAAGTATAAACCTGGAAAGCAGAACGTGCTTGCGGACGCGTTATCTCGTCGTCCCGATTACGAGCTCGCTCACGCGACATTCGTCACCACGTCTGTGGTAGATCTCATACGCCAGGCGTATGAGAAAGACCCTCAATGTACGGCGCTTATCCGCGCGTTAGGTGAAAAGGGTATTGGATCGTCTGAGCCAACCCTGTCAAGTCAAGCTAGAGCTCGTTTACACCGTTACAGGTACTATGATGGTCTGCTATATTATAGCACGAGCGCGGAGGACACTCCGCGGGTGGTTGTTCCTCATGATGAGGAACTGAAGTATAGAGTCCTCTTTGAGGCACATGACGCCCCTACAGGGGGTCATTTAGGTCGGGATAAGACCTACAGCGCTTTAAGCGCTTTGTATTGGTGGCCCAATATGTATAAGAGGGTTGGTGCGTATATACACACCTGTGAGACGTGTCAGAGGGTTAAACCCTCTGCAAGTTCAGCTGCGCCTTTGGCGAGATTATCGGTTCCAACGGAGTGTTGGAAATCCATTAGCATGGATTTGATCTTCGGTTTTCCGAAGGATAAGGCCGGGACACCGGCATATTGGTCTTTGTAGACCGTTTGAGCAAGATGGCTCACCTGGCGGCGGTGCCAGAGTCCATAGATGGACAAGGAACAGCAAAAGTGTTCTCAGACCGTGTCTTTCGACAACATGGGCTACCCGATTCCGTTGTGTCGTATCGGGATCCCCGTTTTACGGGACAATTCTGGGGAGCGTTGTTTAAGGTGCTAGGCACCAAGTTCCTCATGTCCACTGCGGATCATCCGCAGACGGACGGTCAGACGGAACGCGTTAATCGCGTTGTGGAGGATATTCTCCGGAGTTTATGTCCGGAATCTCCAAAGAGTTGGAGTGAGATGCTTCCGATGGTTGAATTTGCTATCAACAATTCGGTACATGCATCTACGGGGTTTACCCCGTTTTACGTAAACGGATTGGTGAATCCGAGGGTTCCGTTTACTCCACGTGTGCGTGGCCCAGGGCTTGAGGGGGGAGGATTCCCCGATGTCAGCCCTGTATCTGTGCGAAAGTACATCTATAAGTTTTTATCGACGCGCCTTAGTACCTTACGACACGTCTGCGATGCCATGGCGGAAAGCCAAGACAAGCAGGAGGAGTAAGCTGACCGAAAGGGACGGCGTAACAAAAAGGTATACAGAGTAGGAGAAATTGTTTTATTAAACGCTAAAAATCTTCCTACACATGAAGTTTCAAATGTGTTGCGCAATAAACTACGCCCCAGGTTTGTGGGGCCCTTTAAGTTGTTAGCCAGAAAGGGATTGTCGTACACCTTAGACATCCCGAAGGCGATGCGTACGCATCCAACCTTTTATGTGGGTATGCTTAAGCCATACCAGAACCCGGAGGCGGGTCCCCTCGCGGAGGAGGGTGAGAAACCGGATAGCCGAAAGGCGCAACAGGTCGGAACATCTCCGACAGGGTTGATATACGACCCTGAAGCTCCGCAACGAGAGTTTCGAGAGAGGCAAGCCGCTCCTCGAGGCGTTCATTCGCACTCCCCTCGTTGCGGAGTTCCTCCTGAGCATCTTGGATGCGAAGGCTGTGCCGATCACAGCGCTCGTGGAAATCACACCGCAAGAGCGCGACCCCGTCCTCCAGTGCTCGATACGGAGGGTACGCCACATTATCATGTGGAACGCCTGATGGCACGACGCCATCACCGGGGTGAGACCCAGTACCTGGTGAAGTGGAAAGGGTATCCACATTCCCAGAACTCGTGGGAGTACGAGACTCCCCTGCGGCAGGATTGCCGTGACGTCGTTGACGCTTTCGAGCGGGAGAATCCCACTGAGAGTCAACGACCAAAGGGGCTGAAGAAGCCCCTTCACTCCCAATAGCTGGGAGTTCGCCGGAGGCAGATGCTGTGCTTGCATTGCTCTCCGGCACCACATCGAGAGCAGAGCGCGTATAATAGGAGGCAGGCAATTGCCCTTGAGCTTTGTCCTGAGCATAGGCCAAGCGTAGCGCTCTCTCTACCCGAAAGTCTTGTTCGGAAAAGCTGTTGTACAGCGCATCGAAACTGGGGAGGTGTTTCTCCCTTTCCGCCCAGGAGCGGAACGCCTGTTCTGCGTCTTCGACGCTTTCGTCCCTCAGGAGAACAAGGGGAATCTCGCGGAGAACATCCACGAGGGCACCCGCGTGCCTGTTTCCCGAGGAGCGTCCGGTAGGCCTTAGCTGAATAATGTTTGGGCGTTAGTAGTCGGGCCCGGAGTTGGTTCCGATGCGCAATTTCACGCGAGAGTATAGCCGCTGGTCCAGGGGTATAAGAGGATAAGCCTCTCTTGACCGCGTTCTTAGCCCTTTTTTGAGGGTCGCGAGGTCCCTTACGCGCCCGTCCGTCACGTCAGGCCTCTTGAACCAAGGACGGTTCATTGGTGGTGGTTGCCTGTGGCAACCTGGAGGTATCACCCCTAGCGGGTAACGGTAGCGCACGAGTTAGTGCGTTCTCCCCACGTGTGGTGAATGGGTTGGATGACAGATAGCGCCGTTCGGCGCTATCAACATCGCCAGCCGTTGGGGAGGCTCTCCAAGGGTGTCCACTTCCGAGCCGTCGGAATAGTTTGCGTCCATAGCACCGCTGAGGGTGTACAATGGACATCCAGAGGTACTGGCGTTGAAGTTCTCCAACAATTTTTTTTTTATTGCGTAAGCAATAGTCTTGATGGGGGAGGATGTAACGGGGTTACATTCGGGTAACACTGAGTGTTGGTGTACATGAGTACACCACGGTTGAGGCCAGTATTGGCCGGTTTGAAAGGTTTCGAACCTTTGGTTATTTTAACCAATCAGGGCATGGGCCCTTGGTGTGGTGGTGTGTCAGCCATCCACGTGTCAGTACACAGGTGTGTACACTACATTTTATCTAGGTACGAATTAGTAATATTCTACTTAGTGTTACATATAGTTTATATTAGTTTAAATAGTTACATATTAAATATATTCAGTTTTACTTTCACTCATTAGTACAGACGCACGACCTCGACCGGTCGTGCGTGTAGTGAGTGCAGTAGCGTAAGGGGAGCCCTCCCGTTAGCTACACCCTTTGTAAGGGAGCCATGCTGTTAAGGCACTAGCACAGGCTAGAGTAAACTAACCCGGGAATCTTGGCCCCGAGTAGGAGAGCTCTCTTCTACTAAGCCCTTAATAAGGGCGTATCGGCTAAGTAGCGGCGAACGCCGCTTTAAGGAAAGCCTTCCTCTGTGCGCTAGCCGCACCGTGCGTATACGCACCGGCTACAACCATGATGATGAGTATTCGCAGACGGTGAATCGTAATCACCGTGTAGCAGTCAATCAGACGAGTGCGTCTGATTGCATGGACAGTTCCGTCGAGACGATCAACGTCTTGACGCAAACGGAGACCGGATTAGCTACCCAGTCTCTGTTGATGGAACACCCTCCGAAAAAAAACAAGGTTCGGAGGTGATGGCTCTTCCAGCGCTAAGCTGGAAGAAGTTTATGAGAAACTTGCACGATGATCAGATCGAACAGATCTGTATTATCGTAGCAACAGATGATGTAGTGGATATTCGTAAGCGAATATCCCATTAAAAGTGGAAAACATTGGGAAAGAGGTTCCCAATGATCAAACCAAAGTTCAGCGCTTTGAAGCGCAGAGCTGGGAGTTGCTTAAAGCGAACTCCCCATTTTATGAGGTACTTCGGGAATACGCTGACGTATTCCCAGAAGAAGTACCTAGCGAGCTGCCTAAGGATAAGGGAACTCGTCATGATATAGACCTCGTGACAGGCACGAAGTATTGTGTTACGCGGCAATGGACGTTGCCGCGTGATCAAGTAAAAGCGATCGACGAGTTTTTCGAAGCTCGTCGTAAAGCAGGCCAAGTGCAGGAGTCTATCTCACCGCACTCTACCCCCACCT
This sequence comes from Peronosclerospora sorghi, assembly GCA_026184515.1. NCBI lineage: Eukaryota > Oomycota > Peronosporomycetes > Peronosporales > Peronosporaceae > Peronosclerospora > Peronosclerospora sorghi. The sequence continues at coordinate 25,854,657 of CM047580.1, forward strand.
CTTGTGTGAAAAAGTCCACAGGTGGGTGGAGAATCGTTCACGCTTACAACAAGCTGGACGCAGCGATGGTACAGGCGCAGACGCCGATACCGCGAAAAGATGTCATCATTGATGGCATGTGCGGGAGCACCATCTTTAGTGCTCTCGATCTAAGAGATGGATTTTATCAAATCCTAATGCGTGAGAAGGATATCCCTCTCACGGCGGTAAGCACCCCAAGCGGCATGCTTTGGGAGTAGCTTGTTATGCCGCAGGGGCTTCGGAATGCCCCTGCTACGTTTAACAGATGCGTAACGCATCTATTACGCCCGGTGCGAGAATTCGCACCGAGTTTTTTCGATGACGTGTTCGTCCATAGTAAGGGTGAACACGATAAAAGCGATGTAGATGTCCATAGGGAACATCTACGTCGGGTGTTAGAGATTATGTGTAAGCATAAGCTCTATGCAAATCTAAAGAAGTGCACCTTTGGTGCACCTGAGATACCCGTTCTTGGATGCTTTTTGGGCAAGAACGGGGTGCGTCCTGATCCAGAAAAGATCATTGTGATCGTTTAATGGCCTACGCCAAACAACGTTAAGGAACTTCGAAAGTTCCTTGGGTTGGCAACATATTTGCACAAGTATTCGTGCAACTATGCTGGGTTAATACGACCTCTTTCTCAATTACTTAAGAAAGATGTCGAATGGCATTGGGATACCCAATGCCAAGATGCTTTTGATGCAGTCAAGCAAAGCTTGGCTGAAGCGCCTGTCTTGGCTATATCCGATAACGAGCGTCCGTTCCACGTCGTTTGCGACGCGAGCGAGTTCGCTATCGGCTGTGCTTTGATGCAGCGTGATCACGATGATCGTGATCGCGTAATCTGCTATCAATCGCGTCAGTTGCGCCCAGCCGAGCGCAACTATCCAGTGCATGACAAGGAACTCCTTGCCATGAAGTACGCACTGGCCAAGTCTCGGATCTATCTATTGGGAGATAGACCGTTTGTGTTTTACACGGACCATGCGTCGCTACGCACGGCCGTGAATTCACCACACATTTCTCATAGAATGGCTCGATGGCTGTCATTCTTTGCTGAATACAACTTTACGGTTGAATACAAACCCGGAAAGTTGAACGTGATAGCGGATGCACTATCACGAAGGCCCGATTACGAGACGAAACCGTCCGTAACCGAAGGTGCCAGTGCAAACGCGATCCGTTGCACTGTTTTTTTGTCGTCAATTATACCACAAGTACGCGAGGCGTACAAAACAGACGAGGAGACACGTCTGTTGATTGATTACTTAAGTAATCAATCAAGTGAGAAGCGCGACGAACGCTCAGAGTTCCTCCTTGCTTGCGTGCATCGATATCGACTGCACGATGGTCTGCTGCTTTACATCACAGACCAAAAAGATGAAAGTCGCATCGTCGTTACAAACGACGATGATCTCAAACATCAAATTATGTTTGAGTATCATGATGCACCGATTTCTGGGCATCAAGGTCGAGAGAAGACATACGCTTCTCTCGCACGTGACTTTTACTGGTGAAACCAGTACAAGTGGGTACGGAAATACGTATGCGCTTGCGAGATTTTCCAGCGCGTTAATCCTGCGCAGTCTTCACAGGCTCCGCTGCAATCTCTGCCGGTTCCGACAGAGTGTTGGAAGTCCATTTCAATGGACTTCGTATTCGGTCTTCCACCCAACAATAGTCGGAAGTCCGGAATAGTAATCTTTGTAGACCGTTTCAGTAAGATGGTACATCTTACTGCAGTATCAGCGAACGTAACCACCGCTCAAACAGCGCGGATATTCGTTGATACGTATTCCGTTTGCACGGAATGCCGGAACACATTGTCTCGTATAGAGATCCGAGATTTACAGGACGTTTCTGGCAAGAAAAGTTCTCATTGTTGGGAACCCAGTTGAAGATGTCAACTGCGGACCATACGGAAACGGATGGGCAGACGGAACGGGTTAACCGCGTTCTCGAAGACATGTTGAGATCATACGCACATGCCTTTGAACAGTGGAGTGACTACCTGACACTCACTGAATTTGCGATTAACAATTCGGTGCATGCTTCAACTAAGCATACACTGTTCTACGTGAATGCCTTAAGGCATCCACGAACCCCAGCTTTACTTGGCGGTACGCCAAATCTAAGTGGGGGAGGGACCCGCTCAAATTTTGATCGACTCAATGCGCAAGTTGCGACTGCAACTTATGAACAAAACGATGGCCCTTCTACTGAAAGTACAGTAGAAGCGGAAGCAGCTTCAATTGAAACTGAAGCTGCACACGATGAATATGTGTCTGCAGCAATGGCTGCAGACAACGAGGACAATGCACCTACTGCTGATAAAGCAGTAGATGAATTCGTATCACAGCTACAAGCTGTAATAAGCTATATAAAAGATGCACTTGCCTCTGCTTTTGATAAGCAGAAGCAAAATGCAGACAAACAAGGAAGGAAGAACAAAAACTCCTTTCTGAAAGGTGAATTAGTATTATTAAGTACTACCAATTTGCCTACACATGCAATAAGCAACTTCCGTACACTGAAGTTGCTTCCTAAGTACCTTGGGACCTTTCAAGGTCCAAGAGATTCGGGGGGATGCCTATACCTTAGACATTCCCACAGCAATGCGGCTCCACCCAACATTCTATGTTGGGCGGCTCAAGCCGTATCATTCGTCTTCGTCTTACTACGAGACACAGAACCACGGAAGATACCGTGCTTCTTTAAGTCTCCCAAGAGAGACTTGTAATCGGATTCCAGCCGTTGATGATCAGAGCGGAGAGTCGTTACCTCCGCCTTCGACTGCTCAAGATCTGCAGTGCGCCGATCGAGCTCTCCCTTATAGCGGGAAAGCTCAATGTACAGAAGATCATTCTTCTGCTGGAGGGCAGTGTGCGCCCCGAGGATGTCGCGGACATGCACATATTGAACATTGCATATTGGCAGTCCCGTTTACGGTGACCGCCACTGTTGGGGGCAATAGCCCAGCCAGGGGTCCAAAACCCCACTTTGTACGGAACATGTGGTTCCGTACGATGATACGCTTTAGAAGCTGCAGCCGCCGCTTCTGTTCGAGCTCTTTTAGCAGGCGGAGCACCGTCTGCTTCAACACCACGCGCCGGGGTTAAATCGCCCCGACGTGGAGAAGTACTTGGTCCAGGTGGGGATCTGCGTTCCCGCAACCACCTGTGATAATCATTGTCGCTGTCATAGCAGACAGCGACACCAGAGTCGTCATCGCTGTTAGGCGATGAGCACCTAGCGAGTTTCGACTCGCTAGATCCTTTAGTGGGGACATCTGTATCCCCATCACTTTGTTCGGAGTCAGAACTCCCGAACATGGCCCTCTTGCAACACGCCATTCGGAAGTTGCCATCGTGCGAGATGTTGCATTAGCAACATCTCCCTGTTTCTTGTCAGATGCCGCCTTAGCAGCATCTGTGGTCGAAGACGGTATGTCTTCCGACCTTTGCGTAGTTGACGCTGCTAATGCAGCGTCACTGTTGTCACTCAACACCTCAGTACCTAGTGCTGAGGCGGAGGAAGAAGCTCCTTCATTGTTTTCAGCAGCGCTCTTTAGAGCGCCGCCGCCGTGTGTCTTGACCATCGAGTCGATGGTCAATCAGTTGGTGAATGAGAAATTCCGACCAACAAGTGCCACCCATGATTGGGCAAAATAAGAATTATTATTGGCCAACTACCTTAAGTGGGGGGTGATGTAATGGGGTGCCATTACATAATTGATATTCAAGTTAGAATATCACAGTTTAATTTCAGACGCGTTGTCTGAAATTTAAATAAGAGATTATACTGAAATTTAAATAAGAGATTATAAGTTATTATAATCTACGAAGAAAAAGTCGATTCGGTATAAATACCGAATCTTGCAGGTTAACTAATAGTACACTTAGTTGAATACTTGATATTATTATATTAATTAGGTAGTTACTATAATATTATCCTCTAAACCACCCATTAAATAAACATTCTTAATTTTGCGTTCTTAGACTCAAGTAAATATTTATATTTACTTTTTAGTATAGGATTAGTTGTTATCAACTAATCCTGCCCTAATTGTATTGCGCGCTTCCTCTCAATTATAGTGTAAGCCTGTAACAGGATCAGTCCTGTTACACAAACTGTCTTCATTCCTCGCCTTACAATCCAAACGTAACTTGAGCTCCTTCGATTTTTTCAGGTACCGCAATATCTTCTTGGCTAGCTTGTAGTCCGCTTGTGAGGGTGCGTGCATGCGTCTTGTAACACGATGCACTGCAAACGAAATGTCCGGTCTTGTGCACCTAGAAATCCATAGTAAACTCCCAGATATTGATTGAAACATTTTCTGCGTCGTCACACCTTCCTTCTACTCCAGTCTTTGTAAGAAATTATCATCTTCACCAACATCGTTAACATCCACAATCGGCAATTGCACTGGGTTTGCATGCTCCATCTTTTACCTGACCAATAATTCGTCGATCATCTGCTCTTGATCCATGGTATATCCAGTGTCTTGACTTTCACCAATACGTATCCCGAGAAACTTTTCGACCGTTCCGAGATCTTTTAACTCCAATACTTGCATCATCTCGAAAAACTTGTCAACCAGCTGCACCGTCGTCCCAGTCACTAGTAAGTCATCAACATAAGCTCCAACAATCACAATTCCTTCAACATATTTGCGTGAAAATATGCACGTGTCCGTCATGCATTGCTCGAACTTCAAATCAATCAGCGTCTTAGCAACTCATACCACATTCGTCCAGCTTGCTTTAGTCCATATAGGTTACTCTTCAAACGTAAAGCCAACACTTTGTAGAATCCACTTCAAAACTTCGTAAAACTTCATCCTTGATAACCATGCCTTGAGGTATCTTCAACAAAATATCTAAATCTTTCTCCGTATGCGCCTTCGGATACGCGCTTGGTACATCTCCATGCCTTGCCGGCACATTCCACACTTGAGCCATCGCCAGCACTACCTTGACGTTTCTAAGGTCCATCACAGTCGAGAACGTAAAAATAAAACCCCGTCCGTAAACTTGCTTGTCTCCATGTGCCACGAGTCTCGCCTTGTACCTTTCTATAGTTCCATCTGCTTTCGTCTTCGTCTTGTATACCCATTTCGTAGGTATAGCCTTCTTGTCTTGACACTCACGACTTCCCAGGTATCCATGTCCTGTAAAGCTTTCAATTCCACTTCTTCAGCCTCCTTCGACTTGCGTGCGTCGTCTCGCCTATGTGCTTCGTTGTAGCTACTTGGGTCCTTCGGATATCTTGACTTGATTGCTACGTCATCCGGCCCCATCACCGCTATACAGCCAACGCGTGTTCTTGCACACTTGTGCTCCCTTCAACTTTATTGTTCACTTCAGTGGCGGCTCCTTCCGTCCCAGACTTTTTCTTCGTCTTCTTCCGGCTTAGCGTGTCCTTATACGCCTTGAACTTTGCCGTTTCTTGTGTCGCGCTCTTCGGTCTTGCTCTATCCTTCCTTGGTGTATCTGTATCTGTACCTGTTCCACCGTATCATCAACACGCTCCGGCACACTCTTATCTCGTTCTTCCGCAATATTTTCTTCTTGGTTTTCGTCATTCGCATCCGTTTCGTCCAACGCGGGGTCATCACCCTCTAACGCTCGCGTACTTGTTGACTTGCTCTCGTATCCAGCGTCTCGATCTGACTGATGTGTCTCGTAGTTGTGACAAGATTCGCCGCCAAAATGGACCCACGAACTTCTACAGTGAACAACAAATCTCCACGTAAACGAACTTCCATCTTGTCAGCTTGGTGTACGAAATTACATCCTTTTTCCATCAACTTGCCTAGCGAAATTAAAGTCCTCGCTAGCTTCGGCAATTAATACACTTCATGTAACGCCACCACGACATCCAGGGAATCGACACTTCGTAGTCGGACCTTTCCAACCTTGGTCACCTGTATGTAGTTTCCATCAGGTAACGTCATCTTGATTCCATCAGCAATCGTTTTCACATCTTCTAAAAGTCCTTCGTCACCGACGAGATGACGGCTCGCCCCGCTATCCAGAATCCATGCGTCGCCTTCGTCCAAGTCACTCGAATTCAGCACATTTTTCCACTCTGCGCTCCTCTCCGTAGTCGCCAAACCATACTCCTTCGAAGAAACATCTTGAGATCCACGATAGGCTTGCTTTCGGTCGGGTTTCTTGCGGCAATCCCGGCGAATGTGTCCTCTGCCACCGCAACCGTAGAACGTGATCGCCTTCCTGGTATCATGTACCGCGTTCACGCTCACTCTTGGTCCTTTCCGACTTCCGACGTGATCCACCTTGAATTCCTGTGCCCACGCTACCAGCTCTTGCGCATGCATGATGTAATCAGTCCGCAACGGGTTATAGCGTGCCATCATTGCATACTTGAGGCTCGGCATCGCGTACTTGACGAGATTCTCCACTATCAGCTTCTCGCTGGACTCGCTCTCGCGCGCCAACGCTGTCAGGTAAAGCAAATGCTCGTTCCATGAACGCCTTGGATCCTTTTAGCGTGCAAAGAGCTGCGCTGACTGCTGGTGAGTTATTGTCACCTTGTATGCGCTCCACATCTGCTCCATCACGAAGTGCAACGTCTGCGAAATCTGCCACCAAACTCCAATATTCGAACGAAAGTATCTTGATGCCGCACCTTCTAGGTGCTCGCCAAGCTTGTTCACCTTTAATCTCTCCGTCCACGTAAAGCCAGACGAAATTTCCGCTTATCTCCAATGCTTCTACAAACAAATATGCCTAATCCTTAAAACCAGGTCCTAATCCGGGGTAAATCTCATCACCCGTAAAGTTTTGTACTGTTAACCTTGGAATCTTGAAAGAGCTCGGCTGTGCGTCTTGATTCGCTTGATTCGCAGCATCCTGCCCATCTACTGGCACAACGCCAGGTGCCCCAGGTTGCCTACGCGGCGGTTCTGCACGAGGCGCACCTCTTCTCTCAACGCCTTCATCCGATGAGAGGTTATCAATCGTGATCCGCTGCCCAAAAGGCGCGAAGTTCCGAATACTTTCTTGGAATGGTGAATTCACACCACCAACCGGTGTACTCTGCACCGTAGCCGGCGAAACCTTTCGCCCGAGGCCTTCCTGCCTCTCTTCTTCCATATTCGCCAATCGGTAGTTCATCTTACCCAATTGTATCAACAGCGCCTTCAGTGCGCTCTCCGAATCGAGCATCTCGCCCTCGTCCATGATGAGCAGACGCTAAAAATATCCAATCTACTGCGAAAGCAGCGCAATCACCAGCGCTACAGTCGACTTCAGCCAAAAACACAACTTAACACGACAGCAGCGCAATCGTCAGCGCAAACGTCGATCCACTTTAAATAACCACAAACTTGCTGCGACACCAGCGCAATCGTCAACGCAATAGTCGTTCCAGCAAACAAATCGCTCCAATGTCCCAGGAGTCCGTCCGATGTGCAATCACCAACACTATCGGATCTGCCGAGTAATACCTTTAGCTGATTATGTCGAGAAGTGCCACCGTGTCCCTTGGGCTCATAACCTGTTGGAAGTTGACACGAGTTGGGGGCACGTGCAACTTACCGGAATGGTGTTCAGACCGTTAGCGCCTGACCACCGCTGGGATGTTTGTTTCTGTGAAGAATCGCGCCCTACTTGATCAGAGTAGGGGCGCACGAGGGCAGGATGTAATGTGACTTAATGGGTAAAAAATATACGGAATAAAAAATAGAATAGTACCTAAGATCCTAACCTAGAACTTAATAATAGATAAAATCTTAAAGTACCAAATATGCAATAAATGCAAATGTGGCCACAATGGTTGCGTACACTTGGAATTTGTATGCAGCCTAACACCAGGCTGCACACATGCGTAGCGTAGAAAATTCCAACAACCGAGTTTGGTGAGAAGAAAGACGTGATCACTCATCGAGAATTTGTCGTCCGTGAATATGTTATTGTTGTGCGTTCAATGTTGTAGAATCGAGGGCTTATGACATTCTTTTGACTGTTCGTTCGTACAAATATATCTTTTTTTCAGCCTACAATTTTTTAGCTAACTACCATGGTGCAGATTTCGCCGGGCAAGGTGAGTACCTACGGTGGCGTAGCTCGGGCGCTTCATTCGGGACCGCGATGCGTGGGTCAAGCCTTGCGCGTACGTCTTTTACTTATTAGATGCAGATCGTTATGGCATCGGAGAGAGTAAGTTAAGATGTTTCTATTGTAGAAGAATCCATTTACGCCAGAGGTGCCCTGCCACCGCGTTGTTGCTGCTTCGCTTGATATCGGCAGCTTCTAAGGTGTGTACTGAAAAAAGCGCGATGGAATGTGTATCTGACACCACGTCCTTCTTCTTTAGGTACAATTGGTAACAAGTAGCCTTGTGTTCAGAAAAAGCGTATGTTGTTAAAGAAGGAAGGAGTCAACTTTACAAAGAAAAACAAGGTATTGCTAAGTATACCCCCTCAAAGACTAGCACTTTAAACTTGTGCTTTGTATGTAGATTGACAAAGCTTGCTTGCAAGAGTTCGACTCAGTTGCTCAACATGCGAGTGGGTGATAAAATACTATTCAATTTCTATTTTATTTTATCAGTTTGTTGCAAATATCTGCATTGCCCCACAGGTAATGATTGTAGCTTTATACCTCCAATCCGTACACGCTTCAGTGCTAGTACACTCAGTCCAACTTGTTCATACATGTTTTGCGTTTTCGAACACTTCCAGAACTATTGCGGATGTCAAATTAATAAAGCTAGCATAATTTAAGGGTTCATTTTTGAAGCCCAAAACTTAGGGACGGGCTAAACGGCAGCAAGTGAAATACTAACCAGCAGCAAGTGAAAGACTAACCAGCAGCAAGTGAGGCAGAGACTAGGAAAAAAAAGGTACCAAAAAGGATATTCTTTTAACTTTTTGGGACTTTTATGTGCGGTCGGCTGCTGCTTCTTTAACATCCTTTACGGACTTCCTACAATATAACTCACTGCTATCCTTGTCAAACAAGCAGGATATTCTATGATACCGCATACTATGATGCAGACAATAATGGGCAAAGCTTTTTTACATTGAACACCTTTGATAATATAGAAAAGAAAATACAAAGGACAAATTGAGGAGCTCATGATGATAACGTGGTGCTTATTGGACAGCGCTTCGGTAGCTGATGTTCACTAGATAATCGCGGGAAGCTTTATACTGGAATATGACCACTAGATACTCGGTTTAGGACCGCCCAATCGGCGACAAACTCCACGAAGATGAGAGCGGTAGTGAGGTATACACTCTATCTATGAGTGTGCGTATGTCAGTGATAGACCTATTTCGTGATTACGCATGCGAATACGTCTAGAGCTTCTCACGTCGGCATGGTAAATTCATTACATCCCTTCCGCGTCTGGTTGCGACTTGTTCTCGGCCATCCGTTGATGTCGCCCCTGCATTTTCTGCTTCACATATTCATTTGAAGCTTTCGCGCGTCTAAAATTTTCAAGTCGTATTAGTTCCTGTTGATCGCCGACGTGCTTTACCATCCTATTAAATCGATAATCTACAGCTTGATGCGTAAACTTCAACTTAGTATTCCCTGCGTCTACTCCAAACGTAGCATTCCACTTAGTCAAACGTTCTTCCACGTGAATCAGTCAAATAAACAATAATCTCCACAACAAATCCAGCAGTCGTCAAAACAACAGCCTTGCGTGTTAATGCGGGGTTGATTAGTCTGGTAATTAGCACACTGTGCGAGGATGCGTAGCGCCAAGAATCAACGGTCAGAGAAAACGTCTCGTCGCAAAGAAAGAAATGCAAAAGTAATACATTTGACTCTAACTAAATTATAGTCTGACACAAATACACAAACATTGAGTATACCTATTTTTTGGTCTTGTACGAAGATGTCCAACTTTAAATGCCTTGATCCGCGCATACAAATCCCAAAAAGGTAAAAGTATATCCTTTTTGGTACTTTTTCGTTTTTTCCTAGTCGATGCCTCACTTGCTGCTGATTAGTCTTTTACTTGCTGCCGTTTAGCCTGTCCCCAAAACTTACCCGTATTTGACGCATTTGGACATAAAAGGGAGGGGGTGTGGCCCGATCAATTCCCTAAATTAATCGAAGTTTGCTGAATTTTTAATCCATTTCTATTTTTTCTTTCAGACTGCATAGATGGTCGTCTGAAGAAAAAAAAAGATATATTAAAATTCAACAAACGTCGATTAAGAGAGTTGGTAAAACGACACCCCATTTAAAGTTGGATCGCCCTACCAGCACACCCCTTTTCCCCGGGGTCAAACATTTCTCGTCAACCTGACATGAGACACTGGTACCACTGTCCCTCCGCCCTACGGGCACACCCTCACGTGACCGTCGACCAATAGTTTTATTTTATGACATCCGAAAGTGATGTTATTGGTTGAAAATACCTTCATATCATAAAATGTGGCATTTATGTTACACGCTAGAGCACGTGCCAAAAGAGTTTTACCTGTACAAGGAGGGCCATATAACAGCACACCTTTTGGTGGTTTGATGCCAACACGAAGGAACAGCTCCGGATTCGTGAGTGGTAGCTCAATGACCTCACGAAGGTCTCGAATCTGTTCGTTCAAGCCACCAATACTTGAAAATGATACGTTGCCAGCATCTTCGTTCAGCATGTGGTACACCGTAGGATCCGTCGGGTTTGATGACATTTTCACTTGCACGAGACCCCTTTAAGAAATGAAGGTATTTTCAACCAATAACATCGCTTTCGGATATCATAAAATAAAAGGGAAAATTTCATGCATGCCCTCGCTTTTTGCGGAAATAACATGCATGCCCCTGATTTTATGAAAATAACATCCATGCCCCTGCCACAGATTAATGTTGCCAACCCAAAGAGAAAAAAGAGGCTAGCTGGATCGACGAGTCGCTTTTATAAATATATACCTAAGTCTTTTTACGAGCATAAGGACAACGGTGGTACGCTGACCTCTTGATATGAAGAGGCAAATCGAACCGAGCAGTTCATTTGTTGTAATACGAGATTTATCTGCTAATTTCAACCAAACGTTGTTCTCGTCATATTCTATAGATCGAGTTGCCCATAAGCGCAAGATAAGCGTACACAAGAACTGAATGCATATAAAGCGAAGGTTATGGAGCATCGCGAGATGGAAAGCAGGTTGGATATTTAGATGATAAAAAGTATAAATAGCTTTGGGCTGATCGTATGATGAATATGATGGGTTCTATAGGGTCAAAAACATGCGTGAAAATGTCAAGACATTAGTGACAGAGTTTAACAAAACGAAGGAAGATCTAAAAGCTCTACAGGTGCGAGAATCATCTTGTAAATTTTACTTGAAGCTTAAAGTGACGACGTTTTTGCTGAGCAGAGTGTTGGCCAAATCATTAGTGAAGTATTGCGCCAACTGGATGAAGATCGGTTTATTCTTAAGGCATCTAGTGGTCCACGATACGTCGTGGCATATCGCTCCAAGGTGGATAAGAGCAAGCTGATGTCAGGTACCCGAGTGGCGCTGGACATGACGACGCTTACCATCATGCGATATCTACCCAGAGAGGTGGACCGCATTCCGTTGCGATCTGTAGTTAAACAACATACTTAAAATCATCGCTATCCCAGCGAGATGATAACGTCGCACACGAACACTTTTTCAGGACTAGAAATATATGACCGTGACTTCGATTGAGGCTCTCTACCAACTAGGTCTCGTTTTATGCTTTTGATCCACTAGAGCAATCGACAGCTACCACGAGTTCTCGTTGGACTGAATCGCCTCTCATCCAAACCTTGGTCAAAGTAAATTGACACTGTCATAAGACCGGTCAGCACCTGTTTGCAGTTGTCGCTACAGCACAAAACTAGCCAAAAAGTGCTCACACGACCGTACATGCCAGCCAAGAAACTGCAACGATAAATCCACTACAGCAGAACTAGTACTGGTGGCCCGCCGATTTCTTTTTCACCAAGCTCGAAGTGTTTCGTGCGCTTCATGGGCAACTGCTTCTTAGCCTTGCACTCCTTGCATTCCATCCGGAGCGTAATCTTCTTGGTTTTGACCTTTTTGTGAAAGACAGGCTTTGACCACCAAAACCTTTCTGCTTATCGTTATAACAACGCGCACCCTGAGCGTACTTGGAGGCTTTGCCAGCCTTGTACTGGGTAATTTTGTGCACCGTGTGTTTCTGGCACTTTTTGCCCTTGCAAAAAGTGCGACGTTCCTTGGGCATGTTGACCATAGTTGCTGATGTCTAAGTATGTAACGAGCATGCAACTTATACTGAGGGATCGATACGGACACGCAACCATCTTCATCTCTTACCTGTCTTCTAGTCCGTTTCAGAAATTACTTGGCGACCCCAAATGAGAGCGCCCTATCTACCAGCCATTGGAACTAAGTTAGTCACCAGATCCTAGCAGCGATATCGCACGTGTTGAAAAATGACGGTAGTAGCAGTGAACATATGGATTTCACGTGAGCCTGTTTCGATCTTAAGTGTACACATACATAAACAACGGCGCACCTCTTGGCATACATTCGGGATCTCCATTGTGCACCTCAACCCGCGTCTATAGCTATATTTGGAAATATTATACCCTAAAAGGAACGAAAGCAAAACCGACTCGTCGATCCAGCTAGCCTCTTTTTTCTCTTTGGGTTGGCAACATTAATCTGGCAGGGGCATGGATGTTATTTTCATAAAATCAGGGGCATGCATGTTATTTCCGCAAAAAGCGAGGGCATGCATGAAATTTTCCCTAGAATAAAACTATTGGTCGAAGTGAGGGTGTGCCCGTAGGGCGGAGGGGTGTGCTGGTAGGGCGACCCTTTGAAGTTTACCCCCTAGGGTTAGGGTTAAATATCAACGAAAATGTCAAAAAACAATGGGGACACCACTTCGCTGCTGAAGCGAGCAGTGGAGGAGAATGACAACGAGCGAACGACTAAGCAGATGCGCACAGAAGCAACGATCGCTAATATGGAACCGACCAGCGCTTGTTCTACAGATCAACGATCAATCTTTGACCATCCGCAAGAGCAGAATAATCTTTTTTACACAAGCGCACAGCCACTTGTCCAGCAATCACTTCAACTACCAACACAGCAGTCTATGATGTTACCAAGGGCCAGTTTCCCAGCGACACAGGCTCAGCATATTCAGATGCAAATGCAGCAACGACAGCAGCAAAAGCAATACGCTGCTCCGATAGCAGGTGTGGCGATCATGCGGCTGTATCTGTATGATAACATATAGTAAGTATCGTTATTATATTATATTTATGTTCTAGCGCGGCAAAATACTCAACAAGTACAAGCTACTGCAATGACGACAGTGATGGAACACGATGGCTCCCTAGGTCAGCTAAATCATATTAACCAGATGTCATCTGCTGGTCAGCCACCATCCCAAGTTCATGGACCTACTGCCACAAATGAAGGAGCTAATTTCGTCCCGAATTCATCGAGCGGAATCTATGTTCAGCAGCAACCTGTACAGGCCACTGCTCCTCCAGTTACTTCTCAGATGCCGAATACTTCGCTCGTACCCAAAAATTTAAGTGAAACGGAAGAACCCTGTCTAATATGCAAGAAGAAAGGCGATATTTTCACATGTAATGGTGGCTGTGGGCTTCATGTGCACCCATTATGCATTGGCGAATTTGCCATATTTCCGTTTGTTGGTATGCATTGCACTAGTGTATTCTGCCTGCGAACAACACGCTTACCGAGTATTAACATACTGCTTGGGTGACTACTCAGTTGGCCAGCTCTGCGGTAGTTGCTTCATTGTGCAGCAAAACCGTGCATCTCAGGAAGATTTGACGAAGGGAGGACCGAACGCACTATCGGTAATATGTGTTCAATTTTTGACTAGATGACGGTAAATTTGATCATTCCTTTGTGGTAGGTTCGACGGGCAATCTTGTTCATCAATCTATAGACCAACAGTAATACAAACTTCGATAAGTTCGGTCATTTAGCGTCATTGCGACTCGGCGAAATTGGTTCAGTACGTCTGCTAAGTTGCCGATCCTTTAAAGCGTTATCTTCATATTGTACACTTTTTCATGGCAGATCGCTGGGTACCCACCCAATTAAACCATTTGCCGAGAAGTTTGTTGAGCCTTATTTGCAAGTGAGTTCTCCGAGTACTAGAACTTGTACATCATGTCAAACAACCATGAACTTTGTGTGCTTCTGTAGCGATGGATACGGGAGAAGCTGGTAACTGCTGACAAGTGGATGCTTAATGTGCGAGAAGTTTTCACCGTGATGATTGGTCTCTACAGGTAGCATAAGACCTCGCTCTACATACTTGAGTTTCAGTTCTCTAAAAACCAAATTTTGCTTGATGCGAATATTCTTTAGCTTGAAAGGAGCCTGCATTGCTCACAGTCTTCATGACAAAGTAATCGAGCTAATGAAAACACGCAAGTTTACTGTAGTGGACTAGTTTGGATGGCATCCTGCCATCGAAAGTCCCACCGTTCGATGCTCAAGTCTGTGCGCTGTATGCGCGTTTTCTTTACGTGTGTAACCCTAACCCTAACCCTAGGGGGTGTGCCCCTAGTCGGGCCTTTACTATATTTTCAACAAGGATTTGTTAGAAATCCCCTAAATTTTTTAAGCTGATCCATGGAAATAATTTTTGGGGGGGCGAATAGCCAAAATGGGGGGGGG
>CM047580.1:25871420-25913445 GCA_026184515.1 Peronosclerospora sorghi
GAGATCCTGTATATCGCGTCTGTCCTAGCACAGCATCAGTTCCCAGCCGACGTAGTGAACACTATTCTTCAATTTGCAGGGGTACTTCTAGTTTTCCAGCGTGAAACATCCGAATTTCGTCGTGGACGTAGTGACATGAACGAAGAATATTTACAGATGCAGTTGCCCAGTGTGGAAGACTTGCAACTTCCCGTCGGAGTGAACGTGAGCAAGTGCTCGCTACTGGTGGCGGACTGTGTGTCAAAGGATCAAGGCTGGGCCACAGACCAACGAGAATGGAATGGAACATATCGTAAATCAAGCTCCTGGTGTGAAGTAGCGGTCACTTCTCCAAGTTTGGGAGACGAGCGCAGGGACGAGAAGGGGCGTGCGCTTTTCTGTCCAAACCTCCGTGCCGGTAGAAACTTTCGCCACCATCGCAAGTACTTTACCAGCTGGTGCACGTTACTGTCGCTTATTAAACTGGGCGATGGTGTATCAATAGTACTTCGCTCAAGATATCCTGGGTGGACAAACACGGCAAAGTACGCTCGCCTTGCCGCCTGCTTCACAGTGGAGCTCACGGACGACTTCTCGTTTGCTCGTCTATTGTCCTCTAGTACGCTCGTTTGTGCCGCGAAAGGGAAGACCGTGGAAGTTTAGTAGAACACGCAGCTCCCGAACGCGCAAAAGTTGTTTTATTTCTTGCTTGAGTAGCTAGCCAGCTGATGGATAAGTGGTTAAGAACTGAGTTAAAACCTAAAGAGTTAAGTGAGAGTGTATATTATTACACTAGCGTGTAAATAGTTACAGTTTTGATTATGTTGACACGTTTGTTAGAGAACCGGTTTTCTCTGAGGTCTCGGGTGACCTCCATCCCCGCAGGAATCATGTGGAGTGGGGACGACGGTCGTTCCAGGACGGAGTGTCAGCCTCCGTGGAATATCACCCTGCCGCGCGTCTCCGCCGTGTCTTTCTTACTCGGTACATTCTAGCAAAACTACGTCCATGTCAGAGGCATACGAGAAACGTTCGTTGCCGCGTCTCGGAAGTCTGCTGGGCCTGCTGCCGCCTTCCGCCGAACTTTTCTGGACAAGATATTCCTTCCAGCGGTTCGTCGCGCCATAATAGGGACGGGACACAACACACACACACACGCACACGCTCGGTTGAAATCTTAACGGCAAATGAGGTTTTTTACTCCCGATCTCATCCGCAAAACAAATCCGACTTGTGTAGGAGCGTGTGCTCTGGCTTCATATTTCATACCAAGCCACACACAAACATATGAGCCTTTGTAAAGGCGCCTTCTCGACGGCGTCCTCGTCCCACGACGGGACAGACCTCGGCGTCCGTCGCTACTTGAGTGCCTCGGGCGAGCACGAGGCACTGCGTGTGCTCCAAGCCCAGCTCTGTCACCGGCAGCGCGTCACGTCCGACGACGTGCGGCTCGCGGTGCGCGAGGTCGCGAGTAAGGGAGGGACGATCCCCATCCCGCCCGACTTTCCGCCGTGCCGCTGGATCCTCGAGTTCAAACGCTTGCATGGCTTCGTGCAGCTCCATAGCTTCACGTTCAACGTCGCGACGGCCAGTAGCATGGGCGTCGCCCACGCCGCGCGCAGCCGGTCGTCCAAGCAGCAGGAGCGGAAGCCACTGCCTCTTGTCGAGCCAGGATCGCAAACGCGGGAGGGATGTGCGTCGAGTAGCGACGCGAGTAACAGTAGCGCGAGTCCCAGTGGCAGTGACGACGCACGAGACGAGCGACCAAGCCACGAGACGCCCCCCCGCTCGTTGCTACTCATGCTTTCAAAGACGGCCGTGGCGTATTCGGGTCCTCGTCCACCATTCTACAACGAGGCCCAACGCCAAGTGCAGCTGCAGCACAGCTTTAGCCAGCGCCATCGACAGCAGATCCTCCAGCAACAGCGACGCGCCATGATCGTGGACGGTCGTCGACGCGCGGCGGCGTGGCCAATGTCGGCAAGTGAGTCGGCCACCAAACTGGAAAAGATGCGCTTAAGCCCGCGGGATGATAGTGACACGGGCTCACCCACGGAGCTGAGCCTCGAGTCGAGCAGCACGCTGCTGCCGTCTGGTCGACACGAGACGATCAGCAACGGAAGCTGGACGGACGAAATGCTTGATGCCGCCTCGACGGCGTTTGCCTATAGCAAAAAGCGCGGGTACAAACTAAGTCACACGGTGCCAGCCGAGACGTGGGAGAAGGCCATTGCCGCGGTCGAGCAACAGGGCATGAGTCTCCGCGCGGCGGCCAAGATGTTTGGCGTCCACTTTGCGGCCTTGCATCGGCGCATTAAGAAGCGCGCACAGGGTGGGCAGGCCAATGGGAACGACGGGTACTTTAACGCGAGCGACGAGGCAGGGATCATGCGCGTCGTCGTGGCGCACGCGGAATTGGGCGTGCTCATGACATTTGACGAGCTCATGCGGCTCGTCGAAGCGTTTGCGCTCCGAAAGCTCCCCGACCTCTCGGTGGATGCCGCCCGGAAACTCCTGACGCGGTTTCAGTCCCGCAATGCCCAGTCCATTCGACACTTAATTGAAGATTGGCCGCTTCCACTCACGCCGTTGACGGCATCGTCCAAGGTGAGTGTGCACCGCCAGCCCCAGCCGTACTTGGAACATCCGGGCTTTCGCTTTGGTTCTCCGACGTCGCTTCTCGATGCAACTTCTGGTGCGGGGGGTGCACTACCTGAAGCGCCAAGCAGCCTGAGCACGAGCAAACTCGGCGCGACGGCTTTCATTCGCCCCGTCGTCTCCACTGCGAATGGAAGCTAAGTAGAAAACACCACTCGTGAGGAAGGAACAATCTTTATGACGCGTAGGCGCAGACGCCCCCACCGATTGCATTAGATAAGGCGTGTGTGTGAACAACCAAATTAGCCCATCAAACAACATACCGGTATTTTTCAATCTTGTACGTACAAGAAGAGAGTCGTCCGATAGTTGATCCAGCTGCTTGCAGACCATGACGGACTTTATCGCGAAAGAACAGGCCGCGTACCCCGATCTCGCGCAGCGCTATGAGCGTCTGCAAGACCTCCATGCGCGCAAGTACGTTTCATGTCTATGTTTCTATGCGCTCCGAGCTCTCGTTTTGTGAACGATTGGATTTCTTGTACTCAAAAGACTGTACCATGAACTCACGGGCGAGCTGGAAGCGTTTGTGCGGGACCCGATGTGTCGCAAGTACCCGCTGAACCTCCCGAGGCTCTACCAGGAATTTATCCGTCACTTTCAGGACAAATTGAACCAAATCCGACTCGTGGTCATTTGCACCGAGATTAGCACCCAATTCGCAGGTATTTCCTCGAGCATCCAGTTGCGAAAAGGGAAGGAGGCATTAAGCATTTGTTTTGTTCTTACTACTTCGTGTGCGTACAGATCCTTCTCAGGCTCAAGAATTTATGGAGCAGCTCCTGGGCCAACTGAATACAAAGACAGCGCATGAAGCGGTCTTGCTGTGCAAAATGCAGATTGCCCAGCTTAAGTTCCGTCGGGGAGCCGAGTTTCTAGCCGAGGTCAAGGCAACCGTAGATGAAGATAAGCAGGAGATTGAGAGTCTCGTGGGGGCCGAGCCCGTGGTGCATGCGGCCTACTACCGCGTCGCGTGCGACTACTACGGCGCGTTGGGACCGCCGGACAAGTTTTACAAGAACGCGCTCATGTTTCTAGCGTATACGCAGTACGACGACATGCGACCTGACGAACGCTTTCAGCTAGCGGTAAATATCAGCATCGCGGCGCTTACGGGTGATCATGTCTTTAACTTTGGCGAAGTGGTGAGAGCAGCATTCGAGTCGAGTCGATGCATGTGTTTTTTTGTCTAAGTGGACTGTGTGTGTGTGTGATGTCCCTGGTGAAGCTCGCCACTCCGATCTTGCGTGCGCTGGAAAACACCGACAAGAAGTGGCTCGCGGACCTCTTGCACGCGTTTAATAAGGGAGACATTGACCGCTTCAACGAGATTGTGGGTCAAAATAGCAAAGAGTTTGACGCGCAACCCGCATTGGTGACGAAACTCGACTACGTCAAGGAGAAGGTGGCGTTGCTGGCTTTGATGGTCCTCGTGTTCCAGCGCCCGGCCCATGAACGAAACATTCCCTTCCATGAGATTGCACTGGCCACGCGCTTGCCACAGCAACAGGTCGAGTGGCTCGTCATGCGTGCGCTGTCGTGCAAGCTCATCCAGGGCTCGATTGACCAAGTGGACGAAATCGTGCGGGTCACGTGGGTCCAGCCCCGCGTGCTCGATAACTCGCAACTGAAGGAGCTCGTGGCTCGCCTCGACGCATGGGAACAAAAGGTGAACTCGACGTTGTTGTACGTGGAGGAACAAACGCCAGAGCTTTTTCAGTAAGCATAAACCAATACTCGAACGTTGCGAGCGTATAATGTCAATGAATGATAGCACAAGATACGCGCTAGGTGTTTTTCGTGTATACTGGCACTATTTCAGGAAATTGCAAGTCCGAGCGTACCCAAATATGATGTGGACCACAGTATAAAAGCCCTGATTTGCCGTCCCGTTGCTGAAAACACGCGGGTGGGAAAAGACATGCTTTCGTCATCGCATCGTGTTGGAAGAGTGTGTATCCATTTTGGACTTTGCACTCTTCCGAATGGTGGAATCCCATTGGCTGTCAGGTACGGCATATATTTATGCATATAATAGCGGTTACAAGATTAAGTTGCATTATTACCGGATAGCTACTCAAGTAACCATACATAATATACTTTACTTTCCTTTTTGCATATAAATCAGAGCATCCCTACTGAACTCTTTGCGGCCGCTACACGGCGCCTACTTACTTGCCTCTTCCGCTGATCCTCCCGTGCTGAAACTTTGTCAGCAGGTGAGTACTGATCGCGAGAAGTGTACTAAAGCTTTATATTAAGATTTTAACAGGTTATGTGTGTGTAGCCGGTGCGTATACGCACGGTGCGGCTAGCGCACAGAGGAAGACTTTCCTTTAAGTGGCGTTCGCCGCTACTTAGCCGATACGCCCTTATAAAAGGGCTTAGTAGGAGAGAGCTCTCCTACTCGGGGCCAAGATTCCCAGTTTGGTTTACACTTAGCTTTCGCTAATGCCTTAACGTAAGGCTCCCTTACTAAGGGTGTAGCTAAGGGGAGGGCTCCCCTTACGCTACTACACTCACTACACACGCGACCGGTCGAGGTCGTGCGTCTGTAGTCGTCGAGTGAAAATGTAAACTGAATGTATATTTAATATATAATTAGCCTAAATTAATTTAAACTAATGTAAACTATATGTAATACTAAGTAGAACTTACCAAATTCGTACCTAGCTAAAATGTAGTGTACACCACCTGTGTACCAACACGTGGATGGCTGACACGCCACCCCCAAGGGCTCCTGCCCTGATTGGTTAAAATAACCAATGGTTCAAACCCTTTCGAACCGGTCAATACTGACACAAACCGTAGTGTACTCATGTACACCATCTACTAAATGTGACTCGAATGTAACCCTGTTACATTATGAGCCCAAGGATCGCTAAGTAATCTCGTGGAGTTTTCTTGGTACTTAGAGTGTACTCTCGTGGATATTTTTCGTTGTTACGTTTCGTGGAGCTAGTGGAAAGTCCCCTATCGTAAGGGCTAGTGATTGACGGAAGTGACTGAAGTGTTTTTATTTGATTTATGATGATTGACTCTGATGGATATGATGTGCCCTCCGTGCATGAATTTTGAGCGCTGGTACGCAGCTTGAGGGAAGTTGCGAGTGCTCTTAATAACAGAGATGCAGGGCTGCGCAGAAAAGCATCTCCGAGGGGATTGCCTGAGGCAAAGAAGGAATCCCCGGTGCGTGTACCGAACGCTGGGTTTCGGGAGAGTCTGCAAAATTACCGTCCCTTCGGTCAGCAGATGCCGTTGAACGACCTGACGAGGACGAAGGGGTGGAAGCTGGCGCAAGCCCACACCCACAAGTGAATGAAGCACCCCGCAGATCGCTGGTTGGAGCGCAAGGTGCAGGCGGTGCTGGAGTGCCCGCTGGTCAGGGTCATGTACCGGTGCAACACACCGGGTACAAAATACCCAAGTTGACTATAGAGAAGTTTTCAGGGCGCGAGCTGTATCCCGGTCCGGGTGCAGGCTACCGCCAATGGGCCTATTTGTTTATGGAGGCGATTGAGATTGGAGAAATCACTTCCGGGTTCCAATGGAGTGAACGCCTCAAGTGAATAAATTTGGCGAGCACCTGGAAGGCACCGCCGCAGAGTACTATCGTACAAATATTGCATCGTGGTGGTGGGTGCGCCCAACATTAATTTACGTGATGGAGCAGATGTGGTTGGGATTTAAAGTAAATATATCCCACCACCAAGCTGCGGCCTGGTTTGCTATGTAAAAGGACGCAAGGCGCAGCTGGACAGAGCACTACTTATACCTAGTAGCCCTGTCTCGCGAAAGCGGGTCGAGTGAAAAGTTTATTGTAAAAAATATTTTCAAGTACGCTGCGCCGCGCCTTAAAGTGATGCTGATGGCGAGGTACGATCCTAGCAGAGATGAATACCTCGGCCACGCACAAGGAATGATTGCCTGGGGGCAGGAATTGGAAGACGACGCCGTGAAGAGTAGGCCAGCCCTTAAGTTGCAGGCTCATGCAGCAACATCTGGCAAGGCGCGGCGCGCATGCTACGCATGTGGTGGCGAGGGGCATATACAGAGGTATTGCCCCGAGAAGCGCCGCAAAATGGTGGTGATCGCAGCCAAACGACAAGTCGTCAAAGCGTTTCGTGCTTTCGACTATGGATACCTCTGTAGATGCATATGTTAATGCATGTGGTAATGAAAGTGACAATGAAAATTTTTGGATTATTGATAGTGTTGCAAGTATACACTTGGTGTCGAACGCAAATTTGTTGGAATATGTAAAGGACTGCGGTACTGATGACACTTTTTCATTGCCGAATGGTGGTACCTTACAGGCTACCAAAGTCGGTCGGCTTACGTTGCGGACGTGCGACAAAAGTGAAACGGTCGTTATCTTGACCGAAGTATACTTTGTACCGCAACTAGCCAGAAACTTCATTTCACTTGGCCGACTGCGTGAAAAGGGCTGCACCATTGTCGATGATGGCCACAAGCTTGGGGTCATGATAAAAGATGAAAAACTTTTCGATGTGATGACACATGGATCGGTGTTTATCGCCAAGCTGAAGGTCGAAAAGGCAAACAATTTTTCGAAGTATTTCGGTGACATGGTTTCCAATAGTTTGCTGTAAGACGTCGGTTCGGACGTGCACACTGGAAGCCTGCACCACTTCCATGTGCGCCTGGGTCACCTGGCCTATGATACCATTGAAAGGTTGGCCGGGGACCCTAGATCTGGTATCGCCCTAACGGACACAATTAGGCCAAATTGCCTTACTTGTGCCGAGGGGAAGGCGACCAGGAAGGCGCAGTCGAAGGTGGATTCGGGTAGCAACGCCCCGATAGATCGCATCGGAGGAGTGATCCGCAGTGACCTCAAGGATCCGATCACTCCCCGGGACAGGCGAGGCAATCGATACTTGGTTGTTTTTGTGGATCATTTTTTGAACTATGTAAGAGTGTTTGCAGCGCGTACAAAGGAAAAGGCGGCACGGATGTTCGGGCATTTCATTGCCTGGTTTGAAAACGAGTTTTCGTGCAGAGTGCATGTGTTGCGCACTGATGGCGGCGGAGAGTATCGGAACGTCGATCTGTTTTGTAAACAGACCGGTATCCGCCGCCAAGTAACTGAACCGGGAAATACTGCCTCGAATGGCAAGGCGGAGCGTATTAACCGGACCATTTTCAACATGGTCCGGTGTACCTTTAACGTATTGGTCGGAGGCGGCTGAGTATGCTGCGTACATACTCAACCGTACTCCGACAAGTTCGAATATTGGGAGAATTTCGCCGCTAGAAGTACTGACCGGCAAGCGGCCGTCCGTGAATGATATTGTGGTTTTCAGGTCCCCGTGCATGGTTTGGCGGTACCCGAAGAAGAGAACATTGGCGAAGCACGCCGAACGCGCCCTCATCCTAGGGAAAAGCGATGAAACGAAAGGTTTCAAGGTGTTATTGTTGAAGGACAGGGTGGTCGTGGTGACGAGGCACGTCACCGCGATCGAAACTCTCAGCCCTGAAACGATCGATAAAGTTACCAAGGTCTTAGAAGGTGAACGCAACCAAGATCTGGAAGATTGGCTGAATCGCGCTCTAGAAAGACCAATGCGGATTCGTCGAATCCAAATCGTGAAAGTGACGGAACACCGGAGCCTGCAACCACGCCGGGACGCGTCGAAAACACTGAACAAGGCACTAGGAACACGCGCAGAAATCCAAAAAAGACGGCTAAAGGGCAGGAGTATGAAGCATCGAGGGCCAAAAGCGCCGTTTCAAGTGATGAAATTCCGGAAATAATTGCCGAAATGGTGGAAATAAGGAAAGCGCTTTATGTGTTTACGCGGTTTGCCAGTCAGGTTCTGAACCATCAAGTGGATCAATGATGCAGCCGGATCCGAAGAATTATCGTGATGCGCATGGTGGCCCGCAAACAAAGATGTGGAAGCAAGCGGAAATGGAGGAGCTCAAAGCTCTCCAGGACCTCGAAACATGGGACGTCGTTCGCCGCCCTGAGGGTAAGGTACCTCTCCCGAACAAATGGGTGTACAAGACGAAAGTCAGTGCAAACGGGTCGGTCGAGAGGTACAAGGCGAGGTTGATCGCGAGAGGTGATAAGCAAGTTTTCGGCGCTGGCTATTTTTTCACGTTTTCAACCGTTATGGAGTTGAAAAACGTAAAGTTGATCCTTGTGTTGGCGCAAGTGTGGGGGGTAGTGGCACGCCACGGTGATGTGCCAAGTGCCTACCCCAAAGTGAAGTCCGAAGATGATGTGGAGATATATTTGCAGGTGCCGCAAGGCATGGATACTACGGTGGATAAATTACGTGATTTCGGTGTGAAATCACCAAAGGAGCTCGCGCTCAAATTAAAGCGCAATCTATATGGTTTGGACGCCTGTGGCATCAGTGTCTGTGCGAGACACTGATGAAGTTTGGTTGTACGCAGTGTGTTACCGACACCTTCATTTTCGTCAAGAACGAAAAAACGAAACGGTTGTTGTCGGCGCATATGTTGACGACCTCGTGGTTACTGGAACCAGTGAGAGGATCGTGAAATAGTTTTTTGCAAACATGCAAGTGCTGAACTAAAAGACTTGGGAATTTTTACCAAGTTTCTGGGCATCCGAATTCAAGGTGATCCGAGGAATGGTTACGTGCTGGACCAGGAGAGCACGATCAAGGAGATATTGAGTGTGAACAAGCTGGAAAAGATGAACCCAGATCGGACTCCGGTGCTGACACCTGACGAGCATAAGGAGTATGTGGAACTCCTGTTGGTAAAACCAAAAGAGAACATGCCAAGTATCAAGCAATTCCAGTCTGTAACGGGGTTACATTCGGGTAACGCTGAGTGTTGGTGTACATTGGTACACCACGGTTGAGGCCAGTATTGGCCGGGTTGAAAGGTTTCGAACCTTTGGTTGTTTTAACCAATCAGGGCATGGGACCTTGGTGTGGTGGTGTGTCAGCCATCCACGTGTCAGTACACAGGTGTGTACACTACATTTTAGCTAGGTACGAATTAGTAATATTCTACTTAGTGTTACATATAGTTTATATTAGTTTAAATAATTACATATTAAATATATTCAGTTTTACTTTCACTCCTTAGTACAGACGCACGACCTCGACCGGTCGTGCGTGTAGTGAGTGCCGTAGCGTAAGGGGAGCCCTCCCCTTAGCTACACCCTTTGTAAGGGAGCCTTGCCGTTAAGGCACTAGTACAGGCTAGAGTAAACTAACCCGGGAATCTTGGCCCCGAGTAGGAGAGCTCTCTCCTACTAAGCCCTTAATAAGGGCGTATCGGCTAAGTAGCGGCGAACGCCGCTTTAAGGAAAGTCTTCCTCTATGCGCTAGCCGCACCGTGCGTATACGCACCGGCTACATCTGGTAGCACTTGTAGTCAATCCAACACCTGTGTTGGTAGACTAGACATCCTCTGCAAAGGATGAACCAGGACGATTGGGATAGTTTGACCCTCGTCCAACAGGAAGACTTTAAAAGGCTGTTACACTTAACGGGGGAAGAAGGTATGAAGCTCCTAGTGGAGCAGGGCCTTGAGGCCGTAAAGGCAAGGGTGAATGCCCTCATCGCTCATGAGGCAAGTTGTGGTGGAGGTCATTCCACGGGGGTGCGCCCTCCATTATCGTTTAAGATAAAGGAGTTCACCGAAGAGAAGTGTGGAAACCTTTATGTTTGGTTGCGAGAGGTCGAAACGGCCTTCGCCACAGCGAACATGACCGCTGATCACTTGCAAGTGGGACTTGCATTGACCCATCTTACGGGCAAAGCCCGTACATGGGCGTTTACATGCTCGGAATCAGTCAAGGACGTGTTTCCAACATGGAAGGTCCTTAAGCAGAAGCTTATGGACATGTACGCAACGCCTGATCTGGTTTTCCAGAATCAACTGGCTTCCTGAGGTGCCGTCAAGGCACTAAGGACCTGGAGGTTTATATCCAGGAGCTTAAGACCCTGTTGGCAGGGATGTACGCGAAAGCGTATTCGGACGATGTGTCCATCCCCGTCTTCATGGGAGGTCTGAGAGAAGGGCCAGCACGTTCAGAATTGTTCCGATGCCGACCCGACCCGAATCCCTGGAAGAGGCATTCAAGATGGCGTTCAACGCCGAGAGGAACTTCCGTTCCTCTAAGGTGGGTCCCGAACCCATGGACCTGAGTCAGGTCGAAGCGGAGGAGAAACCTCCCGCTAAGAGTCATTCGGACTCTTTTTCACAGAGCTTCGAGACAGAACTCTTGGCTATGTTGCAGCGGTGTGGGCCGCTGAGATGCTTCCTGTGTGGGAGCATGGATCATCTGAGGAACAGATGTCCGAAAAATCCCCAGCGAGACACTCGCTACAAGGGACCAAGGGTGGGGAAAAAGCCCTTGTCCAAGCCGTCGGGAAACGACGGCTCCCAGTAGGTGCGGGGCGCCCTACTGGGGGACCCTCCAGTGCTGTTAAGCCCCAGGGTAGGGGACGACAGCACAAAGCCCCGAGGGAAGCGGTGCTTTCTAGCACCGAGTTGGTGTACCAGCCAGGTTTGCTGGTAGTCCTTGCGGACGTGAAAGGCTTTGATAAGCCTTGGAGAGTCTTGATAGACTCTGGAGCGTCTGACAATTATGTCAGACGGGCTTCTGTTGTGAAGAGTCGGCTGTATGCCGAGGCCTAGAGGCACGTTCTCGTGACGTTGTTACGGTCCGTCTTGCGACGGGCGTACAGGTTTCTGTACCCAAGGTCTCGATTGACCTTAAGCTGAAGTTTGCAGACTTTGACAGCTTAGAACGTTGCCTAGTCCTGGATTTGGACTCGAGGTATGACCTCATTCTGGGCATGAAGTTGCTGGAACGCCACGAGCCATGGAAATACTGGAAGTCTAAGTCCATTGGATCAACGCACTCGCGGTCGGGTGAAGCATTGGCGAGTCATGAACCCACCTTTGCTCGATCGCAAAAGCGATTCTGGCGTGAGATGCCAGAGATTTGGATGTCTGAAATGATCATTCCCAATGGCGTTAAGGAACAGTTCCTTAACAAGGGGGATTCGGCGGTTAATTCCCACGCCGTGAACGGCGAGACTGGTTAGTTACCTGTGGTAACTCCAGTGGTAGGGGTAGAGACCCCTGTGGTTAAGCGCGAGGCGCTTCCACACAAAGAGACTCGTAGTTTGTCTCTTTTGCACGTCGGAAATGATTACGACCACGCCGTTATAGGCGAGATTGGTGAGCTACCTGTGGTAACTCCAGTGGTAGGGGTAGAGACCCCTGTGGTTAAGCGCGAGGCGCTTCCAAGCGAAGAGACCCGGAGTTCGTCTCTTTCGCACGTCGGAAATGATTCCGATTACGCCGTTATGAGGTGAGACCGGCGAGTCATCGGTGATAGAGGTAGATACCTCTGTGGATAGGCGCGTGGCGCTTCCAGTAGATGGGGCAATTGACTCCCCCATCTGGGTCTCGGGATGAGTCCCGCGGCCAGTAGTCAGCAGTCCTACAGGATGCTGAATAGTGTGACAGGTGTTGTCACAGAAGGCATAAGCCTGGAACGGTTGCCTGGGGTAGGCGAACTGTTGTCGCTGGAGGAGATGTCCTCCAACAAGTTTGCGACTGCTTTGAAAGCAGATGAAATCGACGAGGTCGTCGTGTTGCGTCCGGAAGAGGAGTTGAACTCCTCATACACGATGGACGAGTCAGTTTTGGTGAAAACCAAACATGCATTGAATGCCCGAAGCGGCCTCAAGATTCTCGCGGATCCTGAGGACCCTTACCATTCCTTATTAAAGGAATTTGGAGATGTCATTAGTGACAACCCGCCGATGGGGTTACCACCGGATCGGGGAGTCCGACATGAAATTGATTTGGTTCCCGGAACCAAATACTGCGTCACTAGGCAGTGGCCTCTCCCCAAGGAACAATGCAACGTCATCGACGCATTCTTCAACGGGAAAGAAGAGGCAGGGATGGTACGGAAGAGTAGGTCTCCCCATTCATCTCCCACTTTTTGTGTTCGTAAACCGAACGGAAATTGGCGCATTGTGGATGCGTACAATAAGCTGAACGCAGCTACTGTACCAATGCAGACTCCGATTCCTCGAAAGGATGTCCTCCAGAACAATATGGCGGGCTGTACTGTGTACAGTGCCTTAGATCTGGTGGACGGGTATTATCAGGTGATCATGCGATCATCCGATATTCCGTACAGCGGTCAGCACGCCGAGTGGTATGCTGTGGGAGTGGCTTGTTATGCCACAGGGGATTTCGAATGCGCCAGCGACTTTTAATCTCTTGGTGACTCAACTCTTCTGTGGTAAAGCGTACCATAAAATTGGTACGTAATTAGGGGCATAATTGTAGACACCCCTATAGGTGCGTGTAGCTGTGGTAGAAGGTACCACAAATTTTGTCCGTACAATAGTCGGTACAAAAGGTGGCACGATAGTGGGCACCACAGTCGGTACCACAGTTGGTACCTCAGTCGGTACAACTGTTGACACAACGGTGGCGGACAGGGACGAGGCGTGGACGGGACTTCTGAGACGATGCGACAACTGGCACAGTTACCTAACGGTAACCCAAAGGTAAGCGAAGGAATCAGGTCGAATGGTCGACAAAATGCGTAGGAATGGGTAGTTCTGATTGACTGATATTAGGTTTTTGGTAGATATTAGGATATAAGCAATAATAGAGTTCTCCTTTTGCGTACGATCGTGCAGATCGCTTCAGGGACGGCACCTTTGCGCCTCCCTTACTAATAAATACCTCTACGACCCGGGCGGGAGCACTTAGTGTATTTTTGGCCCACCGGTAGGCGTAGAGTGTGAGAACTCACCCGCAACTCCACCCGCTGTGTCAGCGGTTCTTCTTTTTAAAGTTTTTTTGGTCTCGAGAACGTGATTGAGCAGTGCGCTCTCACCTCTTCCCCGTAAATCCACTTTTTGGCCCCTAGTAGTTCGGCTGCTTCAAGCGCCCCACGGGAACACTAGGTGGATGTTTAGTGGTTATCGTCGATCAGCCCGTCGAGCGCGCTGATCGACCGTCCCTCTAGGGCTTAAGTTTGGAATACAAGGTACTTGGGATATTCTATTGACGGATTCAGCTTAAAGAGGCTCTGTGATCGGGATGTGAAGACTTCCGCTGCCTGATCGAGTACCCCCTTCACCGATCAACACCTGATCGACACTCTGCAACTCGCGATCCGCGCTCATATGCTCGCAACTTGCGCCAACTATCTGATCAGCGACTTTTAGCACATGATCAAGCCTGATCAAGTCTGATCACAGCTTATCAACGACTTTTAGCGCCTGCACATGGTTGATCAAACCTGATCGCACGTGATTCAAGATTGATTGCGCCTGATCATCGCCTGATCGCGTCAGTCGATTCATCACAAGTCAACTCAGTTTTGCCACAAGGAATTAGGAGAATCTTCAGCACCACTAAAGGTGCTCATGGTAATCCAGAAGTTCTGTCAGTTGGAGTTCTCCAACTAAAATTTCTTATTGCGTAGAAATAGTCTTGATGGGGGAGGATGTAACAGGGTTACATTTGGTTACGTTGGTGTACGTAGGTACACAACGGTTGAGGTCAAATATTGACCGGTCCGAAAGGTTTGGACATATTGGTTATTTTAACCAATCAGGGCGAGGGCCCTTAGTGAAGGCGTGGCAGCCTGCCACGTGTTGGTACACAGTGGTGTACATTACATTTCGGCTAGGTACGAATTGAGTAAGTTCTACTTAGTATTACATATAGTTTACATTGGTTTAATTAATTTAGGCTAACTACATATTAAATATAAAATCAGTTTACAAAATACACTAAAGACTGCTAGGCGCACGACCTCGACCGGTCGCGCGCGCAGCGAGTGTTGTAGTGGAAGTGAATACCTTCCCTTAACTACCCCCTTTCTAAGGGAAGCCTTGTATCAAGGCGTAAGTCTATACTACTCGCAAACCAAGGGAATCTTGGCCCCGAGTAAGAGAGCGATCTCTTACTAAGCCCTTTTATAAGGGCGTATCGGCTAAGTATCGCCGCTTTAGGAAAGTCTTCCTCTGTGAGTTAGCTGCACCGTGCGTGTAGGCACCTGCTACAATCCACCAACCGTGACATCAACGACCAGACTCTCCTGATCAGGAATTTTCGCATTCCCATCATGCAAGCGATCACGAACGGTGCCCCATCGATCACAGACAGCGCTCTTGCCCTCGATCGGTCCAGGGCTGATGAGCTGATCACTGCGGTCAATCAATCTTACAGTCTGCAAGAGACGCTTCGCGCGCGAGATGAGAAGATCGTTGTATTATCCAACTCGCTCTCAGTGCTCGGGGACACCGTCTCGATGCTTCGACAGCAACTCGCATGCGCCAGCCGTAAAATTGCAGATCACGATGACGAGATCAAGCGGTACCGTGAGCATCTTGCGCCCCTGCGTGCTTATGTCCGTGCGGAGATCAACGCTCCCAAGTCCAAGCTACAGGCTGATGAAGCGACCATAGCCGACCAACGCGCTCAAATCTGCGATCTGGAAGGCGGTCGCGATCGAGATCGTTATCTGCTGTCGGTCCAGGAGGAGACCATTGCTGATCACGTACAAGAAATCGCGCGCATTGAGGTGCTCCCCGATCAAGTGATGATTAATCAACTCCGGCACCGCTTAGGCGTGCTACAAGAGGCGTATGATCAAGCCGCCGCGAAGAACAAGCGCCTGTTCGAGAAGGCGATCAAGCTCAACTCGAAGGCCTAGAAGCGCAAGGAGCAACGCAATCACATCTGGAAGGAGAATGAAGCCAATCTTATGAGAATGGAGGAACATGCCGCTGTCATAGCCCAGGTGGATGAGCTACGTGATCGCGTCGATGGGGCGTCGGCTAGCAGGCTGATCAGTTCTTTTTAATCAATAAACACTCTTGATCATACCATTTCAAACTGTTGCCTCGTCACTTTTCAATGCATATAATAAATCGGTCTTCCATCGGCTCATCTGCCGTTGTTCCACCACCATATCTCGGAATATCCATCGTAAATTCACCACTTCAAGTCAACTGTCACTTCTCCATTAATCGTGAGTTGAGTCAATCGTTCTTCTCCAATCAAAGGTTCTTCAATAATAATGTCATAATCAGTTCGTCTATCATGCGTTAGTTGGACTCTTCTTCCACCTGCATTACGTCAAACCGATGTCTGTTATCATCTTCCGTTCGAAGTCCTTTATCAGAGCATCACAGTTCAGATCCGCCTCGTCTACCCATGACGGCTCGTCATAACCCTTCCAGTAGACTTGATATTCGCGTAATGTTCTGCCATACCTAGTTTTCGACCAGATCGGACATCGGTGACACGATCAACTTCAAATTCGTCTGGAGCTAGTGTCCTTTACCAGCTGTCTTCGGGTAGCAAAGCTTCATCGAAATCAAAACGATCTTCTACCCCAGCTGCTAGCACAGTAGTGGGGCGATCTGGAAATTCCTTGACCAGTTTAAACTTGTACAGGTGTACCACTGGGAATATGCGATAGTAGGTTCCAGCCGTAAATAATCTTGCAGCATGATCACCGATCACCTCATTGACTCTGAAGGGTCCATGCCACATATGCGCCAGTTTCTTCGCGAACCCTTCTTTCTCCCGATCGAGATATAACCCGACACTTGAACCAGCTTCGATCTTGTGCGGTGTCACTTGATCATTGTTCTTCTCAGCTCGATCAGCCATCGCTTGGTGTAATCGAGTGCTCACTTGATCACGGGCGTATCGGTAGTCTTTCTGCAACTTTATATCTCCACCGACGAGCATCCCGGTCTTTACGCCGAATTCCACCCAGTTGTAATGTTGATCCCAACGATGATCGCGGGTCCCACCCATACTCCAAATAAAATGGTGTTTCTCCATGAATGCGATCAGGGGTCGAATTTAACGCGAATACCAGTCGCTCTGCGTACGAGCTCCAATCCTTCTGACCGACATCTGATACATACATCTTGATCGCTCGTGTGATCGTCTGCACCGTTCTTTCCGCCTTGCCATTCGCCTGTGGACGATATGCCATAGTGGCACTCTGTAGTTGTCCCACGATATTATTGAATGCACGAAATACTTCGGACATAAAACCGGGCTCTCGATCATGCCTGATCACCTCACTAGCTCCAACTCGTCGAAATACACATTCTTCATAATTTTCGGCGTCTTTCTGTGCTGTTCGAGACGACCCAGCTTTCGTGATCACCATAGCCGTGAACAGATCAGTCCAGATCAACAAGTGCCCATCAGTTGAGAGGTAGCGACGGGATATGATCCATGGCTATCACTTGGAATGGATACGTAGCCTCAATGTTTTTAGGCGACATCCCCTTGATCGTAGGCTGGCCCTTCCCCGTCTCACAATCTGCGCATTGCCCAACAAATCTTTGCACGCTGCGAAATAGACCACGCCAATGAAAGTATCGTCTGATCCGCTGATATGTACGCTTTATACCCTGGTGTCCTCTTTCCAAACTCGTATGATAATGGTGGAGGACAGCCGCATGTAGGGTCTCAGGCAGGACTAGCTTGATCAAAGAGTGTAAATCATCTCGATCATCTTGATCACTGCTGGCTTTTTTTTCCTTTAGCCATATTTCCACAGTAGATCAGCAACCCTTGATCATAGACATCGTAGTTGTCGGCGATTTTTGCACAGTCTTTCACCTCGTCTGCACTCAAATGTGAGACGTTACCATGAAAGTAACATCGCAAACCACAAATCCACTTCTCTTCGTCTTGCGCCTTTTTGAAACGTTCCGCCATTATCCCTTCTATGGATACTTTGGTCCACATTGACGGTTGCGTTTGACGTAGGTTACGTGATAGCGTCGTCACCAGCACTTGTGGGACAGTGGGATCTTCATTCCACGTGATCACCTCCGACAATCTGTTGAGATCGACCAATTCTTCCAGCTGTTTTTCGTCATCAATCCCACATCGTGGTCCATCCCGCATGGCCGTAGTGGTGATATGATCGGCACTCTTATTCCACTCCCTTTTAACGTGCAGCAGATCATGATCAGGCCATTCGCGAAGGAGTTTTAACGCGCACTGTTGCAATACTTGCCATCGAGGAGTCTTGCACTCTATTTCGCCACGCATTTGTCTGATCATCAAATTCAAATCTCCACACACGATCACCCTTCCTTTGGGATATTGTGACAGTAGATCCAAACTTAGAAGAAATCCATGGCACTCGGCTTCATTCACCGTGATGTTATGTGTATGATCAGCGACCACTATAATGATCTTCCACTCCGGCAATTTCCATACAATAGCACCAAACGCACCAACACATCGCTTAACGCTTGCAGATCCATCTAAACTGATCACGTACTGATCTTCGCCTTTCTCAACCGTGGGAGGTGGTACTTAAATCATCCGCCGAGGCTCCTTTTTCGGTGCGATCGCGATCAGGGCTTCATCAATTTCGGTGCGAGGGGTGATACTTGTAGCTAACGCCCCTAGTACCTCCTCTTCTACATGCACACATTTCTTTATCTCCAAGTCCCATTGTGATAAGAGCGCAGCCCATATCCCCAATCGTCCGTCTAACCCGTTGGATGTCAATAACCACTTCAACGTGGATCGACGTGACAAGACAGTGATCGCCTTTCCGACCAGCATCGTAAAGTAGACGTTCAAAATTCACAGAAGAACCAGCAATTCCTTTTCGACGGGGCTGTAATTCAGCTCACAGCTCTTCAGTGTCCGGCTAGCGAATGTGACAGGGCAATACACTTGATCATTTTCTTGTACCAAGGCGACAGATACTGCCCACTTTCTGGTATAAACCACGATCACCGGTGTTTTTGCTTGATAAAAATGGCGCAGGGTTGGGGCTGACGCAATCTTCGCTTTCATCATACAGAATGCCACTTTCGCTCTGATCAATCGATCATCTTCATGATCCGAACTCTCCTTGATCGATGATCGGCTCTTCAACTCTTGATAATCTATCTCTTGTAATTCGTAGAGAACAGCGGCATAGATCGCGAAAACTTCAATAAATCGACGGTAAAAAATAAAAAAATAATTCAGACTTCCCAAAAACGATTGCATAGCACGCAAAGTACCAGGAAAAGGCAAATCGATCAAATCATCCAAATTCTTCGGATTTTTTTCTAAATAGCGGCTAGAGACGTGATGGACTAAGTAAGGAACTTCACCTTGCCCCCAGTACGATTTATCCACGCTGATCGACAAGTTCCACTGATCATACCTTTCCAATAGATTCTTCACCCTATCACACAGGGTAGTCCATGTAGGTGCAGGGATCAAGATATCGTCGATATATGATCGTCGCTGCAGCACTGACGGGCCCGGTGTCTGATCAGGGGCTCTCCCACACTAAATACATCAGCTGACTCATCGGCACCGTCCTTAACCTTAAGATACACATACAGTGCATTATCGATCAACCGCTGGTAGATCTGCGGAGCATTGTTTAGGCCAAAGGGAATCCTATTCCATTCGAACAATCCAAGCGGGGTGACAAAAGCTTAAATCTGACGTGCTCGAACGGTCATAGACACGACCCAAAAAACCACTTGCCATATCCAAGGAACAAAACCATAACGCTTTATCCAAATCTTCGAGCAGATCAGAGATCAGGGGCATTGGGTACACCATCAAACGTGTGAGCTGATTCACCGCGCGATAATCGATACATAGGCGAATATCAACCCCATTCTTCTTCACAATGATCACTACAGGTGATGCCCAGGGTGACGTAGACGGCTGGATAATCTTCGTGGCCAATTGCCCCTTGATCAAGGCTGATAACTTCTCGCGAAATTGTGGAGCCACCTTCCGACACTTTTGGTCGATCCGGCGCTCATTGCCTACACAGATATCACAAACAACTCCACGTGCAGCAGGAGGCAGCGCGTTCCCTTTCCAGATCAACAGATGTTTCTTCGCCCAAATTATATCGCAAAGCCGATCAATTTCCTCTGCTGTGTTGATCAATGGATCACCTACTTGCAGGTCATCCTTGGTCACTTCTTCGGAGCTTGCGGGCACTTCAGGCAGCGTGGAGAGCTGTTTCTCCAGTTCTTCCACGTACAAATCTCCGCCTTCATGGTAGCAAACTTGATCATCGATAGGAATCACACCAAATTCACTGTGATCGGCTGAGACGGGGTGATCACGCATATCTTGATCAGGCTCATCTCTTGCAACAGGTTGCTTAACTTCGTGATCCAGGGTCGTACCTTTCACACTCGGCTCCTGATCGCACCTCTCTTTCACTTCTTGCACCTTCTGCGATCTTCCGGTTACTAAAGCCACAGATGCCGTGATCGAGTCCTTAGGTCGTACCAAAATTCCTTGAGGAATAGGATACTCCTTTTTCTCGACCAAAAGGCCTTGATCGACACTTTCTTGATCGTCATGAACAGAATCAGTAGAAGCTCGACACGCGAGATTTTGCCACTCCTTATAAGGATTAGATCCCACCGAAATAAACCCAGGGAGACGGGGCACGTCTTCTTTGTTCATACAGATACCTAAAATAGTATCGTCATGTAGGATGATCGGATGATCAGCAACATTCGTAATACACAGATACCGTAAGTTAACCACGCCCCTAGTAACAGTAGGGACCCAATTTTTTCCGCGAGTAATCCACAACTTACGAGATCGGTGATCACGAATCCGAACCTCAGCAGATCTACCTACTGGGATCTGCTCGTACTGATCAAGTTTCATGTAATTTGCACTTGACCCGTACAGCTGTCGACGTCCTTCTAATGGGATGATCACCTCATCAGGAAAACTTAGTGCACCATGTGCGACGTCCAATCGAACACCAGCTGGTATCATAAAATCCATACCCAATATAGCATCTTGACCAACGAGTTTTCCCACCCGTGCATGGAAATAATACACCAACGAGCCCGCTAACGTAATCTGGATTTTAGTGCGACCTTCTGTGAGGTATGCACTTTCTCCAATGCCGACACATTCTTGTGTTTGTCTCGTATCGATCTGACAACCCACCTTACGAGCAAAGGCTGAGTTGATGATCGACACTTCGGCACCGGAATCAAATAATAACGTGGCACGTTCGTTATTAATTTTACCGCTCGACTTGGCCTGTTTAAACCATTTCTTAGTCGAGTGGTACTTCCAATATCCACGTGATTCACCCAGAAGTAGATCAAGTTCCATGATCACCGGGGACCGATAAAACTCATCAATGCGGAAATTAGCCAAACGTGGTAAATCAGGTTGATCACATTTTTCATTATCTCTTTCTTCTGCTTTATCAGTCTTCTTCTTATCCACATATGCAAAAATAAACAGACCAGAACGCTTGTCTCGTACCAGATTCCAACCTGGCGAGCGTCCTAGTTTAACATGTCTTCGGCTTCCTTGGGCAACATTCCGGCATGCTTGGTAGGGTTTTACCACTGGCGAATGCGATTGTAAAATTCTTCCATAGGGTATTTGCCCGCACCGTGAACTTCGCCGCACGCTCGGCAGACGTACAAGCATTGATCAGTCGAGTGTCCCTTCTTGCCACACTTCAGACAGGTCAGGCGCTTCCAACAACGTAAATTAGCATGCCTGATCGATCCACAATAACTGCACTTCTTCACCGCCCCTTGATCAACTGCACTTGATTCACTTCGTCTACCAGATTGGGGTTTACCAGGTTGATCATGCGTCACTGGTTGATCGCGCATGGCAGCGATCATGTAACGGCGCTCATCACCATTACTTCCACTGTCATCAGCACTTGATTCTTCACTCCCAGACATCACCTTGATCGCGCGTAATGCTTTAGGCTTCCCCTCCGGGGCAGGTGCTCGATCATCGCCGAATTTCTGGCGGAATCGGCTAGTGCCTACCGCCGCCGTTGGCTGGCACGACTTAGTGCGTGCCTAAGCTCGCAGCGTATCTTCCAAAACCATAACATTAATCAACCGCAGAAGTGCCAGTTGATCATCGAATTCGAGATTGGTCAACATGTCGAGTAAATGTTGTACATGCTCACGCAAGATCGTAGACGATCCGTCCTTGATCAGCAACTCGGCTCGAATTCCCGCCACATTCAACCGGTGAAGATACTCAAAGGAGGTTTCATCAGATCGTTGCTTCGTGTAGTAATATTGGCGAGATGCCTATTGGCCACTTCCACATTGGCTATCGATGCATGACGATCGGCTCGTCTGGATCGATATAATCACGCAGGGATTGTTGATCATGGAACGAATATACCGATTCCATGTCGACATCCTTAACCGTCGCCGATCTTCCTGGCTTTGACCAATGATCACGGAGTGAATACACGGACACCATATCAACATCTTTGCACGTCGCTCTTCCTGGAATTGGCTGGTGGCTTTTCCGGCGTACCAATTCAGGCGTCGCCTTGCCCCTTTCTTCAGCCAAAAACAGCCCCATAGCCTTATCAAAAATTTTTTGCAGCCGTGGGTATTGCGATGATTGATCATCTTCTGCCTTGACCGATTGGGGTTCCTTCTTGACCACTGAGAACTTGGCTTCATCCTTCTGGCAGATCATCATCCTGGTAATCTTAGGTTCTATACTTCCAGCACTGATCGACTCCACTACAGACGCGACGCCTTCGGAAGGAGAAGATTCGTAACAGGATGATCCTGTGTGATATGCTGCGTTGATTGACGGACCCGCTTCAATCTTCAGCGGAGAGTGAGGGGGTACCACCTTAGTAGATCGACCCACTATAGGCACCAACAGATCAAACAGCCGCTGGTAGCGGTCGCAACGTCTTCAGGCTACTGATCGAATACCTCTTCAGCATCTTAGGCGCTTGTAGTCATACCAACTTGTTTGATCAGGCGTGTTAGCCATAACATCAGCTAAAGCTTGTCCTTCCCGTCCGTCTCTGGTTGATCAACTGGTCCGTTCAGCTTTCCGCTGATCGTGACCCCGAGAAGGCTCATGATCGAATCCATCAATAAGAACTCTTCCAGTTCCTTCCTATAAAACGTCCCCACCAGATCAGATTCTGATGATGGCATACATGATCGACTTCCGTCGCTCTCCGACCCAGGCGCCTTTAACAACGCCTTCGGCTGGTCGGTCTTGTAATACTTCACCACCGGCTTCCAATCCAGATCATTATACACACATGTAATTGGCGGATCATAACGCAAGTTATGATCCGCGGGGGTTCACGAAGGAGCCTCAGGAGGTGTTTGAGGCTTCTCCTCCTTTGTATCATCAAGATACCTCCCCAGGTCCTGATGATCAGCATTTTTCCTTTCTTCTTCAGACATGACGACGGCGAACTGCTTTCCGTTGTCACAACCACCTCCTCCTTTTCCACTTTGATCTTCAATTCTTCTCCCGCTTCCGTTTTCACGTCCGCATCAGCGCCATCTTGCGTAGAATCGCGGTGATATCCCGCGTCGCCCAAAGATCCGGGCACGCGCACCATTGTGTGGAGCGGCTGATCAAAGTTTTTGACGCTCGATCAGGCGTTACCACGGCGCCCGGACTGCCGACTAACGAAGGGGGTCCTCCGGTTGTCCTGTAACTGCTTGTGTTCCTGCTCACCTTGTGTACCCGAAGGCTTGGGTCGCTCTCCAGGTGGCGGGGATGTCACTCTGCAATTC
The DNA here is from genome assembly GCA_026184515.1 of Peronosclerospora sorghi. Classification (NCBI taxonomy): domain Eukaryota; phylum Oomycota; class Peronosporomycetes; order Peronosporales; family Peronosporaceae; genus Peronosclerospora; species Peronosclerospora sorghi. The sequence continues at coordinate 25,894,658 of CM047580.1, forward strand.
CTTAATGCAAGATTGGGGTAATACTTAACGAATCGACCGGTGTCGATCAGGTGCGATCAGGCTTGATCAGGCTTTATCGGGCACAAATATTCAATGATCAGGGCTGCTGACCGATAATCAAGGGATGATAAGGGTCGATGATCTATGATCAAGGGATGATCGACGATCAGGGGTGATAATGTTTGATCAGGCTTGACCAGACACAAAAAGTCGATGATCAGGACCGCTGATCAATCTAGTTGATTCCCCACGAGTTGGCGCGAGTTGCGAACAGGTGATCGCAGGCCGCTGGTTGTAGATCGGTGATCTGGGTGGTAATCAGCGAAGGGGTACTTGATCAGGCAGCGTAAATCTTCACTACCTGATCGCCGAGCCTCTAAAGCCTAGTGCGCTAACAGAATACCCAGTACTATGTATTCTACGCATAAACTTAAGCGGAGGGTCGATCAGCGACGACGGGCTGATCGACGTTTTCCACTAAAATCCGCCTAGAGTTCCCGTGGGGCGCTTAGAGCAGATGAACTACTAGGGGACAAAAATGTGGACCAATGGGGAAGTGGTGAGAGCGCACTGCTCGATCACGTTACCCAAGACAAAAAAAAACTTTTAAAAAATTAGCACTGGCACAGCGGGCGGAGTCGCGGGCGAGTTCTTCTTCACTCTACGCCTACCGGTGGGCCAAAAATTGGTCTAGGTGCTCCCGACCGGGACGTAGAGGTGCGTGTAGACGTAGGGAGGAGCTAAGTTGCCGTCCCTGTAGGTTGATCTGCGTGATCAGACGCAAAAAGATAACTTTATTAGCTAATATCAACCAATCAGAACTACCCATTCCAACGTACTCCGTCGACCGGTCGACCTGATTTTTCTGTCGTCCGTCCCTATCCGTCAGGTATCCGTACCTATTCGTCCCTTCTCACGATGCCCCGTCTATGTACCGTCCATGTACACCAGGGTTGTACACAAAACTGTATACACAGTAGTACACACAATCGTACACACAGATTCTCACACCCACTATTATGCACCAATTTTATGGTACACTTTGTCACAGTAGTCAATAACCCTCGAATCGGAAAGCTCGAGTTGCCGGAACGAAGCCATTCTGCTCTCGATAATGATGCACCCGTCTTGGGGTCTTTATTGGGAATACCGAAAACATTTGAGACCCATGGCGAGTCTGACACTTCGATCCACCCTTTCACCATTTGTTCTTCGACGAAATCCATCAAATCAGTTTGTTCTATATGCGACAGTCGGAATGGCGGTCGGTTGCTCGGTTGTGCCGTCGGACACATGGTTAGCTCGAGTTTGATACTTCGATTTGGAAGCTCGTCGGGAAGTCGATCCGGGAACACGTCTGCATACTGCTCTAACAATTCTTGAACGCGTGGGTCGATGTCGACGACTTCAGAGTCAATGGAGGCGAATTTACGCGGTAGACCTCTTGATAAATTGATGCCTTTACTTTACGGTCAAACCCCGAACTCGAGATGCATATTGCACTGTTGGAAGAGCCGCTTATCGATCAAAACAGACTTCACGCGTGCTCCAGTTCACAACTGGCTGGTATTCCGAAAACCATAGTTTTCCAAGGATGACATCATGATGCTCCATCTGCCATTCGATCACCGCTAAATCTTTGAACACAAGCCCTTCAAACTCGATGTCGGCATAGCCTTCGCGCACATTCTTCCTTACTGTGTTCGATCCGTCGAAGCGAGTAACTTGCACAGTCTTTGATGATGTAGAGCGCTTTAATTATCCTGGCTTGACGATGATGTACGTCGCACCTGAATCGAGCAGAATTTTTGCTGCTTCATTGTCGCAGTTGCCGTGTTTGATGATAATATATTTGCCTGTATAGTCGCTGACAACGATGCTCTCTGCAGTGGTGATGTCTTCCACCTCGATTGAAACTACTTATTCTTCTTCTTCTTCGTCGCTTTCCATTTCGTCAAAGCAGTTCACCGATTTCCGCTCCGGACTCCTTTGAAATTGCTGCTGCGGTTGCTGTTGCGACGAGTAAGCACTGTTGCGGTTTTTCCTTGAAACACTGGTCGATTTCATGACCAGTATTTTTGCAGGTCGACAAAACTTCGAAGCCCGGTAGTTGTCTCTGTTAAAACGACTTCGTCCTTGAGGACATTGATTTGGGTGGAAAGGCTGGGCGCTGTCGATTTCCATTTATTCTGGCTCGTTAAAATATGTCGATCGAGACTGAAAGCGCGGAGGATCATACCGGCTCTTGTACGGATGCGCTCGTTTAAAGTCCAGAGCCACCGTGATGGCTTCAGCGATAGTAGCGCATCGGCGATACTGCACTTCTTCTTTAGTTGATTGGCGAAGACCGCGTTGAAAGTACACAATCTTGTCGATTTCATTCATGCCCTTGAGTTGAAGATTGAGATGACGAAATTGGGCGATGTTATCGGCGAGGTTCTTACAGTTGTTCTGCCGTAAATTGTTGATGTCGTCACGAAGCCGTTGCTGTAAATCGTCTGGTTGATTTCTTCTTTGCGTGCCATGTACCATTGTGCGGCTGGACCGCGAAGCGCACTGCCGAGAATTGCTATAATACGGGTGGCGAGCGTGGCGTCTTGCCAATCTGTTCCGCGAGCGGCACTGTACGTAGGAAGCTTCAAACCCTCGACACGAAGTCCGGAAAATGCACGTTGCTGCAGAAGCAGATTGATGATGTCTTGTTGTTTAGCCAGCATTTGGGCCGTGTCGTCAATGGACTGTTGTGTTCTGTTGTACTCCATGGTGATGGAAGCGTTAAACTTGAGCGAAAACTGAATTGAAAGGGTTACGCCTTCTGTCGATCTTGTCCTCTTTTACTTGACGGACTTCTTTTCGCGGCGATTCTTCTTGAAGAACTTTGCGAGCTTCAGCGTCTGCATCGTTTGTAGTCTCTTCCGGAAAAGCCTGACGAGTTTGCCTTTCTTCTCAACGCTGGCAAAAAGGATATGCCGAAGAAGCGGAGCCGAAAGTCCACAGATGACCAACAAGTGCTACCACTTGTGGGGACGCGAGGCTAACACGGAAGTGTTGTAGCAGAGGAAGAGAAGACACTTGAGGAGTTGGAGGTTAATTGAAGAGTGAATTGATTGGGACTTAGTTCGCTACTGCTACATCTAAGCCGACTCTACTTCTGTCCATTCATTTACTCTCAATAAATGGACAGAATATGCACACGTCATATGTAGTTTACGTAACACTCAAATATATACGTCTGATTGGCTGAATTGTTCAGCCAATCACGTTTTTCCACGTGGATGTTTACAACACTCTGCATAAGAAAGTTTGTATGAATACGCTAGTGATCGAGGGTGAGTGTTGGTGAGTCCTCACAATGTAGGCAGCATACTCATACGCCTTCGACCAATACATTAGTGGAAATACAGACCAAACAATCATGCACCGAACCATGTTAAAAGTGGTTCGGTCCATTATTTGAGATTTACCATTTGAGGAAACAAGTCCTCGTGCAGCACGATACAAGAAAAACGATTTTGATATTGAAAATTAACAAGGTGTTAATGGTTGATGTCAAATCAGAAGCGCCCAAAAAGAGGTTCAGATATTAAAAAAAAGGTTCAGTGATGGAGGCTGTCTAACCCAAGCGCGCGATTTGTCTGGAGCGACCGCGGATTGTGGCACAGTCAGTCCGCAGATATGGGTTGATGATTCTCTGAATTTTCTCACGCAGATCTCTACAAAGACCTTGATATTCAGATTCTTCTCGTTCGTTCTGTAGCCGGAAGAATCATATATTTATAGAGGCAAAGAGATGCCAATCAAACCATTCATACCAAAAATTGGACAAAATGAAACTGAAGAGACAACTAAGTTAACGAAGGGGCCTCCTAGTGTAAAATTCCTCGGGGATTCCCTCTTCGTCATAAGAAACATTGAGAAGTGTTGCTTCTACTAGAGGGGGAACTTCATACAACGTAGCACCTTCAAGTATCTTGTTATATCAGGCTTCTTCATTTTCATCCGCGTAAATGCCGCTAAAACCTCCTTCCGTAATGACGCCTTCCAGTTGCTGCCGGCGCTTGATGGTATAAGAATGACCGTTAAGAAAGATGAAGTCCTCCGTCGCCATATCATCGGTAAAAACACGCCGCCACATAATGCCATTTCGCCCTTAACATATCATTGGGAGGCATTCCTCCCTCATTAAAAGGAACGGCCATGCGCCTCTCGGACTGGGCATGATGTTTTGAAGACTGTACTGCTGATCGGGGTCGTAACCACCTTGATAGTCGGGATGGTATTCATCGTAGTCATCGTAGGCGTCCTGTAACTCAAATTCTTTCGGGACGTCCTCATCCAAGTAGCGCTCGGGACCAACGTCACCGGAGGTGCCTTGAGCTGGATCACCAGTCGTCTTTACTTCGCCCACCGCGTCTTCCGAAGCTCCTTCTGGTTCCTCGCGTTCAGACAACGTGTTTCCCTCTGCTGCCGTTTCTATCTGAGCCACGGAGGACACGGATGTAGCGCAACGTCCCTTCGGATGACCTTTGCGAGGGTTTCCGCACTTCTTTCACACAGGTTATGGCTTCCTGTAGCCGATGTTGACCCAACAGATTCCGAGTTCAACAACGTCGACCGAGGCAAGGGCCTCCAGGGCAACTCCACTGATATTGGTGGAGGACGATGACGAGCCACCAGATTGCAAAGCAACCTTTATGAGGTCAAGCACTTGCTGCACACTCTGCTTGAGCTCACTCATCTCGTCCGACTTCTTAGTGCGAGCCTATTTTTTAAGAGGATGATTCGCATTTGCAGTCGACGATGAATGGGAGTGCAATTCGTTCTCGGCGCTCGACAGTGCGGAGCCGCGATACGCTTGATTATAGAGTGCGCCCGAAGAGAATTGGATAGCGGATACCGTAAATGAGGGGGTCCAACTGGACGTCATCGCGTGGAAGGATACAATGGGGATGAATATCAGACAGATACATGCTCTTCTACCCTAATATCTGGTCGATTAGTAATTCCTTGCGACAGAGCAACCCGTAGTATGGCGTTTGGTGCAGTTCCTTAGAACACATTTTGGGAAAGGGATGTTCTGACTGGTGCAATCCAGACGAAGCTTCTGGGCTGCTACAAATTCGTCGTTGATCTGTTTCAGGCAGTGATGGGACATGAAATTGTGCAGCTGGGTGAATTCCTTTGCCGGACAGCTTCGTGTGATTCTGTAGCTTTCCCTCCACTTCTTCCCGAAAGGATTTGTAAACTCGTTCAAAATTGTATATGGAGCTTGCCTTGAGCGCTTGCAACACATCGTGATGCTGGGAATTGGAGTTTCTAGCCAAATCTTGATCGCGTACAATGACAACCTTCGCAAAGTGACGTTTCCCCGCGGCCCAGATGCATGCCCCCATTAACAACGTAAGCAGTCCAATTTCGTTTGAACGGTAATTTATTCTTTTCCAGATACTCGATAGCATCAGGAACATTGACTCAGAGCCCTCTGAGCTCAACCCAGCGCTCATTGAGGTCCGTCTCGGATGAAGCGTAGACAACCTGCTTCCATTTCGCGAGGAAAGCATTAATCTTTGCTTCATGGTCTTCGTTGTCACCTGTAAATGCATCCTTGAAAACATCTTTTCACAGTGTGATTTAATGTTGTTTTCAATATGCCAGAGGCACAACATAACTTGGGAAATAGGAATGTGCGCCAGAAGCAATTCCATTATCCTAAATAGTATTTCAGCACCTGCACTCCAAAACTTTCCCAACCGCCATTTCCGGTAAGAACTTGATAGAGGGATCTATCATGATCCGCAGTATACAGAAGAAGACGTAAGTTGGGGGTCCTCATGTTTGATATTGGACGTGCAAAAGTCACTTACCACGGACTTGGGACGAGATGCTAAGTAGATTTCCAGTTTCCCCATAGCCTATTTGTAGTCTTGTTCTGCCTCCGCAGGTAAGAAAGCAACAGCGATTGTAGATACCGTCCCACATGGGGTGGAATTTTTCTTGGCCAAATGACGACTGAAAACATCCAACCTTATTCGTTCCAGTAGTCCCAACGACATGGAAAAGCTTTGTGAAGGTCATGAGAGATTGATTATCATTGTGACACTGTAAGATCCTTACCTTATACTTATTTTTGTTCGTTTTATATGTGCAGTCAAACATCATGATAAGATTAGAATGCTTGTGAGCCATCTGCCGCATGCGGTTGAAGCCGACAAACAGAGGTCGTTAAACGGGTCGCCGTTTGCAGCCAACACAATATCTTCAACATAATGTAGTTCACCATCTGCCGAAGCGTTGCTCATCTCGAGTCGTAGCTGCTCAATGTAATCGCGTCCTGGAAAAGATGGTGAGATCACTGACCGAAAGTACGCTCTCGTTCGGATCTATACCTTGAAATACTGCTCGTTTGGTTTCTTTCTTCAGATTAGTGATATTCTTTGGTAGTAGCAATCTGGCAGAATATTTAGCTTTTACTAATTGGAAAACTTGGGTAGGTCGCACGCCGTTATTCGAGAGTCTCAGAATCTCGGCTTCCACTTCCAGAGTACGAGTAAATTGTCGCGCGATAACGTTATCCACTAAATGATCATAATGTTCCTTTTTGAAGTGCCCGCAATGATTAAAGTTGCGGGCAGTAATCGTCAATGGCCTAATGGTACTCCTTTGTTGCTGCCGCGTCGGAGTTCAACATGAATGGGAAGTTCCACCGTACGATCTGGTCTAACGCGTGTTTCGTTAGGATCTTGCTCAGAGCGCGTGTCCCTTTTTTTCGCAGGTAAGTAGCATATAATTGTCGGCGGTGCTGTTCGTTCTTGATCGTCGATTTTTTGAGACAGAATCCACAACTCATGACCCATCGCTGTAACTCATCGTAAGCAGTTTCATTGTCTTGCCAAGGACCAGCTGGAACTGGAATGACTGGTACCCAATTAATTCTTCCAGGGGCGGTTTCCCGCGTAGAAAAATGTGCTAGATTTTGGTTGAGAATCAGATTAGGTTGAGAATTTTGAACTTACACCAAAGAATTTCGGACCGGTGGCTATGCTACAAATTTACAATGTGTCACTGGCACTGACTCACCGCCGACTGTGCCACAATCCGCGGTCGCTCCAGATAAATCGCGCGGTCGGGTTAGACAGCCTCGGTATTCCTTTACAAAGTCTCATCTCGACAATCGAGGAATGCTCGCAAACGGGTGTGTGATGTCAGAGAGAAAACCGTCGGTTTCGTGGTGAGTTTACTCACAAATTACGCGTCTCTGCACTTCGTCAATAGTATCAGCTACTGCATTGAAACCGAAGGGACGTTCGATCAAACGCAGATGCGAAGAGCAATACAACATCAATTTATTTTGGAATACGCACTCGAATGGCAGCAAGTGTTGGTCACTGGAATTGGAACAGTAGAGTGGTACTGAAAGGGGATGTGTTGAAAGGTGTTAGCATCCATCGTAGCGTAGATACGTAGGAAACTCGAGTCGTAATAGTCGTATAGTGAAGTAAAATATACCAAATTGACTCGTGTCTGTATCTAGACAACCAATTACAGCTAGGTTGCGAGGGTGACACCCTTTGAGAGATTGTTGAACGTCCGACGAAGTGCAAGTAGATGTTTATCTAATGCAAAGTTTATTGAGAAGTAATTAGCTAGCCTAACATGAATATGCATGAGCTGTTGAAGGTATACTATACCGCTAACAGCTGTTGTGTTACCTACATACCTTATCAGTACAAAAATAGGCAGTACTCAGAACCGAGTACACATGCCTTATTTTTATCACCTAAAAGATAAGAAATACAGATTGCTAACTAAAAACAAATGGTCCTACCTAATTATAATAATTAAGTATACAGACTATTTTTAACAGAATGTCATACGATTCTAGAATTCATCATCTAGATCGAGGATTGTTAACAATTTCAGCATTATCAAGACAAAATTGAAGTCAACATGTGGCATCAAACATGACAAAGAGATCATCAAATAGCCATTGCCCCTAGCAAAAGAACCACCTCTTGATATAGCACGTCAAGACCCACTTCGGGTGCCAGTTCTAGCCGGTGAAATCAATTACGTGAAAAGTTCAGATCTCCACGTACGACCCTCGTATGTTCGAAGATATTGAGACGATATTAACCTACTCAAGTCAAAACGTGGATTAATCGATGTTTGAGTACCATTGACGAACCGGAACGACGACAGAGACACTTAGTCTTCGGAGAAAATGATATGGATGTCGAATTATCGATGAGATAAAGTTTGTAGCGTTGCTTGCTGCGATCAGACACAGCAGGGTTGGGCACAGACTACTAAACTTAAGATCGTTCATACGTAAATAACCTGTTTAAGCAGTCGTTTAAATGGTTGATTATTTGACAGATGCTTGAACGCTTTTGAAAGTTGCATAAGATTCTTTGTTTTGTTATTTACCTCAAAAGTTCAAAGATTGCCATTGCCCTTCCTCACCCTCTGCCCTCTTCTTCTCCGTAGGCTCTGCGAGGAGAACTCTCGTTCTTAAAACTCGCGCGCACTTTTTCTTCTCCTTACTTCTCCGCCTCCTGCCTGGACGGTCTAGTATAAACCCAGATATAAATCAGATCTAGTATAAATCCACATATAAATCAGATAAAAAAATTAAAATTATATATAATTTTAATTTTAATAAAAAACATTTAAAATTAATATTAATTTTTTAAAACTTTTATTAAAAAATAATTATTATACGAATATATTAGAACAATATTCAAAAATTCTCATTAATTTAAATAAAATTATTAAAAATCACCCCAAATTTTCTTTATGATTTATACACTTTTAAAATTTGTGATTTTAGTATTACCTTTATTAATCGCTATTGCTTATTTTACTTTAGTAGAACGTAAAATAACTAATTGATTATAAAAATTATTTACAAGCTTTACCTTATTTTGATCGATTTGATTATGTTTCAATGATGTGTCAAGAATGCTTATGTTTTAGCTGTTGAAAAATTATTAAATTGTAATATCCCCCTACGGGCTCAATATATAAGAGTATTATTTTCAGAAATTACACGAATATTAAATAATTTATTAGCTATTTGTTGTCATGCTTTAGATGTAGGAGCTATGACACCATATTTTTGGCTAGTATAAATCCACATATAAATCCGATCTAGTATAAATTACTTATAAATCAGATCTTGTATAAATCCACGTATGAATCAGATCTTGTATAAATCCACATATAAGTCAGGGGCGCCGTTATTTCCGCACACACTTTGATTATTTCTACACACACTTTGATTATTTCCACACACACCCTACTCTGCCTGTTTCTTTTGCCATTTAGATTTTAGAAGGTTGTTTATTGACCAAAACTTATGATCGTTGATGTCGCTGCCATCCGCGCAGCCTTTGAGGCCTGTAACTTGGACCTGGAGGACGATGCAGTTACCAAATGCGTTTCCATCGGCAAGGAGTTTGGCTTGAGTTCGGACGATATGGCGGCGCAATGGGACGCCTACTCAATGAACGAGCAGCTCTCTGGAGCGGCCAACACCGACAGTCTCGTAGCCTTCCGCTCCCATCTTACTGAGCAAAGAGGTAAAAATAAGGAGATGAAATCCAATGCTACATTGCAAAAGCGGCGTCAACCCAGGACACCTGTGATTAAGCGTAAGATCGACACTCAGGACAAAATCGAGTTCCTCTACAAGCTGAAGTAACCCGAATTTGCCTTCGTTTTCTAGCCCCGCAGGGAGTAATAAAGTACAGAGGACAAACGGCATGTTTTCCCCCTCTCTTCCTTCACCACCTGGAGATACCTACGACAAGCGCACGGACGCTGGCAAGATTGTTTTAGAATTTAACTCACACTTGAAGAAGCAGCTGGAAGGACTGGAAGCCAATACGGGACGTCCATTTAAAATTGCAATACCTTTTCCGTCACTAAACCAAACTTCTGATGCATTATACATGTACACGCCGTTGTTTGAACGTGCCATTGCGCTGGATGAACAACTGGTCAAGTATGAAGAGCTGGTAAAAGACACGTTTAAAAAAGAGGAACTACAAGCGATTGGAGACCCCTCGTCGGCGCAAGTGACGGTGGTGGGACGAATAGTGTGTGAGGTAGACGAAGGCAACTTAAACCCTAGTGTAGTTAAAATTGAAGGATCCAGGAATACTTGCGGTGGTCAACGCGTGCTTCTCAACCTGAGTGAAGTCCCCAAATTCCAAATTTTTCAGGGCAAGGTTTGTCTTGTACATTGCGACATTGCGTTGCTCTGATTTGCAATTCTTAACTCCTATTGCAGATCGTCGCGTTGGAAGGAGTTTTCTCAGATACTCAATCACCGATGACAGTTAAAAGGTTTCTCGAGGTATGGCAAACTTTGGACTTGTTGAAGAGATCATTTGAAGTAGGATCTGATATAGATGGATTGTGATTCGATTTTTGTAGCCGATTCCAGCTCCCCCTTCAACGAAACCCTCCTCATGCATTAAATATTTTAAAAGTGAACATGGAAAGCCACTTCGTGTGCTAACTGCTTGCGGTCCCTTCACGATAACCTGCAATGTTGAGTACTTACCGCTGATAACCTGCTTTAAATTGCCATTGACCAAAAGCCAGCCGTAATTATTATTGTAGGTGTCGATATAGTTAGTAGCGATGGGCTTTGAGATCACATTTCTTCCTATGCTGCAGATTGGCCCGTTCATCGATTTGATCCACTCAATGTTTCAAGACGGATTGGTAAAATACAATGGAATTATTATCAGCTTCGACGAAATCTTTATATTTAAAGGTTACTGTTCTTACGAATAATTTAGGCAGCACGGTTGTCTAATCCTGAATGATCTAGATTTTATTAGTGATGACGTTGTTGAGCAACCTGCTGAAAGAAATGCTGAACGAGTCTGATTTTGACGAAGTTTGATCGGCACTCTCACTCTCAATGTCAGTTTGCGGCAGCTCAACACTCCGCTCTACGTGTTTGTGACTGCATAGTAAAGCAGCCAAGGTCTCGGAACGTAACTTCTATTTCTTCTGCTGCTTTTCGGCGTGTCGCAGCATTTCAGTAGCTTTTCTTTTTTGTCTACTGTACATTCTGAGAAGCACGCATGCATGCACCATGCACGACGTAGTTATTCAGAGCTGATCCAAACACGAAACAGCTGTCAGAGAACTTGAGCGTTACTTTTAAGTCTCCTACCTCGCCGTTGTGAACGCTGTTGAGGTTGTTGTGAGTGTAGATAGTGTTGATCGTTGGCAAAAGAAACAGGCAGAGTAAGGTGTGTGTGTGGAAATAATCAAAGTGTGTGTGTGTGGAAATAATCGAAGTGTGTGTGGAAAAAATCAAAGTGTGTGTGGAAATAACGGCGCCCATAAATCAGATCTAGTATAAGCCCAGATATAAATAAGATCTAGTATAAATCCACATATAAATCAATCTAGTATAAATCCACCATATAAATCAGATCTAGTATAAAACACGTATAAATAAGAAGTAATCTACGATAAATCACCCCAATAATCACTGGCGTGCTCACATCATCTGAATCTCAGTCTCTTTCACGACGCACCGACAACTGGACCGCTAGAGTACGTTACTGCGTTTGATCACCTTCTTCTTCGTCTTCGATCAGCAGAAGAAGAAGACGATACACTCATTATCTACTGTCTTGAGAGATATCAAAATGACACCAACAACGTTAACAGTAGCTCCCCCAAAAATAAGGGTGGCCGTCCTGGTGATCCCGTGTGTGAATTCTTAATCAAAACGACTCAGTTGAAGAACAAGACGCTCTACATGACAGCTACAGGTTATGTGTGCGTGCACATGAAGACGATCTGACGAAGTACTTGAACAACCGTTGGTTTTTGGCCGGAAGAAAGCAATGACATTACACCTTCAACGCTGTCGCTTCGCCACGGATGGCCTTGTAGTTAACCATAATCAGGAGGACGGGCAACGAGAATCAGCAGCAACAAAATTTTCTGCTAATGACGGACGGCCGCTCTACCGTCACTAGCAACATCAAGCGCCAGCAAATGATATAGACTACCTCATTCCTCCTTTCAGTGACAGCAAGGTCGACAAATTTTCATGATTTGCTCATCGATTTCACTGCTGACAATAATCTGCCTTTCCAATGGATCGAGAGGCAATACTTACCGATTTTCTGAATCCAGTCGCTGTCGACAATATTCCTATGCAAAGGGTGATAAGCACGACAATTATGGATAGCCGTGCAGAACTTAGTAATTCAGGGAATAAATCAGATCTATTGAGCTTACAAAAGCGCGGCAGTCGCGTCAACCTAGTGTCGAACGCATGGGAAAACAGCACTTGCAGGCACATCATGGGAATCATAATCACACTTTTTAGCGCTCACTGGGCATATGGAGCGATTCAATGCAGTACCCAACAAGATGGAACTACTATCGGTCAGTGCTTTGAGGATTTGCTACTGAATCATGGATTTAATGTTGGGGCATGTTGTGATGGACAATGCTGGACAATGTGCTCGAGCTCGACCAATTCTTTTTTCTGGAGAGAAGATGACCACAGATTACCTTCCTCTTTGTTTCGCTCATCAGATCAACCTTTTCGTGAGGATGTTCTCACCTAAATTTTCGGCACGATCGCATCCCAGGCGACGACGATCATCAATACCTTGAGTCGCTCCACAGCAAGGTGGCTCCAAAAACCTTTACCTTGTATGATGGAGATATATGGTTTACAATTGGGCGTCTATAGGATCGCAGACACGCGCAGGAGCAGCGCCCAAGCGGCTTTTACCAGCCTCTTGCGTGTCAAGTCGGAAAATATTTTAAAAAAATAAAATTTAATCTTATTTTTAATTAAATTTGTAATAATTAATTATTTTATACTAAATAATCTATTAAAATTCAATTAAAATAAGATTGATTTTTACTTTTTTATTTTTTCATATAGGAAAAATCTAATGCTCCCCCCATTTTGGCTAATGCCCCCCCAAATGAGAATTTTGAATATTTTTTCACGAAAAGTTATCCTTTTTCTCTTGATTAATGGGAGAAATGCAAATTCTCCATAGAAGCTTTTTTCTACTTCCAATTAACGACGTGCACGTACGTGGATTATGGCCCCGCTGGCCGCAATTCACACATTTGCGGCCCTCAACGTAATCAAAGCCGCTTTTGTCCCTCTTATTGGCCTTATTCCTCGAGCCAGCCGGTCTGCCCCTTTTACGAGTAACTGGAACTGGGTTCTGGAGCTGAGGGCCCATTACCACAGCCATCTCCTCCAGTCTTGCCTTGACAACTGGAACTGCGGAAGGCTCCGCAGAGTAGAGCATTTTTCGGAATATTTCAAGTGCCGTGGACTGCGGGGACAACTCTACCGCGGCTTTTTCATCACTACTATCCGCGACGGCACTATCACATTCAAGCCACCATGGTTGATCAATATCACTGAGTTCAATACCCTTGTCACTATTAATCTTGCGTGCGATAATGTGCTTAAACGGAAGGATCCAAGTACATTCAAACATTCCATTGCACTCCTCATCTGTCGGCACTTTTAAAGCAGCTTTGCCTTGCTCTGAAAATTTATGTAGCGCAAAGTTCGAACTTTGCCAAGGATGTCCTTCATGTACCACGCAGAATGGTTGTGCGCGACCGGAACTTTATCAAACTCCATCTTTTGCTCCAGTTCCACAAACTGAGTATTTAACATAACTTGCAGTCGGTTTTGAACCATGAGCAAATCGGTGTTTACAATTTTAAGGTATTGTTTCATGACATGGTGGTTCCCTTCACCGCGTGAAGTCGCAGCTGTCCCAAAGTGCGGATATCTATTTACCCAGCATTTTACAAATCGACGCTGGTGCGGAATCCAGGTGCTTTCAACGTAGTCCACCGCGTGCCTCCATGCATCCACCGAAGAATGAGCTCTTAGACGCTCCCAACTACCGTTAAACTCACAATCGTTGCCGCTATACAAACATTCGTTCCCTTTTTGAAGAAACTCCTCAAAGAGATGACCGTCCTGAAGGTGTTTTTTCGTATTGGCAGTAATATTATTGTTGATATGCCACAACCACAGGAGATTTGTAGCGGTGGGGAAGATGTCGGTAATTGCATTCATCAATGCCAACTCTCTGTCAGTGGTGATAACCTTCGGCTGAGTAACCTTTGAAAACGCTTGTAAAGCCCAACCATATTCCTCTCTGGTCTCCTCCCGAAGAAACGCAAAACCAGCATTGAATGAAGAGTAAGTGGCCGTTAACCCCACAATATTCAGAAGCGGCATACCGTACCTATTCGTCTTGTAAGTAGGATCCACCACAAATACGGTGCTGAAGCGACGTGCCAACTTGGCCGAGTCGTGGTGCGAAAAAAAAAGCCAGTTACTGCTCCGTTGGCATCGGTTTTCACCTCGAAGATAAAGTGCTCCTCTGTTAAGGTTTCGTAGAGGGCGACAATTGGGGTACGTCCATCGAGAAATTCAGTTATGGCTCTTTACACTTCATTCTGAATATCTTTCCTCATGGTGGGCTTGTTATCGAAGCGCTATCGGATGGTTGACAAAATTACTGAGACTCTGGCACCATTTCCAGCCATTTCTCTTGAAATATCTTTCCTCCAGTTTAAGGCGCCTGTTTTTGGCATATCCTTGGCTAAGTGGGTGGTTGTGCTCCTCGGTAATGGTGTGAACTTTCCAGTTGTTTTGCTTTTTGTTGAGTGAAGCCTTTATAATAAACGGGCAGTTTGAAAGTCGAGTGCGTCTATTTGTAGGATTGTCGTTAATTGCTTATCTGCGATCTTCATATTTTCCGCCGCTTAAGCACTGAAAGTGTACCCTTCTTTGATCAGAGTGCTTCCCAATTTAACGAGAATACCTTGTTGACGATAATGATTCAAGACGGCGTCTATCAAAGCGTACGTCTGTCAAAACATCTGTCGGTCATTTCTTTCAGTTAATCAAGAGAAAAAGGATAACGTTTTGTGAAAAAATATTCAAAATTCTCATTTGGGGGGGGGCATAAGCCAAAATGGGGGGGGGGCTGTAACAGGACTGATCCTGTTACAGGCTTACACTGTAATTTCGAGGAAGCGCGCAATACAATTAGGGCAAGATTAGTTGATAACAACTAATCCTATACTAAAAGTAAATATAAATATTTACTTGAGTCTAAAACGCAAAATTAAGAGTGTTTATTTAATGGGTGGTTTAGAGGCTAATAGTATAGTAACTACCTAATTAATTTAATAATATCAAGTATTCAACTAACTGTACTATTAGTTAACCCGCAAGATTCGGTATTTATACCGAATCGACTTTTCCTTCGTAGATTATAATAACTTATAATCTCTTATTTAAATTTCAGACAACGCGTCTGAAAATAAACTGTGATATTCTAACTTGAATATCAATTATGTAATGGCACCCCATTACATCACCCCCCACTTAAGGTGGTTGGCCAATAATAATTCTTATTTTGGCCAATCATAGGTGTTATTTGTTGGTCGGAATTTCTCATTAACCAACTGATTGACCATCGACTCGATGGTCAAAGCACACGGCGGCCCTCTAAAGAGCGCTGCTGAAAACATTGAAGGATCTTCTTCCTCCGCCTCAGCACTAGGTGCTGAGGTGTTGAGTGACAACGGTGACGCTGCATTAGCAGCTTCAACTACGCAAGGGTCGGAAGACTTACCGTCTTCGACCACAGATGCTGCTAAGGCGGCATCTGGCAAGAAACAGGGAGATGTTGCTAATGCAACATCTCGCACGATGGCAACATCCGAATGGCGTGTTGCCAAGAGGGCCATGTTCGGGAGTTCTGACTCCGAACAAAGTGATGGGGATACAGATGTCCCCACTAAAGGATCTAGCGAGTCAAAACTCGCTAGGTGCTCATCGCCTAACAGCGATGACGACTCTGGTGTCGCTGTCTGCTATGACAGCGACAATGATAATCACAGGTGGTTGCGGGAACGCAGAGACCCACCTGGACCAAGTTCTTCTCCACGTCGAGGTGATTTAACCCCGGCGCGTGGTGTTGAAGCAGGCGGTGCTCCGCCTGCTAAAAGAGCTCGAACAGAAGCGGCGCCTGCCGCTTCTAAAGCGTATCATCGTACGGAACCACATGTTCCGTACAGAGTGGGGTTTTGGACCCCTGGCTGGGCTATTGCCCCCAACAGTGGCGGTCACCGTAAACGGGACTGCCAGTATGCGTTGTTCGATATCAACGTGCTGGATGACTGCGAAGACATCCAGTCACGTCGATTCGATCGAAGTACAGACGATAGACGTCTGTACTTTATTGACCTATTTTTCCAGGTTCGATATTATTCGAGCCGGAAAGGGTCAAGGAGGAACAGGGACGATAAGGACGCCCTGACTCAGAGTTGGAATGCTTTTGTTGACAACTAAAACAAAAGCCCAGATGATTACGTGAATAAAGTTCACGTAATGCGCGAGCGCTTTGTAAAGCACTCTCGAACAGCAAAATTGAATACATCCATTTTGCTTGCCTCAAAGAAGGGTTAAAGTGTGGTGTCCCTTCTCACCTCGTTTGCCCGCGGTGTCCGCAGGGCGCTCCTCGTCTGTCAGAGAAGGAGTTGCGGGGGTACGGTGGCTTTTCCGTACTCGCCGAAATTCAGGGTTTAATTGATACCCTGAATGCATCAACACCTACTGTTGATGCGACTTCGCATTATGAGTTTGAGACTTCTTCTCAAACTCAGTCAAAAGGTCTGGGGCGTCGGCCCTCAGAACCTCAATCGGCTCCCAAGAGTCGAACTCTTGGGGATATCCCAGCCAGCGTACCAAGTACTCGGTACGCTGCCCCTTCTTCGAAGGCACCGAGCGCTTCGAGATCAAGCGCTCGAGGATATATCGCTTATTCCCCTGATTATCAATCAGGGGAGGCGGAGGTTGAGAATTCCCTCGCCGTTGTTGTTGCGGAGCATGGTTCTTTGCTCCGCAAGCTCGAGGAGGGTTATTCCTCCTTGATCAGCGATATGTCTCACTGTGAGAAGACATATCGGTCTCTTCGCGAGGATTTCCGCGACATCCTCGGGGCGCACACTGCCCTCCAGCAGAAGAATGATCTTCTGTACATTGAGCTTTCCCGCTATAAGGGAGAGCTCGATCGGCGCACGGCTGATCTTGAGTAGTCGAAGGCGGAGGTAACGACTCTCCGCTCTGCTCATCAACGGCTGGAAGCCGATTACAAGTCTCTCTTGGGAGACTTGGAGAAGCACGGTATCTTCCGTAGTTCTGCGTCTCGTCGTAAGACGAAGACGAGTGATACGGCTAGAGCCACCCAACATAGAATGTTGGGTGAAGCCGCATTGCTGTGGGAATGTCTAAGGTATAGGCATTCCCCCGAATCTCTTGGACCTTGAAAGGTCCAATGTATTTAGGAAGCAACTTCGGTGTAGGGAAGTTGCTTATTTATTGCATGTGTAGGCAAATTGGTAGTACTTAATAATACCAATTCACCCCTCAGAAATGAGTTTTTGTTCTTCCTTCCATGTTTGTCTGCATTTTGCTTCTGCTTATCAAAAGCAGAGGCAAGTGCATCTTTTATATAGCGTATTACAGCTTGGCGCAGTAATACGAATTCATCTACTGCTTTATCAGCAGTAGGTGCATTGTCCTCTTTGTCTGCAGCCATTGCTGCAGACACATATTCATCGTATGCAGCTTCAGTTTCAATTGAAGCTGCTTCCGCTTCTACTGTACTTTCAGTAGAAGGGCCATCGTTTTGTTCACAAGTTGCAGTCGCAACTTGCGCATTGACTCGCTCAAAATTTGAGCGGGTCCCTCCCCCACTTAGATTTGGCGTACCGCCAAGTAAAGCTGGGGTCCGTGGATGCCTTAAGGCATTCACGTAGAACGGTGTATGCTTAGTTGAAGCATGCACCTGTGTAGAAGCGTGCCAAAAATCTGGCACACTTCTGGTCAAGTTTCGTCAAGGCATTTGGTCTAATTACGGATTGGTTTAAACAAGGG
Organism: Peronosclerospora sorghi; assembly: GCA_026184515.1. Taxonomy (NCBI): domain Eukaryota; phylum Oomycota; class Peronosporomycetes; order Peronosporales; family Peronosporaceae; genus Peronosclerospora; species Peronosclerospora sorghi. The sequence goes on from CM047580.1 coordinate 25,912,650, forward strand.
GGGATTTTCGGCCTATCAGACTGAAGAAGTGTCAAGAACGCAAGTTTTGGTGAGTCACCCGACTTTGGGTATTTTACATATTTTTGTGGGGGTACATTTAGGGACTATAGGGTAGTAGTATTTTAGTTGTGGTTTTACCTTTTAGGACAGAGGTTATACCTTTAAGTAAGGAAGTCTTTTAGCTTTCGGATAAGTGGCTGAAACCTCTTCTGGTATTGGTTCACACCACAGCTAGGGGTCGCCGTTCTTCCCTTTTCGTACACTAGTCGCCTCCGCCCGCCGCGGAGTGTTTGGGGGCAGAGGGTCGAATTATCCCCTCTCGCCAATTATACCCGGTCTGGACGCGCCGCACGCGCACTTTGGCCCACCGGAAGTCCCTCGACGGGAGTACGATTTGGCGATCTCAACACCTCAACTCAAGTATGTTTGAAACGTGCTATTCACTGGATTGGTCTTGGCGTGGAGATATCGTTTGTGGAGTTTCACGAGCATATTGGGTCTTTAAGCGGACATATTGGCTTGTTTTAATATTGGTTGGAAACTAGACCGGTTTTGGTCTTATTTCGTATTGGTAAGGGGCTAGACCAGAACGGTCGGTCTACCCTCTATTATTTCGTATTGGTCAGGTCTTGATCGTTTGGACGATCGATCTATTGGAAGTTATCTCTTGGAAGTGTTTTTGGTCTGTTTGTGTCTGGGGTGAAGAGTTCCGCCCCAGAGATACCTACCCAGATCGGTCTTCTATATTCAAGACCGGTTCGATCCAATCTGCGATCCCGATCCACCGAGTGTGTAA
>CM047580.1:25920538-25934532 GCA_026184515.1 Peronosclerospora sorghi
GTTTGTGTCTGGGGTGAAGAGTTCCGCCCCAGAGATACCTACCCAGATCGGTCTTCTATATTCAAGACCGGTTCGATCCAATCTGCGATCCCGATCCACCGAGTGTGTAACTAGTCCATTCCATCGGGTACAAGGTGAGATGGACACTAAACAATCGGACCAAGTGGGTTCTGCTGTCTGCTTGCAGCGGACGATCGGACCAGATCTCGAGTGGTGGTCCGCGGAGTACCCCCTCCGAAAGTTGGAAGGCTGGGCGCGATGGTGGTAGTCATGTTATCGATGCTAATGTTTTCGATTTCAAACTTGACTCCACCACAATGTCCACCTTTGCGCTTGAAACTGCAACTATTGCTGCTGCCGTTTTTGTAGCCCGGCGCTTTAAGTAAAGTGCATAGCCATGGTAAGGTATGCATGTCATATCAAAAGTTACAAATAGCTTCCCGAAACCATCGTCGGTAATGTGCGTAGAGAAAACATTAATGGACGAATCATCGAGTTGTCACTCTCATTGTGAAAGTATGTCAATCTGTTGTTATGACATTCACTTTGTAAAATGCAATTTGAGGCTTTTTCTGTTTGTGCACTTCATCTTTAAATCTGAGATTGACGATATATCACTACGTGTCCGGTGTCTGTACTTGACTTGAGGTACCTAAGTACTACAATGCTGCATTCCAGTGCTTTTAAGTTGGTAAACCCAGGTATAGAGTAATCGAACACATCGCAATAGCAATGTCTGAAGTTGCACTAGTCGCAAGATAAAGAAGTGGATCGATATGATCGCTTTATTTTTGATGAAAATACATGAGTCAGATGCGCATGACTTGAATCTCATAGCCACCAATAAGCTATGTTTTAACCTTATCTACCCCTTTCTTTGATCCATTTAATCTTCCATTTAGCTTGAACACTTGATCTTGGTGGATGTATGCAAACATCGTCTCCCAACTTAACATATATTTTTATTATTTTTTCTTGAATATATTGGCCGGCTCTGTTATGGCCAATGCTAACAGTGCAAGAGATATAAACCAGATTATCGATTTAAATTATTTTAAAAGAATTAGACGTGAAGACAAATTCTGAAAGCTTGATGTGGTTTTTGATTTGAAACTACAAAAATAATTAGTATGAAAAACAAGATTTCTAATATGAATCTATTGATGCAAATGATCTAAAATCTCGCAGTCGTCAAAAGATAATAGATTTAGGGACCCCATTTAATGTAATACTGATGTATAAATATCTTCGCTTGATAACACACTGTCATGAAAATTCGAATTAAATTTAAGTTCACCACCAGTAAATAAGTAGTCATATAGTCGACGCCATTCTTTGTCGATATCCGAGTGCAAGGAACCTTAGCGTTTAATTTCATCAAGTTTGTTCCTCTTGATTGTGAAGACCAATTTTGACGATCGTCTTTTTCATGCTTGTGCGTCATCTACAGCTCAGATCTCCTTATCTTTTAGCGATGGATTCTTTCTACCCTTTCTTTTTCTTGTTGGATTCCAATGCTTCTTTGTAAGATGTGGGTGTCAAGAGGGTCGTATATGGTTGCTCGTATCAAATGCAATTTATTTTGTTTGTTATTGACCATGATCATCTTGATGATAAATCTTTGTAGTCATTAGTTCTCTTGAAATACTATTGCATGCACGGTTGAACGTTTATATGACTTCAGCAAACGCTACTTAATTGTTGTGTGTTTATTGTGTGTGTGAGGTCTTGAGTTATCTCCATTTGGCTTTCCAATTGTTCTTAAAATTAAGCCTTCATCCATGCATACGTCGGTGATATCAAAAGTGAGTCATTGGCGGTTGTATATCCCTGCTCAGTGTTACATTTTAAAGATTGACACCATAGGGAATCCCAGACACTGACATAAGTGAGAGCACATTCATTGCGTCATCGATGTCTTACAAATCATGGAGGATTTTAGCTGTTGTATGACCTGAAAACCAACGTAAATGTTGCTTTTAACATGAATCTCTGTTCCATATCTTCAGCTTATGTCTCGAAGATATTTTACTTGGATATTCATCAGATTTTGCTGATCTTGTAAACGTTGATCATCCTGCGTCATAATTCCAGATTCTGAGATGTCAGGGTTTTGTGGATATATGACCCCATTGGTGATCTTGGATTTTTAGCACATGGAATCTGGTTTTTTATAAATACCGAAGTATCCATGGCCTAAGCCTACCAATTCTTCTCAATCTTAACGTGAAAAATCACATTGCTTTGTCCGTGATCGTCCGATTCATCCGTTCTGCCATTTTGGTGGGGTGAATACGACAGGGTTGTTTTGATAAATAACCCCTGCTTTCTGCATATATCTGCGAAATGCGGTTGACATACCTGGTACAACTCATTATCTGTCCTTATTATCTTTATCTTGAAATCCAGTTGGCTTACGTGAACGTCTTGTATCCTGCAAAATTGTTCCACCACATCTGATTTTTTTTGCCCTATCTAGTCATACACTGCATATCTTGAGAAGGCACCGATAAATGTTCTAACGAACCTTCTATTTTTTTCATTGAACCCATCATGAAGCTGTGTATAATTTGTAGCGGACATCTCGTCTTCACTTGGCCATTACTTATCTTGGAAAGGCTTTACCGTTGATTTCCCATCATTCACCCTTCACATTATTCTTGCCCATCCTCGTTGATGTTGTCCATCTTTTGTTCCTTAAGCCCATTGACACATTTGCTCAAAATCTTTATCTGTTCATTGGCAAATGACCAAGACGAGCATTGTTGGATTACATCATTGAATGCGTGTCAGACAGGCGGATGGTACGACATTGGTCAGACACGGATGACGCAACTAAACAATCCACATGTTTACGACAAGTAAGGGTGCAGTCGTGACGTCATAGTCTGATATCCTATTCTAACGTCACAGTCTGACGTCAGAAAGAAGCTTCTAGAAAATCTAGAATACAACGCTTAGATGTAACTCAGAGTAGTAAACTAAGGACCTATAAATATATTCACTTCACAATTTGCCTTCGACCGTGCACTTCCCAACAAATCAACAGGTTAACCGCCGCACTCACTTCTCAAGAACAACTTTACCGCAACGATGTCAGGATACAAGGCTGAAGTCATCCTTGGGAGCAACAACTACTTCCACTGAGAGTTTGTCACGCGAATGACAGTGGCGGGGAAGGGCTTTGCTGCCTCATGTGAAGATGGTCAAGCCTGAGGCGGAGAGGACCGAAACGTGGGTGCCGAATGACATGAAGGCACTGGGCCTGATTGTTCAAGGTATTGCGCTGGAACACCACAGTAAGATTCGACCGGCGACGACGGCCATACAGGCATGAAGAACGTTGCGAGAGTTCTATAATCGAGACACCATGCACAACCGGGTATCGACGACCCGCCGCCTCCACAATTTCAAGATGGACGCTGGCGCGACGATGGCTCATCATTTGGACTAGTTTGATGAGCTTATCGTTGGTCTTCAAATTCTGGAAGAGCCGATAGACGAAGCAAGACAGCTCGTGATCCTGCTTAGCAGCCTGTCTGCAGATTACGAGCTCATTGCATCGATCATGGAGAACGCCAAGGACAATAAGCTCATTGAAGTAAAGGAAAAACACCTTAAAGAGTACGAGCGACAGGACAAGAAGGAAGCTACGGAGCGTGCACCGAAGGCCATACCGCATGGTGGCAAGTCGAAGAATAGAAGTTTCGACAAGGGATTCAGGATTAATGGTCGAAAGGTAAACGGTATGAAAAAAGGAAATGACTTCAACGGCAGCACTTTAATTGTGACAAGTTTGGTCACATGAAGCGGGACTGCCCTGATATCAAAGGTACCGTCAAGAATGATGAGGATGCTGTATTCGCAGCAGGAGAGGATCGATCATCAGGCTAGCTGATCGACAGTGGTGCTACGGCACACATGACTCCACACCGGGACGACTTATTCAACTACAAGGAGTTGAATACGAAAAGTGTGGTCACCATTGCTGACGGCAAGAAGATCTATGCGGCAGGCACTGGATCGGTGCACCTAAGGCGAATTGATGACAAGAGCATTCTGATGGTGAATGTTCTCCACATACCTGGACTGGACAGACTGAAAACGGACTTCACATTGAATTCAAGCGCGAATTGTGTTTCATTTGGAATGAGAAAGAAACTATTGCATCGGGGAAGAAGGTCAGTAAAGCCTACATACTGGGTTGTCAGCAGGAAATGGCACAATACTTGGATTATTCGGACATCGAAAGCGAGTGGGAGCTCTGGCACGCTCGAATGGGCCACGTGAAAAAAGATGCGCTGGTAGAGACGCAGCGCGCGACATTTGGTATGCCTGTTTTCACCTCCAAGATTAAAGCGTTATGTGGCGGATACATGAAGGGAAAACATACGGTGACTTCCTATCCATCTAGTTCACATACGAAGACGTCCTATGTTTTGGAGCTTGTACACACGGACGTAATGAGAACAATGGCGACGCAGTCGAAGGGAGGGACGAAGTATGGTCATCACCTTTGTGGACAACTACTCGAAATACGTCGTGGTGTAATTTCTAAAAGGAAGAGCGAAGTGCCGGAAATCTTTAAATCATTCAAAATCCTGTGTGAGAGCCAGTGGGGAGAGCGCATCAAGTGTTTGCGCTCGGAAGCAGAACGGCATGGCTGAAAGAATAAATAGAACAATAATGGAGAAGACGCAAATCATGATGCACTACAAGGAATTATCAGCTTTATGGTGAGAAGAAGCGGTTAGTACGGCGGTATACTGGGTCATCGGACAGTAAACAGCACGCGCCCTGGTGCGACGCCGTACGAGATTGCATTCAAGATGAAGCCTCGGCTAGTCCACTTGCGTGTGTTTGGGTCGATGGGTTATTCTCATCTTGACATTTCTAAACGCACAAAATTGGAGCCAAAGGGCTTCAAGCGTATGTTCCTGGGTTACGGTGACAACACGAAAGGTTATCGAGTGTATGATCTGGAGCAGAATAAGGTCAAGATTTTGAGGTCAGTGAAACTTGATGAACGTGAGATAAATGGAATTTACGACACCAAACTGACCGAAAACAACGAGGTCATTCATTTTATCAAGGATATCGACGAAATTTCCAACCCTGAGGATCAGAATCAACTACCCATGGAAGATGAACAGATGGAGTCAACAGAGGCACCATCAGATGACATCAATATGCAAGAAGATGTGAACATGAATCTGAGTCATCAGGAAGATAGTTGGCAACATATCAACGGGTTAACGAGTCAAGATCAAGCGACAGTATGGTGTTCCGGTCCGAGAGAGAACGTATTCGCCGGGCACGAGAATCAGTGCTTTTCTGGGTAATAGATAAAAAATGGATGACGAGCATAAGATGGATGGCGATGACGACCCTGATAAGGACGACCATTTTTATCCGCCTTCACCCAAGCGTCCTCGTGTTGATAAAGATAGCCTGCTAGTAGAAGATGTACTAGATTATGCGGAAATTGTGGGCAATGCATACGACGCACCAAAGACATATCAAAGAGCCATGGATAGCGATGACGCTACGGAATGGGTGAAGGCTATGGGCGCTGAGCTCAAAGCTCGCTCTTAAAACAAGTCATGGATGATGGTTCCGAAGAGAAAAGAAGTTCGACCGATTGGATGCCAATGGTTTTTTGTCAAGAAGCGGAATAAGCACGGACAGGTCGTGCGCTACAAGTCCCGAAAAGGCTTCAAGAAAAAATTTGGTGTAGATTTCTTCGAGACTTACTCTCCCGTGGCGAACATGAATTCCATCTGAATTCTATTATCAGTGGTTGTTACAGAAGTATATAAGACTATGTGGACAATGCGTATTTGAATAGTGAACTTCACGAGCAAGTATACATGGATATGTCATGTGGTATTGTCAACGCTGAGAGCATGATGTGCAAGCTGAACAAGGAAATCTACGGTCTTAAACAGGCTGCTAACATAATAAGACGAATCATACTGTGTTCCTACGGATAGGGTTCAGAAGTTGCTGGGCTGATCAATATGGCTACGTCAAGATTCAGAGAGGCGGTTGTATTTATGTGTGCCTCTATTTAGACTACATGATTGCTTCAAACAGCAAAGAATTTCTGGAGGTCAAGACAGCACTTAAGGAATCATTCAAGATGAAGGAGTTGGGCAAGGCCAAGTTCATCTTTGGAATGGAAATTTATCACGACCTCAAATTGTAGCCCACTTATGATCTGACAGACACGGTACGTTGAAGACGCGGTGAATAGGTTCGATAAACAGGATGCGAAGTCAGTGTTAAACCCAAGTTAGTCGGTCTTAAGGCTGTCAAAGAAGCCGTTACCGACAACTGACGATGACAAAATCGAAATGAAGTCGAATCCTTACAGATCATTAATTGGATGTTTGCTTTACATCGCCACATGCACACGTTCAGACATTGCATATGTGGTCACGCAGCTATCGCGGTTTTTGGAGAATCCGGGACAACAGTACTGGAAAGCCGCTATTCGCGTAATCCGCAATCTCAAGACGACAATAGAATACGGAATCACTTTTGATGCAGTGCGAACGAGGTACAAGCTACAGCATACACGGACGCGGACTGGGGAAGCAATATCAATGATCGGCGCTCAGTATCAGGAACGATGGTGATGATTGGAGGTGCACCAGTAGTGTTTAAGTCCAAGTACCATCGCACGGTAGCATTAAGCTCGGCGGAAGCAGAATACATGGCTCTAAACCTATTCACTCAAGAAGTGCATGGGTCCGTGCAATGCTGAAAGATCTCGGTCATGATCAAGTGGGAGCCACGTGGGTCAGGGAATATAATCAAGGGGCAATCGGAATTGCCATCAATACTGGATATAATGCCCTGACCAAGGACGATATTCGTCATCTCTTCATTCGAGAGAACGAAGCGAGTGACAAAATTATGGTCAAATACAAGTCCACGGACAACCAGCTGGCAGATATAATTACAAAAGCACTGGGAACCAAACGGCACAAATATCTTCTTAAAGCGAGTGGTATTAGCCCCAAGCACACTCAGCATTAGCGGTAAGTGGGAGTGTTGGATTACACCGCCGAATGCGTGTCAGACAGGCGGATGGTACGACATTGGACATACGGATGGCGACACTGGATACACGGATGACACAACTAACCATCCACATGTTTAAGACAAGTACGGGTGCAGTCGTGAGGTCATAGTCTGATATCCGTCACATGTTCTAATGTCACAGTCTGACGTCAGAAAGAAGCTTCTAGAGAATCTAAAAGACAAAGCTTAGATGTAACTCAGAGTAGTAAACTAAGGGCCTATAAGTATATTAACTTCACAATTTGCCTTCGACCGCGCACTTCCCAACAAATCAACGAGCATGCCAAATGTAATTATATATACCGTTTCAATTCAACTTCTGCAAATATTCTTGCGGATTCAGTTGGCTCGCACTCGAATTTATAAGCTTTTCCATTTTTTCTCTTAATGGTGATGCTCTCATTGTCATTGCTCATGACCCATGTTGACTTCAAGAATACCTAATTCAAATTTCGTCTATATAATGTAACAATCTTCGATCCAGATCAGGAAAATATAAACTTCTTCAATCCAAATGAACTTCCTATTTTTTACAACTCGCACTGTTCCGACTCCAGTGGCTGGTACTATTAAAGTTGATGAGGGTGATGAGGAGCACCTTGCTGCAATTTGCAACCATGATTATAATAGGGTGTTTGAGTCTATTTATTTCAGAGAATTCGAGTTCATTTAGACACATGCGTCTACTCGCTCTACTGTTCAATAGGAAGTACAGGACGAGCAAGCGTTTACAGCATCAGATTAACATAACCATGTTTATCGTATGGTGTAAACGCTTGATTATCTTGTATTTACGCTTCTCTTTTTCAATGCGACGGTCTTGTCTCTTATGTGCTAGTTCCCGCAAACGGTTCTTTCTTTTCCAATCGTCTTCTTCCTTTCACTTTTTTGTAAATGTCGATCTCGTTGCTCTCCATCGTCGCCAAAATTTCATATTCGCAATGGAGCATCTGCTTTGCTCATGTTCTCAGAAAACTGAATTATTTGATCATAGTCTTCCGATAAACTGACTAGCAGTATTACCTGTTCGTCCACTTTGTCCCGTTTCTTTCATAGACATACAAAGTGCATCGAAAAAATAGAAAATGATCTATATTATTACTGTTGAAGTAGTATGTACCCATGTTGGAAAGTCCGGTGAAAAAAAATGCAATCTCAAAAGGATAAACTATATTTGCTTTTATTGCATATGGATATTCAGGTTTGAAGTTCAGGACTAATTTTCTTAGGATTTACAATTTTTGAACTTCTTAACATTATATAATACACTTTCTTTTATTCCAATCTTAGCATAAGTCTCTTCCGGTGTCGTCCAACCCGATCCTGTTGGAAGTTGTTGGTATTCATGCTTGCACAGATAGTCGAAAACATGAGTAGTAGATGCTAGATAATATCTCCAAATATAGTGAAAGTAACTTAAGTCAATATTACCACAACCAAATGTCCGTTCGCAGTGAAAATTTCACCCGTAAAAAAGTTCGTAAAGAGAAAAAGACAATAACCAAACCAGGAACTTTTTTAATGGAACGTTTATTGAGAAGTGTTTAGCTATCCTAACATGAAATATGTATCAGATGTTGAAGTTATGGTAAACTTCCATCTGTCATGTGTTACACGCTACTTATTAGTGCCCGAAAAATATATGTACTCAGATGGGTACAAACACATAGAGCAGATTACTAATAAGTGCAATATAAATGCACTTTGCTGTTAGACGGTATATTTGAAAATGATTATATTTGTCGTTTATGAACTAGCATTCTTATCACTACCAGCTCCACCCTCTTAACTTACAGAAAACATCAGTTCTCGAGCATTCTCGAAGCTCCATGCACACCAGTAAGTCTTGTTTGCAATGTCTCTCTTTCTCATATGCAAATCACAGCTGGTTGCTCAAATGGATTTTCCTAGCAACAGCTTCGACAGATATGTATATTGCCATAACTAATAAGAACCGGTACAATGAATACTTTTAACAGCTCCTACATAGGCGCATCCTAACTGAACAAAACAGTCAGATCAGGTAGTGTAAGACCAACGCAAGGACCGTCTCTTCAAATTACCCCCTGGTAATTTGAATTCATGCAAAATTTCACTCGATTGTGTATGCTTCGGCGTAGAAAGAAATTCTTCAAATTTCCCAGAGTTCAGCCGTTAATCTTTATCATTGCGCACCATGATTGTAAACTTATGTTGCAGTTGCTGCGCCTGTCTCTTGCGAGTGTCAATTAGGTGATTAGACTGACGTCAGTGAGGAAACCGCGTCTATATGGAAGACGCGCTGTCGCCGATCCGGACAGTTGAATCAGCACAGTCGTTGGGAGCTGTGCAGTGCATGACGATTGTTCTCGAACGTCGTTCGAGAACTCCAGCTATGGGGATGTGTATGTGTGTGTGAACACCAACTTGCTTGGTGCTTTTCCAGAACCTTCAAACTAGAGCTCTGTGGACCGTACTAGAGCAGTCTAGGTAGTGTAGTAAGAGGGAGCTGCTCGCAGTGCTCGCGGACTCTAACTGAATAGACTCACTTTCCAATCTACTCGCTAACTAACAAGCCAAGCCAAGCCTCATCTGCTCAACCTCTACTCTGCCTAGCAATAGGTTATGAGCCCAAGCTCAACGATGATGACGACGACCCAGACGAAAGACATCTTCACGGAAGGCCACTACTTCTTGTGGGCGTATGGTACGGAGATGACGCTGTCGAAGAAGGGCCTTCGTGGGCATATAGACACGAAGAAGGAGGATGTGGACATGAACACCGATCAGTGGAAGATCAACGACGAGAAGGCGTTTGAGATGGTGTCCATGCGACTGAGTCCACAGTTCCAGATGTTGGTTCGGAACGCAACCACGGCAAAGGAAGCCTGGTTGATCCTCGAGCGCTACTTTGTGAAGAGCACCCTCCACAATCGCATCAGTCTACGCAAGAAGCTGCACGAGCTACGTATGGCACAGGCTGAGGACATTGGTGAGCACATGCTGAAGTTTGACAACCTGTTGATGTCCATGGAGGAGATTGGTGATCTTATGGAGGAAGACGAGAAGCTGGCTGTGCTTCTCGGGAGCCTGTCAGTGGAATATGAAGGGATCTTCAAGATCATCGAGAACAAGCAAGACGTCGATCTGATCGAGGCAAAGGAGATGCTCCGCAGGGAGTATGAGCGGATGCAAGACCGCGAAGTGACGGAGAGCGCGCTGCGTGCGTCTTGTCCAGGACGAGGCAAGTTCGGCAAGCAACGCCCGAAATGGTAGCCTCGGGAAGGGCAAAAACGGTGACTCGCAGACGAAGTGGGACGGTCGCCAGTTTAACGGCAAGTGTTTCGGGTGCAAGAAGTTTGGGTACAAGAAAGTCAACTGCCCCTTGAAGAAGAGTGGTGAGCACGTGTTTTCTGCGACGTGTCCAACAATCACTCGGTGGCTCGTGGATAGTGGTGCCACGTCCCACATGACTCATGAAGAAGCAGACTTCGTGACCTACAAGCGCTTTACCAAGGGTACGCCGGTTGAAATGGCTGATGGTAACCAGTTTTCCGCGATCGGTTCGGGTACTGTGCGGTTCAAGGCTATGAACGGCAGTCGTGTAACACTGACGCAGGTACTGCACGTACCTGGTCTCGACAAGCGACTTATCACTGTCTCGGCACTGACGGAGAAGGATGCCGAGGTGCACTTCAAGCGTGATTTGTGCACGATCTCGCATAACGGTAAGATGCTCATCCAGATCCCGCGCGTGACCAGGTCGTAGAAGGTGCGTGTCGAAGCTGCGAATCGTGTGCACGACCAACAAGATCACCGTGTGGATGATACTGTGCGCATTACTGGTCATGAAAACGGTTGTGACGGTCTTAGGGATCGCTTCGACGGTGTGTTTGGTGATCAGACGAGTGGAAACGAGTGGAATAACAACGGTGATCGTGATGTGTTCGAGGGTGATCGTGGTTTGTTCGAGGGTGATCCTGTAAAGTGAGGAGGTGACAAGCAGAAGCATCACGGTAAATCAGGTGAAACAATCGAGACTTGGCATGGTCTAACAATGCACGCTGGCGACAGCCGCCTCCGAGATATTGCTCGAGCGTGCGACGGCGTTCCTCCAGGACTAGCCAACTACAAAGCTGGCGAACTTTGTGACGCTTGTGTTCAAGGGAAGATGTGTGTCGCGAGCTTTCCGCTTGGTGATCGCGCGATGGTGAAGACGACTGCGCCTCTGGAAGTCGTACACAGTGACGTCATGGGACCGATGTGAGTTATTTCCTATGGAAAGGCAAAGTATGCCGTCACGTTCAATGACGACTACTTGCGGTTTAAGCAGATCTACTTCATGAAGTCCAAGTCTGAAGTGCTGACGCACTTCAAGACGTACAAAGCTTCGGTTGAGAATCAACTGAGCCACTGCATCAAGTGCATTCGGTCAGACAATGGCGGCGAGTACATGTGTGGTGGAGTCAAGTTCGAAATCGAATACATTTGTATCGACAACCTGACCACCACCATCGTGCCCAGCCCTCCAAATTACGGAGGGGGGGGGGGTACCCCGCGGACCTCCATTCGAAATCTGGTCCGATCTTCCGCTGCTGGCAGACGACCGGTCATCATCCAGAGACACTTGGTCCGATTCACTTAAGACCATCGCACCTTGTGTACCCATTGGAGTGGGCTAGTTATACACTCGGTGGATCGGTATCGCAGATCGATTTGATTCGGTCTTGAATATGAGACCGTGCTGGCTAAGTGTACCTAGGGCGGAACTCTTCACCCCAGGTACGTACAGACCAGAAACACTTCCGAAAGATAGATTCCAATAGGTCGATCGTCCGAACGATCTAGACCTGACCAATACGAAATAATAGAGGGTAGACCAATCAACCGGTCTAGCCCCTGACCAATATGAGAGAAGACCAAAACCGGTCTAAACTCCAACCAATGTTACAATGAGCCAATATGTCCACGTGAAGACCCAATATGCCGTGAAACTCCACAAACGATATCTCCACGTAAAGACCAATCCAGTGAACAGCACGTTCCAAACGTACTTCACTTAAAGTGTCGAGATCGCCAAATCGTACTCCCGTGGAGAGACTTCCGGTACCCAAAGTGCGCGTGCGGCGCGTCCAGACCGGGTATAATAGGCGAGAGGGGATAATTAAACCCTCTGCCCCCAAACACTCCGCGGTGGGAGGAAGCGACTAATGTATGTAAAAAGAAGAACGGCGACCCCTTGCTGTGGTATAGACCAAGACCAAAGGACTTCTGCTTAGAAAAAAGCCGCAACCAAAAGACTATTACTTGGAAAAACCGCAACCAAAAGACTTCTACTTGGAAAAACCGCAACCAAAAGACTTCTACTCGGAAAATCCGCAACTAACCAATAATACTACCTCCCTATGGTCCCTAATGTACCTACACAAAATTATGTAAAATACCCAAAGTCAGGTGACTCACCCAAGACCAGCGTTCTTGATACTCCTTGAATTTGATAGGCTGAAAAGCCCCCCTTGTTTGGACCAATCCGAAATTCGACCAACTGCCTTGACCAAAAGTGACCAAATTTGTGGTACACTTCACCACAGCCGCCCCTGAGTCCGACCGTGTCGCACAACGATAACGGTCTGACTCACCCATCACTCGACCAACTGGACCTTGGTCACACGCACTTCTTCACCATGGACCAAACATCTTCGACACCTGCGTCAGATACTTCCTTCACTGCACTTGATCTTCTTATGCTTCCCTTTGACGCTTGTTCTTGTAGTTCTTGCAGAAACTCTATGCGCCGAGTCGCCTCATATTGCTTCACCTGTCCGGTCGGCTCGGTCTGGCAGCCCACATAATTCTCCTGCACTTCAAACATCGGAAGGGTGTCCGAATGAAGCCGACACGTGGATGCAGGATATGCTCGCAGAAAACATGCGTCTCCAGACCCAGGTGGCCAACCAGGCAACACGAGGTGCGCATCTTCGGTCTTCATCTTGTACTCTTCTTGACCCTCGTTTGTCTTCAGCTCTCATCTCTCCCAACATAGTCCAGGCAATAGGTGCCTTGGTCGATGCTGATATGCAGTCTGACGGTCACGCTGACCAGCTTTGACACATTTTGGAGGAGCTGATAAGAGCGCGCCATGAGCTGTCCCGTCTGGAGGCTCATCAGTCCCATCTCCGGGATCAACTTGCACTTGTTCGACGGCAGCAGCTGGACGGACAGCTTGATGCGAATTCACTGTACATGCAAGGCGACGACCTCGCGCGACGAATTGCCGAGTTGCAAATTGCGATTCAAGACCAGACCGGGAAGGTCCGGTCCTGTCAAGACAGGTCCGACGCTTGGACGCTAGAGTCGGGTCGTCGTCGGGTGGCACTAGACCAGTGCCGCCAGCGCTTGATGAACTTGCTACCTCCGTGTTCGACTGCTTCCTCCAGCTTAGATTGGTCCGCATCGGCAACCTTAGTCGCCTCGGGGCAAGACTAAGACCGCTTGAAACAGGACCAAGACCGGTTGAAGCAGGACCAAGACCGACGTCGCTCATTGGCCGATATTCACCATCCCGAAATTACATCAAAACCAAAGAAGCGCGCGGATGTTGTGGAGTCAAGTTCGAAATCGAAAACACTAGCATCGATAACCTGACTACCACCATCGCGCCTAGCCTTCCAACTTTCGGAGGGGGTACTCCGCGGACCACCACTCGAGATCTGGTCCGATCGTCCGCTGCAAGCAGACGACCGGTCGTCATCAGAACCCACTTGGTCCGATTGTTTAGTGTCCATCTCACCTTGTGTACCAGATGGAATGGGCTAGTTACAAACTCGGTGGATCGGGATCGCAGATTGGATCGAGCCGGTCTTGAATATAGAAGACCGCTCTGGGTAGGTATCTCTGGGGCGGAACTCTTCACCCCAGACACAAAC
>CM047580.1:25946864-25957842 GCA_026184515.1 Peronosclerospora sorghi
ATCGGTGGGTCTCGACCTTCGTAAAGAGTGCTGGTCGACGTGATTTTGTCCGTGTTACCAATATCGGTGACAAGCCGCTGACACTGGACAATAACACTATTGTCGGCATGTGGTTAGCAGAAAGGAAGGTACTAAGGAAGATGGGGTTCGTCTCGATTGGGTCGAGGCGGTATGTCGAGTGGCAAAACCTGGCGTACCAATCGACCACCGATCTTATCAGCGATGATGGGTCGGTGGAAGAGGATACCTCACCTTTAGTGGAAAGACCAAGTTATGTCACCCCAAAAAAGATGTTGGTCCGAAGAAGGCGCCGCAGTTACCAGGAACGGTGGACCATCAGGTAGACGAGCCAAGGCTATTCAACGTGGAGTCAGCACAAGACCAGGCGACAGCGGAGCAAGAAACGGAAGAAGGGGAACATGAAGTTGCTAGGTCGGACCATGACGTTATTCCTAATCATACCTATATCAGTGAAGGACAGCCCGTCGATCAAGACCAGGGGCGTTCAGCCGGTCCAGATGGTCTAGGTGATATCACCCCAGAAGAAGAACAAGTCTGTATACATGAAGGCGAGGAACAGTACATTCAGGAGCTGGAAAGCCAAATGGCAGTCCTCCCTGAGGTGTCTGCCGACTCTCCCGAAGTTACAATGGATGATTTACAAGTGGGTGATCAAGACCTTAACAGTCCAGACCAGATCGAGCAGTTGAAGAATATCATATGGAAGAAAAGACATCTGCTGATCGGAAAGGGAAATGCCTTACCACCTGCAGCCCGTGGTGCGATTTGCGATATTGATGTTGGAGATGCCAAGCCGATTGCCCAGCGATGTCGACGCGTGGCGCCACAGTACCGTGAAAAGCTTTCTGATCTCATTAAAGGACTGTTGGTCACCAAGATTATTATACCGTCGACCTCGCCATGGGCCTCGCCGATCGTAATTGTTATCAAGAAGAAAAGCGTTGACATTAGAATGTGCATCGACTATCGGCTGGTAAATCGGTTAACTAAACTTATGGTGTACCCGATGCCGATGATTAATGATTTGTTGGAAGACCTGGATAAGACCTTGTGGTATTGTTCGCTGGATATGGCAAGTGTATTTTGGGTGGTCTCGATGACTGATCGAGCCCGTGAGATTTCCGCATTTGTGACACCGTTTGGTATTTTCGAGTGGAACCGTATGCCGTTCGGTCTGAAGAACGCACCCCAGATCTATCAAAGGTTTATAGACAATGCACTGTACGGACACTTCAAAATCAAGACCGATCGGGACCCTGCCGAAAGTTATGATGTGTTTACAGAGGGTGAACCCGATCGGGAAAGAAGACCGTCCGTTCTAGGGAGGCGGTCGTACATCGACGACATTCTGATACCTGCCTCGTCATGGAACGATCTGTGTGAGAAGGTTGAACGATTGTTGGAGACATGTGACCGCTGGAACCTATCTATCAGCGCCATAAAAATATTTTGGGGTATGTCCAAGGTCTCCTATTTAGGTCATATGGTCTCGAACAATGGTCTAGAGGCTAATCGTAAGGACCTGGATTCGTTAAGCAACCTCCCGTTTCCCAAGTCTCTGAAGGCAATGCAGTCCTTCCTAGGAAGTTTAAACTACTACAGCCTATTCATCGAAGATTTTGCTATCTACGCGGCTGTGTTGTATGAGCTCCGGGAAGTGGACTACCATATGTTGCGCGAAGAAGACCAAGCAACTTTACATGGGGCGCCGACTCTGGTCTTGCTGCAGATTGTCCGCAAGTGGAGGCCGAAGACCATATGAAGCGTGCAAAGTTTGCTTTTGGTATGTTGAAGGCTAAGATGGTGACGGCACCGATTTTGAAGCATTTCGATCCCGAAAAGGTCCCGACCATTATTGTATATGCTAGTCAGTGGGCCATTTTGGCCACTCTAGTACAAGATCATGATGGTGTGTACCATCCGGTCACGTTCACGAGCAGAACGCTGAAGCCAAATGAAGTGAACTATGGAATTGCAGAGAAAGAAGTTCTGGTGTTGCTACAAATTATAGATGTGAGTTACAACCTGCTGGTCGGCCGACCTATAAAGATCCTGTCAAGACGGTCTACTTTGTCCTGGATATTATCAGCCAATGGGATGGACGGACGTCTAGGCAGATGGTCGGCGGTCTTGTCGCAGTGGACCCTCGAGGTCGTTAAGTGCACCAGGGGCGAGGAAGAGATATCGGGCACATTAGCTGCCAGTATCACCCCTCGGTCTGAAGTGGACGAGGCATTAATAGCGATTGCCCCGAGGAAGCAACCTCGGCAGTCAGTTTCAAGACCGCCACCGACCGTCGACTATGATGAAGAGCTCTTGGTCTTAAGTTTTGACGTATCAGCAAGCGTGAAGAAGAAGGTCGGCGCCTATAGTGCCATATTGTGGAAGTTGCCACAATGGTCTATAGTTACAGCCGCTGCCGATTTTACGCCGGATATTACTGTTAACGAGGCGGAGTACCGAGGTCTACTTCTATGTCTGGACCTGCTGTCGTCGCAAGAGAAGGGGCGAGTCATCATATGTGGTGACTCCAACCTAGTGATCATGCAGATCACCGGAGAGATCGACTGCAAGGCTCCATGGCTGAGGTCGTTAAATGATCGGGTAATGAAGGCATTGAAAGACCATCCCAACCACGAGCTGTTGCACGTGAAACGGGACTGGAACAGAAGTGCCGACTACCTCGCGACCAAGGCCATGCAAGACCAGACCGGGGCTACGGTCACCGAGAAGGCCGTTCTGGATGAATTGATGAATATAAACAGGCTCCCCGAGGTGATCGGACCCAAGAACGCTCCGGACCAGGTGCATGTGATGGTCGCGACTAGACCGAATGCTCGGAAGTCCCACCAACCGTTCCCAAAGGAACGGTTGAGTGAATCTGTTGTGCAACGACTAAGGGCAGAACGGATCCTCAAGGCGGAGGACAAAGAAGAATGGATTGTAAATTTGAAGACCTACCTGCGCTGTGAATTGTCTAAGTTGACGAACGGTCAAGCGAAAGAATGTGCCAAGATCGCAGACAGTTACGAAGTGGATGAGGATGGTTTATTATATTACTGCCGCGATGCCGACCAAGACAGTGCAGACCGGGACCGATTGGCGAAATTGGTGATACCTGAGTTGCTGCAGCCGGATGTCCTCCATCACTACCATGTGAGTCTAGAAGGGGGACATCAGGGCATAGTCAGAACGTATCACAAGATCAGGTCCCACTTTCACTGGAGAGGTATTTTCCGAAGTGTACAGAAATATGTGGGTTGTTGTACGGATTGCGAGACCGGAAAGGGTAGACCGGTAATCAAGGGGCGATCGCCCGGAAATATCGAAGCTACCTACCCTTTCCAGGTCATAGCGATGGACCATATACCGTCGCTGCCTAAATCGACATAAGGCAATACTGAGTTGTTGATCTGGGTAGACCTGTTCACCGGTCTAGTTATTGCGAAGGCAAGTGCGTCCCGGTCTGCCGAGCAGATTTCCAAAAGTTACGAAGAATGGGTGTTCCGAAGGTTCGGCGCCAGCGAGTTCATCAGACACGACCGAGAACCTGGTCTCATGGCCGAGGTGTTCCGGTCGTTTAACAATATGCTGGGCCAGAAACAGAGCGCGACGATGGCATATCGTCCGCAAGCGAATGGATCGGCAGAACGTATGGTACAAACTATTACAAGAGCAATCAAGATGTACGTTGCCGATCCAGACCAGCGCGATTGGGACGAATACGCAGAAAGGCTGGTGTTTGCACTCAACTCGTCGACCGATCGGGTCCGAGGAGAAACGCCTTTTTATCTTGCGTATGGATGGGACCCCCGGTCCACTCTTGAAGCCGCGATACCTATTGGCTGCACTCGGACCCGCGATCGTGATGCTCGACGTTAGCGCATGCAGGTCCAGAAACATTACCAGCATGCAAGAGAAATTGTCAACGAAAAGTTACGTCAAGCTACACAGACCGGGCAGACCGGAACAACGACCAGGTCCAACCCCACGGTATAGAACCAGGGGCGAGGCTATGGTTGTACCTAGACCGAGTGAAGGAGGGCTATGCGAAGAAGCTGGCTCACATGTGGCACGGTCCTTTCCGTGTTGCCGAGATGATTGGTGAACACGCTGCCCGTCTAGTAACAACCGGCACGGACTACATGGTCTTCCCGATCGTACATGTGTCCAAGTTAAAACTGGTCCGAGAATTTCCTGATCGTCCCAAAATGCCCTGTCTAGTAGACGAGGCAGAACGGTTTGATTTCGATGAAGCATTACTGCCGGAGGACAGTTGGGAACGACCGCTGGAGAAGGACGAATTTGAAGTGGGAAAGGTCTTAGATGTCCGATCGGTCAAGAAGACCAGGTTTGGCCGGACCCACCGAGAATATCTGGTCCGATGGAAGGACCATGATGAAACAACTTGGATCGATGAGTCCGACCTGAACTGGGGAGCACTACTACGAGAATTTGAACGGGACCGAGTCAGTCGGAACCGTTTCGCAGTGATGCAGACCCATGAAGACCAAGACCAAGACATGCAGTAGCATCGGTCTTCCCGACCGACGTGAAGAGGTGGAAGGTCTTGTGTATTGTGTATTGTGTATTGTGAATATGTGACGAATTGGAATAGTGGAGTGACGAACGTGGATTGTTTTTCGAGATGTAAGTGGAACGGTTGGTGATAACGTGTCTAGTGCAACTCTGGAGAAAGTGGTAGAATTAGCTCAAGTGATTTGATGACCGAACATGTGAAAAAGAACGATGATATATATTAAGTGTTATCTGGTCGACTACTTACGGCCTCACTCGCCATCACCCCACAGACGGCCGACGGTCAACGACGGATGTTTTTCAACTTGGTCCTGGTACTGGTTACGCCAAGGTTCTTGTTGGTCTAGTTGGACCAAAGCATCCTTAAGGTCCAAGACCGGTGTAGTGCACCCAAGACCGGGGTACCATGTGCCACCGTCAGCCAGCAGTCGGGTCCTCTCGACGCGACGCCGCGGCATATGAAGTACAACTGTATATAAGAACACATCGACGTCGCACTCGTGGGCCAGCATCCCGTCCAAAACATAGTGGCACAGGGACTGCCAGGCCTCACCCGCTCTGATCCGACGCCGCTTGCGCTTGTACTGGATGGTCGCCAAGCCAGGGTCTTGCCGAACTCGTTCCGGGGGAAGCACCAGATAGTGGGATGCCTCCCAGATGGCTTGAGCGTGAGTCTTGTTAAAATATTTCACCCGACTCATGAATGCATTGGACCACGGAGTCGAGTGGAAGATGAACCCCAGCTTGGGATGCTCGAAAACCTTCCACGGCTCGTTAGCGTACAAGCAGGAGATCTGTGCCGACTTGATCGATTCCGGCCGCTATTCCGACGCGGCAGGAACTTTCTTCGCCGGCGGGAAAAGCCAATGGTATGTACGAGAGAAAGACCGGGCCAGGAGCTGCTTGGTCAGGGTGGACCGGCGTAAACAACCGATCTTCCCTGGCGACCACGGCAAAGTATCCTCACGCGTTCGTGGCGGAAGTGAAGAACTGTCGATTGCCACGTTGGCCAACAAAGCATCTTTGTGGAGCTTGGACGTCCCAGGCAAGACCGTAGGTGTTGACTTTGTCGACGCATGAGGTGGTGGAACGCCACCATGCGGGCCGGTCTTCTTGGTCTGCTCCGAAGTCGATGCAACTTGAACAAAACTTTCATGTGGACTTGTTCGCGACTTGTTTGGGATGGGGACAGCAAACTCCGAATCACCGGAGTCTTCGCCGGAGTCATCCCAGGACGAGACCTCGGAATACTTGGCACGGTCAGCACCGGCGGTCCAGGGCGCTTGATTTTTGGAGATGTTACTGTCGTCATCCTCGTCCAAGCTTGGGCCCACGAGAAGCTCCTGCGTCTTGGCTCGCTTATGGGGCACCGCACGCTTCCCAACTAGTTCGGGGTCGCACGCTATGCCCCGCGCCCTCGAGCTACCCGGCGCGTCCGCGCGCTTCTTAGATTTGTGCGCAATTTCGGGCTGGAGAATTTCGGCCAATGAACGGCCTTGGTCTTGGTCCCGGTGAAGGTCCACCAAGGCGGCCGACGCAGACCGGTCTACGCTGGAGGCATCAACCGGATGCCGACGAGTACGCAACAGGTCAACCAAGCGCTGATGGCATTCTTTTAATACCGCACGACGACCGTTCGCTGCCTGCGTCCAATCGTTCGACTTGCGTTCACAAGACCGGACCTCCTCGGTCTGGTCTTGAATCGAAATTCGGAGCTCGGTGAGACGCCTCTCGAGATCGTCGCTTTGAATGCTCAACGTGGTCTGGTCAAGCAGGTCTTCCGCTTGCTGCTGTTGGACAAGCACAAGCTGCTCCCGAAGATGAAGCCGATGAGCCTCCAAGCGGGTCAACCTATTGCGCGCGTTTATTAGTCCGGTCAAAATCTGACGCAGCTGGAGGTCATGCGTGTTCGACTGCCGATCGGCGGCAAGCAGGGCATTGATCGCCTTGCTGATGCCAGGAGGTATACGGGCTGGAAGTATACGGGCTGAAGACAAGCGAAGGTTAGAACAGGTCCAAGGTGAAGACCGGACATGCATGCTTACGTTGTGGGGCCTGTTGAGCAATCTGCTCCTGGAGACGTGCGATCTCTTCAAGTGCGTCTTGCAACTGCGCGTCGGTCCCGGTCTGATGCCCTGCCGATGTCTGAGGTGCAGTAGAACGATGGGGGCTGTCAGACCGGACCGACCGGACGGGCGAAGTGCCATGCGATGAAGTGATATGCGAGGTGCCTACAATAACGGTCGTTAAGGAAATACAAGAAGGTCAAGTCCAGCAGTGCAAGTACCTGGAACGGATGAAGAATATGGTTGCTACATGTCGGAAAAGTCTGAATGACCAAGGTTCAACTGAATTTGATGGACGAGGTCAGACCGTTGTCGTTGTGCGACACGGTCTGACTCAGGGGCGGCTGTGGAGAAGCGTGCCCAAAATTTGGCACACTTCTGGTCAAGTTTTGTCAAGGCATTTGGTCTAATTGCGGATTGGTTTAAACAAGGGGGGCTTTTCAGCCTATCAGACTCAAGAAGTGTCAAGAACGCTAGTTTTGGTGAGTCACCCGACTTTGGGTATTTTACATATTTTTGTGTGGGTACATTTAGGGACTATAGGGTAGTAGTATTTTAGTTGTGGTTTTTCCAAGTAAGAGGCTTTTGGTTGTGGTTTTACCTTTTAGGACAGAGGTTACACCTTTAAGTAAGGAAATCTTTTAGCTTTCGGAGAAGTGGCTAAAACCTCTTCTGGTCTTGGTTCACACCACAGCTAGGGGTCGCCGTTCTTCCCTTTTCGTACACTAGTCGCCTCCGCCCGCCGCGGAGTGTTTGGGGGCACAGGGTCGAATTATCCCCTCTCGCCCATTATACCCGGTCTGGACGCGCCGCACGCGCACTTTGGCCCACCGGAAGTCCCTCGACGGGAGTACGATTTGGCGATCTCAACACCTCAACTCAAGTACGTTTGGAACGTGCTATTCAATGGATTGGTCTTGGCGTGGAGATATCGTTTGTGGAGTTTCACGAGCATATTGGGTCTTTACGCGGACATATTGGCTTGTTTTAATATTGGTTGGAAACTAGACCGGTTTTGGTCTTATTTCGTATTGGTCAGGAACTAGACCGGAACGGTCGGTCTACCCTCTATTATTCCGTATTGGTCAGTTCTTGATCGTTTGGACGATCGACCTATTGGAAGTTATCTCTTGGAAGTGTTTTTGGTCTGTTTGTGTCTGGGGTGAAGAGTTCCGCCCCAGAGATACCTACCCAGATCGGTCTTCTATATTCAAGACCGCTTCGATCCAATCTGCGATCCCGATCCACCGAGTGTGTAACTAGCCCATTCCATCGGGTACACAAGGTGAGATGGACACTAAACAATCGGACCAAGTGGTTTCTGATGACGACCGGTCGTCTGCTTGCAGCGGACGATCGGACCAGATCCCGAGTGGTGGTCCGCAAAGTACCCCCTCCGAAAGTTGGAAGGCTGGGCGCGATGGTGGTAGTCAGATTATCGATGCTAATGTTTTCGATTTCGAACTTGACTTCACCACACGTAAGGCTAACCTATCCTCTACGAACGCATTTGATCTTGGATCTGCCGCGATCCCCCGTATTCGTATGGCTGCGACTACGGACCTCAAAGACTTTACTGGCAAGGACTCCGACGAGGAGCAAGCCCGTTCGTGGTTTGGTCGGGTCAAGTCTGCTTTCTTGCGGGATCAGACACCAAAAAAGGAACGGTGTTTGATCTTCAGAGATCTGTTGAAAGGACCGGCTGCGAACTGGATCCAAAAGTTGAGTCAGGATGTCCGATCTGACTGGGATCTGCTATTTTCAGAATTTGAGGGGCAGTACTGCAACTCCGGATTCTCTACCGCCCGCAAATACCATCATATGCAGAAGCGGGGCGACTAGACGCCGATTGAGCACTTGCACCGTTTGAACGTGGCTGCAATTCGCGCCGGGATAGTGATCAAGGAAGGCAACCCGCCGACCGGTGCCGCTATGGAGCACGTGGGTCACTATATTAGTACCCTTGATGACCAAGAGCTGTCAGATCAGCTCACTCTGCTCGCCTAAAGGATGTGACGGAAGTGGAGCAGACATTGCGGACGCTGCAACACTCGCGCAGTATGAGGGCGAAGGTCGCGCTTTGGATCGGGTAGCTACAGATAGAAGACCCAGACCGACCCTGTGAAGAGGCCCTTAACCAGATCTTCCCGTGCTGTCAAGGCGATTGTGACTGAAGACAGCACCGGTTCGGAAGAGTAAAGTAGCGGCCTGTCCAGTAGGGAGTCGGATGAGGACCAGTGCCGCCACGTTTTCATCACGGAACCTTCCCCAAGAACCAGAACGTCACCTAACCGGGCCGATCGGAAGGGCAGGAGCGGTAACAAGTCCGATCCGGACCGACCTCGCAAAATTGTTCTCACTGCGGGTCAATCAAGCACGATGATCGGGGATGCTGGAAGAAGCTGATATGCAAGAAGTGCGAGAGATGCGGCCACCCCACCGATCACTGCCTCTTCGTGTTCAAGTCATGTGGAGATATCCACGAAGCCGGCCAGTGCAAGATCGAAGAGTTCTTCAATCTGATGCGCAAGTGGTATGTGCCGGGTAAGCACGAGGATGCTTCCACTTAACGTTGAGAAGATGTTAAACTAGAACGCTCGCCAGGTTGGAATCTGGATCGAGCCGAGCGATCTACGTTTGGAATCTATGTATATGTCGGCAAGGAGAATAAAACCGACAATACATGTTCTATTCTCAATCGCGTCGATCGGGATCATCCGGTCTACAATCTCACGACCGATGAATATTCCCGATCGAAGGTGGTCATGCAGCTGGATCTGCTGCCTGGGGAGTCTCGCGGATACTGGAAGTATCATGCGCAAGACAAATGGTTCAAGCAGGCGAAAGCCTGTGGTAAGATAAACAACCAGAAGGCAACGATGTTGTTCGACTCTGGGGCCGAAGTCTCAATTATCGACTCCGCCTTTGCTCGTAAGGTCGGATATCGTATAGACGACACCCAGATACAAGAATGCGTCGGAATCGGTGAAAGTTCTTACATGACCGAAGGAAGGACGCGCGTGAAGATCACCCTATCGGGTTCGTTGGTCTACTTCTTCAGCGCTTGGGTTGGTAAGCTGGCCGGTCAGGATGACCTGTTGGCATGTATTTCATGGTGCCGGCAGGTATTCGCCTCGATCTGTCTCATGGAGTGCTTACACTCCCGGATGAGGTCCATATCCAGTTAGCTGATCGGCGGCCCCTATACGGATCGCACACCGATCTGGTCAGGTGGGACCAAGATGTCACCATTCCAGTCGGCCAATCCGCTGATACCCCGGTCGACAAAGGTTTTTGATCAAGGAAGTTATGGGTGACCAGGGGCGATTGGTGGGTGTCGACCTTTGTGAAGAGCGCCGGCCGATATGATTTTGTTCGAGTAACTAATATCTGTGACAAGCCGCTTACACTCGACAACAATTCTATTGTTGGCATGTGGCTGGCGGAAGGGAAAGTGCCAAGAAAGATGGGGTTCGTCTCGATCGGATCGAGACGGTATGTTGAGTGGCAGAACTTGGCATACCAAGCGACCACCGATCTGATCAGCGATGATGGATCGATGGAAGAAGATACCTCACCTATGGTGGAACGACCCATCTATGTATCCCCAAAGAAGATGTTAGTTCGAAGAAAGGCACCGCAGTCACCGGACACGGTGTACCATCAAGCAGATGAGCCAAGGTTCGTCAACGTGGTGGCGTCACAAGAACAGGCGACAGCGGAGCCGGGAATAGAAAAAGGGGAACATGGCATTGCTGGGGTGGATCACGATAGCGCGCCTAAGCAGATCGACGTCGTTGAAGAGCAGCCCGCCTATCGGGAACAGCAGTGTTCAACCGATCAGGACGGTTTGGGTGATATTGCCCCAGAAGACGATCAAGTTTGCATACATGAGGGCGGGGATCAGTACATTCAGGAGCTGGAGAGACAGATGGCAGTCCTCCCTGAAGTGTCTGCCGATCCGCCCGAAGTCACCTTGGACGATATACAAGTAGGTGATCGGGATGTCAACAGTCCCGATCAGATCAATCAGCTTAAGAAGATCATCTGGAAGAGGAAGCATCTGCTGATGGGGAAAGGCAATGACTTACCCCCTGCTGCTCGCGGAGCAATCTGTGACATCGATGATGGTGATGCCAATCCGATCGCCCAGCGATGCCGACGTGTGGCGCCACAGTACCGCGAAAAACTGTCCGATCTTATTAAAGGACTGTTGGCCACCAATATCGTTAAGCCGTCGACCTCGCCGTGGGCCTCACCGATCGTGATTGTGATCAAGAAGAACGGTGTAGACATCAGGTTTTGTATTGATTATCGGTTGGTAAATCGGTTGACCAATCTTATGGTGTACC
>CM047580.1:25977479-25987800 GCA_026184515.1 Peronosclerospora sorghi
ACCAAAACCGGTCTAGTTTCCAACCAATATTAAAACAAGCCAATATGTCCGCGTAAAGACCCAATATGCTCGTGAAACTCCACAAACGATATCTCCACGCCAAGACCAATCCAGTGAATAGCACGTTCCAAACGTACTTGAGTTGAGGTGTTGAGATCGCCAAATCGTACTCCCGTTGAGGTACTGCCGGTGGGCCAAAGTGCGCGTGCGGCGCGTCCAGACCGGGTATAATGGGCGAGAGGGGATAATTCGACCCTCTGCCCCCAAACACTCCGCTGCGGGTGGAGGCGACTAGCGTACGAAAAGGGAAGAACGGCGACCCCTAGCTGTGGTGTGAACCAAGACCAGAAGAGGTTTCAGCCACTTATCCGAAATCTAAAAGATTTCCTTACTTAAAGGTATAACCTCTGTCCTAAAAGGTAAAACCACAACTAAAATACTACTACCCTATAGTCCCTAAATGTACCCCCACAAAAATATGTAAAATACCCAAAGTCGGGTGACTCACCAAAACTTGCGTCCTTGACACTTCTTGAGTCTGATAGGCTGAAAAGACCCCCTTGTTTAAACCAATCCGAAATTAGACCAAATGCCTTGACAAAACTTGACCAGAAGTGTGCCAAATTTTGGACACGCTTCTCCACAAAGGCCTTGACAAAACTTGACCAGAAGTGTGCCAAATTTGGGCACGCTTCTCCACAAAAGCGTGCACAGTTTGCCTTTGGTATGTTGAAGGTTAAGATGGCGACGGCAATGATTCTCAAGCATTTCGCTCCCGAAAAAGTGCCGACCATTATTGTATATGCCAGTAAGTGGGCTATCTCAGCCACTTTAGTGCACGATCACGATGGTGTGTATCATCCAGTCACGTTAACGAGCCGGACGATAAAACCAAATGAAGTGAACTATGGAATTGTCGAGAAAGAAGTTCTGGCGTTGCTACGAATTCTGGATTTGTGTTACAACCTGCTGGTCGGCCGACCTATAAAGGTCCTTTCAAGACGGTCTACTTTGGCCTGGCTATTATCAGCCAATGGGATGGACGGACGTCTAGGCAGATGGTCGGCGGTCTTGTCGCAGTGGAACCTCGAGGTCGTTAAGTGCACCAGGGGCGAGGAAGAGATATTGGGCACATTAGCTGCCAGTATCACCCCTCGGTCTGAAGTGGACGAGGCATTGATAGCGATTGCCCCGAGGAAGCAACCTCGGCAGTCAGTTTCGAGACCTCCACCGACCGTCGACCATGACGAAGAGCTCTTGGTCTTAAGTTTTGACGGATCAGCAAGCGTGAAGAAGAAGGTCGGCGCCTATAGTGCCATATTGTGGAAGTTGCCACAAAGGTCTATAGTTGTAGCCGCTGCCGATTTCACGACGGATATTACGGTTAACGAGGCGGAGTACCGAGGTCTACTTCTATGTCTGGACCTGCTGTCGTCGCAAGAGAAGGGGCGAGTCATCATATGTGGTGACTCCAACCTAGTGATCAGGCAGATCACCGGAGAGATCGACTGCAAGGCTCCACGACTACGGACGCTAAATGATCGAGTAATGAAGGCATTGAAGGACCACCCCAACCACGAGCTATTGCACGTGAAACGGGACTGGAACAGAAGCGCCGACTACCTCGCGACCAAGGCCATGCAAGACCAGACCGGGGATACGATCACCTAGAAGGTCGTTCTGGATGAATTGATGAATATAAACAGGCTCCCCGAGGTGATCGGACCCAAGAACGCCCCAGTCCAGGTGCATGTGATAGTCGCGACCATATCGAAAGCTCAGAAGTCTCGCCGACCGTTCCCGAAGGAAAGTTTGAACGAATACGCAGTGCAACAGTTAAGGATGGAACGGATCCTCAAGGCGCAGGACGAAGAAGAATGGATTATGAACCTGAGGACCTACCTGCGTGTTGAACTGTCCAAATTGACGAACGATCAAGCGAAAGAGTGCATCAAGATCGGGATAGCTACGAAGTGGATGATAATGGATTATTGTATTACTGCCGCGATGCCGACCAAGACAGTGCAGACCGGGACCGACTGGCGAAATTAGTGATCCCCGAGTTGCTCCAGCCGGATGTCCTTCATCACTACCATGTGAGTCTAGAAGGGGGACATCAGGGCATAGACAGGACCTATCACAAGATCAGGTCCCACTTTCACTGGAGAGGTCTTTTCCGTAGTGTGCGGAAATATGTGGGCTGTTGCACGGATTGCGACACCGGAAAGGGTAGACCGGTAATCAAGGGGCGATAGCCCGGAAATATCGAAGCTACCTACCCTTTCCAGGTCATAGCGATGGACCATATACCGTCGCTGCCTAAATCGACATATGGCAATACTGAGTTGTTGATCTGGGTAGACCTGTTCACCGGTCTAGTTATTGCGAAGGCAAGTGCTTCCCGGTCTGCCGAGCAGATCGCCCAGAGCTACGAAGAATGTGTGTTCCGAAGATTCGGCGCCAGCGAGGTCATCAGGAACGATTGGGAACCCGGTTTTATGGCCGAGGTGTTCCGGTCGTTCAATAACATGCTGGGCCAGAAACAGAGTGCGACTATGGCATATCGTCCGCAAGCAAATGGATCGGCGGAACGCATGGTGCAGACCATAACGAGGGCGATCAAGATGTACGTTGCTGATCCAGACCAGCGCGATTGGGACGAGTATGCAGAAAGGCTGGTGTTTGCACTCAACTCGTCGACCGATCGGGTCCGAGGAGAAACGCCTTTTTATCTTGCGTATGGATGGGACCCTCGGTCGACATTGGAAGTTGCGATACCTATCGGTTGCACCCGGACCCGTGATCGCGATGCTCGACGCTGGCGCATGCAGGTACAGAAACACTACCAGCATGCAAAAGAAGTCGTCAACAAAAAGCTGCGTCAGGCCACACAAGACCGGGCAGACCGGACCAATGACCAGGTCCGACCCCACGGTATAGAACCAGGGGCGAGGGTATGGATATACCTAGACCGAGTGAAAGAGGGCTATGCGAAGAAGCTGGCTCACATGTGGCACGGCACTTTCCGTGTTGCCGAGTTGATCGGTGAGCACGCTGCCCGTCTAGTAACAACTGGTACAGATTACAAGGTCTTTCCGATTGTGCACGTGTCCAAGTTGAAGCTGGTCCGAGAATTTTCTGATCGACCCAAAACTCCCTGTCTGGTAGACGAAGAAAAAAGATTTGATTTCGATGAAGCGTTACTGCCGGAGGACAGTTGGGAACGACCATTAGAGGAAGACGAGTTTGAAGTGGAGAAGGTCTTGGATGTTCGTTCGACCAAGAAGACCAGGTTCGGTCCGCCTCACCGAGAGTACCTGGTCCGATGGAAGGACCATGATGAATCAACTTGGGTCGACGAGCTCGACTTGAATTGTGGGGCTCTTCTACGAGAGTTCGAACGAGAACGAGTCAGTCGTAATCGCTTCGCAGTGATTCAGACCCGTGAAGACCAAGTCCAAGACACGCAGTAGCATCGGTCGGTCTAGACCGGTGTGAAGATGTGGAAGGTCCGCAGTTGATGTGAAATTGTGATGAGCTGTGACAAATTGGAGTAGCGGAATGACTAATGTGATGACTATTTTTCGTGATGGGGGTGGAACTGTTTACGATAACGTGTTCGGTGCAACTCTGAAAAAGTAGTGAAATTAGTTCAAGTGATTTGATAATCAGACATATGAAGAAGAAATGATGACATGTATTACGAGCTATCTGGTCGACTACCTTCGACTTCACTTGCTATCGCCCCACAGACGGCCGCTGACCATCGACGGATGATTCTCTACTTGATCCTGAAACTGTTTACGCCATGGGTCCTTCCGGTCAAGCTGGACCAAAGCATCCTTGAGGTCCACGACCGGCTCAGCGCAATCAAGACCAGGGTACCATGTGCCGTCGTCGTCCAGCAGTCTGGTCTTCTCAACGCGACGCCTTGGCATGTGGAGGAACACCGGGTACAAGAGCACGTCGACGTCACACTCGCGAGCTCGCATCCCGTCCAAAATGTACTGGCACAGGGATTGCCAAGCCTCGCCCTCTCGAATTCGACGTCGCTTGCGCTTGCTCTGGAACGTCGCCAGGCCCGGATCTTGTCGCACCCGGTCGGGAGGAAGCACCAAGTAGTGGGATGCTTCCCAAATTGCTTGGCCGTGGATCCTGTTGAAATTCTTCACCCGGCCTAGCAAAGTGTCGATCCATGGAGTCAAGTGGAACACAAGTCCTATCTTGGAGTGGTCGAAGATTTTCCATGGTTCATCGCCGTACAGGCGGGAGATCTGCGCCGACGTAATCAGGTCCGCCCTCCATGCAGACGTGGCAGGGATTTTGTTGGCCGGTGGAAAAAGCCAGGAGTCCGGACGAGAGAAAGACCGGACCAGAAGCTGCTTGGTCAGGGTAGACCGTCGCAAACAGCCCATTTGCCCCGACGACCACGGCCAAGTGACTTCAAACGTCCGTGGCGGAAGGGAGCTGGTATCAACCGCCATGTTCTTCAATAAGGCGTACTTAGGAAGCCCGGATGTCCCGGGGAGAACCTAAGGCGCCAGCGTCACGGATGTTGATACTGGTGCAGCGTCACTTGGCAGACCGGTCTTCTGCTCTGACCCCACTGTCGACGCCACTTGGACGAAACTGTCACGCAAATTCGTTTGTGATTTGGACTGGATGGGGATCATGAACTCGGAATCGCCAGACCCTTCGCTGGAGTCCTCCTCAGACGAGACCCCTGTGTGCTGGATGCGACTTGCAGTACGGCGCGAGGGCGCTCGACTTTCCGAGAGGTTGTAGATGCCGTCCATTTCCGAGTCCGAGTCCATGAGAAACGCCTGTGTCTTGGCTCTCTTATGGGACACTGCACGCTTCCCCCCGATTCCGGGTCCGTGTGCAGTGCCCCGCGCTCTCGAGCTACCCGGCGCGTCCGTGTGGAGAAGCGTGCCCAAAATTTGGCACAGTTCTGGTCAAGTTTTGTCAAGGCATTTGGTCTAATTTCGGACTGGTTTAAACAAGGGGGGCTTTTCAGCCTATCAGACTCAAGAAGTGTCAAGAACGCAAGTTTTGGTGAGTCACCCGACTTTGGGTATTTTACATATTTTTGTGGGGGTACATTTAGGGACTATAGGGTAGTAGTATTTTAGTTGTGGTTTTACCTTTTAGGACAGAGGTTATACCTTTAAGTAAGGAAATCTTTTAGCTTTCGGATAAGTGGCTGAAACCTCTTCTGGTCTTGGTTCACACCACAGCGAGGTGTCGCCGTTCTTTCCTTTTCGTACACTAGTCGCCTCCGCCCGCCGCGGAGTGTTTGGGGGCAGAGGGTCGAATTATCCCCTCTCGCCCATTATACCCGGTCTGGACGCGCCACACGCGCATTTGGCCAGCCGGAAGTCCCTCGACGGGAGCACGCATTGGTCGACTTCCTTAAGTTTAAGTCACGTACGTTTGGAACGTACTAACAAGTGGGTTGGTCTTTACGTGGAGATATCGTTTGTAGAATTCACGAGCATATTGGATCTTTACGTGGACATATTGGCTCATTGTAACATTGGTTGGAGTTTAGACCGGTTTTGGTCTTCTCTCATATTGGTCATGAGCTACACCGGTTGATTGGTCTACCCTCTATTATTTCGTATTGGTCAGGTCTAGATCGTTTGGACGATCGACCTATTGGAATTTATCTTTTGGAAATGTTTCTGGTCTGTACGTACCTGGGGTGAAGAGTTCCGCCCCAGGTACACCTACCCAGCACGGTCTCCGATATCCAAGACAGAATCAGATCGATCTGCGATCCCGATCCACCGAGTGTGTAACTAGCCCATTCCATCGGGTACACAAGGTGAGATGAACTTAAGTGAATCGGACCAAGTGTCTTTGGATGGTGACCGGTAGTCTGCCAGCAGCGGACGATCGGACCAGATTTCGAATGGAGGTCCGCGGGGTTCCCCCCCCCGTAAGTTGGAAGGCTGGGAACGATGGTGGTGGTCAGGTTGTCGATACAAATGTACTCGATTTCGAACTTGACTCCACCACATACTCACCAGTAGCGGCACTGAACTCGATTCGGATTCTGCTGGCGCTCTGCTGTCAGCTCGGCTACATCGTCCACCAATGTGACGTCGAGACTGAATTTCTCCACAGTTACTAAAAGAGAAGATCCTTATGCGTGTACCTGAAGGCATGGACCACAACGAAGACCAAGTTTGTGAACTCAAGCGGAGCCTTTATGGACTCAAGCAGTCGTCTGCTGTGTGGTACCACACGATCACCAAGATCTTCACCCAAATTGGGGACACAGCGTGTGAGAGTGATCCGTGCATCTTCTACAAGAGAGTGGGGGACGATTACATCTACATCATCCTGTATGTTGATGACCTGTTGATCGCGGCCAAGGATGAGAAGCACATTGCGAAGGTGAAGGACCAATTGAAGCAGCACTTCAAGATGAAGGACCTGGGTCCATCAAAGTACGTGATTGGGATGGAGATCAACCACGACATGGAGAAGCGAGTGATGACCATCAAGCAGTAGCAGTTTATTCAACGCTTGGTCTAGAAGTACAACCAAACGGACGCGTACCCGGTGGTGAACCCATGTGACAAGGGGCAGTTGATGACCAAGACTGACACTGAGCCATCACCATCGGAGCAAGAGCGAATGTCGCGACGTCCATTCCAATCTCTCATTGGATCCCTCCAGTATCTCGCAATGGGCACTCGTCTTGATATCGCGTTTGCAGTCAGCTACTTGAGTCGATTCTCTGAGAAGCCACGCGAGGTCCATTGGAACGCTGCTATTCGCATCGTGCGTTACCTGAAGGGCACGATGGACTTGGACATTACGTACAAGGGCAACAGTGAACCTGTGACGTTCTCGGCGTGGAGTGACGCGGACTGGGCAAGCGACGTCCTGACACGTCGATCAACCAGTGGTGTCATGCTGACGATGAATGGAGGTCCCATTGTATTTAAGTAGAAGCTGCAGCGTACGGTGGCACTCAGTACTGCGGAGGCTGAGTACGCGCGCCGCGATCTCCGTGTGTACGCAAGAGATGATTTGGGCCAGGACGCTACTGGAAGAGCTTGGCCACCCTCAACCAGGACCGACGACGCTCCACACGGACAACAAGAGTGCTATCGCTATCGCTTAGAACGTTGGCTACAGCGATCGAGCAAAGCACGTGAATATCCGGTACCACTTTGTCCGCAGCCACCTCACTGACAAGGCCATTGAACTCGTGTACGTGAGGTCAGCATCGCATCGAGCAGACTTCCTCACGAATCCGATCGAAGGCAAGACATTCCAGCGCCTAGTGTCGGCGTGCGGTCTCAAATCCACGAGTTGAGAGGAGAGTGTTGCAGTTGCTGCGCCTGTATCTTGCGAGTGTCAACTCGCTGATGAGACTGACGTCAGTGAGGAAACCGCGTCCATATGGAAGACGCGCGCTCTCGCTGATACGGACAGTTGAATCAGCACAGTCATTGGGAGCTGTGCAGTGCATGGCTATTGTAATCGAACGTCGTTCGAGAACTCCAGCTATGGGGTTGTGTATGTGTGTGAACACCAACTTGCTTGGTGCTTCCAGAACCTTCGAACTAGAGCTCTGTGGACCGTACTACAGCAGTCTAGGTAGTGTGATGAGAGGGAGCTGCTCACAGTTCTCGCGGACTCTAACTGAATAGACTCACTTTCCAATATACTCGCTAACTAACAAGCCAATCAAAGCCTCATCTGCTCAACCTCTACTCTGCCTAGCAATAACTTAGACTAACCATGGCCGACACAATAGCAAGGAACTTCATACCGTTGATTTTTCAAGTCGACTCAAATGCGTCTATTCCTCTGTAGGAGCCGTTAGTCCATCAATGTACTCCAGCCGACCTTTTATGACCAACTTTATGCGTGCGTTAAACTCCCATACGGAGTAACTACTATCTTTGCAGAGTATCAGACAAAGCATAGCGCTTAACTTCATAACCTGTTGAATTTATGGAGACTGAAGAAGCTTGTGAACACTAATGAATAAATGATCTGATTGCTTAGCATGTCTGTTCCTAGTTCGTAATTACGTATTTTCCATATGTTATTTATGGAACCCGTTATGGTGTACCTTTGCACATTTTTCCATCGTACCGCCCACAGTGTACCTATGTGAAAATACGAACAATGATTAATAAATATGTAGCTTGTGTTTCC
Source organism: Peronosclerospora sorghi (assembly GCA_026184515.1). Classification (NCBI taxonomy): domain Eukaryota; phylum Oomycota; class Peronosporomycetes; order Peronosporales; family Peronosporaceae; genus Peronosclerospora; species Peronosclerospora sorghi. Next base: position 25,985,664 of record CM047580.1, read on the forward strand.
GAACGAGAATAGTTTTCTTGCTTAAAAGCAACTGTCGGTACATCAATTTTCTTGGTCAACAGGTGGTTACACCATTTCAATTTGAATTAGCGCCAAAAAAGGCATCTTTCCTTAAATTAATTTATGATGCGCGTGGCTTATTGATTTATCATGCGTGGCATATAGAATACACAAAAATGCTTTTGCTTTGGCATTGAAATACAGAATCAGCGTATGCGTACTGAATACGCAAAAAAGGCTTTTTCTTGAACATTGAAATGGTGTATCAGAAAGATGTTCATTTGGTCTGTGCATTCAGATAAGGAGTTATTGTCCTGTGTACATATGTTTTAAATTACATCCAATTTGTAACAAATCTTTAGCTTGTGAACAACACCAGTGTCGGAAATTGACACGACTTGGGGGAACGTGTGAACTTCCTAAATGGCAGTTCAGATCGTTAGAGTCTGACTGCCATTGGGATGTAGATTTTCTTGAAAGAAGGGAGCCTACCTGATCAGAGTAGGGGTGCACGAGGGCAGGATGTAAATAGACTTAAACGGTAAAAGATATACTGAATATAAAATAGAATAGTACCTAAGAACCTAACCTAAAACTTAATAATAGATAAAATCCTAAAGTACCAATGATGCAATAAATGCAAAAATACAAAAATGGCCACAATGATCGCGCACAACTTGAAATTTGTATGCAGCTTGCACACGCGCATCTTGACAACATTTCAACACTCCTTCCGTGAGCATCGTGCCAATCCATACGTAACTCATCATCATTAGCCCAATCCAATCTTTCTGCGTAAGCGTGAGACTCGCACTGCACACAGTGGCTTCGTCAGAAGGTCTGCGATCTTGTCATCACTGGCCACGTGCAGCGGTCTCACCGCTTCGCGCTTGACGTAGTCCTTCAGAAACTTGAGCTTCACGTCCACATGCTTTGACGCCGCACCACTTGCTTCGTCTTCCAACTGTTGTCTTGCTTCTTGGTTATCCATACGTAATATAATCGGCATTTCAACTTGTACTCCAATCTCACCAAGTAGCTACTTCAAACCTAGCACTTCCTTACCACCGACGGCTGCTGCAACGAACTCTGCCTCTGCAGTTGACAACGCGACTGTACCTGCTTCTTACACGTCCAACCAACAACCATTCCATTTAGAAACACCACACATCCACTGACACTTTTCCGTCCTGCTTGTCTCCGGCAAAATCTGCATCCGTATACCCCACTAATTGCAAACTTGTTTCATCTCTTGACTTGCATTCCAACCGTAATTTCAGCTCCTTCGAACCCTTCAAGTAGCGTAATATCTTCTTCACCGCCTTGTAATCACCTTGAGTAGGTGCGTGCATGCGTCTCGTGACCTTGTGCACCGCAAATGATATGTCCGGCCTTGTGCATCTTGAGATCCATGGTAGGCTCCCTGCTATCGACTGGAACATTTTCTGCGTCGGTACTCCAGCCACCGCATCCTTGGGTAAAGGTTTGTCGTCATCTGTTTCATCGCTTGTGCTCGTAATTGGTAATTGCACAGAATTCGCGTGTTCCATCTTGTACTTGGTTAATAGTTCATCTATCGTCGCCTCTTGATCCATCGTGTATCCTTCTTCTTGGTTTCCGCCAATCCTTATGCCTAAACGCTTCTCCACTGTACCGAGATCCTTTAACTCCAGCACCTGCATTGCCTTGAAAAATCTGTCCGCCAACTCGACCTTGGTACCTGTAACTAACAAGTCATCCACATAAGCTCCAACAATAATGTCGTAAAGCGGACTTTTTATTAGGCTAAAATAGGGCCTAATGCTGGACATTTGATTAGGCCCATAGGGGGCCTAATATTATGACTAATATTAGGACCTAAATTAGGGGCCTGATAGTGGACGCAGATAGTGGATACAGTAGTACATAATTAGGTACCGCCATGTGTACCACGTTGGGTACAGTAGTACGTACCACCGTGGTGTACATAGACAGGATATAGAAGGGACAAGGAAGATGTGCTGATTACTTATAGGTACGCGGCGAACACCAGCGAACAAACAAGGAACAAGCGGAAAAATCACGTCGACTGATGGACGGAAGGCGTTCCGAATGGACGATGCGGATTGGTTGAAAGTAGGAACAGGGTAGATCTAAG
>CM047580.1:25987810-26003353 GCA_026184515.1 Peronosclerospora sorghi
CCTCTACGTCCCGGGCGGGAGCACTTAGTGCATTTTTTGGCCCACCGGCAGACGTAGAGTGTTGGAAACTCACTCCACAACTCCGCCCGCAGTGTCTGCGGTTCTTCGTGTAAAGGTTTTTGGTTTTGGGAACGTGACCTAGCAGTGCTCTCACCTCTTCCCCGTGAAATTAACGTTTGGCCCCTAGAGTTCGACTGCTTTAAGCGCCCCACGGGAACTATAGGTGGATTTTAATATAAAATACCTATTCCTCGTATATTCTAGGCTAGGAGCGCATTGATTTGGGCGTTCCTTAGCTGTTTGACGGCTTAGAGGCTCCGCGATCAGGCAGTGAAGACTTCCGCTGCCTGATCAAGTACCCCCCCCTACCGATCAACACCTGAACGACACTTTTTGCAAATCGTGATCGTGATCGCTGATCACAAATCGCGCGAACTGCTACTTGAACGACTTCCGGTGCTTGATCAAGTCTGATCAAGGTATATTACGACTGGGCAGCAGCTTTTAGCCCCTGATCGAGCCTTTCAGTACCTGATCGCACTTGCGATCAAGACCTGATCCCACTTGCGATCAAGACAGAATATTGTTGATCGACGGTTATTAACGTCAGCCAAATCCTTATCGCGCCTGATCACGACCGATTGGATTCGTTTCAGCGCCTGATCGCATCGGACTGCCGCCTGATCGCACTTGCGATCAAGACGGAATACTGCTGATCGTCGGTTATTAGCATCAGCCCAAACTTGATCAAGCCTGATCACGGTTAATTGACGTGGTTTAAGCACCTGATCGCACGTTATCAAGCCTGATCGCATCGGTTGTATCGTCACAAGTTAGTTAATTCAATCTTGCACCAAGAATTCGCTGTGCGCTGTCCCCGCCACCTGAGGAGCGACCCACGCCTAGCCGTCGGGTACACAAGGTGAGCAAGAACACAAGCAGTCGAAGACATCCGGAGGCCCCCCTTCGTTAGTCGGCAGTCTGGGCGCCGTGGTACCGCCTGATCAAGTCTCAAAAACTTCGATCAGCCGCTCCACCACAATAACAATACCTTCAGCATCCTTCTTGGAGAATATGCACGTATCAGTCATGCACTGCTCGAACTTCAAATCACATAATGTCTTGCGTAACAACTCATACCACATACGCCCTGCTTGCTTTAATCCATACAAATTCCTTTTCAAGCGTAAAGCTAGTCCTTTGGTTGATTCCACTTCGAAACTCTGCAACACTTCATCTTGGATCTTCATATCTTGAGTTATCTTGAGAAAATCTCGAAATTTTGCTCTGCATGCGCCTTTGGATATGCTCTCGGCACATCACCGTGCCGTGCTGGCACATTCCACACTTGAGCCATCGCTAACACCACTTTCACGTTGCTGAGATCCATCACTGTAGAAAACGTGAAAACAAAATCTCTTCCATAAATATGCTTATTTCCGCGCGCTACCAGACGCGCCTTGTATCGCTCGATCGCTCCATCAGCCTTGATCTTGGTCTTATATACCCACTTAGTTGGTATTGCCCTGTTACTAGGACACGTGACAACTTTCCATGTGTCCATCTCCTCCAACGCTGGTACTCTGCGTCTTCAGCTTCCTTCTGTGGTGGAGCGGCTGATCAAAGTTTCTTGACGCTTGATCATGCGGTACCACGGCGCCCTGACTACCGACTAACGAAGGGGGTCTTTCGGTTGTCCTTGACTGCTTGTGTTTCTGCTCACCTTGTGTACCCGACGGCTTAGGCGTGGGTCGCTCTACAGGTGGCGGGGATGTAAACACGGCAATTCTTTGATGCAAGATTGGGGAACTTGTAATGAGTTGATTGACGTGCTGATCAGACATGATCCGGTGTAATCGAGCTCGAATCAGGTGCGAACAGGCTTGATCAGCAGTGATCAGGCTTGGGAAGGCACCGAAAGTCGTTGATCAGCTGTGATAAGACTTGATCATGCTTAATCAGGCACTAAAAGTAGTTGAACAGCTGAGATCCAACTTGATCAGGCTTGATCAGGCACCAAAAGTAGTTGATCAGCTGTGATCAGACTTGATCAGGCTTGATCAGGCACCAAAAGTAGTTGATCAGCGGCGATAAGACTTGATCAGGCACCAAACGTAGTTGATCAGCGGTGATCAGACTTGATCAGGTGCCAAAAGTCGCTCTGGTACAAGTTGGTGCGATCTGCGAGCTGTTGATCGCGGGTCACGAGTTGCAGAGTGTCAACCAGGTGTTGATTGGTAAGGGGGTACTTGATCAGGCAGCGGAAGTCTTCACTGCCCGATCACAGAGCCTCTGAGTCTTTAAACAGCTAAAGGAACACCCAAATATCTGTATTCGTAGCCTAGACCTACGAGGGGGGGGTAAATTTCGCTTAATCCACCTAGAGTTCCCGTGGGGCGCTTACAGCAGCCGAACTCTAGGGGCCAAACGCGAACCAAACGTGGAGAGGTGAGAGCACTGCTCAATCACACTCTCAAAACCAAAAAAGCCTTTACTGAAGAACCACTGACACAGCGCGCGGAGCTGCGGAGTGAGTTCTCAACACTCTACGTCTGGCGGTGGGCCAAAAATGCACAAAGTGCTCCCGCCCGGGACGTAGAGGTGTATACTAACAAGGGAGGCGCAAAGGTGCCGTCCCTGTAGGGTCCAAAGGGGTTGAACGCAAAAGGAGAACTTTATTATTGCTTAAATCCTAAGAACTACCAATTTCCTAATATCCACCAATCAGAAGTACCCGTTCCAGCGTCCTCCGTCGACCAGTCGACCTGATTTGTCCGTCGTCCGTCGCTGCTCGTCGATGTTCGCTGAGTACCTGTACGTAATCTTCCCATCTTCCTATGCCCTGTCTATGTCCTGACTATGTGCACCATGGTTGTACACGCGACTGTATACGCCGTGGTACAAACAATCCTATACGATTACGTACCGATTTTGACCGTAATCGCCCCCCCTAAATTAGGCCCTATAATAAGGCCCTATAATAAGGCCCGTTATTGGGCCCAATTATAACACGCTTTACGACAGCCGCCCCTGATCCTCGTCCCAGCCGTACAGCGGTTGGGGCGAGGGTCGATCATTCCGTTTGATATCGTGGATCATGTTACCGTTGGTCGGCTTGTCCACCATGACGTCATCGGCCAGATGATAATCACCCATCAATCTGCCTGTCCCTTCTCCCGCCGATCAGGTTCCGTTCTATCAGGCTGTTACCGTTAGTAGTACGCCCCTCGCGATCCAGCGATCACCCTTCACCAACCGTTTCATCTGCGATCAAGCTGTCTCGATCAGGCATTTCTGCATTTCCATCATGCAAGCGATAACGGACGGCACCCCGGAAAACACCACCGACACGCCTGCCCTGGATCGGACCGCAGCCGATCAGGCGATCGCTGCTATCAATCGGGCTTACAGTTTGCAAGAGGCCCTACACGCGCGTGATGATCAGATCACCACGTTATCTGACTCGCTCGCGGTGAGTGAAGACACTGTCGCGATGCTTCGGCAGCAGCTCGCTCGTGCCAAACGCGCCGTGGTGGAGCGAGATGTCGCGATCAAGCGGGACGCCTTCGAACAGCTCAAGCCATTGCGTGATTTCGTCGAAACCACCGTCAATGATCTCCAGACCAAGTTTGAGACCATTGAAAGCGCTATGGCCGATCAAGAAAAGCTCATGGTCGATCAACGCGCACAGATCCGGGATCTGGAAGGCCGTCATGCCCGTGATAGGTATCTGCGATCGGTGCATGAAGACACCATCGCTGATCAAACACGGGAGCTGGATCAACTTCAACAGCGCCTAGCCAAGTTACAAGAAGAACGCTATCGGGTTGCCTCTGGAAGTCAGCGCTTGTTCAAACAGGTGCTCAGGCTCACCGCCGAGGTTGATAGGCGCAAACACCAGTATAATCGCCTTCGAAAGAAAAACAAATCCAATTTCCTGAAGATGAACGAGTATACTTCCATCATGGCCCAGGCGCAGGAACTATCCGATCGGGTCAAGGGAGTGTCTGACCTCCAAATAGAGCTGGACGATCTGCACGCCGCGTATTCTCAGCTGGAGAACGAACATTCCGCCATGCAATGCCGCTTCGACCAAGTTTCCGTAGAACGTGACACGTTGCGCCATCAAGTGCAGGAGGTTCAGGGCGAAGTCACACAGTTACGCTCGTTCCACTCGGACCTACAGTCTCAGTTGACCGGTATGTCGTTGCGGATGCAGATCACACCAGTTATCCGCACTCCTTCGACGGGTTCCGATCAAGCTACACCGCCAGCTGGCCTTACCGCCTCTCCTGACGGCTCGATCAGCCGCGCCGCCCTTTCGCCTAAATAGCGTACTCGGCGTTCTCGATCCTCCTCGCGGTTGAAGCGGCCACGCCTCCTTTCTCCTATTTCGGAGGCGAAGACGGAAGACGATGATCCCCCAAGTCCTGGTCAGGACGATGAAGGCGGATTTCCTGGTCCGATCTCTTCTATTTATTCCACTCCTAAAATTAGCGAGTTCGGGAGCGAGGATCTACCTGATCAAGTCACTGCCGTGTCTCTTTTTCCGCGTATGGGTGATTTCCGGAAGTTGATCGCGGTATCTGATGACGCCAGTGACGCCGACATCCTGCCGTGGACTCCGGATCTGCTTGGTGGGTTTGATCTGCGTAACGTCAAGGCCCAGGTCGTCTTTGACTACTTGACCCGCCCCTCAGGATGGTCGTTCCCGGCTGCCGTGCACGCCCCTCCGGCTGATTCATGGTCCGGTCATTTGATCACCTAACCGGAAGTGGAGCTGCTGTATTCTCAATGCCCTTGGGGCGTTTTCATGACCATGTTGCCGCCCCTTTCTTTTCGTTCAGTCGGCTGGTTTGCCGACTTCGAGACAAAGTACCGGTCGCTTCTCGAACATCACGCGCTGGCGATCTGGGAGTCGACGCATTATCTCCCTATCGCTAAAGGCCTTCGCGAGACGGATGACTTCTTCCGGAATTACTACAACATTCTCCGCCAACGCAGAAGTCGTGCCGGAGCGACCTGGAAGAGGGTCGTGGATTTCGTCCTGCGGGGGATGATCGACGGAAGATGTGATCTCGACATTTTCCCGGACCCGTCGATCACCCATTGTGCTCGCAACCGTCCTTTGAAGTATGCCCAGGCCGATGATGGGGCGTGGTACCCAGTGTTCCTCTCGGACCCGCCACCCCGGACCTTATTGGACGCTTTGAAGGAGGTTGATACCTTTGCACCTTGGCGGGTTCAATATCGTTCCTCCCCTGAAAACCACCCTGGCGGTAAAATCCCTCGGATTCGTCGCAAGTTCTTTGAGTCTAGTTAATCAGTTGATCGTTCCGCCCTTAATCAATAAGCAATCTTGATCATGCCATTTCCACTGTGCTTCTTTACTTCCCCATGCATGATATAAACCGGTATTCTGTCGTCTTATCTTTCGTTACTCCATCACCTTGTCTCGCAATATCCATCGTAAACACATCACCTCAATCTATTCATAGCTTCTTCATCCATTGTGAGTTTCGTCAATCATCTTTCTTCAATCGGTAATTCTTCGATCGTAATTCATGACCAGTCTGCCGATCACGCATTAGTTGGACTCTTCGTCTACTCGCATCACGTCAAACCGATGTCTGTTGATCTTTTTCCTCTCGAAGTCCTTGATCAGAGCATCACAGTTTAAGTCTGCCTCGTCTACCCACGACGGCTCAGCATAACCTTTCCAGTAAACTTGATATTCTCGTAACGTTCTTCCATATCTAGTCTTTCAACCTGATCGGACATCGGTGATACGATCAACTTCAAATTCATCTGGATCTAGCGTCCTTTATCAGCTTTCCTCAGGTAACAAAGCTTCATCGAATTCAAAACGATCCCAGCTGTTAGTGCCGTAGTAGGGCGATCTGGAAATTCCTTGACCAATTTCAACTTGGACAGATTCACTACTGGGAACATACGATAGTCGGTGCCAGCCGTAACCAGTCTCGCCGCATGCTTACCGATTACCTCATCGACTCTGAAGGGTCCATGCCACATGTGCGCCAGTTTCTTCGCGAACCCTTCTTTCACCCGATCAAGGTATAACCAGACCCTTGATCCAGCTTCGATCTTGTGTGGTGTCACTTGATCATTGTGCTTTTCAGCTCGCTCATCCATCGCTTGATGCAATCGAGCGCTCACTTTATCACAGGCGTAACGATAGTCCTTTTGCAGCTTATATCTCCACCGGTCAGCATCCCGGTCTTTACGCCGAATTCCACCCAGTTGCAATGTCGATTCCAACGACGATCGTGGGTCCCACCCATAAGCCAAATAAAATGGTGTTTCACCACGAATACGATAGGGGGTTGAGTTCAGCGCGAATACCAGCCGCTCTGCATACAAGCTCCAATCTTTCTGGCCGGCATCTGCTACATACATCTTGATTGCTCGCGTGATCGTATGCACCGTCCTCTCCACCTTACCATTTGCCTGTGGACGGTATGACATAGTGGCACTCTGACGTTGTCCCACGATTTTATTGAACGCGCGAAATACTTACGACATAAAACCTGGTTCACGATCGTGCCGGATCACTTAGCTAGCCCCGAATCGTCGAAACACACACTATTCATAATTTTCGGCAACTTTCTGCGCTGTGCGAGACGATCCAGCTTTCGCGATCACCATACCCGTGAACATATCCGTCCAAATCAGCAGTTCAGTATGTCCATCCGTCGATCAGGGTAGTAACGGGATATGATCCATGGCTATCACTTGAAATGGGTACGTAGCCTCGATATTCCCCGGCGACATGCCCTTGATCGTAGGTTTGCCTTTCCCCGTCTCGCAATCTACGCATTGTCCGAAAAACCTTTGTACGCTTCGTAATAGACCACGCCAATGGGAGTATCGTCTGATCCTCTGATATGTACGCCCTATGCCTTGGTGTCCTCCTTCCAAGCTCACATGATAGTGGTGGAGGACATCTGCATGTAAGTCTCGGGTAAGACCAGCTTAATCGAAAGGTGCCGATCGTCTTGATCATCTCTGTCATCGTTGGCTTTTCTTTTAGCCATGTTTCCACAGTAGATCAGCAATCCTTGTTCATCGACATCGTAGCTGTCAGCAATTTTCGCGCAGTCCTTAACCTCGTCTGCGTTCAATCGTGAGCCGTCACCATACAGATAACTTCGCAAATCATGAATCCATTTCTCTTCGTCCTGTGCCTTTTTCACCCGTTCCGCCCTTATCCCAGCTATAGAATATCGGGCTGCGTTGACGGTCGCGGCTGATGTAGGTTACATGATCGTGTCATCACTATTACTTGCGGGGTAGTGGGATCTTCATTCCACGTGATCACTTCCGGCAACCTGTTGAGATCGGTCAATTCCTCCAGCTGTTTCACATCATCGATTTCAAATATTGTTCCTTCCTGCATAGCCCTAGTGGTGATGTGATCTGCACTCTTATTCCACTCTCTTTTGACATGCACTAGATCATGATCCGACCATTCGCGAAGGATATTGAACGCACGCTGTTGCAACACTTGCAATCGCGGAGCTTTACACTCTATTTCGCCGCGCATTTGCCGGATTACTAAATTCGAATCTCCACACACGATCGTTCTTCCTTTGGGGTATCTCTACAGTAGGTCCAAACTTAAAAGCAATCCATGGTATTCCGCTTCATTCACCGTGATATCAGGCGCATGATCGGCTACCGCGGTCATAATCTTCCATCCCGGTAATTTCCATACGATAGCGCCGAACGCACCTACACGTCCCTTGACACTTGCAGATCCATCGAAACTAATCACGGAGAGTTCTTCGCATTTTCCGACCGTAGGAGGTGGTACTTCAATCATCTGCCGCGGTTGTTTTTCGGTGCGATCGCAATCAGTGCCTCATCGATTTCGGTGCGAGGAGTGATACTTGCAGCTAACTCCCCAGTACCTCCTCTTCTCCCTGTACACATTTCTTGATCTCGATGTCCCACTGTGATAAGATCGCAGCCCATCGGCCCAATCGTCCGTCCAACCCGTTGGATGTTAGTAACCATCAGTGTGGATAAACGCGACAAGACAGTGATCGTCTTTCCAGCATCGTGAAGTAAACATCCAAACCCGTAGAAGCGCCAGAACTTCCATTTAGACGGGGATGTAGCTCAGCTCACCGTTCTTCAACGTTCGGCTGGCGTATTCCACGGGGTAATACACTTGATCATGTTCTTGTACCAGCGCGGCCGATACCGCCCACTTGCTGGCGTAAACCACGATTAATGGCGTTTTGTTCTGATCAAAGTGGCGCAGGGTTGGAGCTGACGCAAACTTTGCCTTCAGCATGCTGAACGCTACTTTTGCCCTGATTAATCGATCACCTTCCTGATCCATATTCTCCTTGCTCAACGATCGGCTTTTTATCTCTTGATAATCCGTTTCCCTTAATTCGTAGAGCACAGCGACATAGATCGCAAAATCTTCGATAAACCGACGGTAGTAGTTCAAACTCCCCAAAAACGATTGCACGGCCCGTAAGGTGACAAGAAAAGGCAGGTCAATCAGATCATCCAAATTTTTCGGATTTGTTTTCAAACCTCGGCTAGAGACATGATGCCTTAAATAGGGAACTTCGCGTCGCCCCCAGTACGATTTGGTCACGCTGATCGATAAATTCCACTGATCACACTTCTCCAACAAACGATGCACCTTGTCACACAGGGTAGTCCAGGTAGGTGCCGGGATCAAAATATCATCGATATATGATCGCCGCTGCAGTACAGACGGGCCCGCTGTTTGGTCGGGCTCTCCCACCGTGAATACATCATCCGATTCGTCAGCACCGTCCTTAACCTTGAGATACCCATATAATGCGTTATCAACCAACCGCTGGTATATTTGCGGAGCATTCTTTAGGCCAAAAGACATCCTATTCAATTCGAACAATCCAAATGGAGTGACAAACGCCGAAATCAGACGCGCTCGATCGTTCATAGATACGACCCTAAAACCGCTCGCCATATCCAAAGAGAAAAACCACAGCGCTTTATCCAAATCTTCGAGTAGATCAGAGATCAGGGGCATTGGATACACCATCAGGCGCGTGAGTTGATTCACCGCGCGATAGTCGATACATAGTCGAATATCAACCCCGTTCTTTTTCACAATGATCACTATAGGTGATGCCCAGGGTGACGTAGACGGTTGAATGATTTTGGTTGCCAATAGCCCTTTGATCAAAGCCGATAACTTCTCGCGAAATTGTGGAGCCACCTTCCGACACTTTTGGGCGATCGGGCGAGCATTGCCTACATCGATATCGCAAACAACTCCACGTGCAGCAGGTGGTAGTGCGTTCCCCTTTTCGATCAACAGATATTTCTTCGCCCAAATTATATCGCGAAGCTGATTAATTTCTTCTGGTGAGTTGACCAAGGGGTCTCTGACTAGCAAGTCGTCCCTAGTTACTTCTTCGGTGCTTGCATATACTTCGGGCAACGTAGCAAGCTGTTTCTCCAGTTCCTCCACATAAAAATCTCCACCTTCATGGTAACAAACTTGATCATCGACAGGGATTACACCAACTTCCCTAGGATCGGCTGAGACAGGGTGATCGCGCGTGTCTTGAATAAACGTATCTCTTGCAGTAGGTAGTTCAACTCCGTGCTCCGGGTTCGGACCTTTCATCTCCGGCTCCTGATTGCACCGCGCTTGCACCTCTTGCACCTTTTGCGGCCCTCCGGTTACCAATGCCACAGATGTGTCGATCGGTTCCGTAGGGCGTACTAAAATACTTCGAGGAGTAGGATACTCCCTCTTCTCGACTAGGGGACCTTGATCGACACTTTCTTGATCTTCATTCAAGGAATCGGTAGACAGTTGATACGCGAGATTTTGTCACTCCTTGTAACGATTAGACCCTATGGAAACAAATCCAGGGCGACGGGGCACATCATCTTTGTTCATCCAGATACCTAAAATCGTCTCATCTGGCACGATGATCGGATGATCAGCGACGTTCGTAACACGCAGGTATCGAAAGTTGCCCACGCCCCTAGTGATAGTGGGGACCCAATCTTTTCCACGAGTAATCCACAACTTTCGAGATCGCTGGTCATAAATTCGAACCTCGGCAGATCGACCTACTGGGATCTGTTCGTACTGATTGAGTTTCATATAATTACCACTCGATCCATACAGCTGTCGGCGCCCCTCCAATGGGATGATCGCCTCATCAGGAAAAATTAGTGCACTGTGGGCGATGTCTAATCGAACACCAGCTGGTATCATACAATCCATACCCAGTATAGCATCTTGACCAACAAGTCTGCCCACCCATGCATAGAAATAAATAGACCAACGAGCCTGCTAGCGTAATCTTGATTTTAGTGCGACCTTCCTTGAGGTATGCACTTTCTCCAATGCCGACACATTCTTGCGTTTGACTCGTGTCGATCTGACAACTCACCTTACGAGCAAAGGTTGAGTCGATGATCGACACTTCAGCACCAGAATCAAATAATAGCGTGGCACGTTCGTTATTGATTTTACCACTCGCTTTGGCTTGTTTAAACCATTTCTTTGGCGAGTGGTATTTCCAATATCCGCGCGATTCACCTGGAAGTAGATCGACCTCCATGATCACCGGGGACCGAGAAAACTCATCAATATGGAAATTAGCCAAGCGTGGTAAATCAGGCTGATCAAATTTATCATTATCTCTTTCTGCTGCTTGATCATCCCTCTTCTTATCCACATATGCAAAAATACACAAACCAGAACGCTTGTCTCGTACCAGATTCCAACCTGGCGAGCATCCTAATTTAACAAATCTTCAGCTTCCTTGGGCAGAATTCCAGCATGCTTGGTGGGATTGTACCACTGGCGGATGCGGTTGTAAAACTCTTCCATAGGGCACTTGCCCGCATCGTGAACTTCGCCCCAGGCTCGACAGACATATAAACAATGATCGGCCGGATGTCCCCTCTTGCCACACTTGAGACAAGTCAGGCGCTTCCGGCAACGAAGATTATCGTTCCTGATCGACCCACAATGACTGCATTTCTTCGCCGCCCCTTGATCGACTGCACTTGAATCACTTCGATTAACCGATCGGGACTCGCCAGGCTGATCGAGCGCCCCTGGTTGGTTGTGTATAGCATCAATCATGTAACGGTGCTGATCTCCATCGCTTCCACTGTCGTCGGCACTTGATTCTTCACTTCCAGACGACACCTTGATCGCGCGTACTGCTTTGGGCTTTCGCGCTGGGGCAGGTGCCCGATCATCGCCGAATTTCTGGCGGAATCGGCTGGTACCCACGGCCGCTGTTGGCTGGTACCACATATTACGTGCATGTGCCCGCAATGTCTCTTCCAGGTCTGCCGCGGTGCCCAACCGCAAAAGCGCCAGTTGATCAGCGAGCTCGCGATTGGCCAGTTTATCCAGGAAATGTTGTACATGTTCACGTAAAGTCGTGGGCGATCCATCCCTGATCGGCAACTTGGCTCGCAATCCCGCCACATTCAACCGGTGCAGATATTCGATTGGGCTTTCATCCGACCGCTGCTTCGTATAATAATACTGGCGGGATGCCGATTGTCCACTTCCACAATATTGAACTTCAAAATCATCCACCAGATTTTTCCAACTTGATCGAGTGCTTCTACTCAGCTGGTGATGCCAATTGCGCGCTGGTCCTTTTAGTAGATCGCCTAGGATTAGACACTTTTCAGGATCGGAAGCTTGATCCCGCATAAATGCTGACTTGAGGTGACTAATCCAATTCCGCTCTTGATCTTCATCCCCTTCCTTTACCGAAAATTCCTTTAGATCACTGATCGCAGACATTCGAATCCTGGGGATCGTCTGTTGATCAGGCATCCCAGTATGTGCGGACGCAACGGTGCTCGTCGTGGTAGTGTGATAGGCTCATCTGGTTCAATATACTCGCTCTGGGATCGTTGATCATGGAACGAATATACTGATTCCATCTCAACGTCCTTAATCGTTGCCGATCTTTCTGGCTTCGAATGCTGCTGGCGAAGTGAATGCACAGATTCCATGTCAACGTCCTTGATCGACGCAGCTCTTCCAATCTTTATCTGGCTGTTTTTTCCGCCGACGACTCCAGGTGTCAGCTTGCGTCTTTCTTCAGCCAGAAACTTCTCCATATATTTATCAAAGAATGTCTGCAGCTGTGGACTTTGCGATACTTGATCATCCTCTGCTTTGATCGATTGAGGTTCCATCTTGATAGCCGAAAACTTGGATTTATCCTTCTGGCAAACAGCCATCCTGGTGGTATTATGCTCTATACTCCCGGCACTACTCGACTCCGCTTCAAATTCATAGCCTTCAGTAGGTGCAGATTCGTAGCACGATGATCCCGTTTGTTCTGCTGCGTTGTTTGATGGACCTGCTTCAAGCTTCAACGGAGAGTGCGAAGGTTCCAACTTAGTCGTTTGACCCACGATAGGTAGCAATAGATGAAACAACTGCTGGGTAGCTTCTGACAGATCTTCTGGATCCCGATCAAACACCTCTTCAGCATCGTAGGCGCCTGTCGTCAGACCTGCCTGCTTGATCAGGCGTGTTAGCCTCAGTACGATCGTGAGCTTGTCTCTCCCATCCGTAACTGGCTGATCAACCAGTCCGTTCAGCTTCCCGCTGATCATGACCCCAAGTAGGCTCATGATCGAATTCGTCAATAATAAATCTTCCAGTTATCCTTTATAAACCTTTCGTTAAAACGTTCTCACCATATCGGCTTCCATTGGTGGTGTACTTGATCGACTTTCGTCGCTCACCGACCCAGGCGCCTTCATCAACACCTTCAGCTGGTCGGTCTTGTAATACTTCACCACCGGATCCCAATCCGGATCATTATATACACATATTTTTGGCGGATCATAACGCAAGTTATGATCCGCATGGGCTCCCTAAGGAGCCTCGGGAGGTGGTTGAGGCTTATCCTCCTTTATTTCATCAAGATTCCTCCCCAGGTCCTGAAGATCAGGATTTCCTTTCTTCTTCAGGCATGACGACGGCGAACTGCCTTCAATCGTCACAACCTCCTCCTCCTTTTCCACCTTTATCTTCACTTCTGCTTCCGCTTCCGTTTTCACTTCCACATCAGCGCCATCTTGCGTAGAATCGCGGTGACATCCCGCGTCGCCCAAAGATCCGGGCACGCGCACCATTGTGGTGGAGCGGCTGATCAAAGTTTTTTGACGCTTGATCAGGCGGTACCACGGCGCCCGGACTGACGACTAACGAAGGGGGTATTCCGGTTGTCCTTGACTGCTTGTGTTTCTGCTCACCTTGTGTACCCGACGGCTTAGGCGTGGGTCGCTCTACAGGTGGCGGGGATGTAAACACGGCAATTCTTTGATGCAAGATTGGGGAACTTGTAATGAGTTGATTGACGTGCTGATCAGACATGATCCGGTGTAATCGAGCTCGAATCAGGTGCGAACAGGCTTGATCAGCAGTGATCAGGCTTGGGAAGGCACCGAAAGTCGTTGATCAGCTGTGATCAGACTTGATCAGGCTTGATCAGTCACTAAAAGTAGTTGAACAGCTGAGATCCAACTTGATCAGGCTTGATCAGGCACCAAAAGTAGTTGATCAGCTGAGATCCAACTTGATCAGGCTTGATCAGGCACCAAAAGTAGTTGATCAGCGGTGATCAGACTTGATCAGATGCCAAAAGTCGCTCTGGTACAAGTTGGTGCGATCTGAGAGTTGTTGATCGCGGGTCACGAGTTGCAGAGTGTCAATCAGGTGTTGATCGGTAAGGGGGTACTTGATCAGGCATCGGAAGTCTTCACTGCCCGATCACGGAGCCTCTGAGTCTTTAAAAAGCTAAAGGAACACCCAAATATCTGTATTCCTAGCCTAGACCTACGAGGGGGGGGTAAATTTCGATTAATCCACCTAGAGTTCCCGTGCGGCGCTTACAGCAGCCGAAATCTAGGGGCCAAACGCGAACCAAACGTGGAGAGGTGAGAGCACTGCTCAATCACACTCTCAAAACCAAAAAACCTTTACTGAAGAACCACTGACACAGCGCGCGGAGTGAGTTCTCAACACTCTACGTCTGACGGTGGGCCAAAAATGCACAAAATGCTCCCGCCCGGGACGTAGAGGTGTATACTAACAAGGGAGGCGCAAAGGTGCCGTCCCTGTAGGGTCCAAAGGGGTTGAACGCAAAAGGAGAACTTTATTATTGCTTAAATCCTAAGAACTACCAATTTCCTAATATCCACCAATCAGAAGTACCCGTTCCAGCGTCCTCCGTCGACCAGTCGACCTGATTTGTCCGTCGTCCGTCGCTGCTCGTCGATGTTCGCTGAGTACCTGTACGTAATCTTCCCATCTTCCTATGCCCTGTCTATGTCCTGACTATGTGCACCATGGTTGTACACGCGACTGTATACGCCGTGGTACCCACAATCCTACACGATTACGTACCGATTTTGACCGTAATCGCCCCCCCCCTAAATTAGGCCCTATAATAAGGCCCTATAATAAGGCCCGTTATTGGGCCCAATTATAACACGCTTTACGACACTTCCACTTGACAGAATCATCTCGCTTGTGGGCTTCAACATAACTTCTTGGATCTTCTGCATACTTCGGCCTTGTACCAACATCATCCGGTCCTATCATTGCGTAAACTGCTAATGCATGCTCCTCCACTCCTTCTGTCGTCTTATTCGTCACTCGCTCCGTGGTTACTGCTCCTTCCACGCTGGACTTCTTCTTGACTGTCTTGCTCGTGAGTGAGTATCTGTATTCCTTGAATCTTGGGATCTGCTGCACTACGCGCTTTGTTTTTCCACCGCTTTCTTCTTCTGTACCTTGTACTTGTATGCTCGTACTTGCTGAAACTCCTTCTTCAGCGTCACTCTGTTGTACCACGTTATATTACACTTGTTCTTCCACACTTTATTCGTCATCTGCTGTAGGATCTTCTACAGCTAACGCCTTAGTAACTTGCTCACTAGCTTTCGTATCCAGTGTTTCAATCTTACTGATACGTCGCGTCGGCGTGAGATTTGCTGTTAGGATGGACCCATTAACTTCCACCGTAAACAGTAAGTTCCCTCGCAAATGCACTTCCATATTATCACCACGATGTGCAAAATTGCACCCTTTCTGCATCAATCTTCCTAGCGAAATCAGGTTCCTTGCTAACTTCGGAGAGTAGTAAACTTCCTGCAAAGCTATCACAGTACTTGGGTCATCAATACTCCGTAGACGCACCTTGCCAAGCTTGGTCACTTTAATGTAATTTCCATCAGGTAAAGTCATCTTCATATCATCAGTCACTGTCATTACATCTTCAAGTAGCGACACATCTCCCACGAGATGACGTCTCGCTCCACTGTCTAGAACCCACGCGTCACTTTCACACAAATCACTTGAATTTAGTATCGCCGACCACTCTGCGCCTGTATCTATGGTTGCTAGACCATACTCCTTGTCCGTATTGCCTTGTACTTTCCGGTGACTTGGTTTCCTATCGAAACTCTTGCGACAATCTCGCCGGATGTGTCCTTTTC
>CM047580.1:26008353-26039425 GCA_026184515.1 Peronosclerospora sorghi
TAGCAGGAAGATAATGTAGGTGGCTCATAATGCTAGTTTTATGCTAGAAACAAGCACGTGGATTTTTTTTAAGCATCACATAAGATGTGAAAGAAACCATCAGATCGACCACTTGGTATAATTAAGACCAATTAGTTTACGCAGTAAGCGTACAGTGGGAGTGTTACCGTAGACACCGCTTATGTATCAAGCTAATACTTTGTGGATATAGGTAGCACTTGAGTAAAAGAATAAAGCAAGCTTAGTCTCTGTGGACATAAATTCTTTACATTCTCCTATTTGTCAACCATTTTTGATTTATAGCCAATCCCATTCATAAACCTTAAACAATGTCTCTTTTTGCACCCAATTTTTGGTATAGAGTTCCATTCTCCGTCGATATAAGAACCCATTCGTTTTGTTAGAAGAGTATAACACATGTACCAGGCTTCCAACTACGATGCTGAGCATAATGTACCGCGCAATGCTTTTCTAATTATGCCCTGGGAAACAGCAGTTTTTAGGCAAACATTCTGAAAGACCCCGACCAGAACTCGTAGGGAACTAAACAGGTGGCTGAACAGATGACTACCATACCACAGCGTTTGGTCAACGTTGGGTTCTGGGTTTGCATTTCCGTACTTCGTACATCGAGCACATGACATGCTCGTCGCGAGGGATTCTTCTTGAGGTTCGGACTGCTGCGTATGAAGAATAGACTGGAGATCTACGTAACTTTTTATGGTTCTGAAAGATGCACGATAGGTACTGTTCGATGGAATGGCGAGATTCTAACATACGCGTATAAACCATCGCGTTATATTTTTAGACCCACAGCTATCCGTTTCTTAGGTTCTATTTTTGTGTGCGCTATTCGATTATCTACGAGGAACGAGATCAAAGCGTGGCGTAAATACACGAGGCATTTTGGACACGAGCGTTGGTTTAATGGGGATGGTTATCGTAATCGAGGGTCTCAGTGGGTAACGCATGATTCTCGAGCTAGAGCGACGACGTCGATACCTGAATTCTGATTCATAACAGTTCTTGTCGTCTGGACAACCGGAAAAAAAGAGAAACTTGATCTTTGGTGGACCCCCTTCTTCGTCTTCGACTTGAGGCAGCTCGTTGATAGCTTCACGATCCGTAGACAACTGAGCCGATGCCCAAATCTTGGATAAAATCATGTCGTCGGACACTGCGCTACAGTCGCTGATGGATTCTGCATAGAGCAACGATGTACGTTTGGAGTGCTTTTTACAACCTTTGCCGATCACGTTAGTAAGTTTCTTCATCTTTCGCGCTTCCTTCTTTTCTTTTTTTATTGCTTCCTTCAATGCCCTGCGGAGTTTCTTCTTGCCATTCTTGATGACACTGGCATGATCTACCTGTGTCGAATTCGTGAACGAATCGATTGAATCGCTCTCGAGTCGACTGGTAACCGAGCCATTCCATGACAAGAATAACGATGAAGACATCGATTGGTTGCTGTCCATGTCGAAATCACACGACGTCGTTTCGTGACCAACATCGCTAACGATACAGACGGAGTGACCGCAGCACGAGCACTGCGGACGGCTTTGACGAGAGCGACTGCGACAAAAAGATCTAAGGAACTGAGCGATTATGGCAAAAAGCATTGGCAAACGAGTGTGTCAGATGAGGTTTGATAAATTGTGTGTGAAGTTTTATCTTCTTCTGCACGAGTTCCGCATTGTCAGCTGTGAAAAGGACATAAAAGGGTCCTCTTACGTAATGAAATTGTTGAGCACCAGTTTTGCCTTTTGTATTGGCACATAAACACGCCAGCCCCATTTGGTCGTGCTTTTAAACCAGGTGTTTGATCGCCGTTTAAAGGTTCCACGACTAGCAGTGACGGACAAATCAATCTTTACCACATTTTGCAGTACCATTGTGCATACAAATGCATATCCACGTCAACTTGCGTTTGTTCTCGGGGCTGGTTTGAAACCCCATTGGGACTGAGATACGGCCGAAACTTTTTTTACACGCAGCAGTGAGAAATCCTACTTAAGTACATATGTGACGAGCGGTGTGTACAAAGTCAGTAAAATATCCACTGCAACATGCTGTTTTGCGATTACTAGCGATTCCAAGCGAGCTTCAACGAGCCCTTCATCCGAACTGAGATATTTTTCAGGATTTGCTACATTGGGTCATTATTGCCTCTCATTGTTATTATCTTGTAGCCCCAACTCATAAGGGCGATGAGCATATGACGTCATATCCATCTTCTATCACCTATCATTAATCTTTTCGCTGGAGTCCTTCTAATCTGGTGATGTTCACAAGCTATAGATTTGTTACACATTGTATGTAATGTAAAACATATGTACACAGTACGATAAGTCCTTATCTGAATGCACAGACCAAATGAACATTTTTCTGATACACCATTTCAATGTAACAGCAAAAGCCTTTTTTTGCGTATTCAGTACGCATACGCTGATTCTGTATTTCAATGCCAAAGCAAAAGCATTTTTGTGTATTCTATATGCCACGCATGATAGATAAATCAATAAGCCACGCGCATCATAAATTAATTTAGGGAAAGAGGCCTTTTTTGGCGCTAATTCAACTTGAAATGGTGTAACCACCTGTTGACCAAGAAAATTGATGTACCGACAGTTGCTTTTAAGCAAGAAAACTATTCTCGTTCGGAAACACAAGCTAAATATTTATTAAACATTGTTCGTATTTTCACATAGGTACACCGTGGGCGGTACGATGGAAAAATGTGCAAAGGTACACCATAACTGGTTCCATAAATAACATATGGAAAATACGTAATTACGAACTAGGAACAGACATGCTAAGCAATCAGATCATTTATTCATTAGTGTTCACAAGCTTCTTCGGTCTCCATAAATTCAACAGGTTATGAGGTTAAGCGCTATGCTTTATCTGATACTCTGCAAAGATAGTAGTTACTCCGTATGGGAGTTTAACGCACGCATAAAGTTGGCCATAAAAGATCTGCTGGAGCACATTGATGGACTGACGGCTCCTACAGAGAATAGACGCATTTGAGTCGACTTGAAAAGTCAATGGTATGAAGGCCTTTGCGATTTTGTCTACCATGGTTAGTCCAAGTTTACAATCGTGTTGCGAGATGGATAAATTAAAGGCTGAATCATGGGAAATTTGAAGAATTTCTTTTTACGCCGAAGCATACACAATCGGGTGCAATTTTGCACGAATTCAAATTACCAGGGAGTAATTGCAAGAGTCGGTCCTTGCGTGAGTCTAACACTACCCGATCTGACGTTCTAATCAGGTAATATGCGCGTATGTAGGAGCGGGTCGGCCGGCACCGGAAGAGAATTATGCTAAGATCGAATAAAAGAAGTGTTTTTTATCTGAAAATTCAAATATTGTAATATCTTCAAAATAATTTGTTTTAAACTGCTTACCTGAATACCTATATGCAATTATTGCCAATATAGTTTCATCCTATTGAGATTGCATTTTTCACCTGAACTTCGTACATACAACTTCAACACTCCCCCTGAAACTGCGGGGCTGTAAAATCTCCAATTAAAAAATACTAACTGTTTCGCAATTCTTGCAGCCGTTGCACATATAGATTTTTAGTCAGTAGATCAGCAATCATTTCCACACTAGATACGTGCATGATCGTAACAAATCCTTTTTTGCGTAATCCTTCAAAAGTTTTAGCTTGAGTCAATATGTTTGGTACTAGTTTCACTTTCACATTTCGTATCGCATCTTGATTGTCAATCTTCAGTATAAGAGGCGTACCGACATTTCTTAAACAATTTTTGAGCTCTAACGCTTCTTTCCACCCCTCAAATTCATTTCCGCCGTCGAAAACGCAACGGCAGCTGTTTCTTGCATTCTCAACTTATCATCTCGCCATTCACATGACACAGCAGCACTGACGCATTTTTTGTACGCTCATCCAATTCAAGTGTGTCCTCAACCTGAAGTCTCTCCCGAGGTCGTCTCATTTTATTGATATATGGCTTTGTTTGCCTGCCACAAAATCGGCGTCGGTGTAAGATGTGATCCTCACCGGCAATGACAATTCGTCGTCGTGCTTAATTTTATCTTAACTTTATTGGTTCCCTTCAAATACTTCACGATTTGCATGGCCGTCTTGTGATCCCGTAACGTGGGTTCGTGGATGCGACGAGTGGTACAATTCACAGAGAATGCAATATCAGGGCGTATGCATCGTGGTACTCACAGTAGGATATCTAGATTTCAAGGAACTACTGCGGGCAAAGTCACATGAAAACATACCGTGCATCAATGCATCGTGAAATCCACTATCTCTTGGTGCATGTCATGTTTTCACGTGACTCCACTGGCAGTAATTCGTTAAAATCTTTTTTGTCATCCAGAAAGGCATATTTGTGGATTGGTTTTTCCGAACCTTGCCTTCACGATAAGTTATCAATTGTAGACTCTAAAAAAACATAGCCTCCTTCGGTATTCCTCCGTCTTGATCCCCGACAATTTCAACACCATCTAAGTACTTTGTTCCAAAAATTTTATGCCAGCCAAAACTGCTTTATCTTTCGTAAAAATGAGTAGTAACAATGATGACGCCTCAAAGGCAGCTGCCGACTCAGAGTTATCATATTTAGTAACTTATGCTAAGAAACAAGCTGAAAGATCCGCTGTTAGCACATATGCTGAAGAAGCATCCCCAATTATCTAGTCAGGGGACAGTTTGAACCCTACTACAGATGTTGCTAAGTCAATTTTGTCGGGCGAAAGACCAAGAACTAAGTCCATGGATGGATTTCCAATAGGTTGTTGGATTTAACACAAATTGAAGTGTGTGCTGAAAAATATCTTAAGTGCGTACGTACTTGCGTACATACTTGTAGTGGTTCCGTAAGTAGAATTCGCGTGCGAGAGAACGCGCATGTCTTCTCCTGATTTGATACCCTGAAATCGGCGCACCAAGGTGCTGAAACATGATTTATGCTTGATTTAATCATTTTTGGGAACAACAAGAGGACTTTAATCATATTGGTATGTGTTGATAGCAGCAGACAATCGTGGAATCGATATGAACACTTGCGCGAACGAATCAGGATGTTATTCGCGTTTCTTCCTTGATTGACTGCTTAAATAATGTATCAATAGACGAGGCTCGTTCTCTCCATTGCCAAGGGGTGAAGAAGGTGCAGTGAAACGGACTATGCTTGCACTGCTCATTCCTGTTGCGGACGGTTTCGTGTCGTAATCGTAATGAGGCCGACGTAATAACACATCCGCGTCTACATTTTAATCTTCCGGTTTGTCTTCAACCGAGAAGTTGTATTCCGAAAGAGATGACATCAATTTCGCCCTACTATGCAACATGTGTGGCGAGATCACGGCTGTGTATAGACGTATAAACAACATAAGTATATCTCTTAATGGGTAGATCCTAAATTTAGCCGATACATACTTTATGTTAAGGAGTTTCTTGTCATGCACGCACCGTAGGACGAGCAGACGGGATTGATAAAATATTGCGCAACCATGATCATTGTGATCACATGAATCAGTGCAAGCCCGATAGTACCATTGATCGCGTATCAAACGACGTGAAAAGAGTGATTGTATCCTGTTGTACCTGGCACCGGTGTTTCAGTCAAGTTCGCTTGACTGCGGCAAATGCTTATTGACGTTTGATATTTCCATGCCATTCAACGTTTTTCTTCAGAAATTGCGAAAGAGGACGTATTGTGTCTTCATAATTGCACAAAAATTTGTGCAAGATGCTAACTCAAGAATGTTACGAATCTTTTTGACGTTATTTGGCGGTGAGCATTCAACTATCACCCTGATTTTCTATGGACCAGGGCGAATTCTGTTCTTGTCGACAAAGCAACCAATAACCGGTATTACCAATGCACGTAATTTACATTCCTTTAAGTTTGCGTAGAGCTTACGAGCTCTAACGATTGGCGTAGGTGCTGTTTATGCACTTCTACGTCACTTTATTGTGTGCATCTGTGGTGGATTCAAGTTCGAAATCGAAAACATTAGCATCGATAACCTGACTACCACCATCGCACCCAGCCTTCCAACTTTCGGAGGGGGTACTCCGCGGACCACCACTCGAGATCTGGTCCGATCGTCCGCTGCAAGCAGACGACCGGTCGTCATCAGAACCCACTTGGTCCGATTGTTTAGTGTACATCTCACCTTGTGCACCCGATGGAATGGGCTAGTTACACACTCGGTTGATCGGGATCGCAGATTGGATCGAAGCGGTCTTGAATATAGAAGACCGATCTGGGTAGGTATCTCTGGGGCGGAACTCTTCACCCCATACACAGACCAAAAACACTTCCAAGAGATAACTTCCAATAGGTCGATCGTCCAAACGATCAAGACCTGACCAATACGAAATAATAGAGGGTAGACCGACCGTTCCGGTCTAGCCCCTGACCAATACGAAATAAGACCAAAACCGGTCTAGTTTCCAACCAATATTAAAACAAGCCAATATGTCCGCGTAAAGACCCAATATGCTCGTGAAACTCCACAAACGATATCTCCACGCCAAGATCAATCCAATGAATAGCACGTTCCAAACGTACTTGAGATGAGGTGTTGAGATCGCCAAATCGTACTCCCGTCGAGGGACTGCCGGTGGGCCAAAGTGCGCGTGCGGCGCGTCCAGACCGGGTATAATGGGCGAGAGGGGATAATTTGACCCTCTCCCCCCAAACACTCCGCGGCGGGCGGAGGCGACTAGTGTACGAAAAGGAAAGAACGGCGACCCCTAGCTGTGGTGTGAACCAAGACCAGAAGAGGTTTCAGCCACTTATCCGAAAGCTAAAAGATTTCCTTACTTAAAGGTATAACCTCTGTCCTAAAAGGTAAAACCACAACTAAAATACTACTACCCTATAGTCCCTAAATGTACCCCCACAAAAATATGTAAAATACCCAAAGTCGGGTGACTCACCAAAACTTGCGTTCTTGACACTTCTTGAGTCTGATAGGCTGAAAATCCCCCTTGTTTAAACCAATCCGAAATTAGACCAAATGCCTTCACGAAACTTGACCAGAAGTGTGCCAAATTTTGGGCACGCTTCTCCACACATCCTTGGTATGGATTAACACGTCATCAAAATTATTCGGTGACAATTCCAGTACTGGGCGTAGACGATGTTCAACACATTGTTAAATGTTGCGGGGTCGTTCTTCAACCCCTGTGACTTACTGCCGTGAGAAGGATATCCTTTTCAGCATTAGCATTTTCAAAAATACGAGAGTACGGAAGAGCGGAAGATGGTTCTCCCGCTCTACCATCTACGATGACAACTTTCCTCGGGATAGGCGCTTGCGCCGGTTGAGTAGCTTATTGTAAGCATTAACAATCCCCAGCCACCTCTGGACTTCTTCACATATGGGTATGCCGTCAAGTGCGATGACTTAGGGCAGTACAGAGAGTGTGGGGCTGGTGTGCCGTTAGGTTGACTCGCGGACATGACATTCCTTATGACGAGCCTTGACCGGATCATGCGGTAGGGGCTGACACAGTTTGTGCCTAGAACGAGGTCAATCCTTTGGGTGCTCGCAAGAATCACATGGAAATACGGTAAGGTAATGTCGCCTAAAGGACTTCCAGATCGGCACTCGAAGAGTTGAACTTTTGGTTGTATCATCCTAAATGCACTGTTCTCGATGTCACGTGCTTGTAACGTGAATATTTGATTATTTATATCCACGGATTCATCGTCCGCAGCAAAGAAATGTATCCGTTCGACCTGATCGTCACGTAAGTTCTTCCAAGTAAGAGTTCGAAAATCCATAACTTTGGAGGGTTACTGAGAGTTAAACCTCGGTAGCTAATTCTGTCTCTCTTTACGTTAGGACTTTTATCGCCCAACGCGCTCTGTAATTAGGTTAGACGGGTTCGTCTGGTCGATGATGGCTACTTTATACAATTATTACCATTGGTAGTTTTCCTTTACGGTGGTTATCGCCTAGTGTTATTGTGTCTTTCTCACAACGATCAACATCTGTCGTGAGTACCTGCAACAGAGCGGTCTATTGTCCGTGACGGCCACTTCCTCTTCGAGCGGTTTGTTGTTTCTTCGTGAGTAAGTCCCATTGGACTATATTGTCACCGATGTACCGTCTGTTGTAATGGTCGGATCCGATCTTCCGGCGTCATTGATACCCACCAGTCTGTCTCATGCAGCGAGTTTATCCACGGATACACTTGGATTTTTCACAGGGCGATCAATCCCTTTGGCATTGTCCCTAATGATCGAAAGGGTATCTCAATTGATCATTAAGAGATGCTTTCAGCATCCATGGGATATCCAAGATAACATCGAACTTTTTATCAAGTTTGACGACGATATATTCATCCTAGAATGACAGCTCATCTTATAGAGAGCATTCGATTTACACGCTTTGGCATTGTCACAATTTACCTGTTTCTAAGCTGCTGGTGTATCCACCTTCCACAAAGTTCAACGACGCTAAACGTTGATGTATCACAGAGTTGTTTGATTCGCCTGTATCAAAACAGTACACATCGGTCCCTCGTCAAGGCAATAGCACTTTCACATTGCCCTGCACTTCTTCACAGGCGATCGACCCGTCTGAAGCTATCGTTCTGACATGCCTAAAATTGGCTTGTGAGATTACGACAGTGTGTAAATGTCTATGTTTTAGGAAATTCCCAGGAAAAACAAGTGCCACCTCCAATAGGCCAACAATACTATTTACCAACGGATGGGGTGCTATAATGGGACTATTTTTTTGTTACACAAGAATCAATGATATTTAAGGTAAAATATGGTAATTTGATTCGGTTCACTCTACCGAATCCAAATATTGATTCAATTCATGATTATGTGGTGGAGTCCAGTTCAAATTTGAACACCAAAGTGTCCTGAACCCGATCACGATCGTGCCCAGCCGACCAACCTACGGGGGGTTACCCCGCGAACCTTCTTTTTACTGCTCTGGCCGGTACTACTCTAGCCGGTACTGCTTTGGCCGGTACTGCTCTGGCCGGTACTACTCTAGCCGGTACTGCTTTGGCCGGTACTGCTCTGGCCGGTACTGCTCTGGCCGGTACCAGTAGCATTTTCAAGGGACGAAATCGCAGTGGTATAAAGTGGTTTATATGCATGGAATTTGTGATTAAACATTTGTGACTAGATTTTGAGATCAGAGTTTAGGACTAATTTTTTTAATTATATTAATACACTTTTTATCTTTCTATCTTCACTTAAGATCTGAGCCCCGGTGTTCTGAACTTACACTCAGGGCGCCCTTCCTTCACGCGCGTAAGACACCAAGCACTGACCGGCTTGAGCTTAGCAAGTTGTCCACACGCGCCCACCAACTCGTGTCAACTTCCCACAGGTTATGAGCCCAAGCGGACACGGGGGCGTTGAGAATTTACGACTTTGATGGATTGGGGGTTACGCTCTAAGTTGTTTCGATTGGAATTTTATCGTGTAGATTCAGGTACAAGTCCCCTGCTTATTGAAGGGTTATCGTTGTCGATTTTGTTGTGTTTGTGACTGATAATTTCTCATTCCCTTAACATAGAAGAAGAAAAGGTTGATCGAGCAGATGTCTTAAAGGCACTGCTTGATAAGATGACTCAGATGAACAAGAGGCGTAAGGTCATGGAAGAAGAGCGCTCTCAAGTGTCTAGTACATTAGGAAGGGCTTACCGGTAGTAAGGGGAGATAGTCCCTTCATGGAGAGCCTGAAGAATTTTGGTCCGTTTGGCAGCCAGATGACCATGAATGACCTGGATGGGGAAGAAGATATTGTGCGTCCTGACATGCAGAATGCGGGAGCGCAGCATGAACACCAAGGTGGACCATCAGTTTGTGGTGGTGTGGATGAAATTAACCAACCACCTGGAAATTCGCTCGTAAATTAAGCTGCGTACTAGTCTGGTGCAAAGATACCAAGGCTGACAATTCATAAGTTTACAGGGCCGAGGTTTACCCTAGACTTGGGTCTCTATTCCAGCAACGGGTGTTTGTCTTCATAGAAGCCATGGAAATTGCCGAAATGACACGGGTTTTACATGGACTGAACGTCAGAAGGCAAACAAGCTTAAGAATATTGGACGGAGTAGCTGGCCAGTATTTCAGAGCCAAGATTGGCACTTGGTGAAAGTGTTCCTTGAACTTAAAGTACGTGATAGAACAAATGTGGCGTGCATTTAAGGTGAATATATCGCACCAACAAGCCGCGTCACTGTTCGCAGCCGAAATGATCCCAGATACACCTGGAACGAACATTTCTTGTACTTGGTCACACTAGATCGTGAGAACAATTTAAGTGAGCGACTGATAGTCGAAAAGCTTGTAAAATACGATGCAAAGCCTGAAACTCGCTATGATGGTTGGTATGACCCGAACAGGGTGGATTACATTCAGCTCGCCCAAGAATTGATGGCAGGGCGCAAGAGACCAAAGGAGAAAGTTTCAAGGGTAAAAGTGCGTCAAGAATTTCAGCAAACGCCGTAAATGAAGGAAGGCGCAAGTTAGTATGCTATGGGTGCGGTGACGATGGACAAGCTTTGAGATTTCCCAAGAAGAAGACACAAGAAAGGGCAAGGAGGCGGGCGGAAGACTCCCAGCGGAAATGTAAATCAATATGTGCTAACCGCCACGGAGGGGGAGAAATCCTTTTTTGGAACCGTCGCCCAAAAAAGGTTGTCGACCGGTGAAAAATGGTAGTCGACCGGTGAAAAAAGGCAGTCGACAGTGGAGCCATCCGGCACTTAGTCTCCGATGAAGGGTTATTGGATGAAGCAAAGGACCGTGGCGCTGACGAGTATTTAACACTCTCAGATGGAGGTTCCCTGATGGTCACAGGCTTGAAGAGTGTGTCTGAAGAGCATCCACGGCCCATTTTCGACCATCACGCTCACGGAGGTTTATTTCGCTCCCAAGTTGGCAAGAAACATTATTTCTCTTGGTTGTCTAAAGATAAAGGGGTGCATATTAGCCGACGATGGAAAGAACATGTCCCTTACGTTGAATGGGGAGGTATTGTTCCATGTTGACGTCTGTGGTTCGATTTTTGAAGCGAATTTGGTATTAAAAATTATCGAAGTATGCTATCAGAATTTAAAGGCACCGTGATGAATGTTGCTGAAGAAAGAGGTGATATTGGCACACAGGAAGGAGGCCTGTACCATTTACACCTACGGCTAGGTCATCGGGCATACGACACTATTGAAAGAATGACCAGGGACCCCAGGTCAGGAATCCAGCTTTCGGACCATAAACGGCCGAACTGCCTGACCTGTGCCGAGGGTAAGGGGGCGATAAAGCCTCAGCCTAAAAAACATACCGGCAGAAACGCACCAATAGACCGCATTGGTGGCGTCATATGCAGTGGTTTAAAGGGACCGATCACGCCACGTAATCGGCGTGGAAACAGGTTTTTGGTTGTTTTCGTCGACCGTTTCTCGAATTATGTCCGTGTGTTCGCTGCCCGAACGAAAGACAGGGCAGCGAAACGTTTTGGACATTTCTTGTTATGGTTTGAATATAAATTTCACTGTCGAATATACGTGTTAAGAAATGACTGAGGTGGATAACTCCAGACGGTCGATTTTTCCTGCAAAAAGACGGGGGTGCGTCGACAAGTCGCAGAGGCCGGGTTCCCAGCGTCGAACGGAAAAGCAGAGAGGATGGATCGGACCATATTCAATATGGTCCGATTCATGATTTTTGGCTCCGGCGTGCCGTTGACCTATTTCTATGAGGCGGCTGAATACACATGTTACATCCTAAACCGTATCCCCACCAGGGCGAGTCCGGAAAGGAAGGCGCCAATTGAGATGTTAACGAAGAAGTCGCCTCAAGTATCGGACATCGTGTTTTTTATCACCTTGCATGGTCTGGAGGGAACCAAAACACCAGTCACTCAAGCAGCACGCAGAAAAAGCATTGATTATCGAAAAAAGCGATGCAATAAAAGGGTACAAGGTGCTGTTGATTAAAGATCGAGTAGTTATAACTACTCGGCATGCCTTTCAAATCGATACTTTGGATCAAAAGACGAGTTAACAGATCACTCAAGACCTGGCTCGTGTCGATACAAGCGAGACGAAGGAAGATGGTGTTACAGAAACAGCGCCAATTATGGAGGCTAATGAGGAAAAGAAGACAGAAGATACGATCACGATTCCAAGTGGTTCACATTGCCGAAGACCAAGTAAAAAATCGTACAAAACGCTGAAGGGTGCATCATACGAATCCGTCAAGCGGAAGAAGAATCCAAGAGGGAATTCTTCGCTGGAAGGAGCGCAGGAAAAGAGTACGTAAGATGAGGTGCAGAAAAGTCAGAAGGCCGAAGCGTATAGTCGGTTATGCAGTGTCCAAAGTGAGTGACACAGGTGGAGCTTATCTACAGGATCCTGACCGGAAGTCATACGCACAGGTAAATTAAAGGCCGGACGCAGACATGTGGGCTAAGGCCGATGCGGAAGAACTCAGATCCCCGGAAGCAATGGGGACTTGAGATGTGACACAAAAGCTGGAGGAGCAACCACTGCCGACGAAGTTGGTCTACAAGACCAAGCTGAAAGCTGACGGATCTATTGAAAGGTAGAAAACGCGTTTGGTAGCATGTTGAGATAGACATGTTTTCGGTGAGAATTTCTTCATGACATTTTCTACGGTGATGGAGGTCAGTAACATGAAAGTGTTACTGGTACTCTCAAAATTATGGGGAGTTCCGGCCAGTCACGGGGATGTTACCAGTGCGTATCCAAAGGCTGGCGTAGAAGAAGGATACACAATTTACCTGAGCATGCCACAGGTAATGGACATATCAGAAGAACAGTTGAAAAATTTTGGAGTAAAATCAAACAAGGATTTGGTGTTACGTCTCAAGAAGAACTTATATGGATTGAAACAGGCTGGACGACTATGGTACAAATTATTACGAACAACGTTGCTCGATTTAAAGTTCTACAATGAAGTACGGGTACATGTCTTTTCGTAAAAAAGAAAGACAATCATGTGACGGTTGTCGGCGTATACGTGGATGACTTGCTGGTTACTGGAACGTCGTAGCAAGTGGTGGATATTTTTTTTTCGTGACATGGAAACATTAGAACTGAAGGATCATGGTACTGTCGAAACATTTCTTGGGATGCGAATTATGGGTGATCTTGGCAAGGCTACACAATCGATTAAGAAAGTATGATTGATGAAACGCTAAGGAAATACGGCTTAGAAAATGCAAATGCTGTACGAACACCGATCACGCATGAAAATGATTGCGAAGACTCAAGTGAATTACTGGCTGACAACGCTGAAGGAAGTTTACCAACTATGAAGGTGTTTCAGTCAATTGTGGGGAGTCTGTTGTGGTTGTCGAGGTGCAGACGGCCTGATATAGATTTCGCAGTCCATCAAGGGACGAGGCACACTCACGCGCCAACGTGTGGAGATTACAAGATGGCGAATCTTATAGTGCGCTATGTATAGGGCTCCAAGGATATCAAGTTAATGCTAAAGCACGATGAAGGTTTGCGTTGCCGCTACGCATTGTGGAGTATACTGACGCTGGTTTTGGAGAAGATACAAGTGATCGAAAAAGTGTTAGCGATGTGGTCACGTATGTGAATGGTATTGTGGTCGGATGGAGCTGCAAGAAGCAGAGTTCAGTTGAACTTTCTACTGCCGAAACCGAATTTGTGGCAGCTGCGGCAGGTGGAAAGGAAGTGCTAGGGCTACAAGAACTGTTTGGAGAGGTTGTTTTTAAGACAAGCACGCCTATGATTTTACGCATTGACAACCAAGCTGCGATCAGCAACTGAATCCCTTAAGATACGGTCTTCAACACATAATAGAAAGATGTCAAAGAGGTCACGAACCCTTCCTTCGACTGCAACGTGCTGCAATAAACTTCACACTCTAGTACCAATCGCCACCATATTCGCCCTTTATGGACGCCATCAGCTGCCATAGAAGTGGAGGAGGTCCAGAACCGATGGATCTATCGCCTCCAGTGGATTCAAAACGGAGGCAGCCGAGGGATAAAAAAATACCCTTCGCTGTAATATATGCGCGAGAGTTGGGCACTGTTTCAAGGTATATGGCGTTCCGCCCGGCGCAACGTAGTTAGCGGACGGAATAACCCGATGTCAAGTGCCATCAAGGGGGTGAAGTACGAACAGTCAGTACGGGTGAGGCGCCTCAGTGGAAGGGATATCAGACATGATGTATCGGGAAGTTAAGGTTACACCCAAACAGAGATAGATTAGCTCCCCGGACTCTGTTGCTAGACAACCCTTCGATATCGGGTTCGGAAATGATGGTTGCTTCAGCTCAGCTGGAAAAGTTTAAACAAGCTTGCAAAGATTCCTCTAAATGTTCCCGATTATGTCCAAGCTTTTGAAGTGCAGAGTGGGGGGGGGGTCGCTGATAGCGAACTACCAGAAACATGACGTTCTATGCAATTATGCTGATGCATTCCTACATGAATTCTCATGCTGCTGAATTAGGATATGGGTTTCAGTTGAAGATTAAACACATGAAAATCCATATTGAGCAGTTTAATGGGGACCACTACCTATGAATTTGAGTTGAAGAATTAGCTTCAGGTTTTTCTTACTATCAAAAATAAACTTTCCACTATTTTCATAAACGACTTCGGCAAGTCCCCTGGTAGTAGAACGTCAGGAAACAAATTCGTAGGAATCGAACTGGTATTAAAATTACTGTGAGTACTTACGAGTGTCTTAGGGACACATTTGTCCTCCTACAAGTTATTGTGGGAAATTGACACGAGTTGGGGGCGCGTGTGGACAACTTGTTAAGCTCAAGCTGGTCAGTTCTTGGTGTCTTACGCGACCTGTAACAGGACTGATCCTGTTACAGGCTTACACTGTGTTGTGCGAGGAAGCGCGCAATACAAGAGGGGTATGATTAGTTGATAATAACTAATCCTATAATAAAGTAAATATATTAATATTCACTTGTGGGTTAGAACGCAAAATTAAGAGTGTTTATTTAATGGGTGGTTTAGAGGCTAATAGTATAGTAACTAACTAATTAATATAATAATATCAAGTCTTTAACTAACTGTACTATTCGTTAACCTGCAAGATTCGGTATTTATACCGAATCGACTTTTCCTTCGTAGATTATAATAACTTATGATCTCTTATTTAAATTTCAGACAACGCGTCTAAAATTTAACTGTGATATTCTAACTTGAATATCAATTATGTAATGGCACCCCATTACATCACCCTCCACTTAAGGTGGTTGGCCAATAATAATTCTTATTTTGGCCAATCATAGGTGGCACTTGTTGGTCGTTCTCATTTACCAACTGATTGACCATCGACTCGATGGTCAAAGCACGCGGCGGCGCTCTAAAGAGCGCTGCTGAAAACATTGAAGGAGCTTCTTACTCCGCCGCAGCACTAGGTGATGAGGTGTTGAGTGACAACGGTGACGCTGCATTAGCAGCGTCAACTACGCAAAGGTCGGAAGACGTACCGTCTTCGACCACAGATGCTGCTAAGGCGGCATCTGGAAAGAAACAGGGAGATGCTGCTAATGCAACATCTCGCACGATGGCAACTTCCGAATGGCATGTTGCCAAGAGGGCCATGTTCGGAAGTTCTGACTCCGGACAAAGTGACGGGGGTACAGCTGTCCCCACGAAAGGATCTAGCGAGTCGAAACTCGCTAGGTGCTCATCGCCTAACAGCGATGATGACGCTGGTGTCGCTGTCATAGGTGACAGCGACAATGATTATCACAGGTGGTTACGGGAACGCAGCTCCCCACCTGGACCAAGTACTTCTCCACGTCGGGTGATTTAACCCCGGCGCGTGGTGTTGAAGCAGGCGGTGCTCCGCCTGCTAAAAGAGCTCGAGCAGAAGTGGCGCCTGCCGCTTCTGAAGCGTATCATCGTACCGAACCAAATGTTCCGTACAGAGTGGGGTTTTGGACCCCTGGATGGGCTATTGCCCCCAACAGTGGCGGTCACCGTAAGCGGGACTGCCAATATGCGTTGTTCGATATCAACGTGCTGGATGACTGCGAAGAAATCCAGTCACGTCGATTCGATCGAAGTACAGACGATATACGTCTGTACTTTATTGACCTCTTTTTCCAGGTTCGATATTATTCGAGCTGGAAAGGGTCAAGGAGGAACAGGGACGATAAAGACGCCCTGACTCAGAGTTGGAACGCTTTTGTTGACAACTACAACAAAAGCCCAGATGATTACGTGAATAAAGTTCACGTAATGCGCGAGCGCTTTTTAAAGCACTCGCGAACAGGCAAAATGGAATACATCCATTTTTCTTGCATCAAACTAGGGTTGAACTGTGGTGTCCCTTCTCACCTCGTTTGCCCGCGGTGTCCGCAGGGCGCTCCTCGTCTGTCAGAGGAGGAGTTGCGGGGGTACGGTGGTTTTCCCGTACCCGCCAAAATTAAGGGCTTAATCGATGCCCTAAATGCATCAACACCTAGTGTTGATGCTACTTCGCATTATGCGTTTGAGACTCCTTCTCAAACTTAGTTAAAAGGTCTGGGGCGTCGGCCCTCAGAACCTCAATCGGCTCCCAAGAGTCGAACTCTTGGAGGTAGCCCATCCAGCCTACTAAGTACTTGGTACGCTGCCCCGCATTGTCTGCAGCCATTGCTGCAGACACATATTCATCATATGCAGCTTCAGTTTCATTTGAAGCTTCTTCCTCTTCTGCTGTACTTTCAGTAGAAGGGCCATCGTTTTGTTCACAAGTTGCAGTTGCAACTTGCGCATTGACTCGCTCAAAATTTGAGCGGGTCCCTCCCCCACTTAGATTTGGCGTACCGCCAAGTAAAGCTGGGGTTCGTGGATGCCTTAAAGCATTCACGTAGAATGGTGTATGCTTAGTTGAAGCATGAACCGAATTGTTAATCGCGAATTCAGTGAGTGGCAGATAGTCACTCAACTGTTCAAAGGCATGTGCGTATGATCGCAACATGTCTCCGAGAACGCGGTTAACCCGTTACGTCTGCCCATCCGTTTCCGGATGGTCCGCAGTTGACATCTTCAACTGGGTTCCCAACAATGAGAACGTTTCTTGCCGGAAACGTCTTGTAAATCTCGGATCTCGATCCGATACAATGTCTTCCGGCATTCCGTGCAAACGGAATACCGTATCAACGAATATCCGCGCTGTTTGAGCGGCGGTTACGTTCGCTAATACTGCAGTAGGATGTACCATCTTACTGAAACGGTCTACAAAGACCACTATTCCGGTCTTCCGACTATTGTCGGGTGGAAGACCGAATACGAAGTCCATTGAAATGGACTTCCAACACTCTGTAGGAACCGGCATAGATTGCAGCGGAGCCTGTGCAGACTGCGCAGGCTTAACGCGCTGGCAAATCTCGCAAGCGCGTACGTATTTCCGTACCCACTTGTACTGGTTTCGCCAGTAAAAGTCACGTGCGAGAGAAGCGTAGGTGTTCTCTCGACCTTGATGCCCCGAAATCGGTGCATCATGATACTCAAACATAATTTGATGTTTGAGATCATCGTCGTTTGGAACGACGATGCGACTTTCATCTTTTTGGTCTGTGCTGTAAAGCAGCAGACCATCGTGCAGTCGATATCGATGCACCCAAGCGCGGAGGAACTCTGGGAGTTTGTCGCGCTTCTCACTTTATTGATTACTTAAGTAATCAATCAACAGACGTGTCTCCTCGTCTGTTTTGTACGCCTCGCGTACTTGTCGTATAATTGACGACAACAAAGCAGTGCAACGGATCGCGTTTGCACTGGCCCCTTCGGTTACGGACGGTTTCGTCTCGTAATCGGGCCTTCGTGATAGCACATCCGCTATCACGTTCAACTTTCCGGGTTTGTCTTCAACCGTAAAGTTGTACTCAGCAGAGAATGACAGCCATCGAGCCATTCTTTGAGAAATGTGTGGTGAATTCACGGCCGTGCGTAGTGACGCATGGTCCGTGTAAACCACAAACGGTCTATCTCCCAATAGATAGATCCGAAACTTAGCCAGTGCATACTCCATGGCAAGGAGTTCCTTGTCATGCACTGGATAGTTGCGCTCGGCTGGGCGCAACTGACGCGATTGATAGCAGATTACGCGATCACGATCATCGTGATCACGCTGCATCAAAGCACAGCCGATAGCGAAATCGCTCGCGTCGCAAACGACGTGGAACGGACGCTCGTTATCGGCTATAGCCAAGACAGGCGCTTCAGTCAAGCTTTGATTGACTGCATCAAAAGCATCTTGACATTGGGTATCCCAATGCCATTCGACATCTTTCTTAAGTAATTGAGAAATAGGTCGTATCAACCCAGCATAGTTGCACGAATACTTGTTCAAATATGTTGCCAACCCAAGGAACTTTCGAAGTTCCTTAACGTTGT
Organism: Peronosclerospora sorghi; assembly: GCA_026184515.1. Taxonomy (NCBI): domain Eukaryota; phylum Oomycota; class Peronosporomycetes; order Peronosporales; family Peronosporaceae; genus Peronosclerospora; species Peronosclerospora sorghi. Next base: position 26,026,747 of record CM047580.1, read on the forward strand.
TTGGCGTAGGCCATTCAACGATCACCCTGATCTTTTCTGGATCAGGACGCACCCCGTTCTTGGCCACAAAGCATCCAAGAACGGGTATCTCAGGTGCACCAAAGGTGCACTTCTTTAGATTTGCATAGAGCTTATGCTTACGCATAAGCTCTAACACTCGACGTAGATGTTCAATATTGACATCTACATCGCTTTTATCGTGTTCACCCTTACTATGGATGAACACGTCATCGAAATAACTCGGTGCTAATTCTCGCACCGGGCGTAATAGATGCGTTACGCATCTGTTAAACGTAGCAGGGGCATTTCGAAGCCCCTGCGGCATAACAAGCCACTCCCAAAGCATGCCGCTTGGGGTGCTTACCGCCGTGAGAAGGATATCCTTCTCACGCATTAGGATTTGATAAAATCCATCTCTTAGATCGAGAGCACTAAAGATGTTGCTCCCTCACATGCCATCAATGATGACATCTTTTCGCGGTATCGGCGTCTGCGCCGGTACCGTCGCTGCGTTCAGCTTGTTGTAAGCGTGAACGATTCTCCGCCCACCTGTGGACTCTTTCACACAAAAAGTGGGGGTAGAGTGCGGTGAGGTAGACTCCCGCACTTGGCCTGATTTACGACGAGATTCGAAGAACTCGTCGATCGCTTTTACCTGATCACGCGGCAACGGCCATTGCCGCGTAACACAAAACTTCGTGCCTGGCACGAGGTCAATCTCATGACGAGTTCCTTTATCCTTAGGGAGCTCGCTAGGTACTTCTTCTGGGAATACGTCAGCGTATTCTCGAAGTACCTCATAAAATGGGGAGGTCGCTTTAAGCGACTCCCAGCTCTGCGCTTCAAACGCTGAACTCTCGTTTGATCATTGGAAACCTCTTTCCCAATGTTTTCCACTTGTAATGTGGATATTCATTCACGAATATCCACTACATCATCTGTTGCAACGATGATACAGATCCGTTCGATCTGACCATCGTGCAAGTTTCTCACAAACTTCTTCCAGCTTAGCGCTTGAAGAGCCAACACCTCCGAACCTTCTTTCGGAGGGTGTTCCATCAACAGAGACTGGGTAGCTAATACGGTCTCCGTTTGCGTCAAGACGTTATTCGTCTCGACGGAACTGCCCATGCAATCAGACGCACTCGTCTGATTGACTGCTACACGGTGATTACGATTCACCGTGTGCGAATACTCATCATCATGGTGGCCACTGCCTACCATGGGATTTTGGCGATCAGATGTGCTCGTCTGACCGGGCGCCTTTTCTGCGACACGGTGGTCTTTATCACCCGTGCGCATGGCTAACGCAACGTGGTGGGCACTGGCCACCACGGAGTTTTGCTCACGATTGCACTCGATCGTGAGCTCACTCTCATCAACACGGAATTCTTTCATCGTGTTGGAACCTTCGGTCGCACAGTGGGTGTTTCCCACTGTGGATATTATTTCATTCTCACGGTGGGTGTTTCCCACCGTGGATATCACTTCATTCTCACGGTGGTATTTATCACCCGTGGATATCTCTCCAACACGCAACGACTCTTCCGTTGCGTGTGGTAGTCCCTCTGGACCCTCACCAGCGGAGGTACCTTCCGCTGATCGTGTCAGAACAGAACTGGTGGTGCCATCGATATCCACCATACTGTCTGACGCTGCGGTTTTATCTTCTGATACAGCCGGATTACACACAGGGTGATCAGATCCTGTGGGTCCGCCGCAGTCGATCGATAGGTTAACCCAGTCGATCGAAGGTTTAAACTTGGACATCCATGGGATTCCAAGTATCACATCGAACTTGTCATCTAAATCGAGGACGATGAATTCATCCTCGAATGACAGTTCATTCAACTTGAAGCATGTTTTAATCACACGCTTTGGAATAGTCACGGTTGCACCTGTTGCTAACCGGACTGACAACATACTTCGTGGGGTTTCTACCTCCACGAAGCTCAACAGCGTTAGACTCTGAGTTCTAACGAAATTGTTTGACGCTCCTGTGTCAAACAAAGCTCGCATGGGGACATCGATCCCGTGCGGCTTAACCTCCAGGGTGATAAGAGGCTTATCATCACCCTGCACCTTTTGACAGGATATAGTCCCGTCTGGGGCTATTACCCTCACATGCCCTATGTCCGCATGTGGGATAACATTCCCAGTAGGGCGCCCCGCCCCTACTGGTGATCTACGTTTTTTGCACCAACAGGGTGATGTCCCTGTTGGTGTCGCCGTGCAGTGGACGGTTCTGTCCGCTGACTGCGTGGCACCGGACGCGGTGCCATACACTCATGGGCAAAATGCCCCATTTTCGCGCATCTATTGCAGCGAATATTCTTCTTAAATTTCGGTTGCTTCGAACACGAAGCAACCGCAACTGATAGGTCCATCGGCTCTGGACCTCCACCGCCCATGCTCTGGCGCGGGTGGCTGTTTCTTGAGACGAAGTGTGAACTTCGTCTGCCCGACTGCTGCTTGTTGACATGCTGTTGCGGCATGTCAAAAGTGAAGGGCTGTTGAGCCCTTCGGCTGTACCCAGCATGCGATGAAGCTGATCGCATGCTGATCTCCTCACTGATGCTCATATCAATGACATCCTGTAGAGTCTTTGGCGGGTGCCGGTAAAGACTCTGTTTGACGGGGCCATCATTGAGTTCCTTCATGAAGCCAGTGACCTGCATAGGAGGGGGCACCGTCTCATACACAATATTTGACAGCAAATATTGCGTCTTCTGAGCGTAAGCTTGGAGGTCAAGCTTACCTTGCCAGAGTCCCATAAACTCCTGCCGACTACTTAGCTCCATTTGTGGAGCTTCAAAGTTGAGCTTTATCTCAGCTTTAAATTCCTTATAAGTAAGGAACGCAGAGTCATCAGTGGCTCTGCGACTCATCGTCCATGCCCTGGCTCTTCGACTCATCGCCCATGACCTGGATCTGCCGCCTAGACATGTTGTGGCGAAGTACGCTTGTTGACGTTCGTCAACAATATTTTGCGCAGAGATGGCATCTTCCACCTCTGCGAACCATCTACGAAGGGGATCGCCCCCTTCGCCGGTAAAGGGTGGACCGAACCATTTCCACCGTTGCGTCTTTACTACGCGACGAGAAGTGGGGGAAGTGTTTCGTCACCACTTCAAGCGTTCTCTCTCGATCGGCAGGCGTCATGTCTCGCGACATGATGCCGAGCGCCTCTTAATCTTCGCTCCGCTAGTTAACTAGCGGAACGGAACTGTGGTCGGTCAGACGGACCACAAAGTGCTACCAGGTGTAACAGGACTGATCCTGTTACAGGCTTACACTGTATTGTGCGAGGAAGCGCGCAATACAAGAGGGGTAGGATTAGTTGATGACAACTAATCCTATAATAAAGTAAATATAAATATTCACTTATGTTCTAGAGCGCAAAATTAAGAGTGTTTATTAATGGGTGGTGAGCATCTAATAGTATAGTAATTACCTAACTAATATAATAATATCAAGTCTTAAACTAACTGTACTATTAGTTAACCTGCATGATTCGGTATTTATACCGAATCGACTTTTCCTTCGTAGATTATAATCTCTTATTTAAATTTCAGACAACGCGTCTGAAATTTAACTGTGATATTCTAACTTGAATATCAATTATGGAATGGCACCCCATTACACGACCCTTTATCGTGCTTCGGCTGGTTAACTCTCCTTAGAAGTCATCCAAAAAAGGTTTGGAGCGCAGACACGCGCTTTCATGCCCAGTCTTTCGCGTGACCACCAAGATATGTAATCGTAAGTCTATTTGTAGCTTTAATACAGCTATAAGACGCGGGGCAACGACTGAAGTGTCCGTTCCCTGTGTAGGGGGACACGTCGGCCGCTAAAGTCTCGACGTAGGCGCTAGGTTTTGTGTGGATTATATCGATGATTTTGACAGAAGCACCGCGTGACACTATGGTGGGTTTGCTGGGGTGCAGAACGGCAGATGGTCAACGCTGTGGCATGGGCTGAGCGGCGAGAGAAGCACGCGAGAGATGGAATGATTTCCGAGAAACAACTTGAAGACATTGAGAAGCAGCTACGAGGCGAGGTCGACGATCATAAAGAAAAAGATCGCCCAAGGGTTAGCAACACTAGAGCAGCTGGAATAGCTGCAATAGAAGCTTGAGCGGGAGCGAGGAGAGCTGGAATATATTCTGGAACTCGCGACAGAAAGGATACGGGAGGGAAAAAAGGAAATTCTGATGCAGCATCGAGAGAAGGATGAAAAACGATCAGAATGTTCACGAGAGACACGAGGTAGTGATCAAGTTATAAGTAGACCGAGTCACGCAACCCGCGAGATACGTGGGTGGAAAGTGAGCCCCCCTCTGTCACAGGCTAGAGATGGAAGCTACATCTCCAGTTCTCGCTGAGCTTGTAAAGTTTTCAATTGTCCGAGATTATGAAAGTGAATATGGCAGTGAATGCGTCGTGGCACGGACTTGCTTGAAGTCCAAATGTAATGGGCCTATGCAATAGTGCCATTACATGGCGATGTCCAATTACGGCTTAGTGATTCCCACTAATTGTTTTGGATTGCCAGGTGGGACAGACACGATCCATGTCTACACACCGACACTCAGGGAGTAATCATTGATTACGTCCGCAGGAATGTTCTCGAACATTCTCGAGTGTTCTCTGCCTGCAACATGTCTTTGCGCACGGTGATGGTTCCTGCGTGGAAACTATCTGTTGACGAAGCCGACGAGTCATTGTGGGTACAATGATGTTGATTTCAGCCAATAAAAACGCCCGTACACAGAAGATTCTTCGGAGAAGAATCTAAAGTTAAAATTCAAGCTTCTCCTTGAAGTTCAAGTTCCGTGAGAATATTCTTCACGCTCATCTTCAAATTCAACCTGATTCAACCCAAGGTTTATTCTGCGTTTGTAGGGAGATTGCATATAACCCCATAGGACTCTAGGGAGCGGTTTCAGGAACCGTAAGCTCATTTCAATTCAGTTGCAAATTTGCCGTCTTCTGCTCAAGTCTCCTCCTCACTCTCCTCCTCCCTCTTCGTCCCTCCAAGTCGGTACACTGCAAGTCTTCCTCTACAGCGCAAGCGTGTGTGCCGTATTATCGGGAACTGTGTAAACAGCGTCCCGTCACACCTGGTAGCACTTAGTGGTCCTTTCATCGACCAAGCCAAGAGGGACAGCCGAAGAGCGTGAGCACTTCGAGATCCCTGTTCAAGCGAAGGATTGTCAAAGCGGCGTTGCCCTTAGTATATCCTTAGTCAAAACTCTCCCTGTCTGAGGATCAGACATCGGAAGGGATGGAGACTCCGGCGAGCATGTTGCCCGACGAGACCGTGACCCTGACGAATTAGCAGTTTCCTCATCTGTTGGAGCACGAGTGGGCAGCACTCAAACGGATGCGCATTGTCATCGGAGAAGAAGCTGGGATCACGTTCTTGATATCAGCTACTCCGGATGAACAGAAGAACGCGGCAGTGAGATTCATGCACCATGATGTCATGGACTCTCGTCGACAGCCCGCAACTCCTGTTTCGACCATGAGAGTGATCCCGCTGAATCTCAACGTGTCTCCGTACCGCGGCAGAGAGAACGAACCTCTCGCAAGATGGTATGTACAGATGGATGCAGGTATGGTTGCACGACAGCTTCGGGACCCAGAGCAGAAAATGTTATTCGCGATGTCCTACCTTGAAGGTCTAGCTAATAGTTGTCCGTTTGGAAAACGTTTGGCGGATGTCAACCGCTTCCACAACCTTTACGACTTCAAGCGTGATTTAAACGCGCGTTTGAGCCTCCTAAAATCGAATTCCGCGCTCTTGCCGAGTTCCTCAAGCTTCGACAAGGACGCCAAGACCTCCACACGTATGCACAGCGCGCACGATTTCTCGTGTCAAGAATCTTGGAGCAGCCGATTGACGTAGAAACGCAATTTGTCACGTTCATGGCGGGACTGGACGATGGACCTATCAGGAACTAACTCTTCCGCGAGTATCCTGATTCGATGGACCCAGCTATCGAGAGGGAGATGCAAGAAGAAATTTATCATCAAGCAAGCAAAGTTTGGTGGTCCTATTCCACTTCAAGTTCGCGCGTTGCCACTGACGAACGATGGACACGAGCCTATGCATATGTCGTACGTCCAACAAACCAACAATGTGGGACCTCACAACCATGTGAAGTGTTTCCGTTGCGGGGAGCTGGGTCACTTCGCTCGGAAGTGCAAAGTGTCCTTGCCACCTGGGAAAGAGACACACGGGTCGCGATTCAACTCGAGCGGCAGACGATTTGCTGGCCGCCGGTTTGATCGCTCCCGAGGGTAAAAAAACACAGAAACAACCAGTAGGGGCGGGGCTCGCTACTGGCCCGACAAGAGGACTGTGGACATTGTGGAGACACAGGACTCTGGCCCTAATGTGCATCATGCACATGCAGTTTCCACTAAGAGTGATGGAAGTGTGGATCCGAGGTCCTCTTGAATCATAAACCAAGTCCATGTGGATGGTATTGCAACGCCCCTACGTGCTTTGGTTGACAATGGTGCGTCGAACAACTTTGTTAGAGCAAACGTCGTGATTAGTAGTGATGTGGCTCCAACCTATACGACGAATGAGATGGTGATTCGGTTGGACAATGGGTCGCCTGTGAAGATGCCGAAGCGAACTGTTCGCTTGACTATGACGTTTGAAGACTTCCGAGGCGAGGACGAGTTCATTCTCCTCGATTTCGATGCCAAGTTTGATATCATCTTGGGAATGCCGTGGTTGAAACGTTACCAACCCCTCATTGACTGGATGGAGATGAAGATCTCCATTGACAAGTCGTGCCACGCGGCAGACTTGAATTGTGCAACAATGGATGAAGTGACATGGGCATATGCTCCTGTCGAAGATGCATCGTCGAATGAGACTCAGGAGTTTGATGGCCCCTGTAGCCGGTGCGTATACGCACGGTGCGACTAGCGCACAGAGGAAGACTTTCCTTAAAGCGGCGTTAGCCGCTACTTAGCCGATACGCCCTTATTAAGGGCTTAGTAGGAGAGAGCTCTCCTACTCGGGGCCAAGATTCCCGGGTTAGTTTACTGTAGCCTTTGCTAGTGCCTTAACGGCAAGGCTCCCTTACTAAGGGTGTAGCTAAGGGGAGGGCTCCCCTTACGCTACGTCACTCACTACACGCACGACCGGTCGAGGTCGTGCGTTCTGTAAGATAGAGTGAAATGTAAACTGAATATATTTAATATGTAATTATTTAAACTAATATAAACTATATGTAATACTAAGTAGAATATTCCTAATTCGTACCTAGCTAAAATGTAGTGTACACACCTGTGTACTGACACGTGGATGGCTGACACACCACCACACCAAGGGCCCATGCCCTGATTGGTTAAAATAACCAAAGGTTCGAAACCTTTCAACCCGGCCAATACTGACCTCAACCGTGGTGTACTCATGTACACCAACACTCAGTGTTACCCGAATGTAACCCCGTTACATCCTCTCCCATCAAGACTATTGCTTACGCAATAAACAAAATTTTGTTGGAGAACTCCAACACCATACCTCTGGCTGTCCATTGTACACCCTCAGCGGTGCTATGGACGCAAACTATTCCGACAGCTCGGAAGTGGACGCGCTTGGGGAGATCTCCCCAACGGCTGGCCATGTTGATAGCGCCGAACGGCGCTATCAGTCATCCAACCCATTCCCCACACGTGGGGAAAACGCACTAGCTCGTGCGCCACCGTTACCCACTAGGTGTGATACCTCCAGGTTGCCACAGGCAACCACCACCAATGAACCGTCCTTGGTTCAAGAGGCCCGACGTGCCGGACGGGAACGTAAGGCACCTCGCGACCCTCAAAAGAGGGCTAAGCAGGCGGTCAAGAGGGGTTTAGCCTCTTATACCCCTGGACCAGCGGCTATACTGCCGCGTGAAATTGCGCATTGGAACCAACTCCGGACCCGGCTACTAACGCCCAAACATTATTCCGTTAAGTCCTACCGGACGCGCCTCGGGAAACAGGCACGCGGTGCCCTCGTGGATGTTCTCCGTGAGATTCCCCTTGTTCTCCTGAGGGACGAAAGCGTCTAAGACGCAGAACAGGCGTTCGGCGCCTGGGCGGAAAGGGAGAAACACCTCCCCAGTTTCGATGCGCTGTACAACAGCTTTTCCGAACACGACGTTTGGGTAGAGAGAGCGCTACGCTTGGCTTATGCTCAGGCCAAAGCGCAAGGGCAATTGCCTGCCTCCTATTATACGCGCTCTGCTCTCGATGTGATGCCGGAGAGCAATGCAAGCACAGCATCTGCCTCCGGCGAACTCCCAGCTATTGGGAGTGAAGGGGCTTCTTCATCCCCTTTGGTCGTTGACTCTCAGTGGGATTATCCCGCTCGAAAGCGTCAACGACGTCACGGCAATCCTGCCGCAGGGGAGTCTCGTACTCCCACGAGTTCTGGGAATGTGGATACCCTTTCCACTTCACCAGGTACTGGGTCTCACCCCGGTGATGGCGTCGTGCCATCAGGCGTTCCACATGATAATGTGGCGTACCCTCCGTATCGAGCACTGGAGGAGGGGGTCGCGCTATTGCGGCGTGACTTCCACGAGCACTGTGATCGGCACAGCATCCAAGATGCTCAGGAGGAACTCCGCAACGAGGGGAAGTCGAATGAACGCATCGAGAAGCGGCTTGCCTCTCTCGAGACTCTCGTTGCGGAGCTTCAGGGTCGTATATCAACCTTGTCGGAGATGTTCCGACCTGTTGCGCCTTTCGGCTATCCGGTTTCTCACCCTCCTCCGAGAGGGGACCCGACTCCGGGTTCTGGTATGGCTTAAGCATACCTACATGGAATGTTGGATGCGTACGCATCGCCTTCGGAATATCCAAGGTGTACGCCAAGCCCTTTCGGCTAGCACCTTAAAAGGCCCCACAAACCTGGGGAGCAGTTTATTCCGCAACACGTTGGAAACTACATGTGTAGGAAGATTTTTATCGTTTAATAAAACACTTTCTCCTACTTTGTATAGCTTTTTGTTACGCCGCCCCTTTCGGTCATCTTGCTCCTTCTGCTTGTCTTGGCTTTCCGCCATGGCATCGCAGACATGTCGTAAGACACTAAGGCGCGTCGATAAAAACTTATCGATGTGCTTTCGCACAGATACAGGGCTGACAACAGGGAATTCTCCCCCCTCAAGCCCTGGGCCACACACACGTGGCGTTAACGGGACCCTCGGATTCATTAATCCGTTCACGTAAAACGGGGTAAACCCCGTAGATGCATGGACCGAATTGTTTATAGCAAATTCGGCCATAGGAAGCATCTCACTCCAACTCGTTGGAGAATCCGGACATAAACTCCGAAGAATATCCTCCACGCGATTAACGCGTTCCGTTTGACCGTACGTCTTCGAATGATCCGCAGTGGACATGAGGAGATTGGTGCCCAGCACCTTAAACAACGCTCCCCAAAACTGTCCCGTAAACGGGGGTCCCGATCCGACACAACGGAATCGGGTAGACCATGCTGTCGAAAGACACAGTCTAGGAACACTTTTGCTGTTCCTTGTCCATCTATGGACTCTGGCACCACCGCCAGGTGAGCCATCTTGCTCAAACGGTCTACAAAGACCAATATGCCGGTGTTCCCGGCCTTATCCATGGAAAACCGAAGATAAAATCCATGCTAATGGATTTCCAACATTCCGTTGAACCGATAAGCTCGCCAAAGGCGCAGCTGAACTTGCAGAGGGTTTAACCCTCTGACACGTCTCACAGGTGCGTATATACGCACCGACTTACTTATACATATTGGGCCACCAATACAAAGCTCTTAAAGCGCTACAGGTCTTATCCCGACCTAAATGACCCCCGGTAGGGCCGTCATGTGCCTCAAAGAGGACTCTATACTTCAGTTCCTCATTATGAGGAACTACCACCGGCGGAGTGTCCTCCGCGCTCGTGCTATAAAATAACAGACCGTTACAGTACCTGTAACGGTGTAAACGATCTCTAGCTCGACTTGACAGGGTTGGCTCAGACGAGCCAAGACCCTTTTCACCTAACGCGCGGATAAGCGCCGTACATTGTGGGTCTTTCTCATACGCCTGGCGTATGAGATCCACCACAGACGTGGTGACGAATGTCGCGTGAGCGAGCTCGTAATCGGGACGACGCGACAACGCGTCTGCAAGCACGTTCTGCTTGCCAGGTTTATACTTAACCTCAAAGTTGTACTCCGCAAAGAAGGAGATCCAACGGGCCATCCGTTGCGAGAGATGAGGCGACTTTGTCGCTGTCCGTAAGGACGCGTGGTCAGTATAAGCCACGAACGGCTTAGAGCCGAGTAGGTGAGCCCTAAATTTGACAAGAGCATACTTCATTGCAAGTAGCTCCTTGTCATGAACGAGATAATTCCTTTCCGCAGCTTAAGCTGCCTCGACTCAAACGCAATTACGCGTTCCCTTACTGCATTGTCTGCTTGTAACAAAGCACATCCGATTGCGAAATCGTAGGCGTCGCAGACGACGCTAAAAGGTTTCCCAGATTCTGGGAGAGCAAGAACGGGGGCTTTTAACAATCTCCCCTTAACCGCTTCAAAAGCGTTTTGGTGTTAGGTTTCCCAACACCAATCAACGTCCTTCTTATAAAGGTCAGTTAATGGCTTCGCCATCTCAGCGTAGTTCTCGCTGTACTTGTGGAGATAATTGGCTAATCCAAGCCACTTCCGTAAATATCTAAGATTTACAGACGAAGGCCACTCCACAATGGCTTTCACCTTCGCGGGATCCTCCCGCACTCCATCCTTACCGATGAAGCATCCGAGAAAAGGAATTTCCTCAGCACCAAAGATACATTTGGATGCGTTCGCATATGACTTATGCTTCCGCATACATTCTAGCACCGCTCGAAGGTGTATCAGATGCGTCTCAACATCAGACGAGTCGCCTTCCGCACGACGATGGACGAATATATCATCTAAGTACGTCTGAGCGTACTTTCTATGAGGGTGGAAGAGTTAGGTCACCAAGCGATTGAAAGTCGATGGTGCATTTGAAATCCCTTGTGGCGTAACAAGCCACTCCCACAGCATGCCACTAGGCGTGCTAACCGATGTCAGCGGAATATCGGACGCTCGCATGAGCACCAGTTAATACCCGTCCACCAGATCTAAGGCACTGTACACAGTACAGCCCGCCATATTGTTCTGGAGGATATCCTTCCGAGGAATCGGAGTCTGCATGGGTACAGTAGCTGCATTCAGCTTGTTATACGCATGCACAATGCGCCACTTTCCGTTCGGTTTACGAACACAAAAGGTGGGAGATGATTGGGGAGACTTACTCTCCCGTACCATCCCTGCTTCTTCTTTCCCCTTGAAGAATGCGTCGATGACGTCGCATTGTTCCTTGGGGAGAGGCCACTGCATAGTGACGCAGTATTTGGTTCCGGGAACCAAATCAATTTCATGTAAGACTCCCCGATCCGGTGGTAGCCCCATCGGCGGGTTGTCACTAATGACATCTCTAAATTCCTTTAATAAAGAATGGTAAGGGTCCTCAGGATCCGCGAGGATCTTGAGGCCGCTTCGGGCATTTAATGCCTATTTGGTTTTCACCAAAACTGACTCGTCCATCGTGGATGAGGAGTTCAACTCCTCTTCCGGACGCAACACGACGACCTCGTCGATTTTATCTGCTTTCAAAGCAGTCTCAAACTCGTTGAAGGACATCTCCTCCAACGACAACAGTTCGCCTACCCCAGGCAACCGTTCCAGGCTTACGCCTTCTGTGACAACACCTGTCACACTATTCAGCATCCGATAGGACTGCTGACTACTGGTCTCGGGACTCATCCCGGGACCCAGATGGAGGGATTCAATTGCCCCATCTATTGGAAGCGCCTCGCGCCTATCCACAGATGTCTCTACCTCTACCACCGGTGCCTCGCCGGTCTCACCTAATACGGCGCGGTTGGAATCAATTCCGACGTGCGAAAGAGATGAACTACGGGTCTCTTCGCTTGGAAGCGCCTCGCGCTTAACCACAGGGATCTCTACCCCTACCACTGGAGTCGCAACTTGTTCTCCAAACACGGCGTGGTATTAATCCCTTACGACCTGCAGAAGAGACGAACTTCGGGTCTCTTCTATAATAGCCTCGCGCTTAACCTCAGAGGATTCCACCTCTATCATTGGCGACTCACCAGTCTCGCCTATCTCGGCGTGGGGATTAACCGCCGAATCCCCCTCGTTAAGGAACTCTACCTTAACGCCATTGGGAACGATCGTTTCAGACATCCCAATCTCTGGCATCTCACGCCAGAATCGCTTTTGCGATCGAGCAAGGGTGGGTTCATGACTCGCCAATGCTTCACCCGACCGCGGGTGCGTTGAACCAATGGACTTAGACTTCCAGTCTATCCATGGCTCGTGGCGTTCCAGCCACTTCATGCCCAGAATGAGGTCATACCTCGAGTCCAAATCCAGGACTAGGCAACGTTCTAAGCTGTCGAAGTCTGCAAACTTCAGCTTAAGGTCAATCGAGACCTTGGGTACAGAAACCTGTACGCCCGTCGCAAGACGGACCGTGACAACGTCACGAGAACGTGCCTCTAGGGCCTCGGCATACAGTCGACTCTTCACAACAGAAGCCCGTCTGACATAATTGTCAGACGCTCCAGAGTCTATCAA
>CM047580.1:26044425-26070070 GCA_026184515.1 Peronosclerospora sorghi
TGTCTGCGATGCCATGGCGGAAAGCCAAGACAAGCAGAAGGAGCAAGCTGACCGCAAGTAGCGGCGTAACGAAAAGGTATACAAAGTAGGAGAAAGTGTTTTATTAAACGATAAAAATCTTCCTACACATGTAGTTTCCAACGTGTTGCGGAATAAACTGCGCCCCAGGTTTGTGGGGCCTTTTAAGGTGCTAGCCGAAAGGGCTTGGCGCACACCTTGGATATTCCGAAGGCGATGCGTACGCAGCCAACATTCTATCTAGGTATGCTTAAGCCATACCAGGACCCGGAGGCGGGTACCCTCTTGGAGTTGAAAAGGCAGGTAGACATAAGAGCCGTAAGACACGGCAGGGCGGAGGAAGTCCGACAGAGCAAAACTGCGGCCACAAAGCTTCGCAACGGTCGACTCGAGAGAGTCAAGCCGTTTCTCGAAGCATTCAGTGGCATCCCACTAATCGCGGAGTCCGTCGACATCATGAGTGCGATGGATGGCTGTGTCGATCACAGCGCTCACGAATCTCATATCGCAATTGCGCGACCTCCTCCTCCAATTCTCTATGCGGAGGGTACTCCACATCATCATGTGAAGCGTCTGATGGCGCGACGCCATTATCGGGGTCAAACCCAGTATCTGGTGAAGTGGAAGGGTTATCCACACTCACAGAGTTCGTGGGAGTCCGAGACTCTCCTACGGCAGGATTTCCGTGACGTCGTTGACGCTTTCGAGCGAGAGAATCCCGCTGCGGGTCAACGACCAAAGGGGCGCGAGAAGCCCCTTCACTCCCAGTAGTTGGGAGTTCGCCGGAGGCAGATGTGGCGCTCACACTGTTCTCTGGCACCGCGTTGGGGGCAGGGGTGCTGGCGTAGCGCGTGCGATAAGGGGGCACGTAATAGCTACATCGCTTTCGCTCTGGCGAATGCCATGCGAAACGCCCTCTCCACCCAAACGCACGACGGGAATATCTGTTGTGCAGCTCATTAAACCTGGGGAGGAGCTTCTCCCCTTCCGCCCAAGCGTGGAATTTCTTTCTGCTTCGGCATTTTCTCCCGGAGAGAGAATGATAGGAACCTCGCGGAGGTTCTGAACAGGGGCACCCTTTGCCTTCCTGTCGAGGAGATCTCGGTATGAGACGCTAGTGAACTGCTTTTGCGTGAGCAGTTGTTGCCGGAGTTTCTCCCGGAGTTCGCATTGATGCGGCTGTTCAGCCGCAGGGCCAGGGGTATAGAATGCTAAACCATTCCTTACCATACTCCTAGCCCACTTTGGTATATCACGAGGACCTTCAAAATTATATGCTGCCCGTGGCGGGAGTTTGGGGGCGCGTAACGCAGCCCTTCGTGCCTGTGCGGCAAGTTGGTTTTCTTGAGCTGCGTCCAGCTCATTGGTGATGATCGCCTTCGGTGATCCCGATGTACCATCCGACATTGGCAGGGGTGTCGCACTATTTAGTGCATTTTCACCACGTGTGGGGAACGGATTAGGCTTCCCACATCGCCGTTCGGCGTTGACGGAGCGATCAGATTTTGGGGAGATATCCCCAAGGGCATCCACCTCCGAGTTCTCGGAATAGTCTACCTCCTCTAGAGGAGAATCCACAGCACCACTAATGGTGCTCATCGTTAGCCAGAGATTGTGGAAGTTGCAGATCTCCAACTAAAATTGATTTATTGCGTAAGAAATAGTCTTGATGCGGGAGGATGTAACAGGGTTACATTCTGGTTACATTTAGTATGTGGTGTACGTGAGTACACTACGGTTGGGGTCAGTATTGACCGGTCCGAAAGGTTTGGACTTATTGGTTATTTTAACCAATCAGGGAAGGATCCCTTGGTGGAGGCGTGGCATCCAGCCACGTGTTAGTACACAGGTGGTGTACACTACATTTTAGCTAGGTACGAACTTAGTAAGTTCTACTTAGTATTACATATAGTTTACATTAGTTTAAATTAATTTAGGCTAATTACATATTAAATACATTCAGTTTACATTTCACTCAAAAGACTGCAGGACGCTCGACCATGACCGGAACTCGCTGACCAGCTTCAGTTTAAACACGTGCACGATCGGAAAAACTTTGTAATCCGTGCCGATCGTGATCAGACGAGCAGCATGCTCACCGATCAGCTCTGATACACGGAAAGTACCGTGCCACATATGAGCCAACTTCTTTGCATAGCTGTGGTGGAGTCAAGTTCGAAATCGAATACATTTGTATCGACAACCTGACCACCACCATCGTGCCCAGCCTTCCAACTTACGGGGGGGGGGTACCCCGCGGACCTCCATTCGGCTGCTGGCAGACGACCGGTCATCATCCAAAGACACTTGGTCCGATTCACTTAAGTTCATCTCACCTTGTGTACCCGATGGAATGGGCTAATTACACACTCGGTGGATCGGGATCGCAGATCGATCTGATTCGGTCTTGAATATGAAACCGTGCTGGCTAGGTGTACCTAGGGCGGAACTCTTCACCCCAGGTACGTACAGACCAGAGACACTTCCGAAAGATAAATTCCAATAGGTCGATCGTCTAAACGATCTAGACCTGACCAATACGAAATAATAGAGGGTAGACCAATCAACCGGTCTAGCCCCTGACCAATATGAGAGAAGACCAAAACCGGTCTAAACTCCAACCAATGTTACAATGAGCCAATATGTCCACGTGAAGACCCAATATGCCCGTGAAACTCCACAAACGATATCTCCACGTAAAGACCAATCCAGTGAATAGCACGTTCCAAACGTACTTGAATTAACTTGAGGAAGTCGACCAATGCGTGCTCCCGTCGAGGGACTTCCGGCTGGCCAAATGCGTGTGTGGCGCGTCCAGACCGGGTATAATGAGCTAGAGGGGATTATTCGACCCTCTGCTCCCAAACACTCCGCGGCGGGCGGAGGCGACTGATGCACATAGCAAAGGTTTAAACGACCTCCTGTTGAGGTGTTATCCCGAAGGCAAAACCAAAAGATTCCAAACGACTTTTTCTCTTTTAGGCAAATTCACAACTCAAACCAATACTACCTCCCTACGGTCCCAATATGTACCCACATGAAAATATGTAAAATGCCCAATGTCAGGTGACTCACCAAAACTTGCGTTCTTGACACTCCTTGAATCTGATAGGCTAAAAATCCCCCCTTGTTTAGACCAATCCGAAATTCGACCAGCTGCCTGGACAAAAAGTGAACAAATTTGTGGTACACTTCACCACATAGCCTTCCTTGACCCGATCGAGGTATAACAATACCCTCGCCCCTGGTTCAATACCATGAGGGCGCACCTGATCGTTATTCCGATCTGCTCGATCTTGCGTGGCCTGACGCAACATTTCATTGACGACTTCTTTCGCATGTTGATAATGCTCTGGACCTGCATACGCCAACGACGGGCATCGCGATCGCGGGTCCGAGTGCAGCCGATCGGTATCGCCGCTTCAAGTGTTGATTGAGGGTACCATCCATACGCCAGATAGAAAGGCGTTTTTCCTCTGACCCGATCGGTTGAAGAGTTGAGTGCGAATACCAGTTTCTCTGTATACTCATCCCAGTCACGTTGGTTCGGATCGGCCACATACATCTTAATCGCCCTTGTTATCGTCTGCACCATGCGTTCAGCCGATCCGTTCGCTTGCGGACTATATGCCATCGTCACGCTCTTCTTCTGGTCTATCATGCTATTGAACGATCGGAACACCTCAGCCATAAAACCAGGTTCCCGATCGTGTCTAATAATTTCGCTGGCGCCGAACCTTCTGAACACACATTCCTCGTAACTCTGGGCGATCTGCTACGCAGATCGGGATGCACTAGCCTTTTCGATCACCAGACCAGTGAATAGGTCTATCCGGATCAGCAGCTCAGTGTTGCCGCGCGTCGATCTGGGCAGCTAAGGTATGTGATCCAATGCTATCACCTGGAAAGGGTAAGTAGCCTCGATATTTCCGGGCGATCGGCCCTTGATTATCGGTCTGCCCTTTCCGGTCTCGCAATCTGTGCAACAGCCCACATATTTCTGCACGTTCCGAAAAAGTTCTCTCCAGTAAAAGTGGGCCCTGATCTTGTGGTATGTCCTGCCTATGCCTTGATGTCCCCTTTCTAGACTCACATGGTAGTGATGAAGGACATCCGGCTGTAGCAACTCAGGGATCACCAATTTCGCTAGTCGATCTCGATAGGCACTGTCTTGATCAACGTCACGGCAGTAATACAGCAATCCATTGTCGTCCACATCGTAACTGTCCGCGATCTTGGTACACTCTTTCGCTTGATCATTTGTTAACTCGGACAGTTCACCGCGCAGATAGGCCTTCAAGTTGACGATCTACTCTTCTTCGTCCTGCGCCTTGAGGATCCGTTCCGCCCTTAGCTGTTGTACAACGTACTCACTCAGCCTTTCCTTTGGGAACGATAGGCGAGACTTATGAGTTCGCGATCTAGTTGCCGCCATCACATGCACCGGATCAGGGCTTTCCTTGGGCTTGATCAACTCCGGGAGCCTGTTTATGTTCATAAGTTCATGTAGAACGGCCTCCTCGGTGATCGTCGCCCCGATCTGGTACCGCATAGATTGGGTCGCGAGGTGATCGGCGCTTCTGTTCCAATCCCGTTTCACGTGCAATAACTCGTGGTTGGAATAGTCTTTCAGTGCCTTCATCACCCGATCATTCAGCAACTTCCCGGTGATCTGCCTTATCGCTAGGTTGAAGTCACCACATATGATGATCCGCCCTTTCTTTTGTGATGACAGCAGATAAAGACATAGAAGGAGTCCCCGATATTCCGCCTCGTTGACCGTTATGTCAGGCGTGAAATCAGAGGCGGATGCTACTATATACCACTGTGGTAACTTCCACACTATGGCACTATAGAAGCCGACCTTCTTCTTCACGCTAGCCGATCCGTCGAAACTCAATACCAGGAGTTACTCATCCCAATCGACGATCGGTGGCGGCAGTTAGATTGACTGTCGAGGTTGCTTCCTTGGGGCAATCGCCATCAGAGCTTCATCCACTTCATACCGAGGGGTGATACTGGCATCCAATGTGACCAATATCTCTTCCTCTCCCTTGGTGCACTTGACGACCTCGAGGGACCACTGTGACAAGATCGCTGACCATCTGCCGAGACGACCGTCCATCCCATTGGCCGATAATAGCCAGGCCAATGTCGACTTTCTCGAAAGAACCTTTACAGATCGGCCGACCAGTAGGTTGTAGCACACATCTAAAATCCGTAGTAAAGCCAGAACTTCCTTTTCGACGATCCCATAGTTAACTTCGTTCGGCTTCAACGTCCGGCTCGTAAAAGTGACCGGATGATACACTCCATCATGTTCTTGAGCTAGAGTGGCAGAAATGGCCCACTTACTAGCATACACAATGACTGTAATGGGGTGCCATTACATAATAGATATTCAAGTTAGAATATCACAGTTTAATTTCAGACGCGTTGTCTGAAATTTAAATAAGAGATTATAAGTTATTATAATCTAAGAAGGAAAAGTCGATTCGGTATAAATACCAAATCTTGCAGGTTAACGAATAGTACAGTTAGTTAAAGACTTGATATTATTATATTAATTAGTTAGTTACTATAATATTAGCCTCTAAACCACCCATTAAATAAACACTCTTAATTTTGCGTTCTAACCCACAAGTGAATATTAATATATTTACTTTAATTATAGGATTAGTTGTTACCAACTAATCCTGCCCTAATTGTCTTGCGCGCTTCCTCGCAAAATACAGTGTAAGCCTGTAACAGGATCAGTCCTGTTACACCTGGTAGCACTTTGTGGTCCGTCTTAACGACCACAGTTCCGTTCTGCTAGTTAACTAGCGGAGCGAAGATTAAGAGCCGCTCGGCATCATGTCGCGAGACATGTCGCTGCCGAGCGAGAAAGAACGCTGGAAGAGGTGAATAAATACTTCCCTCACTTCTCGTCGCGTAGTAAAGACGCGACGGCGGAAATGATTCGGTCTATGGGGACCGACATCATTACCTTCCTCAAGAGTAAGTCTCCAGAGGAATTGGTACAGGTGGTGAACCGCTTTAGGCTAAACCACCTAGAAAAGTAAGAACGGCCCGCGCCAGAGGCAGCGCGGAACGCAACTGCACCTGCAACGCATAGCGTTGAAGTGGTAAAGGCGCGAGTACCGCCCTTTACCGGTGAAGGGGGCGAGCCTCTCCGTAGATGGTTCGCAGATGTGGAAGATGCCATCTCTGCGCAAAATATTGTTGACGAACGTCAACAGGCGTACTTCGCCACAACATGTCTAGGCGGCAGAGCCAGGGCATGGGCGGTGAGTCGCAGAGCCAGGGCATGGGTGATGAGTCGCAGAGCCACTGATGACTCTGCGTTCCTTACTTATAAGGAATTTAAAGCTGAGCTAAAGCTCAACTTTGAAGCTCCAGAAATGGAGCTAAGTAGTCGGCAGGAGTTTATGGGACTCCGGCAAGGTAAGCTTGACCTCCAAGCTTACGCTCAGAAGACGCAATATTTGCTGTCAAATATTGTGTATGAGCCGGTTCCCCCTGCTATGCAGGTCACTGGCTTCATGAAGGGAGTCAATGATGGTCCCGTCAAACAGAGTCTCTACGGCACCCGCCAGAGACTCTAAGAGATGCCATTGACATGAGCATCCGTGAGGAGTTCAGCATGCGATCAGCGTCATCGCATGCTGGGTACAGCCGAAGGGCCCAACAGCCCTTCGCTTTTGACATGCCGCAACGGCATGTCAACAATCAGCAGTCAGGCAGACGAAGCTCACACTTCGTCTCAAGAAACAGCCACCCGCGCCAGATCATGGGCGGTGAAGGTCCAGAGCCGATGGACCTATCGGTTGTGGTTGCTTCGAACACGAAGCAACCGAAATTTAAGAAGAATATTCGCTGCAATAGATGCGCGAAAATGGGGCATTTTGCCCATGAGTGTATGGCACCGCGTCCGGTGCCACGCAGTCAGCGGACGGAACCGTCCGCTGCACGGCGACACCAACAGGGACATAACCCTGTTGGTGCAAAAAACGAGAATCGACAGTAGGGGCGGGGCGCCCTACTGGGAATGTTATCCCACATGCCGACATAGGGCATGTGAGGGTAATAGCCCTAGACGGGACTATGTCGTGTCAACAGGTGCAGGGTGATGGAAAGCCTCTTATCACCCTGGAGGTTAAGCCGCACGGGAGCGATGTACCCATGCGAGCTTTGTTTGACACAGGAGCGTCAAACAATTTCGTTAGAACTCAGAGTCTAACGCTGTTGAGCTTCGTGTAGGTAGAAACCCCACAAAGTATGTTGTCAGTCCGGTTAGCAACAGGTGCAACCGTGACTATTCCAAATCGGGTGATTAAAACACGCTTCGAGTTGAATGAACTGTCATTCGAGGATGAATTCATAGTCCTCGATTTAGATGACAAGTTCGATGTGATACTTGGAATCCCATGTATGTCCAAGTTTAAACCTTCGATCGACTGGGTTAACCTATCGATCGACTGCGGCGGACGCACATGATCTTATCACCCTGTGTATAATCCGGCTGTATCAGTGGATACAACCGCAGCGTCAGACAGTCTGGTGGATAGCGATGGCGCCAACAGGTCTGTTCTGACACGATCAGCGGAAGGTACCTCCGCTGGTGAGAGTCCAGAGGGACTACCACACGCAACAGAAGAGTCGTTGCGTGTTGGAGAGAAACATTCCACGGGTGATAAATACCACCGTGAGAATGAAGTTATATCCACGGTGGGAAACACCCACCGTGAGAATGAAGTGATATCCACGGTGGGAAACACCCACCGTGAGAATTAAATAGTATCCACAGTGGGAAAAACCCACTGTGCGACCGAAGGTTACAACACGACGAATGAATTCCGTGTTGATGAGAGTGAACTCACGATCGAGTGCAATCGTGAGCAAAACTCCGTGGTGGCCAGTGCCCACCACGTTGCGTTAGCCATGCGCACGGATGATAAAGACCACCGTGTCGCAGAAAAGGCGGCCGGTCAGACGAGCACATCTGATCGCCAAAATTCGATGGTAGGCAGTGGCCGCCATGATGATGAGTATTCGCACACGGTGAATCGTAATCACCGTGTAGCATTCAATCAGACGAGTGCGTCTGATTGCATGGGCAGTTCCGTCGAGACGATCAACGTCTTCACGCAAACGGAGACCGGATTAGCTACCCATTCTCTGTTGATGGAACACCCTCCGAAAGAAGGTTCGGAGGTGATGGCTCTTCCAGAGCTAAGCTGGAAGAAGTTTGTGAGAAACTTGCACGATGGTCAGATCGAACAGATCTGTATCATCGTTGCAACAGATGATGTAGTGGATATTCGTGAATGAATATCCACATTACAAGTGGAAAACATTGGGAAAGAGGTTTCCAATGATCAAACGAGAGTTCAGCGCTTTGAAGGGCAGAGCTGGGAGTCGCTTAAAGCGACCTCCCCATTTTATGAGGTACTTCGAGAATACGCTGACGTATTCCCAGAAGAAGTACCTAGCGAGCTCCCTAAGGATAAGGGAACTCGTCATAAGATTGGCCTCGTGCCAGGCACGAAGTATTGTGTTACGCGGCAATGGCCGTTGCCGCGTGATCAGGTAAAAGCGATCGACGAGTTCTTCGAATCTCGTCGTAAATCAGGCCAAGTGCGGGAGTCTACCTCACCGCACTCTACCCCCACCTTTTGTGTGAAGAAGTCCACAGGTGGGTGGTGAATCGTTCACGCTTACAACAAGCTGAACGCAGCGACGGTACCGGCACAGACACCGATACCGCGGAAGGATATCATCATAGATGGCATGTGCGGGAGCACCATATTTAGTGCTCTCGATCTAAGAGATAGATTTTATCAAATCCTAATGCGTGAGAAGGATATCCCTCTCACGGCGGTAAGCACCCCAAGCGGCATGCTTTGGGAGTGGCTTGTTATGCCGCAGGGGCTTCGAAATGCCCCTGCTACGTTTAACAGATGCGTAACGCATCTATTACGCCCGGTGCGAGAATTAGCACCGAGTTATTTCGATGACGTGTTCATCCATAGTAAGGGTGAACACGATAAAAGCGATGTAGATGTCAATATGGAACATCTACGTCGAGTGTTAGAGCTTATGCGTAAGCATAAGCTCTATGCAAATCTAAAGAAGTGCACCTTTGGTGCACCTGAGATACCCGTTCTTGGATGCTTTGTGGGAAAGAACGGGGTGCGTCCTGATCCAGAAAAGATCAGGGTGATCGTTGAATGGCCTACGCCAAACAACGTTAAGGAACTTCGAAAGTTCCTTGGGTTGGCAACATATTTGAACAAGTATTCGTGCAACTATGCTGGGTTGATACGACCTATTTCTCAATTACTTAAGAAAGATGTCGAATGGCATTGGGATACCCAATGTCAAGATGCTTTTGATGCAGTCAATCAAAGCTTGACTGAAGCGCCTGTCTTGGCTATAGCCGATAACGAGCGTCCGTTCCACGTCGTTTGCGACGCAAGCGATTTCGCTATCGGCTGTGCTTTGATGCAGCGTGATCACGATGATCGTGATCGCGTAATCTGCTATCAATCGCGTCAGTTGCGCCCAGCCGAGCGCAACTATCCAGTGCATGACAAGGAACTCCTTGCCATGGAGTATGCACTGGCTAAGTTTCGGATCTATCTATTGGGAGATAGACCGTTTGTGGCTTACACGGACCATGCGTCGCTACGCACGGCCGTGAATTCACCACACATTTCTCAAAGAATGGCTCGATGGCTGTCATTCTTTGCTGAGTACAACTTTACGGTTGAATACAAACCCGGAAAGTTGAACGTGATAGCGGATGTGCTATCACGAAGGCCCGATTACGAGACGAAACCGTCCGTAACCGAAGGGGCCAGTGCAAACGCGATCCGTTGCACTGCTTTGTCGTCGTCAATTATGCGACAAGTACGCGAGGCGTACAAAACAGACGAGGAGACACGTCTGTTGATTGATTACTTAAGTAATCAATAAAGTGAGAAGCGCGACGAACTCCCAGAGTTCCTCCGCGCTTGCGTGCATCGATATCGACTGCACGATGGTCTGCTGCTTTACAGCACAGACCAAAAAGATGAAAGTCGCATCGTCGTTCCAAACGACGATGATCTCAAACATCAAATTATGTTTGAGTATCATGATGCACCGATTTCGGGGCATCAAGGTCGAGAGAAGACATACGCTTCTCTCGCACGTGACTTCTACTGGCGAAGCCAGTACAAGTGGGTACGCAAATACGTACGCGCTTGCGAGATTTGCCAGCTCGTTAAGCCTGCGCAGTCTGCACAGGATCCGCTGCAATCTCTTCCTGTTCCGACAGAGTGTTGGAAGTCCATTTCAATGGACTTCGTATTCGGTCTTCCACCCGACAATAGTCGGAAGACTGGAATAGTGGTCTTTGTAGACCGTTTCAGTAAGATGGTACATCTTACTGCAGTATCAGCGAATGTAACCGCCACTCAAACAGCGAGGATATTCGTTGATACGGTATTCCGTTTGCACGGAATGCCGGAAGACATTGTCTCGGATAGAGATCCGAGATTTACAGGACGTTTCTGGCAAGAAACGTTCTCATTGTTGGTAACCCAGTTGAAGATGTCAACTGCGGACCATCCGGAAACGGATGGGCAGACGGAACGGGTTAACCGCGTTCTCGGAGACATGTTGTGATCATACGCACATGCCTTTGAACAGTGGAGTGACTACCTGTCACTCACTGAATTCGCGATTAACAATTCGGTGCATGCTTCAACTAAGCATACACGGTTCTACGTGAATGGCTTAAGGCATCCGCGAACCCCAGCTTTACTTTGCGGTACGACAAATCTAAGTGGGGGAGGGACCCGCTCAAATTTTGAGCGAGTCAATGCACAAGTTGCGACTGCAACTTGTGAACAAAACGATGGCCCTTCTACTGAAAATACAGTAGAAGCGGAAGCAGCTTCAATTGAAACTGAAGCTGCATACGATGAATATGTGTCTGCAGCAATGGCTGCAGACAACGAGGACAATACACCTACTGCTGATAAAGAAGTAGATGAATTTGTATTACAGCGCCAAGCTGTAATACGCTATGTAAAGGATGCACTTGCATCTGCTTTTGATAAGCAGAAGCAAAATGCAGATAAACAAGGAAGGAAGAACAAAAACTCCTTTCTTAAAGGTGAATTAGTATTACTAAGTACTACTAATTTGCCTACACATGCAATAAGCAACTTCCCTACACGGAAGTTGCTTCTTAAGTACATTGGACCCTTCAAGGTCCAAGAGATTAGGGGGAATGCCTATACCTTAGACATTCCCACAGCAATGCGGCTTCACACAACATTCTATGTTGGGCGGATCAATCCGTATCACTCGTCTTCGTCTTACGACGAGACGCAGAACCACGGAAGATTCCGTGCTTCTCCAAGTCTCCCAAGAGAGACTTGTAATCGGCCTCCAGCCGTTGATGAGCAGAGCGGAGAGTCGTTACCTCCGCCTTCGACTGCTCGAGATCAGCCGTGCGCCGATCGAGCTATCTCTTATAGCGAGAAAGCTCAATGTACAGAAGATCATTCTTCTGCTGGAGGGCAGTGTGCGCTCCGAGGATGTCGCGGACATCCTCGCGAAGAGACCGATATGTCTTCACACAGTGAGACATATCGCTGCTCAAGGAGGAATAACCCTCCTCGAGCTTGCGGAGCAAAGAACCATGCTTCGCAACAACAACGGCGAGGGAATTCTCAACCTCCGCCGCCCCTGATTGATAATCAGGGGAATAAGCGATATATCCTCGAGCGCTTGATCTCGAAGCGCTCGGTGCCTTTGAAGAAGGGGCAGCGTACCGAGTACTTGGTACGCTGGCTGGGATATCCCCAAGAGTTCGACTCTTGGGAGCCGATTGAGGTTCTGAGGGCCGACGCCCCAGACCTTTTGACTGAGTTTGAGAAGAAGTCTCAAACTCATAATGCGAAGTCGCATCAACAGTAGGTGTTGATGCATTCAGGGTATCAATTAAACCCTGAATTTCGGCGAGTACGGAAAAGCCACCGTACCCCCGCAACTCCTTCTCTGACAGACGAGGAGCGCCCTGCGGACACCGCGGGCAAACGAGGTGAGAAGGGACACCACACTTTAACCCTTCTTTGAGGCAAGCAAAATGGATGTATTCAATTTTGATGTTCGAGAGTGCTTTACAAAGCGCTCGCGCATTACGTGAACTTTATTCACGTAATCATCTGTGATTTTGTTTTAGTTGTCAACAAAAGCATTCCAACTCTGAGTCAGGGCGTCCTTATCGTCCCTGTTCTTCCTTGACCCTTTCCGGCTCGAATAATATCGAACCTGGAAAAAGAGGTCAATAAAGTACAGACGCCTATCGTCTGTACTTCGATCGAATCGACGTGACTGGATGTCTTCGCAGTCATCCAGCACGTTGATATCAAACAACGCATACTGGCAGTCCCGTTTACGGTGACCGCCACTGTTGGGGGCAATAGCCCAGCCAGGGGTCCAAAACCCCACTCTGTACGGAACATGTGGTTCCGTACGATGATACGCTTTAGAAGCGGCAGCCGCCGCTTCTGTTCGAGCTCTTTTATCAGGCGGAGCACCGCCTGCTTCAACACCACGCGCCGGGGTTAAATCACCCCGACGTGGAGAAGTACTTGGTCCAGGTGGGGCTCTGCGTTCCCGCAACCACCTGTGATAATCATTGTCGCTGTCATAGCTGACAGCGACACCAGAGTCGTCATCGCTGTTAGGAGATGAGCACCTAGCGAGTTTCGACTCGCTAGATCCTTTAGTGGGGACATCTGTATCCCCATCACTTTGTTCGGAGTCAGAACTCCCGAACATGGCCCTCTTGGCAACACGCCATTCGGAAGTTGCCATCGTGAGAGATGTTGCATTAGCAACATCTCCCTGTTTCTTGTCAGATGCCGTCTTAGCAGCATCTGTGGTCGAAGACGGTACGTCTTCCGACCTTTGCGTAGTTGACGCTGCTAATGCAGCGTCACTGCTGTCACTCAACACCTCAGCACCTAGTGCTGAGGCGGAGGAAGAAGTTCCTTCATTGTTTTCAGCAGCACTCTTTAGAGTGCCGCCGCCGTGTGTCTTGACCATCGATTCGATGGTCAATCAGTTGGTGAATGAGAAATTCTGACCAACAAGTGCCACCCATGATTGGCCAAAATAAGAATTATTATTGGCCAACCACCTTAAGTGGGGGGGGGGGTGATGTAATGGGTGCCATTACATAATAGATATTCAAGTTAGAATATCACAGTTTAATTTCAGACGCTTTGTCTGAAATTTAAATAAGAGATTATAAGTTATTATAATCTAAGAAGGAAAAGTCGATTCGGTATAAATACCGAATCTTGCAGGTTAACGAATAGTACAGTTAGTTAAAGACTTGATATTATTATATTAATTAGTTAGTTACTATACTATTAGCCTCTAAACCACCCATTAAATAAACACTCTTAATTTTGCGTTCTAACCCACAAGTGAATATTAATATATTTACTTTAATTATAGGATTAGTTGTTACCAACTAATCCTGCCCTAATTGTATTGCGCGCTTCCTCGAAAAATACAGTGTAAGCCTGTAACAGGATCAGTCCTGTTACAATGACGGTCGGCATTTTTTCCGGATCGAAGTGCCTTAGAATCGGTGCCGTCGCCATCTTGGCCTTCAACATACCAAAAGCAACCTTTGCACGATTCATATAGTCATCTGCCTCCATCGGCGGCAATTCTGCAGCCCGATCGGAGTCGCAGCCTGCGTAAAGTTGCCCGATCTGCTTCGCGCAATATATGATAGTCGACTTCCCGGAGCTCGTACAGCACGGCCGCGTATACCGCGAAGTCTTCAATGAAGCGGCTGTAGTAATTCAGGCTCCCTAGGAAGGACTGCATTGCCTTCAGCGATCTGGGAAACGGGAGGTTGCTTAGTGACTCCAAATCTTTAGGATTGGCCTCTATCCCGCTGATTGATACCATATGACCCAAATAGGCGACCTTGGACATGCCCCAAAAACTCCTCACAGCACTGATCGACAGGTTCCAGCGATCACATGTCTCCAACACCCGTTCAACCTTCTCGCACAGATCGCTCCATGACTAAGCAGGGATCAGTATGTCGTCGATGTATGATCGCCTCCCCAGAACAGACGGTCTCCTGTCCCGATCGGGTTCACCCTCTGTAAATACATCATGGTTTTCGGTGGGGTCCCGATCGGTACTGATCTTGAAGTGTCCATATAGTGCGTTGTCGATCAGCCTCTGGTAGATCTGAGGCGCGTTCTTCAAACCAAACGGCATGCGGTTCCACTCGAATAGACCGAACGGCTTAACAAATGCAAAAATCTCGCGAGCCCGATCGGTCATCGAAACCACCCAGAATCCACTTGCCATGTCCAGCGAGCAATAACATAGGGTCTTGTCCAGGTCTTCCAGCAGATCGTTGATCAGCGGCATCGGTTACGCCATAAGCTTGGTCAACCGATTTACCAACCGATAGTCAATGCACAACCTGATGTAGACGCCGTTCTTCTTGATTACAATCACGATCGGCGAGGACCAAGACGAGGTCGACGGTTTGATAATCTTGGTAGCCAACAGTCCTTTAATCAGATCAGATAATTTCTCCCGGTACTGTGGCGCCACACGTCGGCATCGCTGAGCGATCGGCTTGGCATCACCAACATCGATGTCGCAGATTGCTCCGCGAGCAGCAGGGGGTAGGGCATTGCATTTCCCGATCAGCAGGTGATTCTTTTTCCAGATGATCTTCTTAAGCTGATCGATCTGGTCGGGACTGTTGACATCCCGATCACCCACTTGAAGATCGTCCCAGGTGACTTCGGGCGGATCGGCAGACACTTCAGGAAGGACTGCCATCTGGCTCTCCAGCTCCTGAATGTACTGATCCCCGCCCTCATGTATGCAAACTTGGTCATCTTCTGGGGTGACATCACCCGACCCGTCCCGATCGGCTGCACACTGCTGTTCCCGGTCGGCGGGCTGCTCTTCAACAACATCGACCAGTTTAGGCGCTCCATCGTGGTCCGCCCCAGCAATCCCGTGTTATCCTTTCTCCGTTTCTGGTTCCGGCTCCTCTGTCGACTGTTCATGTGAAACCACCATGTTTACGAGCCTTGGCTCATCTGCTCGATGGTCCACCGTGTCCGGCGATTGCGGCGCCTTACTTCGAACCAGCATCTTCTTCGGGGTTGCATAGCTGGGTCGTTCCACCATAGGTGATGTATCTTCTTCCACCGGTCCATCATTGCTGACCAGATCGGTGGTCGCTTGGTATGCCAAGTTTTGCCACTCGAGATACCGTCTCGATCCGATCGAGACGAACCCCGCCTTTCTTGGCACCTTCCCTTCCGCTAGCCACATGCCAACAATAGCATTGTTGTCGGGCGTAAGTGGCTTGTCACCGATATTGGTGAGTCGAACGTAATCAAACCGGCCGGCGCTCTTCACAAAGGTCGGCACCCACCGGTCGCCCCTGGTCACCCATAACTTCCTTCATCTGAAACCTTTATCGACCGGGACATCAGCGGATTGACCGACTGGAATGGTGACATCTTGATCCCACCTGACCAATCGGTGTACGATCCGTATAGGGGCCGCCGACCAGCTAGCTGGATCTGGACCTCATCCGGGAGTGTAAGCACTCCATGAGACAGATCAAGGCGAATACCCGCCGGCACCATAAAATCCATGCCTAACAGGGCATCCTGACCGGCCAGCTTGCCGACCCAAGCGCTGAAGAAGTAGACCAACGAACCTGAGAGAGTGATCTTCACGCGCGTCCTTCCTTCGGTCATGTAAGAGTTTTCCCCAATTCCGACGCATTCTTGTCTCTGGGTGTCGTCTATACGACATCCGACCTTACGAGCAAAGGCGGAGTCGATAATCGAGACTTCGGACCCAGAGTCGAACAACATCGTCGCATTCTGGTTATTAATCTTGCCACAGGCTTTCGCCTGCGTAAACCATTTATCGGGCGCGTGATACTTCCAGTATCCGCGAGACTCCCCAGGCAGCAGATCCAGCTGCATGACCACCTTAGATCGGGAATATTCATCGGTCGTGAGATTGTAGACCGGATGATCCCGATCGACGCAATTGAGAATGGAACATGTATTGTCGGTTTTATTCTCCTTGCCGACATATGCATAGATGCCAAACGTAGAGCGCTCGGCTCGATCCAGATTCCAACCTGGCGAGTGTTTTAGTTTAACATCTTCTAGACGTCAGGTGGAAGCATCCCCGCGTGCTTACCCGGCAAATACCACTTGCGCATCAGATTGAAGAACTCTTCGATCTTGCACTGGACGGCCTCGTGAATCTCTCCACATGACTTGCACACGAAGAGGCAGTGATCGGTGGGGTGACCGCGTCTCTCGCACTTCTTGCATATCAGCTTCTTCCAGCAGTCCCCACCATCGTGCTTGCTTGACCCGCAGTGAGAACACTCTTGCGAGGTCGGTCCGGATCGGACTTGTTTCCACTCTTGCCCTTCCGATCTGCCTCGTTAGGCGTCGATATGGTTCTTGGGGCAGGTTCCGTGACGAAGACGTGGCAATACTGGTCCTCGTCTGACTCCCGACTGGACTGGCCGCTACTTTCTTCTTCCGATCCAGTGCTGTCTTCAGTCACAATCACTTTAGCAGCACGGGCCGATCTGGTCAGGGGCCTCTTCACCGGATCGGTCTGGGTCTTAGATCTGTAGCGACCCGATCCAACGGCGACCTTCGCCCTCATGCTGCGTGAGTGTCGCAACGTCCGCAACGTCTACTCCACTTCCCCCACATCTTTGAGGCGCAGCAGAGTGAGCTGATCTGCCAGCTCTTGGTCATCAATGGTACTAATATAGTGACCCACGTGCTCCATAGCAGCACCGGTCGGCAGGCTGCCTTCCTTGATCACTATCCCGGCGCGAATTGCGGCCACGTTCAAACGGTTCAAGTACTTGATCGGCGTCTCGTCGCTCCGCTTCTGCATCTGATGGTATTTGCGGGCGGTAGAGAACCCGGAGTTGCAGTACTGCCCCTCAAATTCTGAACATAGCAGATCCCAGTCAGATCGGACACCCCGACCAAACTGTTGGATCCAGTTCTCATCCGGTCCTTTCAGAAGATCCCTGAAGATCAAACACCGTTCCTTTTTTGGTTTCTGATCCCGCAAGAAATCAGACTTTACCCGACCAACCACGATCTGGCTTGCTCCTCGTCGGCGTCCTTGCCAGTGAAGTCCTTGATATCCGTAGTCGCAGCCATGCGAATGCGTGGGATCGCAGTAGATCCGAAATCAAAGGCGGTCGTAGAGGCTAGGTTAGCCCTGCGCGTTCCGCCCGCCCTAGGACCGTCTGACCCATAGTGGTCATCCGGATCGCCGATCGACTCCATGTCGAAATCGCTGTTCTTGCTTGATCGGCGCGGTCGGACTGGCTGCGGCTTGCGTCTTCCTCTGCGAACTGGTTTGCCACCTCGGGTAGCCTTATCTGTTGATGCCACTGACTCCATATCAACATCCCGGCAAATATTGACATTTTGCGGGAAGATCGGTCCTGGGCATGCGGGCGCGGAGGCGATCGGCATCGGTCTCCCATCAAACGCTCCATAATTGCCTCAAACATGGCTTGGACGTTAGCTTGGGTCATGGGCAGCGTGTTGGAATCCTCCTTTGGAGGTACTGAAACCTGTGGGGGGTCCTGGGGCCCCGACCGGCATGCAGCCCCATGCTGCCGCACGTCCTTTTTATGCTTCCATGGGGGTATGGTCCGACCCCATGGTCATCCGCTCAACACCGACCTCCAACTCCGATGAGCTATTCGAGGCAGGTGGAGACTGATACAATTACTTATCTTCGGAGCACACATCCTCGTATGCTGCCGTGGCCTCAGCAGCCCTCAATGCCACGGTGGGAGTTGGGCGGCGAACCGCCCCCACCAACGGCACCAAATGATCATGGAGGGTCGACATCGACATCTCCAGCTTCCAAGTGTCCAGACCGAACAGTTTTCTGTACACTGGAGAGGTTTTGCACTTTCATGCCGACCTCAGCCAACATCGCCAGCAGGTTCTTCATCAATAGCAACGGCCGATCGCTTTGGATCGGCTCGGTGGTGGGTCCGAGAAGGCGATCGGGGATCTGGGGGTCTATAATCCACATCACTGGTCTTCACGAATAAATCGCTTTAACTCGTGGTTGTAATACATCCTGGTCAGGTCTTCTTCCTTGATAACCCC
This sequence comes from Peronosclerospora sorghi, assembly GCA_026184515.1. Classification (NCBI taxonomy): domain Eukaryota; phylum Oomycota; class Peronosporomycetes; order Peronosporales; family Peronosporaceae; genus Peronosclerospora; species Peronosclerospora sorghi. Next base: position 26,062,701 of record CM047580.1, read on the forward strand.
ATCCCCGACTTGCGACTTTTCTTCCAAGTCGTCTTCCTCGGAATGCATTCTGAGCCTCTGCTTGGGAACCTTGGGAGGGTGGATTGGATCGTGCCGATCAGCCTCCAAGTCGTTTTCACTTTTTATCTTTTCATCAAAACATTCATTCAAATACATAGGATCAGGAAAAAAGTCCTGATCATTTCCGGAACTATAGCAAGACTTGCTATAGTCCCGATCGGCTCCGGTGGGAGCCTTATGGGGAGGAAAAATTTATTAATCCCGATCTGGTCCTCCACCCGGCCATATCGGACATCGCCATCTTTGTCGACAACGAGAACATAAGGCGATAGCCGTTCCTTATGTCCTCTCCAGAACGTTTCCACATTTAATTCATTATAGTCGATTCTTCTCGAGATATCATCGCGGTGATATCCCTGGTTCGAATCCGGGCACGCGCACCATTGTGGTGGAGTCAAGTTCAAAATCGAACACCGTAGTGTCTAGAACCTGACCACCATCGTGCCCATCCTTCCAACTGACGGGGGGGGTACCCCTCGAACCTTCGCCTACGATCCGATCTGATCGTCCGATGCTAGCAGACGACTGATCATCAGCATAGGACGCCTGGTCCGATTCTTTCGTCATCTCACCTTGTGTACCCGATAAAATGGGCTAGTTTCACACTTGGTGGATCGTCGCTGGGAATTGATGTGGTCTTAAATGCGAGAGACCGTGCTGGGTAGTGTACCCTGGGCGGAACTCTTCACCCTGGGTACGGGAAGACCAGTTATACTCCAGGTAAATATAATCCAAAGGGCAGATCGCTTAACCGATCGTAGAGCCCAACAAATACGAGAATAAAAGTCCAATAATCCAATATAGAGATCCAAACGAGAACGTGACAAACTCCACGAACGATATCTCTACGTAACAATCCAATACTTGATTACACGTTCCAAACGTGTGCAACTTGAGCTTGTGAAGCCGACCAATGCGTACTCCCGTCGAGAGACTTCCGGCGAGCCAAGTGCGTCTGTAAAGCGTCCCGGTCGGGTATAATGAGCTAGAGGGGATTACTAGACACTTTGCTCCCAAACACTCTGCGGCGTGCGGAGGCGACTAGCGTATTAAAAAATGTAACGACTTCTTGTTGAGTTAGAGGGGCCAAAAGCAAAAACCAAAACCAAGCATACCTAAACCCTACGGTCCCCAATATGTACAAACATGAAAATATGTAAGTACACGCAATATCATGTGACTTACCAAAATCCGTGTTCTTGACACCCCTCGCACACGATAGGATTAAAAGCCTCCTTGATTTCCACCAATCCGATCGCCGATAAGCCGATCGGTGTGCTGCTGACACAAAGCGACCAAAATTCTTGAGTCCGCTTCACCACATTGTAGATGGAGGAATCGGTGCAGGATCCAGACCAACCGGTATAAATAGCGGTGATCCTCCTGTCGCAATCGAAGACAATCTGCGCGTTGATGGAATACCGCTTCTTGCTGTCGTGGAAGACCTCTACATCCTTCCCTGGCCATTAATGGAGCGGAAACCCAGTACCGTCAATGAATCCCACACAGCCAGGAAACCCTTCCAGCGCCATGACTGCTGAGATCTCAGCGCGTCGTTCTGCGGTGGTCCAGGATAGGTACTGCCGCTGCATTAGTAGCAGGGATTCTATGACGCGATACGTGCATTTAACCACCGTTCCGCGTCCTACTTTGAGATTCCGGCGGAATCTACCGATGATCGCTCCGTTGCCATTTGAGCCGAACCTTTCAAGGGCAAGGGACCAATTGGGGAGCAACAGGAAGTTTCGGGCAAGTGCTGTTATTATGGAAGACCGCCGCGTCTTTAATCTTCTCAAAGATTGCGACAAATCCGGCCTTACCAACGCGTACCGCCTGTTTGAACTCATTGTTGGGTTCAGAGAACAGTTCCTCCATATTTAACGAAGCGGAACGCCGCAAAAATGGACGATCATTCAGGTAGCGCAAATTAGAACAAAGATGGAGAAGCTCCGCAAATTGTTCTTCTTCCGATGAGTCAGAATCCACCGATGTCTGCAACAACATAAGCCCCAAGTTCCGCTCGGTTTCCTTCTTGATAGACATGGGTGGCATCTGCAAAAACCGTCGACCCACATCAGCATTTTGACAAAACGCCTCAGTTATGATCCAGAGCATCCTACGAGGCGTACCTTTTCTTTTCTACGGTTACTAAAAATAGCGCGTTATCGATTGGAAAAGTGATGAGGAAAGCGCGTCTTTCGTTCTGCTGATTTTGAGGCAAGAATCCTGCTGATTTCGTTAAATTTAATGGACGGAAAAAATAAGCTACCTTTAGAGGTTGCTGATTTTGTTTAGATCCTGCTGATTTCACTTTAATTATAACGTTTATTTTACAAAATCAGCAGACCTAAATCAGCAGCCAATTTTCCTAGGTGTGAACCCCCCTATTTTGCTCTATGTCCACTCCAAACGTAACCTTGTACTTAGCCAATCGTCCTTCCACGTGAGTCAGCCAAATAATCGCACTGCGTTCACTCCGAACGTAACTTACTGCTTAGCCAAACGTCCTTCCACGTGAATCAGTCAAAAAATTCGCACTGTGTTCACTCCAAACGTAACTCACTGCTTAGCCAAACGTCCTTCCACGTGAATCAGTCAAACAATTAGCACTGTGTTCACTCCAAACGTAAGTTACTGCTTAGCGAAACGTCCTTCCACGTGAAACAGTCAATTAATCAATAATCGCACAATAAATCTAGTAGTCGTGACAACCACAGCATTTTGTGTTAATGCGATGTTAATTAGTCCGGTAATTAGCCCACTGTATGTGGGAGGTTGCGTGCCGCCAAGAACAACGGTCAGAGAAAACGCCGCAAAGAAAGAAAATGCAAAAGTAATATATTTGAGTATACCCTAATTATAGTCTGACCCAACTACACAAAAATTGAGTATACCTATTTTTTGGTCTTGTACGAAGATGTCCAACTTTAATGCACTTCATTTTAACAGCTTTTTATTGCTCAAATTGCATCCTTCAACTGAATTAAACTGAAAGCAACCACGAGGCTTCCAGCATCGAGTCGAGAAGTGAAATCGACACATGTGTTATGGCGTTACTTCTCGATATGAACGCTTTGTATCATTTAGGTTGACGGAGCATAAAAATGATGCTTTTATTTAGCAAGTGTTAGTTTTCAACCTTTCTCCGCTGGAGGAGGACGTTTTTACATGCCTAGTATATATAGTATGGCGCGCTAACGTGTACTAGTAGGTCGGAACGTAAATCTGAGCATAAAAGTCGGCAAGTAGATAAGAACATTTAGTAGACGGCATCCAAGGGAAGGACTAGCGTAGTAGCGTTTACGAGGAGACGAAAAATACAGCCACGCAACAAGCCAGCATCCTGAAATCCCCTATTATTATTACCTAAACAGAGTAATCATTCTATGAGGCCAACAACATCTTTGTGTACAAACAATATCAAAAACACAAAGTAGCTACAGAAACATCCTCGCAACCGAATAGAAATGGATAGGACTTTGTGTAAGAGCGTGACTCTACTTGTCTCGTGGATAGACACAGTTTTCGCGTGGGGTAAAAAGATCAGCAATACCAAAAGACAACCTAACTGCATGTACATATGTATCCATTTGCACAAAAAAGTCGAATACATACATCCAGATGGGGTTTCTACGGCTATAGAAACGAGCTCGATTACCTCACCCATAAGACGTTTAGAGTACCACATGTCCAGGTTGCCAGCAACTGAGATGATGCTTTCTTTCTATAGGGGCTGGCTGGTCACGAGAGGTGGGGCATGAATTTTTTGAAAAAAACCATGGGAGAAATCAGTATCCGGGTGGGCGTGCTCTCGTTAAGTTGCCGAAAAGCGCGCTTTTATCCTTTTTTTTCAAGTGAGCTCGAAACAACTTAAGTAGGTCTCGTTTTGCGACACGCACGAGGCGCAGAACCGAGGCAACTCGCAAGCAAAACAATTGGACACCCGCCCCACTCCTGTTTCCCACCTTCTGTGCATTCTCCAACTTGGCAACACAAGCAACAGAGATAGAGAGAGCCGAATAGTAGCCTCCCACTGCTCTCCCATGCCACAAGCAGACGACGCGAGTGCCCACGCGTCCCGACGCCGGGCGCCCCCTCCACCGCTCCCGACGTCGACGTCGCCACCCGTTCCCGATGCAAAGGCACCGGTGGGACGCGAGCCGCCAATGCCACGAGCGCCGGCGGCCACGGAGGAGCCTTCGAAGCACAAACACCGCGGCTCGTTGATCCGTGCGATTGGTGGCTTTTTCAAGCGCAAATGCAGTGACGCCGACGACGCCACGAGCCCGAGCGACAGCGAAGCGTCCGAGCGTCGCACGTCGCGCTGGTCGAATTGGTCGCACCGTCAGTCGTTGCCCGAGCGGCCGCTGGACGCAACGGTGGACGCCGAGGCGAGTACGATCGAGGAAAACGCATTGGCGTCGTCCATGTTTCAAATGAGGAAGCCATTGGTGAAGAAAGTCAAGAAGGACAAGGCCAAGGTCACGTTTGTCAATGCCAAGCAGTCCCCGACGGACGCGTCCGAGCTCCTTCGAGCTGGTTCGGGCGACGAGTCAGCCGAGGACGGAAGGGAGCCGTCTCCCGTCGCGTTCTTGTTCTTTGGCGGGAGTGAGACGACGACCACGTTTCAACCGGACGTACGACCGTCGGAACTGGACGAGGTCCAGGAAAGTGCCATTCGCCCCATGCTGCAGAACAAGATGCCGCTCTTCGTGTCCTCGTCCTTGGTGGAACCAGTACGTCGCAGTGGTATCCTCCCTGATCCCACCGAGTACGAGTTTTAAGTTGTTTTTGGGATAGGGTCAGAAGTATTTTTTTCAATGTTGCCGTCGTCGCGTCCGCTGGATAGAGGAAAGTTAGTAGACACACTGTTACTGTCCTCGCCAGAAGAGGATTAAGCTTAAAATTAGTGATATGGGTTATGATACTTTCTATTCCTCCGCTTCGATCGACCAGAGATATGAAGAGAGACAAAGGGACGCGAGCGAGTCTTCATATAAATCAGAACGTGACCCTGAAATGTCGAAATTTTTGGCTTTGCGTCAAAACCCGAGTGTAGCAGGTGAGGGGGGGGGGGGCACATAAATGTTGCTGCTGTAGATCGAAGCATACGTATACAGTGTTTATTCAATAAAACACGTAACCATCTTGTGCCACAATATACGCGATAGGGATATTTGAGGTCACTGGATATATCTCTCTCTTGGGAGGTGGGCCATACCCTCAATATGGATTTATGTTTCCTTCATAGGGTGATTTTGATCAAAGATGAGCGCTTAAGCATGTACTCGAGCTTTGCTCAGTAGATCGTTCGCACTTCCTTGCTCACTCACCCCCTATACGCCGCCTCATTTAGAAAGCTATTAATAAATTTAGAGACGACATGGAACCGATCACAAGGGTTACATCCAGATCGATATGACAAGTCCTTGGCAGCGCGCAGCAGCTGGTTCACAAACATCTCCAGGCACTGCATTCGCATGCGCACCAGCAAGTCATGCAACCGGGTGACAACTGCTACGCGCGTACAGTTTGGAGCATGAAATGGGAACGTCATGGAGCGTACAATTCTCCTCACGCGCGAGCAATATGGACACCATTGCGGGTGGGACTTGTCCTTGGGTACCGCAACTATCTCGCGGATCTGACAACGCAATGCACGAAATTCGGAATCGAGGCGTGCCACGTTGTAGTTTGGGCACTTTTCGCGTACTTGTCGCTGATTGGACAAAGGTATTGTCGTAGACGTCGTTCGGATAGGTAGACCTCGTTGTTCTGTCTGCAAAAACACATTTAATATGTATACTCTCACGTTGTCCGCTCGTGCATAAGCTGTGCAGATGCGCACGTGATGCACGCGATTGATCGCGACAGCCTCTTTCGCGCGGACAAGTCGGGAAAGTCGTCCACCCAGCTCACGTTTTTTTTCTATACGCAAACACTCCCTCGCCATGTCTATTGAGATGAAGTGCGATTGTGGCGCTGGTGATTTTATTTAACCGTTGGCACATAGACACCGCATACTGACTGTACTAGCCATAGGGGCATGTGTTTAATGGGTATGGGTGAAGAAAGTTGTGACGTAGAGTGGGTTCAATGGCGTCGTGAGCCATCGGTAGAGAGCGTTTGTAGAGTTGTACCCATTACGAGAGCGAGTACCGTTACAGTCTTAAATTAAAAGCCTTCCTATTTTAGCCGAGTATAACAGAGCAGGTACTGGCTGGTGCTCCTCTATAAAAGTGTCGCATAGTTTCGATTTATAAGACCTCGGTGGTGGTCACTATAAACAGGGATTGGATCATGCGGTGCGTACGCTATGAAGCGTTTTGATAAATACGGCGATCATTTTAAGGAGCTCGTCGTAAAGAAAAGTTGTTTGTCATCATATTGGCATTGATCGTCCGTGTGCCATTCGAGCGATCGTAGGCATCGCATTGGCAGGTGGTTGGTGCATTTGTCCTCTGTTGATGTTTAAAGTTGATGTGTATTGTCTGGCATGATACTATACAAACTTCAAGTGAAGCGCAACCACAGTGGTCACTTGTGCATTTTTAGCTGTTTTGGAATCTTAACTGTATATTTGCTTTTATTAGGAATTTTTTTTAAAGTTAGGTTTTTAAGTACGCTTTTATATTAGTACTAGGGGATGGTACCCGTCGTTCCGACGAACTGTCATTTAAATTTCACTGAAACTACAGTATATCTAATTTTTGGGTTTAGTTGTCCATACCGTACCTTAGTATTTCATGGCAAAAATGAAAATTGTATTAGAATAATTCTTTGTGACAGGCCGGGGGTCTAATATTCTTTGTGACAGGCCGTAATATTCTTTGTAACAGGCTGGGGGTCTAATATTCTTTGTGACAGGCCGATTCGTTCTCAATTCCGACGAACTGTCATTGAAATTTCACTGAAACTAAAGTATATTTAATTTTTGGGTTTAGTTGTCCATACTGTACCTTAATATTTTATAGCAAAATGAAAATTGTATTAGAATTTTATGGCAAAAATCAAATTGTATTAGAATAATTCTTTGTGACAGGCCGGGTCGTCGTCCTTTAAATAATAGATTTCACTCTAAAACTGAAAGAACGCTTACTTGCTTCCCGTGTGTAACGGGGTTACATTCGGGTAACACTGAGTGTTGGTGTACATGAGTACACCACGGTTGAGGTCAGTATTGGCCGGGTTGAAAGGTTTCGAACCTTTGGTTATTTTAACCAATCAGGGCATTTACCCTTGCCTTTACGGCCTCAAGGCCTCCTCCACTAGGAGCTTCATGCCTTCTTCCCCCGTTAAGGGTAACAGCC
>CM047580.1:26085013-26131452 GCA_026184515.1 Peronosclerospora sorghi
TATACTGACCACGCGTCCTTACGGATAGCGACAAAGTCGCCTCATCTATCTCAACGGATGGCCCGTTGGCTCTCCTTCTTTGCGGAGTACAACGTTGAGGTTAAGTATAAACCTGGCAAGCAGAACGTGCTTGCAGACGCGTTGTCGCGTCGTCCCGATTACGAGCTCGCTCACGCGACATTCTTCACCTCGTCTGTGGTGGATCTCATACGCCAGGCGTATGAGAAAGACCCACAGTGTACGGCGCTTATCAGCGCGTTAGGTGAAAAGGGTCTTGGCTCGTCTGAGCCAACCCTGTCAAGTCGAGATAAAGCTCGTTTTCACCGTTACAGGTACTGTGACGGTCTGCTATTTTATAGCACGAGCGCGGAGGACACTCCGCGGGTGGTAGTTCCTCATGATGAGGAACTGAAGTATAGAGTCCTCTTTGAGGCACATGACGCCCCTACCGGGGGTCATTTAGGTCGGAATAAGACCTACAGCGCTTTAAGCGCTCTGTATTGGTGGCCCAACATGTATAAGTGGGTCGGTGCGTATATACGCACCTGTGAGACGTGTCAGAGAGTTAAACCCTCTGCAAGTTCAGCTGCGCCTTTGGCGAGCTTATCGGCTCCAACGGAGTGTTGGAAATCCATTAGCATGGATTTTATCTTCGGTTTTCTGAAGGATAAGGCCAGGAACACCGGCATATTGGTCTTTGTAGACCGTTTGAGCAAGATGGCTCACCTGGCGGCGGTGCCAGAGTCTATAGATGGACAAGGAACAGCAAAAGTGTTCCTAGACTGTGTCTTTCGACAGCATGGTCTACCCGATTCCGTTGTGTCGGATCGGGACCCCCGTTTTACGGGACAGTTTTGGGGAGCGTTGTTTAAGGCGCTGGGCACCAAGCTCCTCATGTCCACTGCGGATCATTCGAAGACGGACGGTCAAACGGAACGCGTTAATCGCGTTGTGTAGGATATTCTTCGGAGTTTATGTCCGGATTCTCCAACAAGTTGGAGTGAGATGCTTCCTATGGCCGAATTTGCTATAAACAATTCGGTCCATGCATCTACGGGGCTTACCCCGTTTTACGTGAACGGATTAATGAATCCGAGTGTCCCGTTGACGCCACGTGTGTGTGGCCCAGGGCTTGAGGGGGGAGGATTCCCCGATGTCAGCCCTGTATCTGTGCGAAAGCACATCGATAAGCTTTTATCGACGCGCCTTAGTGTCTTACGACACGTCTGCGATGCCATGGCGGAAAGCCAATACAAGCAGAAGGAGCAAGCTGACCGCAAGGGGCGGCGTAACGAAAAAGTATACAAAATAGGATAAAGTGTTTTATTAAACGATAAAAATCTTACATATGCAGTTCCAACGTGTTTCGGATTAAACTGCGCCCCAGGTTTGTGGGGCCTTTAATGGTACTAGCCCGAAAGGGCTTATCGTATACCTTGGACATCCCGAAGGTGATGCGTACGCATCCAACCTTCTATGTGGGTATGCTTAATCCATTGTGGTGGATCGGCTGATCAAAGTTTTTTTAGGCTTCATCAGGCGGTACCACGGCGCCCGGACTGCCTTCTGACGAAGGGGGTACTCCGGTTGTCCTTGACCGCTTGTGTTTCTGCTCACCTTGTGTACCCGATGGCTTAGGCGTGAGTCGCTCTCCAGGTGGCGGGGATGGCTCACTACAATTCCTTGTGGAAAGACTGAGTTGACTTGTGATGAGTAGACTGATGCGATCAGGCAATGATCAGGCGCAATCAAGCATGAACCACGTGCGATCAGGTGTGATCAACAGTGATAAGGATTGGGCAGGCACTAAGCGTCGTCGATCAGCGGTGATCACACTCGATCAGGATCGATCAGGTGCTAAAAGTCGCTGATAATCTAGTTGGCGCGAGTTGCGAGCAGCTGAGCGCGGGTCTCGAGTCGCAGTGTGTCGATCAGGTGTTGATCGGCGAAAGGGTACTTGATCAGGCAGCGGAAATCTTCACTTCCCGATCACAGAGCCTCCTTAAGCTTAATCCGTCAATATAATACCCAAAATGCCTTGTATTCCAAACTTAAGCCTTAGAGGGACGGTCGATCAGCGCGTTCGACGGGCTGATCGACGATTTCCACCGAAATTCCGCCTAGTGTTCCCATGGGGCGCTTGAATCAGCCGAACAACTAGTTGCCAAAAAACGTGGATTTATGGGGAAGAGGTGAGAGCGCACTGTTCAATCACGTTCCCGAGACCAAAAAACCTTTAAAAGAAGAACCGCCGGCACAGCTGGCGGAGTTTAGGGTGAGTTCTCACACTCTACGCCTACCGGTGGGCCAAAAAATTGCACTAAGTGCTCCCGCCCGGGACGTAGAGGTATTTAGTTGTAAGGGAGGCGCAAAAGTGCCGTCCCTGAAGCGATCTGCACGGTCGTACGCAAAAGGAGAACTCTATTATTGATTATATCATAATATCTACCAAAAACCTTATATCAGCCAATCCGAACTACCCATTCCTACGCATTTTGTCGACCATTCGACCGCTTACCTTCGGGTTACTGTCAGGTAACCGTGCCAGTTGTCTCATCGTCTCAGACGTCCTATCCACGCCTCGTCCCTGTCCGCCACCGTTGTGTAAACAGTTGTACCGACTGGGGTACCAGCTGTGGTACCGATTGTGGTACCCACTATCGTACCACCTTTTGTACCGACTATGATACCGACAAAATTTGTGGTACCCTCTACCACAGCTACACCTATAGGGTTGTCTATAATTATGCCCCTAATTACGTACCAATTTTACGGTACGCTTTACCACAGCCGCCCCTGAACCCCGTCCCAGCCGGACAGCGGTTGGAGCGGGGTCGATCATACCGTTGTCAAGTTGCTACCTGTTAGTCATGATAGCCTCGATCATGGTCGCATCCATCAATCATGGCGTCATAGGTAATGCAATCTGCACCCATCAATCTGCCCTGTCTCCTTCGAGCGACTGCAGGTGAGCAGAGCGTTGCCACTCATTCGACCGTAGCGTCCCCGATCAAGCCCCCGTGATCATCGATTCTTGTACTTCTTCTGCGAGGCTGATCATGGAGATAACCGCAGGTGGCAGCTCATCACTCGATCGTTCCGCGGTCGACAGCTTGGTCTCGGTGGTCCACCAGGCCTACGCGCAGCAAGAGACCATACGCGCGCTGCAGGAGACGATTCGTGCGCAGCAAGAGACAATTCGCAAACAGAAGGAGGAAATAGTCGTGCTGACCGACTCCCTTTCCGTGCTTGAAGACTCCACCCGCCTACAACAGAATCGGCACGAGTGCTTCGCACTTAAGCTCGCCGACCGCGAGCAGCAGATCGAGTGGTTCCGTGAGCGAGCCGCACTCCTGCGCGACTACGTCCGCACCACCGTTAGCAACCTTAAGTCCCGACTGAAGACATCCGAAGAGGCCTTGGCCGAACAGCAAGGTCGGATACGTGATATGGAAGGTGCCCATGCCCGGTACCGGTACCTGCTGTCGGTCCGCGAAGAGACCGTCGATCACCAGGCGCAAGAAATTTCGCTTCTTGAGGCATCTCAGGATCACGCAACGCTCGACCGACTCCTCCAGGGCCTGATCCCGGTGAAACGCGAACGCGACCACATTCTGTCAGAAAACCAGCGCTTGTCCGAGCATATGTATAAGCTTTCTTCCAAGGCTCGCAAGCGAAAGATCCAGTGTGATCGTATCCGGACGGAGCATGAGACTAATCTCCAAATACTGAACACCCTCGTCAATGCTCATGCTCGGGCCGAATAGTTATATGTACGCCTTGACACGGTATCAGCCGACAGGGATGAGCTGGAGAGACTGCGTACTCAGTGTTCCAAGTTGAAGGGAGAACTTTCGGCGGCGCGGCATCGTTTCAACCACGCATCTGCGGAGCGCGACGCACTGCGCCACGAGTTGCGACGCGTTCAGGATGAGGCGGAGCAACTGCGGGCTCAACTTTCCGACATCCAGACCATGTTGGCGGGTGTAGAATTACACCTGCAAATCACTCCGAGCGCCGATTCCACTAATGCGGGGATTGACCTGGCCGCCAGCCCGTCTGCTGCATCGGGTTGTCCGTCTACAAGTTCCTTTATCCGACCGTCTTCTTCACCCACAAAACGCGCTCGGCACTCACACTCCACCCCCCGGTCCAAGCGGCAACGCCTGGCCTCTGCTGTTCCCGTAAAGAAGGAGCTTTCACACGACATTTATCCACCTGGTCGGTCGGATGATACCAAAGGACGCGCTCGGCGCTCACAATCTACCTCCCGGTCCAAGCGGCAGTGTCTGGCCCCCGCTATTCCCGAGAAGATCTGGTAAACACATGCTATTTGCCCGCCTGGCCAACCGGATAATGTTCAAGGTGGTTCTCTGCTTTAATTGGCGCGCAAATGCCGACCAGTCCCAAGATCAGCGAGTGGGGCGGCGAAGGTCCGGATGATCTAGACTCTGTCAAATTCCTCTTTCCCCGGACGGGTGACTTCAAGTCGCTGATATCGTTGCCAGGTGAGGCGACTGACGACGCCATCTTGCCGTGGAACTCAGAGCAACTTAGCGGCTTCGATCAGGGTAGAGTTTCAGAAAAGAGGGTGTTCGAGTACTTGACACGTCCCGTGGGATGGCTGTTCCCCACCGTTACGGACGCCCCTGCGCCTGATGAGTGGTGCAGTCACCTGATTACCCAATCAGCAGTGGAATTATTGTACTCGCAGCGCCCGTGGGATTGTTTCAAGCATATGTTGCCACCCATCTCATTCCGCTCGGTCGGCTGGTTTGCTGACTTCGAGGCGCGGTACCAGACATTCCTGGACCATCACGCGCAGGCGATCTGGGAGTCCACTCATTACCTCCACGTGGATCAGGGACTCAGAGAGCGCGACGCCTTTTTCCGAGATTTTTACAAGGGTCGACGCCAGCGTAGAAGCCGCGCCGGGGCAGCATGGAAGATGGTCGTGGGGTTCGTACTGCAAGGCATGACCCGCGGGGAGTGCGATCTTGACATCTTCTTGGATCCGGCGATTTCACACTGCGCCCGCAATCGCCCCTTGAAATATGCTACGGCGGACGACGGCACCTGGTACCCAGGGTACCTATCTGACTCACCTCCTTCGATCTCGCAGGATGCGTTGTGCGAGGTGGACGTCGTTGAGCCTTGGCGTCTCCAGTGTCGCCTTTCCATGGACGATCACCCCGGCAACAAGATTACCCGCCTTCGTCGCAAATTTTACGGATCGAGCTAGCTCTCTGATCATATTTTCTCTTTCAATCGATAAACATTCTCGATCGTAATAATTCCAATTTTTGCTTCATCTTTTTCAGTATATCCACATCAATCGCTCTTCCATAGTCTCATCTGCCGTTACCCCATCACCATATTGCGCAGTATCCACCGAAAATTCAACACATTAAGTCAATCGTTATTTCTCCATTAATCGTAAGTCTCGTCCATAGCTTTTCCTCCAATCACACGTTCTTCAATCGTAATCCCACAGTCCGTTAGTCGGTCATGCACTAGTGGGACTCTTCATCCACCTGCATTACATCAAACCGGTGTTTGGTAATCATCTTTCGTTCGAAGTCTTTGATTAAGGCATCGCAATTCAGATCAGCCTCGTCTACCCATGACGGCTCTTTATGACCCTTCCAATATACTTGATCTTCACGCAACGTTCTGCCGTATCTGTTCTTTCGACCAGATCGAACATCGGTGACGCGATCAACTTCAAATTCGTCCGGCTCTAGGGTCCTCTCCCATCTGTCCTCGGGTAGTAAAGCTTCATCGAAATCAAAACGATCCTCTACCCCAGCTGCCAGCACAGTAGTAGGTCTATTTGGAAATTTTTCGACCAGTTTCAACTTGGATAGGTGCACGACTGGAAATATGCGATAGTCAGTACCAGCCGTAATCAACCTTGCCGCATGATCACCGATCACTTCGTCGACTCTGAAAGGTCCATGCCACATATGCGCCAGTTTCTTTGCGAACCCTTCTTTCACTCGATCGAGGTATAACCAGACCTTCGACCCCGCTTCGATCTTGTGCAGTGTCACCTGATCATTATGCTTCTCCGCTCGGTCTGTTACTGCTTGGTTTAATCGGGTGCTCACTTGATCACGGGCGTAACAGTAGTCTTTTCTGCATCCTGTATCTCCATCGACGTGCATCGCGGTCTTTACGCCGAGTTCCACCCAGTTGCAATGTCGATTCCAACGACGATCGTGGATCCCACCCATACGCCAAATAAAACAGTGTTTCTCCACGAATGCGATCTGGGGTCGATTTCAGCGCGAATACCAGTCGCTCTGCATACGAACTCCAATCCTTCTGACCGACATCTATTACATACATCTTAATCGATCGTGTAATCGTCTGCACTGTTCTCTATGCTTTGCCGTTCGCCTGTGGGAGGTATGCCATAGTTGCACTCTGCCGCTGTCCCACGATCTTATTGAGCGCACGAAACACCTCGGACATAAAACCGGGTTCCCGGTCGTGTCTAATCACCTCACTGGCTTCAAATTGTTGTAACACACATTCTTCGTAATTTTCAGCAACTTTCTGTGCTGTGCGAGACGATCCAGCTTTTGCAATTACCATACCCGTGAACAGATCAGTCCATATCAACAACTCTGTATGCCCATCAGTCGAACGAGGTAGCGACGGAATATGGTCCATGGCTATCACTTGGAACGGGTACGTAGCCTCAATGTTGCCAGGCGACATCCCTTTGATCGAAGGGTAACCCTTACCCGTCTCACAATCTACACATTGCCCGACGAATCTTTGCACGCTACGAAATAATCCACGCCAATGAAAGTATCGTCTGATCCGCTGATAGGTTCGCCCTATACCCTGGTGTCCCCCCTCCAAACTCACATGATAATGGTGGAGGACATCCGCATGTAGGGTTTCCGGTACGACCAGCTTAATCGAAGAACGTCGCTCATCTCGATCATCTTGATCGCGGCTGGCTTTTCCTTTAGCCATATTTCCGCAGTAGATCACCAACCCTTGGTCGTCGACATCATAACAATCGGCAATTTTCGCGCACTCTTTCACCTCGTCTGCGCTCAGTTGTGACACGTTACCATTCAAGTAACATCGCAAATCACAGATCCACTTTTCTTCGTCTTGTGCCTTTTTAACACGTTCCGCCCTCATCCCTTTTAAGGATACTTCGGGACACATTGACGGCTGCGTTTGGCGGGGTTTACGCGATCGCGTCATCACCAGCACTTGTTCGGCAGTGGGATCTTCCTTCCACGTAATCACCTCGGGCAATCTGTTAAGATCGACCGATTCTTCCAGCTGTTTTCCGTCATTGATATCACATCTTGCCCCATCCCCATGGAAGTGGTGGTGATGTGATCAGCACTCTTGTTCCACTCTCGTTTAACATGTAACAGGTCATGGTTAGGCCATTCGTGAAGGAGTTTCAACGCGCGCTGTTGCAATACTTGCAACCGCGGAGCTTTGCACTATATTTCGCCGCGCATTTGCCTGATCACCAAATTCGAGTCTCCACACACGATTATCCTTCCTTTGGGATATTGCGATTGTAGATCCAAACTTAGCAGTAGCCCCTGGTAATCGGCTTCATTCACCGTTATGTTGGGTGCATGGTCCGCAACCGCGATCATGATCTTCAACTCCGGCAGCTTCCACACGATAGCACCGAACGCACCAACACATCGCTTAACGCTGGCAGACCCATCGAAGCTGATCACATACAGCTCTTCGCCTTTCTCGACCGTGGGAGGTGGTACTTCAATCGTCTGTCGAGGCTCCTTTTTCGGTGCGATTGATATCATGGCTTCATCAATCTCAGCGCGAGAGGTGATACTTGCGGCCAGCGCCCCTAGTACCTCCTCTTCTCCGTGCACACATTTCTTGATCTCCAAGTCCCACTGTGACAATATTGCAGCCCATTTTCCCAGTCGCCCATCTAGCCGTTGGATGTCAATAGCCACTTCAACGTGGATCGACGTTACAGGACAACGATCGCCTTTCCGACCAACATTGTAAAGTAGACGTCCAGAATTCGTAGAAGGGCCAACACTTCCTTTTCAACGGGGCTGTAATTCTGCTCCCCGCTCTTCCGTGTCCGGATGGCAAATGCGACGTGGAAATATACTTGGTCATGCTCTTGCACCAACGCGGCAGACACTGCCCACTTACTTGCATACACCACAATCACCGGTGTCTTTGCTTGGTCGAAATGGTGCAGAGTTGGGGCTAACGCAATTTTTGCTTTCAGCATGCTGAATTCCACTCGCGCCCTGGTTAATCGATCACATCGTAAGCCGTGTTATCATCGACCAATGTTCGGCTCTTTAACTCTTGATAATCAATTTCTCGTATTTCATAGAGCACAGCAGCATAAATCGCAAAGTCTTCGATAAATCGACGGTAATAATTCAAGCTCCCCAAAAACGACTGCATAGCGCGTAAAGTGCCCGGAAAAAGCAAATCGATCAGATCATCCAAATTCTTCGGATTCGCTTCCAGACCACGGCCAGAGACATGATGTCCCAAATAAGTCACTTCACTTCGCCCCCAATACGATTTGACCACGCTGATCGACAAGTTCCACAGATCGCACTTTTCTAACAGTTTTCGCACCCTGTCACACATGGTTGTCCATGTAGGTGCCGGGATCAGAATATCATCGATGTAGGACCGTCTCTGCAACACAGACGGGCCTCGGGCTTCGTCGGGATCTCATGCAGCAAATACATCAGCCGTTTCATCAGCACCGTCCTTAACCTTGAGATACCCGTATAATGCATTATCAATCAGCCGCTGGTAGATTTGCGGAGCATTCTGTAGGCCAAAGGGAATCCTATTCCATTCAAACAATCCAAACGGAGTGACAAACGCCGAAATCTGACGTGATCGATCGGTCATAGACACGACCCAAAACTCGCTCGACATATCCAAAGAGCAAAACCACAACGCTTTATCCAAATCTTGGAGTAGATGAGAGATCAGGGGCATTGGGTATACCATCAAACGTGTGATTTGAATCACCGCGCGATAATCGATACATAGGCGAATATCAACCCCATTCTTTTTCACGATGATCACTATAGGTGATGCCCAGGGTGACGTAGACGGCTGAATGATCTTAGTAGCCAATAGCCCCTTGATCAAAGCCGATAACTTCTCGCAAAATTGCGGAGCTACCTTTCGACACTTTTGGGCGATCGGGCGCGCATTGCCTACATATATTGCAAGCCACTCCACGTGCAGCAGGAGGTAGCGCGTTCCCTTATCCGATCAGCAGATTTTTCTTCGCCAAATTATGTCGCGAAGTTGATCAATCTCTTCTGCTGTGTTAATCAGCGGGTCGTTAACTTGCAAATCATCCTTGGTCACGTCTTCGGTACTCGCGGATACTTCAGGCAGCGTGGAAAGTTGTTTCTCCAGCTCTTCCACGAACAAATCTCCGCCTTCATGGTAGCATACTTGGTCATCGGTAGGAATCACACCGAATTCACCAGTATCGGTTGAGACGGTATGTTCACGCATATCTTGATCAGGCCCATCTCTTGTAACAGGTCGTTCAACTTCGTCACCAAGGGTCGGCCCCTTCAAACTCCGCTCCTGATTGTCCATTTCTTGCACTTCTTGTACCTTATGCGGCATTCCGGTTACTAATGCCACCGACGTCGCGGCCGAGTCCGTAGGTCGCACTAAAATTCTCTGAGGAGTAGGGTACTCTTTTTTCTCGACCTAAGGACCTTGGTCGACACTTTCTTGATCGTCATGCACTGAATCGGTAGAGGCTTGATACGCGAGATTCTGCCACTCCTTATAGCGTTTAGAGCCCACCTAAATAAACCCGGGGCGACGGGGCACATCATCCTTATTCATCCAAATACCTAAAATCATATCGTCATGTAGGATGGTCTGATGATCGCAAATATTCGTAATATACAGATATCGCAAATTATCCACGCCCCTAGTCACAGTGGGGACCCAATCTTTTCCACGAGTAATCCACAATTTCCGAGATCGCTGATCATGAATCCGAACCTCAGCAGATCGACCTACTGGGATCTGCTCGTACTGACCAAGTTTCATATAATTTCCGCTCAATCCATACAGCTGTCTGCGGCCTTCTAATGGGATGATTACTTCATCAGGCAGACTTAATGCACCGTGAGCGATATCCAATCTGACACCAGCTGGGATCATAAAATCCATACCTAATATAACGTCTTGACCAACGAGTTTTCCCACCCATGCATGGAAGTAATAGACCAAAAAAACCGCTAACGTCACTTTAATCTTAGTACGTCCTTCTGTGAGGTACGCACTTTCTCCAATGCCAACACATTCTTGTATTTGACTAGTGTCGATCTGACAACCCACCTTACGAGCAAAGGTTGAGTCGACGATCGACACCTCGGCACCAAAATCGAATAGTAACGTGGCGCGTTCGTTATTGATTTTGCCGCTCGCCTTGGCTTGTTTAAACCACTTTTTTGGCGAGTGGTATTTCCAATACCCACGTGATTCACCTGGAATCAAATCAATTTCCATGATCACCGGAGACCGAGAAAACTCATCAATACAGAAATTAGCCAAACGTGGTAAATCAGGTCGATCACATTCTTCTTTATCTTTCCCTTCTGCTTGATCAACCTGCTGCTTATCCACATATGCAAAAATACACACACACCAGAACGCTCGTCTCGTACCAGATTCCAACCTGGAGAGCGTTCTAGTTTAACATGTCTTCGGCTTCCTTGGGCAACATTCCCGCATATTTGGTAGGGTTATACCACTGTCGAATGCGATTGTAGAATTCTTCCATGGGACACTTTCCAACGTCGTGAATCTCGCCGCACGCACGGAAGACGTACAAGCAGTGATCCGTCGGGTGCCCCTTCTTTCCACACTTCAGACAGTTCAAGCGTTTCCAACAACGCAAATTGTCGTGCTTAATTGATACGCAATGACTGCATTTCTTCATAACCCCTTGGTCAAAAGCACTGGATTCGCCTTGTTTACCAGATCGAGGCTCGCTAGGTAGACCGTGCGTTACTGGTTAATCGCGCATAGCAGCAATCATGTAACGACGCTGGTCACCGTTACTTCCACCGTCATCGGAGCTTGACTCTTCGCTTCCAGACATCACCTTAATCGCGCGCACTGCTTTAGGCTTCCGCGCCGGGGCAGGTGACCGATCATCACTGAATTTCTGACGGAATCGGCTGGTGCCTACCGTCGCCGTAGTCTGGGACCACTTATTGCACGCATACGACCGCAGCGTTTCTTCCAGATCCGCGGCGGTATCCAACCGCGGAAGTGCCAGTTGATCGGCGAGCTCGCGATTGGTCAATTTGTCCAGAAAATGTTGCACATGCTCGCGTAATATCGTAGGCGATCCATCCCTGATTGACAACTTGACCCGCAGTCCCGCCACATTCAACCGGTGCAGATAATCAATAGGAGTTTCATCTGATCGCTTCTTCGTGTAATAATACTGGCGGGATGCCGATTGGCCACTTCCGCAGTATTTAACTTCAAAATCATCCACGAGACTTTTCCAACTTGATCCGGTAACTCTACTCAGCTGGCGATGCCAATTGCGTGATGGTCCTTTTAGTAAATCGCCCATAATTAAGCACTTTTCTGGGTCGGAGGCTTGGTCACGCATAAATGGCGACTTCAAACGACTAATCCAATTCCGCGCTTGATCTTCATCCACTTCCTTCCCTGAAAATTCTTTAAGATCACTGATCGCCTACATCCAAATCTTGGGAATCGGCTGTTGGTCAGGCATTCCAGGGTACGATGTCGCAACCGTGGCTTGTCGAGGCAGAGTGATTGGCTCGTCTGCGTCGATGTAATCACGCTGGGATTGTTGATCATGGAGTGAATATACAGATTCCATGTCAACATCTTTAACCGTGGCCGATCTTCTTGACCTTGACTGACAATCACGGAGCGAGTTCACTGATTCCATATCCACGTCCTTCACCGTCGTAACACTTCCTGGATTGGGCTGGGGACTTTTTGTGCGAACCACTGCAGGTGTCGACTTGCCTCTTTCGTCCTCCAAAAACTGTTTCATGGCCTTGTCGAAAAATGTTTGCAGCTGTGGGCCCTGCGATGATTGATCATCGTCTGCCTTGACTGGTGGCGGTTCCCTCTTGATAACCGAAAACTTGGGTTCGTCCTTCTGACAAACTGTCATTCTGGTGATCTTGGGCTCCATACTTCCGGCACTGCTCGACTCCACTTCAGGTTCATCGCCTACGGAAGGGGCAGATTCGTAACACGATGATCCCGTGTGTTCTGACACGTTGATCGACGGACTTGATTCGATTGTTAGCATAGTACGATGTGGTTCTACCTTAGCAGATTGACCCACTATAGGCACCAACAGTCCGAACAGCTGTTCGGTAGTGGTCGCGACGTCTTCAGGGTCGAATTCGAACACTTCTTCGGCATCGTAGGCGCCTGTAGTCAAACCATCTTGATTAATCAGGAGTGTCAGCCCTAACACAAACTGAGGCTTGTCCTTCTCGTCTGTTATTGGTCGACTAACCGTCTCGCTCAGTTTTCCACTGATCGTGACCCCGAGTAGGTTCATAATTGAATCCATCAATAAGAAATTCTTCAGCTCCTTCATATAAAACGTCCTATCCAAATCGGATTCTGATGGTGGCATACTTGGTCGACTTTCATCGCTCTCCGAACCCGGCGCCTTCAGTAACGCCTTCGGTCGGTCCGGGTCGTAGTATTTCACCAATGGCTTCCAATCCAGATCATCATATGCATATGTAGTTGGCGGATCATAACTTGCGTTATGATCCGCAGGGGCTCCCGAAGGAGTCTTGGGAGGTGGTTGAGGCTTCTTATCCTTCTTTATCTCATCAGGATACCTCCCCAGGTCCTGATAATCAGCATTTCCTTTCTTCTTCAGGCATGGCGACGTCGAACTGCCTTCCATCGTCACAACCACCTCCTCTTTTTCCACCTTTATCTTCACTTCTGCTTCTGCTTCCGTTTTCACGTCCACGTCAGCGCCATCTTGCGTAGAATCGCGGTGATATCCCGCGTCGCCCAAAGATCCGGGAACGCGCACCATTGTGGTGGAGCGTCTGATCAAAGTTTTTTTAGGCTTGAACCACGGCACCCGGACTGCTGACTGACGAAGGGGTCCCACGGTTGTCCTTGACTGCTTGTTTTTCTGCTCACCTTGTGTACCCGATGGATTAGGCGTGGGTCGCTCTCCAGGTGGCGGGGATGGCACACTACAATTCCTTGTGGAAAGACTGAGTTGACTTGTGATGAGTCTACTGATGAGATCAGGCGATGATCAGGCGCAATAAAGCTTGAACCACGTGCGATCAGGTGTGATCAACAGTGATAAGGATTGGGCAGGCACTAAGAGTCGTCTATCAGCGGTGATCAGACTCGATCAGGATCGATAAGGTGCTAAAAGTCGCTGATCATCTAGTTGGCGCGAGTTGCGAGCAGCTGAGCGCGGGTCGCGAGTCGCAGTGTGTCGATCAGGTGTTGATCGGCGAAAGGGTACTTGATCAGGCAGCGGAAATCTTCACTGCCCGATCACAGAGCCTCCTTAAGCTTAATCCGTCAATATAATACCCAAAATGCCTTGTATTCCAAACTTAAGCCTTAGAGGGACGGTCGATCAGCGCGTTCGACGGGCTGATCGACGATTACCACCGAAATTCCGCCTAGTGTTCCCGTGGGGAGCTTGAATCAGCCGAACAACTAGTAGCAAAAAAAACGTGGATTTATGGGGAAGAGGTGAGAGCGCACTGCTCGATCACGTTCCCGAGACCAAAAAACCTTTAAAAGAAGAACCGCCAGCACAGCTGGCGGAGTTTAGGGTGAGTTCTCACACTCTACGCCTACCGGTGGGCCAAAAAATTGCACTAAGTGCTCCCGCCCGGGACGTAGAGGTATTTAGTTGTAAGGGAGGCGCAAAGGTGCCGTCCCTGAAGCGATCTGCACGGTCGTACGCAAAAGGAGAACTCTATTATTGATTATATCATAATATCTACCAAAAACCTTATATCAGCCAATCCGAACTACCCATTCCTACGCATTTTGTCGACCATTCGACCGCTTACCTTCGGGTTACTGTCAGGTAACCGTGCTGGTTGTCTCATCGTCTCAGACGTCCTATCCACGCCTCGTCCCTGTCCGCCACCGTTGTGTCAACAGTTGTACCGACTGGGGTACCAACTGTGGTACCGATAGTGGTGCCCATTATCGTACCACCTTTTGTACCGACTATGATACCGACAAAATTTGTGGTACCCTCTACCACAGCTACACCTATAGGGGTGTCTATAATTATGCCCCTAATTACGTACCAATTTTACGGTACGCTTTACCACACCATACCAGGACCCGGAGGCGGGCCCCCTCCTGGAGGGGGTTGGAAAGGAGGATAGCCGAAAGAGCTGTAAGACACGGCAGGGCGGAGGAATCCCGACAGGGTTAAAATTCGACCACGAAGCTCGGCAACGGTCGTCTCGAGAGAGGCAAGCCGCCTCCCGAAGCGTTCAGTGGCATCCCACTCATCTCGGAGTCCCTTGTGGACATCATGGATGCGATGGCTGTGTCGATCACAGCGCTAGCGAATCTCACGTCGCAATTGCCCGACCTCCTCCTCCAATTCTCGATAGGGAGAGTACTCTACACTATCATGTGGAGCGTCTGATGGAGCGACGCCATCATCGCGGTCAAACCCAGTATCTGGTGAAGTGGAAGGGTTATCCACACTCACATAGCTCGTGGGAGTCCGAGATTTCCCTACGGCAGGATTGCCGCGACGTCGTTGACGCTTTCGAGCAGGGGAATCCCGCTGCAGGTCAACGACCAAAGGGGAACGAGAAGCCCCTTCACTCCCAGTAATTGAGAGTTCACCGGAGGCAGATGTGGCGCTCACACTATCCTCTGGAACCGTGGTGGAGACAGGGGCGCTGGCGTAGTGCGTGCGATATGGAGCACGTAACAGCTCCATCGCTTTGTCTCTGGCGAATGCCAGGAGCAACGCCCTCTCCACCCAAATGTCACGACGGGAATAGCTGTTGTGCAGCTCATTGAAGCTGGGGAGGAGCTTCTCCCCTTCCGCCCAAGCGCGGAACTTCTTCTCCGCATCATCAGCACTTTCTCCCGGAGAAAGAACGATAAGAACATCGCGGAGGTTCTCAACAGGGGAACCCTGTGCTTGCCTGTCTAGGCGCTCTCGGTATGAGACGCTAGTGAACTGCTTTTGCGTAAGCAGTTGTTGCCGGATCTTCTCCCGGCGCTCGAATTGATACGGCTGTTCATCCGCGGGGGCAGGGGTATAGGTTGCTAAACCATTCCTTACCACACGCCTAGCCCACTTTGGAAGGTCACGAGGACCGTCAAAATCATATTCCGCCCTTGGCAGGCGTTTGGGAGCGCGTAACGCAGCTCTTAGTGCCTGTGCGGCAAGTTGGCTTTCATGAGCTGCGTCCAGCTCATTGGTGATGATCGCCTTCGGCGATCCGGATGCATCATCCGACATTGAAAGGGGTGTAGCACTAGTTAGTGCATTTTCCCCACGTGTGGGGAGCAGATTAGGCTTCCGCCATCGCCATTCGGCGTTGTCGGAGCGGTCTACCGTTGGGGAGATATCCCCAAGGGCATCCACCTCCGAGTTCTCGGATAGTCTACCTCCTCTAGAGGAGACTCCATAGCACCACTAGTGGTGTTCATGGATAGCCAGAGGTACTGGAAGTTGGAGTTCTCCAACAAAATTTTGTTTATTGCGTAATCAATAACTTGATGGGGGAGGATGTAACAGGGTTACATTCGAGTCACATTTATTAGGTGGTGTACGTAAGTACACTACGGTTGGGGTCAGTATTGACCGGTTCGAAAGGTTTTGAACCATTGGTTATTATAACCAATCAGGGAAGGATCCCTTGGGGGTGGCGTGGCATCCAGCAACGAGTTGGTACACAGGTGGTGTACACTACATTTTAGCTAGGTACGAATTTGGTATGTTCTACTTAGTATTACACATAGTTTACATTAGTTTAAATTAATTTAGGCTAATTATATATTAAATATACATTCAGTTTACATTTTCACTCGACGACTACAGACGCACGACCTCGACCTGTCGCGCGTGTAGTGAGTGCAGTAGCGTAAGGGGGGCCCTCCCCTTAGCTACACCCTTAGTAAGGGAGCCTTACGTTAAGACATTAGCGAAAGCTAAGTGTAAACCAAACTGGAAATCTTGGCCCCGAGTAGGAGATCTCTCTCCTACTAAGCCCTTTTATAAGGGCGTATCGGCTAAGTAGCGGCGAACGCCACTTAAAGGAAAGTCTTCCTCTGTGCGCTAGCCGCACTGTGCGTATACGCACCGGCTACAAAGTATGTAACCAGCCCATTCCATCGGGTACACAAGGTGAGATGGAGACGCAGAAATCGGACCAGTCTTCCTATGCTGATGATCGGTCGTCTGCTAGCAGAGGACGATCAGATCCGATCGTAGGCGAAGGTTCGCGGGGTACCCCCCCCCCCGTCAGTTGGAAGGCTGGGCACGATGGTGGTCAGGTTCTCGACACTAAGGTGTTCGATTTTGAACTTGACTCCACCACAGAGACGTCCGCGACGAAGGGGAGGGCGGTATTGTACAAGTAGGAGAATTGGATCGTG
The DNA here is from genome assembly GCA_026184515.1 of Peronosclerospora sorghi. Taxonomy (NCBI): domain Eukaryota; phylum Oomycota; class Peronosporomycetes; order Peronosporales; family Peronosporaceae; genus Peronosclerospora; species Peronosclerospora sorghi. The sequence goes on from CM047580.1 coordinate 26,101,703, forward strand.
GTAGGAATCGTCGATTTACTGATTATCTGCTTGGGCGTGAACACGAGCGCAGCGTTCGAGTACGACTTTGTGGCGAAGCGGACTCAAGAATTTTGGTCGCCTTTTGTCAGCAGCACACCGATCGGCTTATCGGCGATCGAATTGGTGGAAATCCAGGAGGATTTTAAGCCTATCATGTGCAAGAGGTGTCAAATACACGGATTTTGGTAAGTCACATGAGATTGCGTGTACTTACATATTTTCATGTGTGTACATATTGGGAACCGTAGGTAGATTAGTTTTGGTTTTGCTTGGTTTTGGTTTTACCGTTTAGGCCTCACTTAAACTCAACAAGAAGTCGCTACCTTTTTTCGCTTTGTACATCAGTCCCCTCTGCACGCCGCAGAGTGTTTGGGAGCGGAGGGTCGAGTAATCCCCTCTAGCTCATTATACCCGGCCGGGACGCGTTACAGACGCACTTGTCCCGCCGGAAGTCCCTCGACGGGAGTACACATTGGCCGGCTTCTCAAGCTCAAGTTACGCACGTTTGAAACTTGTCATCAAGTTTTGGATTATCACGTGGAGATATCGTTCGTGGAGTTTATCCCGTTCTCATTTGGATCTCCATATTGGATTATTGGGCTTTTATTCTCATATTGGTTGGGCTCTACGATCGGTTGAGCGATCTGCCCTTTGGCGTATACTTACTCCAATTATGACTGGTCTGCCCGTACCCAGGGTGAAGAGTGTACACCACCCATCACGGTTTTCCGCATTTTAGACCTCAAGTCGATTCCCGGCACCGATCCACCGAGTGTGTAACCAGACCATTCCATCGGGTACACAAGGTGAGATGGAGACGCAGAAATCGGACCAGGCGTCCTATGCTGATGATCGGTCGTCTTCTAGCAGCGGACGATCAGATCGGATCGTAGGCGAAGGTTCGCGGGGTACCCCCCCCCGTAAGTTGGACGACCGGGCACGATGGTGGTCAGGTTCTCGACACTACGGTGTTCGATTTTGAACTTGACTCCACCACAACGGTGCGCGTGCCCGGATCACTTGGTGATCGTGGATATCACCGAGATGATATCTCGCGAAGAATTGATTACAACGAGTTATATGTGGAATCGTTCTGGAGAGTACATAAGGAACGGCTATCGCCTTATGTTCTCGTTGTCGACAAAGATGGCGATGTCCGATATGGCCGGGTGGAGGACCAGATCGGGATTAATAAATTTTTCCTCCCCATAAGGCTCCCACCGGAGCCGATCAGGACTATAGAAAGCCTTTCTATAGTTCCGGAAAGGATCATGACTTTTATCCTAATCCTATGTATTTGAATGAATGTTTTGATGAAAAGATAAAAAGTGAAAACGACTTGGAGGCTGATCGGGACGATCCAATCCACCCTCCCAAGGTTCCCCAGCAGAGGCTCAGAATGCCATCCGACAAAGACGACTTGGAAGAAAAGTTGCTGGTCTGGGATGGGGTTATCAAAGAAGAAGACCTGAACAGGATGCATTACATCCACGAGTTAAAGCTATTTATTCATGAAGACCAGGTCATGCGGATTATAGACCCCCAGATGCCCGATCGCCTTCTCGGACCCACCACCAAGCCGATCCAAAGAGATCGGCCGTTGCTATTGGTGAAGAACCTGCTGGAGATGTTGGCTGAGGTCGGCATGAAAGTGCGAAACCTCGCCAGCGTACGGAAACTGTTCGATCTGGATACTTGGAGGCTAGAGATGTCGATGTCGACCCTCCATGACCATTTGGTGCCGTTGGTGGGGGCGGTCCGCCGCCCATCTCCCACCGTGGAATTGAAGGTCACTGAGACCACGGCAGCATACGATGATGTGTGCTCCGACGATAAGTCGTTGTATCAGTCTCCACCTGCCTCTAATAGCTCATCGGATTTGGAGGTCGGTGTTGAGCGGATGACCATGGGGGCGGACCATACCCCCATGGGAGCATAAAACGGACGTGCGGCAACAAGGGGCTGCATGCCGGTCGGGGCCCCAGGAGCCCCCACAGGTTTCAGTACCTCCAAAGGAGGATACCAAAACGTTGCCCATGAGCCAAGCTAACGTCCAAGCCATGTTTGAGGCAATGATGGAGCGTTTCATGGGAGACCGATGCCGATCGCCTCCGCACCCGCATGCCCAGGACCGATCTGCCCGGAAAAATGTCAATACTTACCGGGATGTCGATATGGAGTCAGTGGCATCAACGGATAAGGCTACCCGAGGTGACAAACCAGTTGGCAGGGGAAGACGCAAGCCGAATCCAGCCCGACCGCGCAGATCAAGCAAGAACAGCGATTACGACATGGAGTCGATCGGCGATCCGGATGACCACTATGGGTCAGACGGTGCAGGGGCGGACAGAACGCGCAAGGCTAACCTAGCCTCTACGACCGCCTTTGATTTCGGACCTACCGCGATCCCACGCATTCGCATGGCTGCGACCACGGATCTCAAGGACTTCACTGGCAAGGACGCCGACGAGGAGAAAGCCAGGTCGTGGTTTGGTCGGGTCAAGTCTGCTTTCTTACGGGATCAGACACCAAAAAAGGAACGGTCTCTGATCTTCAGGAATCTGCTGAAAGGACCGGCTGAGAACTGGATCCAACAGTTGGGTCGGGATGTCCGATCTGACTGGGATCTGCTATGTTCAGAATTTGAGGGGCAGTACTGCAACTCCGGTTTCTCTACCGCCCACAAATACCATCATATGCAGAAGCGAGGCGACGAGACGCCGATCGAGTACCTGAACCGTCTGAAAGTAGCTGGAATTCGAGCCGGGATAGTGATCAAGGAAGGCAACCCGCCGACCGGTGCCGCTATGGAGACGTGGGTCACTATATTAGTACCCTTGGAGACCAAGAGCTGGCAGATCAGCTCACTCTGCTGCGCCTAAAAGATATGGGGGAAGTGGAGCAGACGTTGCGGACGCTGCAACACTCACGCAGCATGAGGGCGAAGGTCGCCGTTGGATCGGGTCGCTACAGATCGAAGACCGAGACCGACCCTGTAAAGAGTCCCCTAACCAGATCGGCCCGTGCTGTTAAGGCGATCGTGACTGAAGACAGCACTGGGTCAGAAGAGGAAAGTAGCGGCCAGTCCAGTCGGGAGTCAGATGAGGACCAGTATCGCCACGTTTTCGTTACGGAACCTGCTCCAAGAACCAGATCGATGCCTAACGAAGCAGATCGGAAGGGAAGGAGTGGAAACAAGTCCGACCCGGACCGACCTCGCAAGAAGTGTTCTCACTGCGGGTCAAGCAAGCACGACGGTGGGGACTGCTGGAAGAAATTGATATGCAAGAAGTACGAAAGACGCGGTCACCCCACCGATCACTGCCTTTTCGTGTGCAAGTCATGTGGAGAGATCCACGAGGCCGGCCAGTGCAAGATCGAAGAGTTCTTTAATCTGATGCGCAAGTGGTATTTGCCGGGTAAGCACGCGGGGATGCTTCCACCTGAAGTGGAGAAGATGTTAAACTAGAACACTCGCCAGGTTGGAATCTGGATAGAGCCGAGCGCTCTACGTTTGGCATCTATGCATATGTCGGCAAGGAGAATAAAACCGACAATACATGTTCCATTCTCAATTGCGTCGATCGGGATCATCCGGTCTACAATCTCATGAACGATGAATAATCCCGATCGAAGGTGGTCATGCAGTTGAATCTTCTGCCTGGGGAGTCGCACGGATACTGGAAGTATCATGCGCCTGACAAATGGTTCAAGCAGGCGAAATCCTGTGGTAAGATTAACAACCAGAAGACAACAATGTTGTTCGACTCTGGGGCCGAAGTCTCAATTATCGACTCCGCCTTTGCTCGTAAGGTCGGATGTCGTATAGACGATACCCAGAGACAAGAATGCGTTGGAATTGGTGAAAACTCTTACATGACCGAAGGAATGACGCGCGTGAAGATCACCCTATCGGGTTCGTTGGTCTACTTCTTCAGCGCTTGGGTTGGAAAGCTGGCCAGTCAGGATGCCCTGTTAGGCATTTATTTCATGGTGCCGGCGGGTATTCGCCTTGATCTGTCTCATGGAGTGCTTACACTCCCGGATGAGTTCCAGATCCAGTTAGCTGGTCGGCAGCCCTTATACGGATCGCACACCTATCTGGTCAGGTGGGACCAAGGTGTCACCATTACAATCGTCCAATCCGCTGATACCCCGGTCGACAAAGGTTTTCGATCAAGGAAGTTATGGGTGACCAGGGGCGATCGGTGGGTGCCGACCTTTGCGCCGGCCGATACGATTATGTTCGAGTCACTAATATTGGTGACAAGCAGCTTACGCTCGACAATAATACTATTGTTGGCATGTGGCTGGCGGAAGGGAAGGTTCCAAGAAAGATGGGGCTCGTCTCGATCGGATCGAGACGGTATGTTGAGTGGCAGAACTTGGCATACCAAGCGACCACCGATCTGATCAGCGATGATGGACCGGTGGAAGAAGATAACTCACCTATGGTGGAACGACCCAGCTATATAACCCCAAAGAAGATGTTAGTTCGAAGAAAGGCACCGCAGTCGCCGGACACGGTGGACCATCAAGCAGATGATCCAAGGTTCGTCAACATGGTGGCGCTACAAGAACAGGCGACAGAGGAGCCGGAAATAGAAAAAGGGGAACATGAGATTGCTGGGGAGGACCACAATGGCGCGCCTAAGCAGATCGACGTCGTTGAAGAGCAGCCCGCCTATCGGGAACAGCTGTGTGCAACCGATCAGGACGGTCTGGGTGATATTGCCCCGGAAAATGATCAAGTTTGTATACATGAGGGCGGGGATCAGTACATTCAAGAGCTAGAGAGACAGATAGCAGTCCTCCCTGAAGTGTCTATCGATCCGCCCGAAGTCACCTTGGACGATCTACAAGTGGGCGTTCGGGATGTCAACAGTCCCGACCAGATCGATCAGCTTAAGAAGATCATATGGAAGAATAAACATCTGCTGATCGGGAAAGGAAACGCCTTACCCCCTGCTGCTCGCGGAGCGATCTGTGACATCGATGTTGGTGATGCCAAGCCGATCACCCAGCGATGCCGACGTGTGGCGCCACAGTAGCGTGAAAAATTGTCTGATCTTATTAAAAGACTGTTGGCTATCAAGATTATTAAACCGTCGACCTCGCCGTGGGCCTCGCCGATCGTGATTGTGATCAAGAAGAACGGCGTCGACATCAGGTTGTGTATCGATTATCGGTTGGTAAATCGGTTGACCAAGTTTTATGGTGTACCCGATGCCGCTTATCAGCGATCTGCTAGAAGATCTTGGCAAGACTCTATGGTATTGCTCACTGGATATGGCAAGTGGATTTTGGGTGGTTTCGATGACCAATCGGGATCGCGAGATCTCCGCATTTGTTACGCCGTTCGGTCTGTTCGAGTGGAACCGTATGCCGATCGGTTTGAAGAACGCGCCCCAGATCTACCAGAGGCTGATCGACAACGCATTGTATGGACACTTCAAGATCATTACCGATCGGGAACCCACCAAAAACCATGATGTATTTACAGAGGGTGAACCCGATCGGTAAAGGAGACCGTCCGTTCTGGGTAGGCAATCGTATATAGACGACATTCTGATCCCTACTTAGTCATGGAGCGATCTGTGCGGGAAGGTCGAACGGTTGTTGGAGCCATGCGATCGCTGGAACCTGTCGATCAGTGCTGTGAAGAGTTTTTGGGGCATGTCCAAGGTCGCCTATTTGGGTCATATGGTGTCAATCAGTGGTATTTAGGCCAATTCTAAGGATCTGGATTCACTGAGCAACCTCCCGTTTCCCAGATCACTGAAGGCAATGCAGTCCTTCTTGGGGAGCCTAAATTACTACAGCCGCTTCATTGAAGACTTCGCGATTACGTGGCCGTGCTGTACGAGCTCCGGGAAGTCGACTACCGTATGTTACGCGAAGGAGATCGGGCAACTTTACGGGAGGGCTGCGACTCTGATCTGCCCGCAGATTTTCCGCAGGTGGAGGCAGAGGATCACATGAAGCGTGCACACGTTGATTTCGGCATGCTGAAGGCCAAGATGGCGACGGCACCGATTCTCAGATACTTCGAGCCGGAAAAATGCCGTTCGTCATTGTGTATGCTAGTAAGCGGGCCATTTCTGCCACTCTAGTGCAAGAACATGATGGAGTGTACCACCCGGTCACTTTTACGAGCCGGACGTTGAAGCCGAACGAAGTCAACTATGGGATCGTCGAAAAGGTAGTTCTGGATTTACTATAGATTTTGGATGTGTGCTACAACCTACTGGTCGGCCGATCTGTAAAGGTCCTTTCGAGAAAGTCGACATTGGCCTGGCTATTATCGGCCAATGGGATGGACGGTCGGCTCGGCAGATGGTCAGCGATCTTGCCACAGTGGTCCCTCGAGGTCGTCAAGTGCACCAAGGGAGAGGAAGAGATATTGGGCACGTTGGCTGCCAGTATCACCCCTCGGTCTGAAGTGGATGAAGCTCAGATGGCGATTGCCCCAAGGAAGAAACCTCGACAGTCAATCTCTCGGCCGCCACCGATCGTCGATCGGGGTGAGGAACTCCTGGTCTTGAGTTTCGACGGATCGGCTAGCGTGAAGAAGAAGGTCGGCTCCTATAGTGCCATACTGTGGAAGTTACCACAATGGTCTATAGTAGCAGTCGCCGCCGATTTCACGCCGGACATAACGGTCAACGAGGCAGAATATCGGGGGCTCCTTCTATGTCTCGATCTGCTGGCATCACAGAAGAAAGGTCGGATCATCATATGTGGTGACTCCAACTTAGTGATAAGGCAGATCACCGGGGAGATCGACTGTAAGGCACCACGGCTGAAGTTGTTAAACGATCGGGTGATGAAGGCGCTGGAAGACTATCCCAAACACGAGCTATTGCACGTGAAACGGGATTGGAACAGAAGCGCCGACCACCTCGCGACCCAAGCCATGCGGGACCAGATCGGGGTGACGATCACCGAGGAGGCCACTACTTGAACTTATGGACATAAACAGGCTCCCGTAGTTGATCAAGCCCAAGGACAGCCCCGATCCGGTGCATGTGATGGCGGCGACTAGATCGCGAACTCAGAAGTCTCGCGGATCGTTCCCAAAGAAAAGGCTGAGCGAGTAAGTTGTACAACAGCTAAGGGCGGAACGGATCCTCAAGGCGCAGGACCAAGAAGAGTGGATCGTCAACTTGAAGGCCTATCTACGCGGTGAACTGTCCAAGTTAACAAATGATCAAGCGAAAGAGTGTACCAAGATCGCGGACAGTTACGATGTGAACGACAATGGATTGTTGTATTACTGCCGTGACGTTGACCAAGACAGTGCCGATTGAGATCGACTAGCGAAATTGGTGATCCCTGAGTTGCTACAGCCGGATGGCCTTCATCACTACCATGTGAGTCTAGAAGAGGGACATCAAGGCATAGGAAGGACATACCACAAGATCAGGGCCCACTTTCACTGGAGGGGACTTTTTCGGAGCGTGCAGAAATATGTGGGCTGTTGCGCAGATTGCGAGACCGGAAAGGGCAGACCGATAATCAAGGGCCGATAGCCCGGAAATATCGAGGCTACTTACCCTTTCCAGGTGATAGCAATGGATCACATACCGTCGCTGCCCAGATCGACGCGCGGCAAAACTGAGCTACTGATCTGTATCGACTTATTCACTGGTCTGGTGATCGCAAAGGCTAGTGCATTCCGATCTGCGGAGCAGATCGACCATAGTTACGAGGAATGCGTGTTCAGAAGATTCGACGCCAGCGAAGTTATTAGACACGATCGAGAACCCGGTATTCTGGCTGAGGTGTTCCGATCGTTCAATAACATGCTAGACCAGAAGCAGAGCGCGACGATGGCATATCGTCCGCAAGCGAACGGATCGGCTGAACGCATGGTGCAGACGATAACAAGGGCGATCAAGATGTATGTTGCCGATCCGGACCAACGTGACTGGGACGAGTATGCATAGAGACTGGTATTCGCACTCAACTCTTCAACCGATCGGGTCCGAGGAGAAACGCCTTTTTATCTGGCGTATAGATGGGACCCTCGATCGACACTTGAAGCGGCGATACCGATCGGCTGCACTCGGACCCGCGACTGCGATGCCCGTCGTTGGCGTATGCAGGTCCAGAAGCACTATCAATATGCGAAAGAAGTCGTCAACGAAAAGTTGCGTCAGGCCACACAAGATCGATCAGACCGGAATAACTATCAGGTCCGACCTCATGGTATTGAACCGGGGGCGAGGGTCTGGTTATACCTCGATCTGTTTAAGGAAGGCTATGCAAAGAAGTTGGATCATATGTGACACGGTCCTTTACGTGTAGCAGAGCTGATCGGTGAGCATGCTGCCCGTATGATCACGATCGGCACGGATTACAATTTTTTTGCGATCGTGCACGTGTCCAAACTGAAGCTGGTCAGAGAGTTCCCCGATAGGACTAAAATGCCCTGTCTGGTGGACAAAGCGGAGAGATTCGATTTGGATGAAGCTCTGCTTCCGGAAGACAGTTGGGAAAGGCCATTGGAAGAGGACGAATTCGAGGTGGAAAATGTGCTGGATGTCCGATCGGTCAAGAAGACACGTTTCGGTCGCCCCCACCGAGAATATCTGGTCCGCTGGAAGGATCATGACGAAGCAACTTGGATCGACAAACTCGATCTAAATTGTGGAGCACTGCTACGAGAGTTCGAGCGAGAACGATTCAGTCGGAATCGCTTCGCAGTGATGCAGACTCATGGAGACGAAGATGAAGACACACAGTAGCACGTATCAGTATATCGATCGGTGTGAATATGTGTATAGTCTGAATTATTTTGAATTATTGTGATGAACTGTGATGAACCGGAGTAGTGGAATGACGAACGTGGTGATATTTTTCGCGATGTGGATGGAAACTGTGTTTGGTAACGTGTTGGTGCAAGTTTGGAGAAAGTGATTAAATTTGGACAAGTGATTGGATGATCAGGAATTTGAAAAGAATGATGACATGTATTATGGGTTATCTGGTCAGCTAACTGCTGCATCAAAAATCTCAATCACCCCACAGACGGCCGATAGTCAGCGCCGGATGGTCTCCGATCTGGTTCTGGTGCTGATTGCGCCAGGGCTCCTTCCGATCGAGCTGGATCAAAGCGTCCTTCAGGTCTGCGACCGGCTCGTCACAATGGAGACCAGGATACCAGATGCCGTCCTCAGTAAACGCCCGGGTGTTCTCAACGCGACGCTTGGCCATGTGAAGAAACACCGGATACAAAAAGATGTTGATGTCGCACTCGCGGGCCAGCATACCTTCCATAATAAACTGGTATAGTATCAGCCAGGCCTCGCCCGCCCGACTACGGCGCTGTTTCCGGCTCTTCCGATACAATATCAGGTCTTGGTCATGTAACTTCCGACCCGCGGGAAGGAGGAGATAATGGGTAGACTCTCATATCGCCTGGCAGTGAGCTGTGTTAAAAATCCGAAGTCGACCCAGAAACGAATCGATCCAAGGAGTCGATGCGAACATGGAGTCCAACTTGGCGCTGAGCAACACTTCCCATGGTTGATATGCATACAGACGGGCGATCTACGGTCCTTTGACCAGATCCGACCGCCACGCAGACGGGTCAGGGGTTTTCAAAGCTGGAGGGAAGAGCCAGAAATCTGGTCGGGACATCGACCGGGCTAGATCTTGCTTGGTCAGGGCTGATCGTTGCAAGCTATCGATCTGCCCCGGTGACCACGGCAAAGTGGCATCTGAAGTCAACGATGGGAGAGGTCGATCTCCGGTCGACACCCCTCTCAATCGGGCGTGACGGCGCAGCCCAGATATGCCGGGCTGGAATGAAGGCACCGATCCGGTTGACTCGCGTGTCTGTGCAGCACCATCACCCTGGGAGCTGATCGTCTTATTAGCCCCCGATGCAGGCTTCGCAGGAACGGGACCTCGGCGTTGATCAGATCGGGACTTGAATAAAGCAGTGGTCAAGAACTCAGAATCGCTCGATCCGTTCCCCGAGTCCTCTCCGGAGTAGACCTCTATACACTTGGTGTGAGCGGCGCAGGGGTGCGTGGGCGCACGAGATTGGATGATGATAGACGTATCACCCGCGTCCGATCTGGGGATTGGGAGATGCGCAAGCGTCTTGGATTTATTCTGAGGCACCGCTCGCTTCTCCTCTAGTTCGGAGTCGCGCGCTATGCCCCGAGCCCTCGATCCCTTCGACGCGTCCTTACGCTTCTTGGAAGTTTTCGGAATTTTGGGGTGGTTACTTTTAGCCAATGAGTGGCGTCGGGTCCAATCTTTATGCAGATCGACCAGAACGGCCGATTCAGACCGGTCAGCGCTAGAGCATGCAGCCGGACGCCGGTGCAACAAGTCAGTTAACTGTTGGTAGCACCGATTTACGGCCGCCCAGCGACGATCCGATTCCTGGGTCTAGGCGTCCGATCGGCTCTGGAAGGACTCGACCTTCCCGATCTGCTCCCGTACCACGACCTGCAACTCGCCGATCTGCCTCTCCAGGTCACCATGTTGAGTGCGGAGTAAAGTACGATCGGAATGATCCTCCAACATCTGCCGGTTGACCACCGCGAGCTGTTCCAGGAGGTGTGGATCTGTAGGCCTCCAAGCGAAACAGATCGTGCCGTGCGCCGATCAGCCCGTCCAAGATCGGTCGGAGCTGCTCGCAATGATCATGCGACTGCCGATCAGCCGTGAATAAGGCGTCGAACGTTTTGGCGATGTCGGCGGGCAACCGATCTGCATGCAAAGGAGGATCAGAGAAGACCCAAGATGAAAACAGACCGATCGGCTTACCTCGCGTTGCTTGTTGGGCGATCTGGGCCCGGAGATGTACGTTTTCAGCAGTCACCTCCTGAAACTTCGTGGATATGGGGATCAACGTATCCACCTCCTTCCGCAGTTGCAGGAGTGAAGAATCCTTGATGGCCAACTGGGACTGAAGCTCCCGGAACGTTTTCCGAAACTGATCGGGCCCGATCGGATGCCCATCCGACCTGTCGGACTCTGGAGTGCTGTGAGGGCTGTCCAATCGGGCCGATCTGGTCGGTGAATCGATATGGGGCGATGAAGAACGCAGGGCACCTGTAACAAAGAATGTCAAGAGAGGTTACAAGACGATCAGGTGTACAAGGCAAGTACCTGGCGAAGGTGGACTCGGAGATATGTCCATTGGTGAAGTCCGCTTCTGTGAAGATCTGGATATGATGAGATCGGGCCGATACCGTTGCGTGGCTGCGACCAGACTGAGGGGCGGCTGTGGCGAAGCGGACTCAAGAATTTTAGTCGCCTTTTGTCAGCAGCACACCGATCGGCTTATCGGCGATCGGATTGGTGGAAATCCAAGAGGCTTTTAATCCTATCATGTGCATGAGGTGTCAAGAACACGGATTTTGGTAAGTCACATGAGATTGCGTGTGCTTACATATTTTCATGTGTGTACATATTGGGAACCGTAGGTAGATTAGTTTTGGTTTTGATTGGTTTTGGCTTTACCGTTTAGGCCTCACTTAAACTCAACAAGAAGTCGCTAGCTTTTATCGCTTTGTACATCAGTCCCCTCTGCACGCCGCAGAGTGTTTGGGAGCGGAGGGTCGAGTAATCCCCTCTAGATCATTATACCCGGCCGGGACGCGTTACAGACGCACTTGGCCCGCCGGAAGTCCCTCGACGGGAGTACACATTGGCCGGCTTCTCAAGCTCAAGTTACGCACGTTTGGAACGTGTCATCAAGTTTTGGATTATCACGTGGAGATATCGTTCGTGGAGTTTATCACGTTCTCATTTGGATCTCCATATTGGATTATTGGACTTTTATTCTCATAGTGGTTGGGCTCTACGATCGGTTGAGCGATCTGCCCTTTGGAGTATACTTACTCCAAGTATAACTGGTCTGCCCGTACCCAGGGTGAAGAGTTCCGCCCAGCGTGTGTTTTTTTTGCATTTTAGACCTCAAGTCGATTCCCTGCACCGATCCACCGAGTGTGAAACCAGCCCATTCCATCGTGTACACAAGGTGAGATGAAGAACGAATCGGATCAGGCGTCCTGTGTTGATGATCGGTAGTCTGCTAGCAGCGGACGATCAGATCGGATCGTGGGCGAAGGTTCGCGGGGTACCCCCCCCCCCCCGTCAGTTGGAAGGCCGGGCATGATGGTGGTCAGGTTCTCGACACTACGGTGTTCGATTTTGAACTTAACTCCACCATAACTTGACCTCTTTGAGAGCACCTCCCGTCCAAGTGTATGACGTGTGTAGCCGGTACGTAAACCCACGATGCGGCCAGCGCACAGAGGAAGACTTTCCTTTAAGCGGCGTTCGCCGCTACTTAGCCGATACGCCATTATAAAAGGGCTTAGTAGTAGAGAGCTCTCCTACTCGGGGCCAAGATTCCCAGGGTGGTTTACAGATAGCTTTCGCTAACCCCTTGTAACAAGGCTTCCCTTATAAAGGGAGGTAGCGTAAGGGAGAACTCCCTTGGGCTACAATACTCACTGCGCGCGCGACCGGGCGTGGTCGCGCGCCTAGCAGTCTTAAGTATTTTTGTAAACTGATTTATATTTAATATATGTAATTAGACTAAATTAATTAAACTAATGTAAACTATATGTAATACTAAGTAGAGCTTACTCAAGTCGTTCTGAAATGTAGTGTACACCACTTGTGTACTTACACGGGGCAGGCTGCCACGCCTTCACAAAGGGCTCCTGCCCTGATTGGTTAAAACAAACAATAAGTCCGAACCTTTCGGACTGGTCAATATCTGACCTTAACCGTGGTGTACTTACGTACACTAATGTAACCACATGTAACCCGGTTACAACGTGCGCCAACTGATCGTGGCGCCGCTCGTCTTATCACTGGCTTCCAGCCGCGGCAGCGTTCTTGTTCCAGAGGTTGTTGTACACAATATAGTTGTTGCTCGTGGCTCTGTCCCATTGGGCGCAGAGATCCGTGGCGAATGCAAGAGGTAAGGCCGCAGCCGTGATGATACGCGCAAATGACGTTCTCATGATGGACGGACGCTTCCAAGGTGCAGAATGTGACGGGGACTGATGGAGGCAAAAAAAATTGAGGAATGAACCGTTTAGACAGTCTGGATTGCTCTCAGCGATCAACTCCAACGGCGATCGAGAGAGAAATGCAGAAACGCGACCGGGATACGCCTCCAACATCCCAAACTCGATCACGGAAGCACGCCAAGACGATGATGATTGTAAAAGCGTCGTGTTGTAGGGATGAGAAACTCGATCACGACGTGTCAGTTCCATTCTGACGTGTCCGCGTGTCAGTCTAGGTAGTGACATGCATCCACACGCACACACATGATGAATCCACTGGTTGTTCCTCTCTTTGCACCTTACACGAGTCACGTCGAACGACGGCGCAGTAGAACTACTAGTGGCACCAGTGCTAGCACCGGTAAGTGCTGAGGAAACTGTGCCGCTGCTTTTAGGAGGATAGAAATAAGCCTCAATTTCATCAACTGATAAAATTGAGGCTTATTTCTTTCTTTGTTTTCATTTAATTGTTCCATTTCACATTGGATGCAAGGCTTTTCACTTTGGTTGCAAAAGTTGTGAAATATATATTTTAATTCGCTACCTATTTCACTTTGGTTGCAAAAGTTGTTAAATATATTTTTTACTTCGCTACGTATTTCACTTTGGTTGCAAAACTTTTCATTTTGGACGGGCAAAGGTGTAGTAGATGCGCTTAAACTAGATGCGACGTAGGTAATCGGGACGTGTCATTTACTTACTCCCACGGTCTTGTTCTTTATCATTCCAGTCTGTCAAAAATCTCGTGTAGATTCTTACGTAACAGAAAGCGCTGGTCTTCCGTAAGTTCATGTGCGTCACACATGGTTTCCACAAACGATTCGATCTGGTGATTGGAACGTCAAACTCGCGAGCCATCGTCACGTTCGAAGGCTAAAGCGACGGTCATTATTTAAAATATAAAAAGGGCATTGTTACATCGATGTGTACAAATGGGCGGGGGGGCGTGCAAATAGCATTTTTCGGGCGAGCAAATAGTAATTCCCTAGATTAAAAGAAATTCGGGTCAAATGGGGTGGCCACTCTGGATGACTAAGTTTCGACGACGAGCCACCAGTACTTTGCGGCTCAAGATACGGTAACTGTAGGAAATTGACACGAGTGGGGGGCACATGCAAAATTACAATTATGACAGTATCGGCCGCACCAGGGGAGGATGTAAACGCGTGTTTTATGGTAAAACATATTCTACTTATAAATGCGTACTTAAGAATCTAACCTAAAACTTAATATCAAGATAAAATTCCAAAGTAGCTAAAAATGCATAAATGCATAAGTGACCACAATGATCACGCTTCACTTGAAGTTTGTATGTAGTCCCATACCGGACTAACATATACATCGCTTACAAACGTTCAACAATACGGCTGTACCAAGCAAGGAAAACCTCATACTCTCTTAATACCCTTTCTTTCCACTCACTCTGCATCACGGTTCCAACATCCTCACGAAGGAATTCTTCGGCCTCCGGTCTCGAGTCAGCGCTAGTTTTCCACATGTAAAACTGGCCGTTTTGTATGTCGATGGCAATGTTTTTGGTCTCCGTCGGACCTGAATCACAGTGTCGAGCATTTTCGCCGTCTCTCTAATTGCGTTCTCACCTCCTTTTTCTTTCACCTTAAGTAACAATAGGTAGGCAGCAATGTCAGGATCTACTTCTTTTTCAAAGCGAATTCGACTGCGAAGATCAGGTAAATGCTGGAGACCGAGGATCTTCTGTACATTAGCGTCAATGTACCCGTCAGCAAAGGTTGTCACGTCCTCGTAAGGAAACCCCTCTGACGCACGTAAGTTTGCTTCCACCATGTCTAGTGTCAACCCCGTACGTTCTTCATTTTCTTTCTTGTCAGCTTTCGTCAGCTTGGACTCGCTTGAAGCCGACGCACGACCAGTCGTAGCAACGAGTGCAGCTGCGAGGACCAAAATCGAGAGGGGGAGGCGCATGGGATGAGTGGTTGACAGCAAAATTGAAAATGCAGTCCACGTTGCACCGTGGTGTGTGGAGCCGACTAGGTCCCTTGCTCTAAGGGAATCACGTGTTTTTAAAGGTACATGTGCCGTGGCGTCAACATCTCGACATCGGACACGTGCCTGACTCATCATGGCATTCATTCGATAGGATTCTTTGCCTGTCGCACTCACACACGTGCCATGATGGTATGAAGCGTCCCACTTAAATCACTTAATCACTTAATCAGGCTTGATTGAGGATTTAGATATATTTTCCCAGCGAGGAAGTTTCTCGTTGTGTTTTTAATTTTCGTCAATTGGTTCATCCTACACGTGTATCGTAGCATGCCATTCTATTTTCACTTTTGGCTGTGTTTTTTTGTCCGTCAACATCGGCCACCTCTCTAAAAGTGTATTCTACGTAGTACTTTGCCAAGCACTTTGCGCTTTTATGTAGTTGAAAGCTACAGTTTGTTCAACGACAATACGATTTTCCGCTGTATCTTACAGGGAAAGATACATGTTGACCTTTAATTCCAAACGTTTAAACCGCGTAAGTATAATGATACGTATTTTTACCAAACGTTTAAACCGACTTCGACTCTTGGTTTTATGGCACATTCAACATCGATTTCCACGCAGAAGGGTGTTTCAACACTACGGACGGGTAAACAGTAACTACAGAATAGCTTAATACGTCGTTGCGGATACCCTCGCGCCCTCTTGGAGCGTGAGGAAGCTACTCACGATGCACGAGACAATTAAAAAGCGATCGCATGGATTGCTCCCGTTAGCACGATACGACATGTCCTTGGACGCTTTTAAGAGCTGATTCATAAAGTTTTCTAGTCGATGTTTCCGGATCCGAACGAGCAAGTGCCGCATACTCCGCCCCGCCAGCGCGCCGCAGTGTGGGACGCGCGGTGGAAACCCCGCAATGGACTTGATGGATCCCACGCGACTACAATACGCGCAATCGAGGAAATGTCGACGCTCTTTCACGACGCGCGATAGATGCTGGACCATGGTGCGAAAGTCAGAGTACCGGCGCTCGACCTGGTAGTCGGGCGGTTGATCCTGACGCACGCGCCGACTTTTCTTGTTGTGCGTGTCCGCTGTCGGGAGTCCCTTTTGCATGGTTCGAAGGAAGACAGTCACGATGTATATGGTTGCACCGTTGCTCTCGTACGTACTGGTAATCTCCACCCGGTGGATTTCGTTTAGAGACATGGCAGACTTGGCGGACATGGACAAGTTAGAGAGACCACGACCAGAATAGAAGCTCGGGCTTAGCTCACGTGGGGAAACATCATGGAATTCCATGGGGGCAGGTGCATCCTCGGCTTGTTGTTTGGATAGAAATCGTAGATTCATTTCTATCGGGATTTAGAGTGGCTGGTGTGCGCAATATTGATTATGGTAACCAACGTACGACGTACGTACATGGACTGTCGGAT
This sequence comes from Peronosclerospora sorghi, assembly GCA_026184515.1. NCBI lineage: Eukaryota > Oomycota > Peronosporomycetes > Peronosporales > Peronosporaceae > Peronosclerospora > Peronosclerospora sorghi. The sequence continues at coordinate 26,118,183 of CM047580.1, forward strand.
GGATACACGAACAAATATACTGACGTGAGAACACCCTTTTGTGTTTCCATCTCGTGCGGACTAATCGATTATTCGAGAAAGTTCAGTACACAATCGCAGGTTGTGGTCCACACTAACCTTCATAACCTTCGACCATAAGTAAGTACAGTCATCCCTCTGTTACTTTATAACCTCGGTGGACAGAGTACCCTATAAAGTACCAGGGGGTATTAAGTTGTAGAAAATCACTTAAATTTAATAAAAAAAACGCGGTGCCCATCGTTTTTTGAATAAAATGCTTTGTTTACCTTTTTTTTCTTATTTTACATTTTTGAGTGCATAACGGCGAGCTGGCCACCAAGGGAGAGGTATAAAAGGCGCCTTTCCCCCCAGGCCACCAACATTTTCGCTTTCCCCATCGACTGTAGCAAAGCAAGCACCCCTCCCCCCATATACCCCAGGAAGCAAAAATCTGGCCAGGCAACACGATCAAAGTCCAATCATCTCAGCCGCCTGTGTGGTAAGCGACAATTGGAAACAGTTTTTTTTCGCCTTTTTCGCCTTAAGAACAGCAAGCGTTTTTAACCACAATTGTCTTTCTGGTGCCTTCCACTTGTTTTCGGTAAAATGACTCTGATTCGTCTCACGTACGACCAGAAACGCGACATCTGTCGTCACAAGGCAGCAAACCCGGATATGAGCCAGACGGCGCTAGCTGCTTGGGCAAAGGACAAGTTCAACCTTCCCAAAGCCATCACTCAGGCGACAATCAGCAACATTCTCAAGAAGCGAGCTGAACTTGAGGCTATGGATCCAGCCGAGCTCAGCGCCAAGCGGACCCGGATCGTCCAGCATCCTGTCGTCGAGGAAGATGCGGCATATTGGGTCCTTCAGTGCCAGAGCCGTGGAGTGGCGCTGACCGGTGAGCTCATCCGGCTGAAAGCAAAGACCTTTGCCCAAAGCCTCAACATCCCTGAGAGTGTCATCGAATTTTCTGCCGGCTGGCTCCACAAGTTTCAGCAGCGACACAGGCTGCGTTTGGTCCGCATCCACGGCGAAAGTGCATCTGCAGACAATGATGCCATAGTGGATGCTCTGCCTGGTTTGTGGGCCACCATCGCTAGGTACAGCCTCCGTAATGTTTTTAACATGGATGAAACAGGTATGGAAGTTCTCTCAATATCAAATTCTTTGATTATGGCAAAATAATGCTCACTTTCATGTCCTGCAGGCCTGTTTTACAGCATGTGCCCGGAGAAAACAATCGCACAGCATCAAGTTGAGGGTCTCAAAAAGATAAAGGTACAAAAAATCTTTGCTGATTTGGAGTCTTTACTCCCTGTCTAACATTCCTGTGTTCAGACCCGTTTCACTCTTGCCTTCACGGCAAATGCGGATGGTTCCGAAAAGCTTCCGCCTTTCTTCATCGGGCATGCCGCCAAACCGCGTGTTTTTCAACGCAAGACCGGTGCCCAGTTGGGCTTTTATTACCGCCATAACAAAAAGGCCTGGATGACTGGCGTATTTTTTCAGGAGTGGTTGCTGAAGCTGGAAGCTGACATGAAGGTTTGTTTTGATGGATGCTATGCTGAATTGTCTGTGACATTTTTCCACTCATTACTGTATCTGTTCGTGTACAGAGGCAGAAACGCGAAATCCTTCTCCTTCTTGACAACGCTCCATCGCACACTACCGAGGAACTTCAGCTTGATCACGTCAACGTGGTTTTTCTTACTCCAAACACAACCTCAAAAAAAAAATTCAGCCGATGGATGCCGGCATTATTTCTGCATTCAAGCGTCACTACCGCCGCCATCATCTTTAGAACGCACTTGATCCCGACGAGCGGGGAGAGACGGAATTGTATAAGGTGGATCAGCTCACAGCTATGCGTTGGTCAGTGGCAGCTTGGGAGGAGATCACCTCCCAGACAATTGCCAACTGCTTCCGTCATTCTGGGCTCTTAAACCAAGTCGAGCGGCAGGCAGCACAGGAAATACCACAGTCACCTGCGGTGGATCTAGACGAGCAAGCGGTTGGACAGGAACTTCAAGACGCCATCAACCAACTACCCCTTCGTAATCCAATGTCTGTTGAAAACCTCGTTAATCCTATCGTGGAGCGGGAGGAAGCTCAACCTGAGTTGGATGACAGTGAGATCCTGGCTTATGTGCAGGATGCTGAGGAGGAGGAGGAGGAAGAGACTGTGGAGGAAGAGCATATGGTAAAGCTGACAAAGGCTGAAAAGCTTCAGGGTATTGGAATCTTTGCTTCTTTGCTTGATCCTTCCCTTCCTGAACACCGCAATGCCCTTAAGGTAGCTCTTCAGATGCAACTTGATCTCCGCCACAGTAGCACTGTCCAACGTACCCTTGATTCCCGGATTTCTTGAGATATTTTTTAATATTTTCTCTCCATTTTCCCTCTTCCCCTTTTTTTGTTTATGAAAAAATTTCCCTCTGCTACTTTATGTTTTGTTAGAAATGTTATAAAGTATTAGGTATAAGGTTTACTCATAGGAACGACAGCGGTGGAAGCCAAAATCCATAAAGTAACAGAAGCTATAAAGTACCGGGGGATAAAGTTTCGGAGGGATGACTGTAGCCTACCTAGTTTTATTAACTAACGTGAGCAGAGACAGAACACCTGACAGTACAGCGTCCCTCCGAAACTTTACAGCCTCGGTGGAAGGTGAAAGGTATAACGTATCGAAGGGTATAAACTAGCGGAAAAAGTCAATGTATATGATTTTCACATAGGAACGACAGCGATGGAAGCCAAAACGTATAAAGTACTGGAATTTATTCAGTAGCAGGGGATCAGATTTCAGTGGGATGACCGTCGTCTTATTAACTAACGTGAGCAGATCTACAGAACATCTGACAGGATGTAATTTACTTACTGGATGTGGGACACGTGGTTGTCATACAGTAGTACATAAGACGTCATCCAAAAAAAAAAGATTGTGGCAAAGACCAATTTGCCATGAGAAAATACGTCCTAGAGGATCGTAATGACAAGAAAATGTTGTAGATTGCGCAATCAGCTGCAACTATTCTACAATTCACGATGTCAACTCGCCAGGACATGTGTGTACGTTCCACCGAGTGTGCGTCTCATCGTACTCACACTCGGTAGATCGTCCACGTGTCCGTGCGAGTTCCCACGTGACCGTCAGAACTCTTCTTCCAACGTTTCCAGTCCATGCTTCGTCTCGTCGCTTCGATTCGAACCCAAGCTAAGTTTGCACGACCAAGTGCTCGTACGTCCACTCTCCTGCGGACAAGTGGCCAGCATGGCCATCGTGGGTACACGAATCCATCTACGTCCCACGCTCGTCGATCCGTGTCGAGGATCATCCAGTCCCAGCCACGCTACGAGATCCCCGCGACGCAAACGGCCGTCATCTATGAAGCTGACCATGCCCCGTTACAAGTGCGTCATGATTGGCCCGTCGTGCAACCGCACGCGCTCGCACCGGGTCAAGTGCTCGTGCGGCTCGCGTACACGGGGGTGTGTCACTCGGATCTGGCCGTCTGGCACGGCCAAGGGCCGCCGCTTGGCAAGCCATTTCCCATGATTGGAGGGCATGAAGGCGCGGGGTACGTGGCCGCGATTGGGGCCCACACGGACACGAATCTCAAAATTGGCGATGCCGTGGGCGTCAAGTGGCTCGCATCCACGTGTCTTGACTGTGAAGCGTGTCGTCGAGGCTACGAACCGAGTTGTGACGACGTGGGTGTGCATGGCTTGACGTGCCATGGCTCGTTTCAGCAATGGTGCGTCTCCTATGCGAGTCACGTGACCCGCATCCCAGCAGGACTGGACCTGGCCGCCGCAGCGCCGATTCTCTGTGCGGGCTTGACCGTTTACAAAGCCCTCAAGCGCATTCGTGGGAAACCGGGCGACTCGGTCGTGATTCCGGGCGCGGGCGGCGGGCTCGGCCACTTGGCGTGCCAGTATGCGCACATGATGGGCTACAAGGTCGTGGCCATTGACTCGGGCCATGCCAAGCGGGAGCTCCTGGCGTCGTATGGCATTACAGAGTTTATTGATTTTAAGAGGGGGCACGTGCGCGAGCACGTGCGGGCGGCGACGGGTGGTAAGGGCGCGCATGCCGTCATTGTCGTGGCGGAATCGAAGGAAGCGTACGAGGATCCACTCGTGTACTTACGTCCGCGCGGCACGCTCGTGGCCGTGGGTGTCCCGCTCGATGCGGTGCTCCTGGCGCCCGTCCAGCCACTCGTTGCCATGGAATACAAGATCCTCGGGTCTTATGTTGGGAATCGTCAAGACGCAGTCGAGGCCATGGAAGTGGCCGCGCAAGGCCACGTCAAGAGCCATTATACTGTCGAGCCACTGAGCAACTTGCCCACTGTCTTTGATCGCATGCACGCGGGGTTACTGCACAGTCGTGTCGTGCTCGACTGTGCCTAGCTAGACATGTAGATGTAGATGCTGCGTCTCTCTCTCTGTTGTATCTAATTAGAAAGGGGAATCAATTCGTAGAGGGTATGTGAATTAAAAGATGGACCACGTTCGTACGACGTGGGTGGCCTCTGATTGTGTGGCATGGTCCTATTTAGTTGATCGTAATCCGTGCCCCTCCGCAAATTGGTTATAGGATGAGAATCTTTTCGGTGTTCTTTAAAATTTCAACCGTGACGACTTACGACAGGAGTGGACTCAAAAAAAAAATGTAGTCATCTATCCGTGGAAGGCCGTGCGGACAAGATGCAAATCGACAAGCACGCTACGCGAGCAGGAACGACAGGATATGCGTCTGCACGTGGAAACAACAAAACGTGAGCTTGTAGGCAGCAAGCGAAGCAGAGTCGTGCTTTCGAATGAGCTCCACCACAACGTCGAAACGTCCCTTAGCCGCTTGCAATTCCTACAAGTGGCCTGCGAGCTCGACCGTGGCTTCGGACACTGCACGACCGCAGCCAACACGCGTAGTCTGTGGGTACAGATCTCGTCCCTGGTGCGTGACGGATCGAGATCGTGCTGGACGTATACCACTCACGACATAGGCAGCCATGGGGACATGAGAAGAGCAGAATTCCACCCGGGGAACGACAGTGAATCGCGTTCTCGGCAGCATAGGACTACGGAGGGTCGCCCAGCGACCAGGAGCCGTATAGACATGAGGCAATGGAGATGCTGCCGGAATCAAGCGCTCGTCTTTTCGTCATGTTGAAATATAGACGCAACGAAACGTGCGTCATCGGGAAGATCGTCCAACGCGTCCCAGACAGCGGTCGAGCACACGGAACAAAAAGGGATATTGTAGACGTCCGGCGCACGGAGAAAGGACCTTGTATCATCGTGACGGAGCATCGTACGCACGTACGGGTCCAACCGGACAAATATTCCAACGGAACGTCATCACAGCCGTGTACGGTACACCCAGGTTCCGTCTTGCGCTCGTGCAAGGCCAGCGAGGAAGTAAACGGTTTCTCCTTCACACGATATCCAAGCGAGTACACGCGCCTACGTCCGCAGCAGGGGTAGAACGTGATTTTCGCACGTCACGACGCTTCGCAGGTCTCGAAAAGCGGAGCACACACACGACTTTCCGTGTCAGCAACAGTTATGTTGGTCGCGACCGCCTGCTTCTCAACGTATGTCGTACGAAAGCGGTCGAGCGAACCAGCTGCGACTCGACGAGCGTGGGTGCGAGCTTGCACTTGATGAGATGGTTCCCCCATCGCCGTCCAGTGGACAAGTCCTTGGTCGGGATGGGGGTTTTGAACCGGGGATTTTTCTGGCCGACTAGTTAGGCGCTGGTCGGACGCCGTGAGAGCACGTGGAAAGCCAAAACGTTGTTGAGAGGCTGCAGGGACCTGCCGAGACCCGACCAAAAAGCGCGACAGGCTGTGGGCACGGTGGCCACTATGCTCCCACTCCACGATCGGAAGCCACGAAAGAGTTTTCGCGGCGAGGATTGAATGTTACATGTCCTCGTCACCCGTCCCAGGGCTACACTTTAGTCTGATCCGTGTGCTCGCACAGACCGCAGCACATTGCCACCGCTTTCTCCACGAACTATGAAGCACGGTCCCACGTGCGTACAGAGAGCCCTAGCGCCTTCTCGGGACGAAACCGTACAAGAAATTCGCCTCGATCGTCCGAACACAACGTCGTTCCGAACCTGGACCACGACAATGCAACGAACGCATGGCCAAGGCAAAAAACAATCCGTCGTTCGTGCGAACGAGAACGTGGTGGATGATACCTTGGGGGGGGAGAGGACGGGGGAGACGTTGGTTAAACTGTTTGGGGTACTCATACCTCACGACGCAGGAACCATGACAAAGGCAGGGAAACAACTCACTGGATAGAGTGAGGAGGAGACGCAACACGCTCTCGACATACTCAATGAAGTGCCTCGTCATCCAAACGCAGCGGACGAAGTGGGGCGCACTTCTATCGTCGGTGGCAAACGAAAAGTGACTGTGCTTGAAAAAGACAAGCGAACGCAAACACAGCAGGTCGTGGATCGACAGAGCAACAAACCACGAACGAGTGGGGCTGCGGTGCCTCCAAGTCGGACAGTCAAAGAATTCGATCATGTGAATCCGCTAAGGATGAACGAGTTAAGAGGTGAATGGGGTATCGATCGTGACCACGTCGAAACAGCACAAGCAGTGCTTGAGCTAAAACTCACGAACTCTAGGAGTAAAAGAGTGCGTGTCATGGCGATTAAAGCTGTGTACTTCGAGCGGAATCCGGCCGTGTCGACCGTCAAAGGAAAAAAAAGACAACAAGTCCGTTCAACACATAAAATATCTGGTATATACTATGTCTCACGATTTCGGTAAGATCATCATCCCGTGAACGATAAAGAGGTGGAGAAAATGACGCTGTCCATGTATGACACGGAACGGCACGACCAGGCATTCGAGATATCATTGATATGACGATTGGAGAGGTTTTGTACGATGATATACTTCGCAGCAAACCTTTGATTCCTTCCACAGTGCCGGTACTAAACTCTTGACATGAAGGGAAGGGGGGGGGTCTCTCTACCCATGTGTCTTGCATGTTTCTTTTGGGTAGTACTTGGTATCGACGAGTGTGGCCTCGAATCCCGTTGGAGGGTTGGTTTCTCACCCGCTAGGATGACGCTTGAACGAGAAGATAGCATCACTTTTCCATCGTTTTCATTTCCATGTCAACAAAGTGAAAGGTCTACGTAAGCAAGTTGCGTTCTCTCTCCAGCGCTGTTGCAGTAGTAGACGGAGCGGAGTTGAGACGGTTGACCAAACCATTCAATGCGACCAAAGTGGCTTTGTCTTCTTCATATATAAACGACATGTACCATCCATCTAGGACTACTTGACTACGCTATGGCCTCGTGGCTCTATGCATTGTTGCCTTTGTGGTTGGCTCGCTGTCTATAAGTCATACAAGACCCGTCTTGATCGGCGCTACCTTGGACCATCAAGTTGATGCGTCATCTCTGAACGATCATATACATGCCCCAAAAACCAGCCACTGGAGAAATCCAATCTCCTGCAAGATGGCTTGGACGGAAGCTAGGGATCGCTTTGGGTAGCTTGAAGAGACGTTGTTGTTTCTCTTTCATTCGACAGGTCACGTGGGTCCGCTGCGGGACAGAAGCAGACAGGATAAAAGCATTCGAGGAGAGGATCTCTACGAGCCGGGCTTTACCCAGGCTCCGGCCTGTGATCTGTGGATAGAATCACAGACACAAACCCGTGTGCGACTCGTTCGTCCTGCGTGCGTCCCATCCCACGATCGTCGACTCGTAGCGTCGAGCCATGGAACTGGATAGAGATGGATAGTGTTTTTCACGGTACGAAGAAGAAGAATCCCCCCCACTTGTTCGTCGTGCATATGGTCGAGATACTGGATTTTCGTGAAACGAAAGGCCGCAGGATGTCACTTGTCTCGAACCTTCAACGTTGCGTACCTAAGCTGGTTTAGGACCTTGGACGTGGCAGACGTGAACCATTTTTTAGAAGCACACGTAGCGAAAAAGGGGATGTGGCTCACATGAACGTAGGTCTCATGCCTCCAAACACGGAAAAAAAACCGTTCCACGCAACAAGTGGACTTTACTCATATGATTAACTACATGCAGTTCTAGGTATCAAATTAAACATTAGAGAGGTTTTCAAAGAATAAAATGATGAATGGAAAAGGGAATATCCAGAATTACGAGTTTAGATATTGTAGCCGGTGCGTATACGCACGATGCGTATACGCACGGTGCGGCTAGCGCACAGAGGAATACTCTTCCTTAAAGCGGTGTCTACCGCTACTTAGCCGATACGCCCTTATAAAGGGCTTAGTAGGAGAGATCTCCTACTCGGGGCCAAGATTCCCGGGTTGGTTTACTAATTAGACTTAACGGCTGTGTTCCCTTTACGGGATGTAAGTAAAGGGAGGGCTCCCTCTTACCTACGACACTCACTGCACGCGCGACCGGTCGAGGTCGCGCGACTGCACTTTAGAGTGAAATGTAAACTGAATATATTTAATATGTAATTAGCCTAAATTAATTTAAACTAATATAAACTATATGTAATACTAAGTAGAATATTCCAAATTCGTACCTAGCTAAAATGTAGTGTACACACCTGTGTACTGACACGTGGATGGCTGACACACCACCACACCAAGGGCCCCTTCCCTGATTGGTTAAAATAACCAAAGGTTCAAAACCTTTCAAACCGGTCAATACTGACCTCATCCGTGGTGTACTCATGTACACCAACACTAAATGTAACTCGAATGTAACCCCGTTACATCCTCCCCCACCAAGACTATTGCTTACGCAGTAATCAAAATCTTGTTGGAGAAGTCCAACGCCAGTACCTCTGGCTGTCCATTGTACACCTTCAGTGGTGCTATGGACGAAAACTATTCCGACAACTCGGAAGTGGATGCTTTTAGGGAGATCTCCCCAACGGCTGGCCATGCTGACAGCGCCGAACGGCGCTGTCGGTCATCCAACCCATTCCCCACACGCGAGGAAAACGCACTAACTCGTGCGCCACCGTTACCCGCTAGGGGTGATACCTCCAGGTTGCCACAGGCAACCACCACCAATGAACCGTCCTTGGTTCAAGAGGCCCGACGTGAGGTACGGGCACGGAAGGGACCTCGCGACCCTCAAAAGAGGGCTAAGCAGGTGGTCAAGAGGGGTCTAGCCTCCTATACCCCTGGTCCAGTGGATATACTGCCGCGTGAAATTGCGCGTCGGAACCAACTCCGGGTCCGACTACTAACGCCCGAACATTATACCGTTAAGTCCTACCGAACGCGCCTCGGGAAGCAGGCACGCGGTGTCCTCGTGGATATCATCCGCGAGATTCCCTTTGTTCTCTTGAGGGCCGAAAGCGTCGAAGACGCAGAACAGGCATTCCGCGCCTGGGTGGAAGGGGAGAAACGCCTCCCCAGTTTCGATGCGCTGTAAAACAGCTTTTCCGAACACGACGTTCGGGTAGAGAGGGCGCTACGCTTGGCCTATGCTCAGGCCAAAGCGCAAGGGAAACTACCTGCCTCCTATTATACGCGCTCTGCTCTCTATGTGGTGCCGGAGAGCAATGCAAGCACAGCATCTGCCTCCGGCGAACTTCCAACTACTGGGAGTGAAGGGGCTTCTCAGACCCTTTGGTCGTTGACTCTCAGTGGGATTCTCCCGCTCGAAAGCGTCAACAACGTCACGGGAATCCTGCCGCAGGGGAGTATCGTATTCCCAGAGCTCTGGGAATGTGGATACCCTTTCCACTTCACCAGTTACTGGGTCTCACCCCGGTGATGGAGTCGAGCCATCAGGCGTTCCACATGGTAATGTGGAGTGCCCTCCGTATCGAGCACTGGACGAGGGGGTTGCGCTATTACGACCTGACTTCCACGAGCGCTGGGATCGGCACAGCCGTCGCATCCAAGATGCTCAGGAGGGACTCCGCAACGAAGGGAGTGCAAATGAACGCATCGAGGGGCGGCTTGCCTCTCTCGAGTCTCTCGTTGCGTAGCTTTAGGGTCGTATTTCAACCCTGTCGGAGATGTTCCGACCTGTCGCGCCTTTCGGCTATCCGGCTTCTCACCCTCCTCCAAGAGGGGACCCGCCTCGGGGTTCCGGTATGGATTAAGCATACCCACATAGAAGGTTGGATGCGTACGCATCGCCTTCGGGATGTCTAAGGTATACGACAAGCCCTTTCGGGATAATACCATGAAGGGCCCCACAAACCTGGGGCGCAGTTTATTCCGCAACACGTTGGAAACTGCATATGTAAGATTTTTCGCGTTTAATAAAACACTTTCTCCTACTTTGTATACCTTTTCGTTACGCCGGCCCTTGCGGTCAGCTTGCTCCTTCTGTTTGTCTTGGCTTTCCGCCATGGAATCGCAGACGTGTCGTAAGACACTAAGGCGCGTCGATAAAAACTTATCGATGTGCTTTCGCACAGATACAGGGATGACATCGGGGAATCCTCCATCCTCAAGCCCTGGACATGTGGCGTCAACGGAACCCTCGGATTCACTAATCTGTTCACGTAAAACGGGTTAAACCCCGTAGATGCATGTACCGAATTGTTGATATCAAATTCAACCATCGGAATCATCTCACTCCAACGCTTTGGAGAATCCGGACATAAACTCCGGAGAATATCCTCCACAACGCGATTAACGCGTTCCGTCTGACCGTCCGTCTGCGGATGATCCGCAGTGGACATGAGGAGGTTGGTCCCTAGAACCTTGGTCTAGGAACACTCTTGCTGTTCCTTGTCCATCTATGGACTCTGTCACCGCCGCCAGGTGAGCCATCTTGCTCAATCGGTCTACAAAGACCAATATGCCGGTGTTCCCGGCCTTATCCTTCGGAAAACCGAAGATAAAATCCATGCTAATGGATTTCCAACACTCCGTTGGAACCGATAATCTCGCCAAAGGCGCAACTGAACTTGCAGAGGGTTTAACCCTCTGACACGTCTCACAGGTGCGTATATACGCACCGACCCACTTATACATGTTGGGCCACCAATACAAAGCGCTTAAAGCGCTGTAGGTGTAATCCCGACCTAAATTACCCCCGGTAGGGGCGGCATGTGCCTCAAAGAGGACTCTATACTTCAGTTCCTCATCATGAGGAACTATCACCCGCGGAGTGTCCTCCGCGCTCGTGCTATAAAATAGCAGACCGTTACAGTACCTGTAACGGTGTAAACGAGCTTTAGCTCGACTTGACAGGGTTGGCTCAGACGAGCCAAGACCCTTTTCACATAACGCGCTGATAAGCGCCGTACACTGTGGGTCTTTCTCATACGCCTGGCGTATGAGATCCACCACAGACGAGGTGAAGAATGTCGCGTGAGCGAGCTCGTAATCGGGAAGACGCGATAACGCGTCTGCAAGCACGTTCTGCTTGCCAGTTTTATACTTAACCTCAAAGTTGTACTCCGCAAAGAAGAGAGCTAACGGGCCATCCGTTGGGAGAGATGAGGCGACTTCGTCGATGTCCGCAAGGACGCGTGGTCAGTATAAACCACGAACAGCTTTGAGCCGAGTAGGTGAACTCTAAATTTGACAGCATACTTCATTTCAAGTAGCTCCTTGTCATGAACGGTATAATTCCGTTCCGCAGATTTAAGCTGCCTCGACTCAAACGCAATTACGCGTTCCCTTCCTGCATCGTCTGCTTGTAACAAAGCACATCCGATTGCCAAATCGGAGGCGTCGCAGACGATACTAAATGGTTTCCCAGAATCTGGGAGAGCAAGAACGGTAGCTTTCAACAAGCTCCCCTTTACCGCTTCAAAAGCGTTTTGGTGTTTGGTTTCCCAACACCAATCAACATCCTTCTTAAGAAGGTCGGTCAATGGCTTCGCCATATCAGCGTAGTTCTCGCTGTACTTGTGGAGATAGTTGGCTAATCCAAGCCACTTCGGTAAATCTCTAAGATTTACAGACGAAGGCCACTCCACAATGGCTTTCACCTTCGCGGGATCCGCCCGCACTCCATCCTTACCAATGAAGCATCCGAGGAAAGGAATTTCCTCAGCACCAAATATACATTTGGATGCGTTCGCATATAACTTATGCTCTCGCATACATTCGAGCACCGCTCGAAGGTGTATCAGATGCGTCTGAACATCAGACGAATCGCCTTCCGCACGACTATGAACGAATATATCGTCGAAGTACGTCTGAGCGTACTTTCTATGAGGGCGGAAGAGTTGGGTTACCAAGCGATTGAAAGTCGCTGGTGCATTTGAAAGCCCTTGTGGCATAACAAGCCACTCCCACAGCATGCCTCTAGGCGTGCTGACCGCTGTAAGCGGAATATCGGATGCTCGCATGAGCACCTGATAATACCCGTCCACCAGATCTAAGGCACTGTACACTGTACAGCCCGCCATATTGTTCTGGAGGACATCCTTCCGAGGAATCGGAGTCTGCATGGGTACAGTATCTGCATTCAGTTTGTTGTACGCATGCACAATGCGCCACTTTCCGTTAGGCTTACGAACAAAAAAAGTGGGAGATGAGTGGGGAGAATTGCTTTCCCGTACCATCCCTGACTCTTCTTTCCCCTTGAAGAAGTCGTCGATGACGTCGCATTGCTCCGTGGGGAGACCACTGCCTAGTGACGCAGTATTTTGTTCCAGGAACCAAATCGATTTCATGTCGGACTCCCCGATCCGGTGGTAACCCCATCGGTGGGTTGTCACTAATGACATCTCCGAATTCCTTAAGTAAGGAATGGTAAGGGCCCTCAGGATCCGCAAGGATCTTTTTACCGCTTCGGGCATTCAATGCCTGTTTGGTTTGCACCAAAACGGACTCGTCCATCGTGGATGAGCAGTTCCACTCCTCTTCCGGACGTAATACGACAACCTCGTCGATTTCATCTGCTTTCAAAGCAGTTTCAAACTCGTTGAAGGATATCTCCTCCAACGACAACAGTTCGCCTACCCCAGGCAACCTTTCCAGGCTTACGCCTTCTGTGACAAAACCTGTAACACTATTCAGCATCCTGTGTGACTGCTGACTACTGGCCTCGGGACTCATCCCGACACCCAGATGGGGGGAGTCAATTGCCCCATCTATTGGAAGCGCCACGCGCCTATCAACAGAGGTCTCTACCTCTACCACCGGTGACCCGCCGGTCTCACCTATATCGGCGTAGTCTGAATCATTTCCGACGTGCGAAAGAGACAAACTTCGGTTCTCTTCGCTTGGAAGCGCCTCGCGCTTAACCACAGGGGTCTCTACCCCTACCACTGGAGTCGCCTCAGAGGAATCCACCTCT
>CM047580.1:26131462-26162282 GCA_026184515.1 Peronosclerospora sorghi
GGGTCTCTACCCCTACCACTGGAGTCGCCTCAGAGGAATCCACCTCTATCACTGGCGACTCACCAGTCTCGCCTATAACGGCGTGGGAATTAACCACAGAATCCCCCTCGTCAAGGAAAACTTCCTTGACCTCATTGGGACTGATCATCTCAGATATCTCAATCTCTGGCATCTCTCACCAGAATCGCTTTTGCGATCGAGCAAAGGTGGGTTCATGACTCGATAATGCTTCACCCGACCACGGGTGCGTTGAGCCAATGTACTTAGACTTTCAGTCTATCCATGGCTCGTGGCGTTCCTGCCACTTCATGCCCAGAATGAGGTCATACCTCGAGTCCAAATACAGGACTAGGCAACGTTCTAAGCTGCCGAAGTCTTCAAACTTCAGCTTAAGGTCAATCGAGACCTTGGGTACAGAAACATGTACGCCCGTCGCAAGACGGACCGTGACAACGTCACGAGAACGTGCCTCTAGGGCCTCGGCATACAGCCTACTCTTCTCCACAGAATCTCGTCTGACATAATTTTCAGACTCTCCAGAGTCTAACAAGACTCTCCAAGGCTTATCAAAGCCTTTCACGTCCGCAAGGACTACCAGCAAACCTGTCCGGTACACCACCTCGGTGCTAGAAAGCACCGTTTCCCTCGGGGATTTGTGCTGTCGTCCCCTACCCTGGGGATTAACAGCACTGAGGGTTCCCCAGTAGAGCACCCGCACCTACTGGGAGCCGTCGTTTCCCGACGGCTTTGGCCAGGGTTTCTTCCCAACCCTTGGCCCTTTTAAGCGAGTATCTCGCTGGGGGTTCCGCGGACATTTGTTCCGCAGGTGATCCGTGCTCCCACACTGGAAGCATCTCAGCGTTCCATGCCGATGCAACATTGCAAGGAGCTCCGCCTCGAAGCTCTGCGGAAAAGAGTCAGTGTGACTCTTAGCGGGAGGTTTCTCCTCCGATTCGACCTGACTAAGGTCCATGGGTTTGGGACCCACCTTAGAGGAACGGAAGTTCCTCTCGGCGTTGAACGCCATCTTAAACGCCTCCCCCAGGGATTCGGGTCGGCATCGGAACAATTCCGAACAAGCTGGCCCTTCTCTGAGGCCACCCATGAAGACGGGGATTGTAACAGGACTGATCCTGTTACAGGCTTACACTCTATTTTGCGAGGAAGCGCGCAATACAATATAGGGCAGGATTAGTTGGTAACAACTAATCCTATAATAAAAGTAAATATATAAATATTTACTTATGCCTAAGAACGCAACATTAATAGTGTTTATTTAATGGGTGGTTTAGAGGCTAATAGTATAGTAACTAACTAATTAATATAATAATATCAAGTCTTTAACTAACTGTACTATTAGTTAACCTGCAATATTCGGTATTTATACCGAATCGACTTTTCCTTCTTAGATTATAATAACTTATAATCTCTTATTTAAATTTCAGACAACGCGTCTGAAATTAAACTGTGATATTCTAACTTGAATATCAATTATGTAATGGCACCCCATTACATCACCCCCCAGTTAAGGTGGTTGGCCAATAATAACTCTTATTTTGGCCAATCATGTGTGGCACTTGTTGGTCAGAATTTCTCATTCACCAACAGACTGACCATCGACTCGATGGTCAAGACACATGGCGGCGGCGCTCTAAAGAGCGCTGCTGAAAACATTGAAGGAGCTTCTTCCTCCGCCTCAGCACTAGGTGCTGAGGTGTTGAGTGACAACGGTGACGCTGCATTAGCAGCGTCAACTACGCAACGGTCGGAAGACGTACCGTCTTCGACCACAGATGCTGCTAAGGCGGCATCTGACAAGAAACAGGGATATGTTGCTAATGCAACATCTCGCATGATGGCAACTTCCGAATGGCGTGTTGCCAAGAGGGCCATGTTCGGGAGTTCTGACCCCGAGCAAAGTGATGGGGATACAGATGTCCCCACTAAGGGATCTAGCGAGTCGAAATTCGCTAGGTGCTCATCGCCTAACAGCGATGACGACTCTGGTGTCGCTGTCAGCTATGACAGCGACAATGATTATCACAGGTGGTTGCGGGAACGCAGAGCCCCACCTGGACCAAGTACTTCTCCACGTCGGGGTGATTTAACCCCGGCGCGTGGTGTTGAAGCAGGAGGTGCTCCGCCTGCTAAAAGGGCTCAAACAGAAGCGGCGGCTGCCGCTTCTAAAGCGTATCATCGTACGGAACCACATGTTCCGTACAGAGTAGGGTTTTGGACCCCTGGATGGGCTATTGCCCCCACTTGTGGCGGTCACCGTAAACGGGACTGTCAATATGCGTTGTTCGATATCAACGTGCTGGATGACTGCGAAGACATCCAGTCACGTCGATTCGATCGAAGTACAGACGATAGACGTCTGTACTTTATTGACCTCTTTTTCCAGGTTCGATATTATTCGAGCCGGATGGGTCAAGGAAGAACAGGGACGATAAAGACGCCCTGACTCAGAGTTGGAATGATTTTGTTGACAACTACAACAAAAGCCCAGATAATTACGTGAATAAAGTTCATGTAATGCGCGAGCGCTTTTTAAAGCACTCACGAACAGGCAAAATGGAATACATCCATTTTGCTTGCATCAAAGAAGGGTTGAACTGTGGTGTCCCTTCTCACCTCTTTTGCCCGCGGTGTACGTAGGGCGCTCCTCGTCTGTCAGAGGAGGAGTTGCGGGGGTACGGTGGTTTTTCCGTACCCGCCGAAATTCAGGGTTTAATTGATACCCTGAATGCATCAACACCTACTGTTGATGCTACTTCGCATTATGAGTTTGAGAATTCTTCTTAAACTCAGTCAAAAGGTCTGGGGCGTCGGCCCTCAGAACCTCAATCAGTTCCCAAGAGTAGAACTCTTGGGGATATCCCAGCCAGCGTACCAAGTACTCGGTACGCTGCCCCTTCTTCAAAGGCACCGAGCGCTTCGAGATCAAGCGCTCGAGGATATATCGCTTATTCCCCTGATTATCAATCATGGGCGGCGGAGGCTGAGAATTCCCTCGCCGTTGTTGTTGCGGATCATGGTTCTTCGCTCCGCAAGCTCGAGGAGGGTTATTCCTCCTTGAGCAGCGATATGTCTCACTGTGTGAAGACATATCGGTCTCTTCGCGAATATGTCCGCGACATCCTCGGGGCGCACACTGCCCTCCAGCAGAAGAATGATCTTCTGTACATTGAGCTTTCTCGCTATAAGAGAGAGCTCGATCGGCGCACGGCTGATCTCGAGCAGTCGAAGGCGGAGGTAACGACTCTCCGCTCTGCTCACCAACGGCTGGAGGCCGATTACAAGTCTCTCTTGGGAGACTTGGAGAAGCACGGCATCTTCCGTGGTTCTGCGTCTAGTCGTAAGACGAAGACGAGTGATACGGCTTGAGCCGCCCAACATAGAATGTTGGGTGAAGCCGCATTGCTGTGGGAATGTCTAAGGTATAGGCATTCCCCCGAATCTCTTGGACCTTGAAGGGTCCAATGTACTTAGGAAGCAACTTCCGTGTAGGGAAGTTGCTTATTGCATGTATAGGCAAATTAGTAGTACTTAGTAATACCAATTCGCCTTTCAGAAAGGAGGTTTTGTTCTTCCTTCCTTGCTTGTCTGCATTTTGCTTCTGTTTATCAAAAGAAGAGGCAAGTGCATCTTTTATATAGCTTATTACAGCTTGGCGCTGTAATACGAATTCATCTACTGCTTTATCAGCAGTAGGTGCATTGTCCTCGTTGTCTGCAGCCATTGCTGCAGACACATAATCATCGTATGCAGCTTCAGTTTTAATTGAAGCTTCTTCCGCTTCTACTGTACTTTCAGTAGAAGGGCCATCGTTTTGTTCACAAGTTGCAGTCGCAACTTGCGCATTGACTCGCTCAAAATTTGAGCGGGTCCCTCCCCCACTTAGATTTGGCGTACCGTCAAGTAAAGCTGGGGTTCGTGGATGCCTTAAGGCATTCACGTAGAACGGTGTATGCTTAGTTGAAGCATGCACCGAATTGTTAATCGCGAATTCAGTGAGTGGGAGGTAGTCACTCCACTGTTCAAAGGCATGTGCGTATGATCGCAACATGTCTCCGAGAACGCGGTTAACCCGTTCCGTCTGCCCATCCGTTTCCGGATGGTCCGCAGTTGACCTCTTTAACTGGGTTCCCAACAATGAGAACGTTTCTTGCCAGAAACATCCTGTAAATCTCGGATCTCGATCCGAGACAATGTCTTCCGGCATTCCGTGCAAACGGAATACCGTATCGACGAATATCCGCGCTGTTTGAGCGGCGGTTACGTTCGCTGATACTGCAGTAAGATGTACCATCTTACTGAAACGGTCTACAAAGACCACTATTCCAGTCTTCCGACTATTGTCGGGTGGAAGACCGAATACGAAGTCCATTGAAATGGACTTCCAACACTCTGTCGGAACCGGCAGAGATTGCAGCGGATCCTGTGCAGACTGCGCAGGCTTAACGCGCTGGCAAATCTCGCAAGCGCGTACGTATTTCCGTACCCACTTGTACTGGTTTTGCCAGTAAAAGTCACGTGCGAGAGAAGCGTATGTCTTCTCTCGAGCTTGATTCCCCGAAATCGGTGCATCATGATACTCAAACATAATTTGATGTTTGAGATCATCGTCGTTTGGAACGACGATGCGACTTTCATCTTTTTGGTCTGTGCTGTAGAGCAGCAGACCATCCTGCAGTCGATATCGATGCACGCAAGCGCGGAGGAACTCTGGGAGTTCGTCGCGTTTCTCACTTGATTGATTACGTAATTAATCAATCAACAGACGTGTCTCCTCGTCTGTTTTGTACGCCTCGCGTACTTGTCGTATAATTGACGACGACAAAGCAGTACAACGGATCGCGTTTGCGCTGGCACCTTCGGTTACGGACGGTTTCATCTCGTAATCGGGACTTCGTGATATCGCATCTGCTATCACGTTCAACTTTCCGGGTTTGTATTCAACCGTAAAGTTGTACTCAGCAAAGAATGACAGCCATCGAGCCATTCTTTGAGAAATGTGTGGTGAATTCACGGCCGTGCGTAGCGACGCATGGTCCGTGTAAACCACAAACGGTCTATCTCCCAATAGATAGATCCGAAACTTGTCCAGTGCATACTTCATGGCAAGGAGTTCCTTGTCATGCACTGGATAGTTGCGATCGGCTGGGCGCAACTGACGCGATTGATAGCAGATTACGTGATCACGATCATCGTGGTCACGCTGCATCAAAGCACAGCCGATAGCGAAATCGCTCGCGTCGCAAACGACGTGGAACGGACGCTCGTTATCGGCTATAGCCAAGACAGGCGCTTCAGTCAAGCTTTGATTGACTGCATCAAAATCATCTTGGCATTGGGTATCCCAATGCCATTCGACATCTTTCTTAAGTAATTGAGAAAGAGGTCGTATCAACCCAGCATAGTTGCACGAATACTTGTGCGAATATGTTACCAACCCAAGGAACTTTCGAAGTTTCTTAACGTTGTTTGGCGTAGGCCATTCAACGATCACCCTGATCTTTTCTGGATCAGGACGCACCCCGTTCTTGGCCACAAAGCATCCAAGAACGGGTATATCAGGTGAACCAAAGGTTCACTTCTTTAGATTTGCATAGAGCTTATGCTTACGCATAAGCTCTAACACTCGACGTAGATGTTCCCTATGGACATCTACATCGCTTTTATCGTGTTCACCCTTACTACGGATGAACACGTCATCGAAATAACTCGGTGCGAATTCTCGCACCGGGCGTAATAGATGCGTTACGCATTTGTTAAACGTAGCAGGGGCATTTCGAATCCCCTGCGGCATAACAAGCCACTCCCAAAGCATACCGCTTGGGGTGCCTATTTCCGTGAGAGGGATATCCTTCTCACGCATTAGGATTTGATAAAATCCATCTCTTAGATCGAGAGCACTAAAGATGGTGCTCCCGCACATGCCATCTATGATGACATCCTTCCGCGGTATCGGTGTCTGTGACGGTACCGTCGCTGCGTTCAGCTTGTTGTAAGCGTGAACGATTCTCCATCCACCTGTGGACTTCTTCACACAAAAGGTGGGGGTAGAGTGCGGTGAGATAGACTCCTGCACTTGGCCTGCTTTACGACGAGCTTCGAAAAACTCGTCGATCGCTTTTACCTGATCACGCGGCAACGGCCATTGCCGCGTAACACAATACTTCGTGCCTGGCACGAGGTCAATCTCATGACGAGTTCCCTTATCCTTAGGGAGCTCGCTACGTACTTCTTCTGGGAATACGTCAGCGTATTCTCGAAGTACCTCATAAAATGGGGAGTTCGCTTTAAGCGACTCCCAGCTCTGCGCTTCAAAGCGCTGAAATCTCGTTTGATCATTGGGAACCTCTTTCCCAATGTTTTCCACTTGTAATGTGGATATTCGCTCACGAATATCCACTACATCATCTGTTGCAACGATGATACAGGTCTGTTCGATCTGACCATCGTGCAAGTTTCTCATAAACTTCTTCCAGCTTAGCGCTGGAAGAGCCATCACCTCCGAACCTTCTTTCGGAGGGTGTTCCATCAACAGAGACTGGGTAGCTAATCCGGTCTCCGTTTGCGTCAAGACGTTGATCGTCTCGACGGAACTTCCCATGCAATCAGACGCACTCGTCTGATTGACTGCTACACGGTGATTACGATTCACCGTGTACGAATACTCATTATAATGGTGGCCACTGCCTACCATGGAATTTTGGCGATCAGATGTGCTCGTCTGATCGGACGCCTTTTCTGCGACACGGTGGTCTTTATCACCCGTGCGCATGGCTAACGCAACGTGGTGGGCACTGGCCACCACGGAGTTTTGCTCGCAATTGAACTCGATTGTGAGCTCACTCTCATCAACACGGAATTCATTAGTCGTGTTGGAACCTTCGGTCGCACAGTGGGTGTTTCCCACTGTGGATACTATTTCATTCTCATGGTGGGTGTTTCCCACCGTGGATATAACTTCATTCTCACGGTGGTCTTTATCACCCGTGGAATGTTTCTCTCCAACACGCAACGACTCTTCTGTTTCGTGTGGTAGTCCCTCTGGACTCTCACCAGCGGAGGTATCTTCCGCTCATCGCGTCAGAACATACCTGGTGGCGCCATCGTTATCCACCAAACTGTCTGATGCTGCGGTTGTATCCTCTGATACAGCCGGATTACACACAGGGTGATCAGATCCTGTGCGTCCGCGGCAGTCGATCGACAGGTTAATCCAGTCGATCGAAGGTTTAAACTTGGACATCCATGGGATTCCAAGTATCACATCGAACTTGTCATCTAAATCGAGGACGATGAATTCATCCTCGAATGACAGTTCATTCAACTCGAAGCGTGTTTTAATCACACTCCTTGGAATAGTCACGGTTGCACCTGTTGCTAACCGGACTGACAACATACTTCGTGGGGTCTCTACCTCCACGAAGCTCAACAGCGTTAGACTCTGAGTTCTAACGAAATTGTTTGACGCTCCTGTGTCAAACAAAGCTCGCATGGAGACATCGCTCCCGTGCGGATTAACCTCCAGGGTGATAAGAGGCTTACCATCACCCTGCACCTTTTGACAGGACATAGTCCCGTCTGGGGCTATTAACCTCACATGCCCTATGTCGGCATGTGGGATAACATTCCCAGTAGGGCTCCCCGCCCCTACTGGCGATTCTCGTTTTTTGCACCAACAGGGTGATGTCCCTGTTGGTGTCGCCGTGCAGCGGACGGTTCCGTCCGCTGACTGCGTGGCACCGGACGCGGTGCCATACACTCATGGGCAAAATGCCCCATTTCGCGCATCTATTGCAGCGAATATTCTTCTTAAATTTCGGTTGCTTCGTGTTCGAAGCAACCGCAACCGATAGGTCCATCGGCTCTGGACCTTCACCGCCCATGCTCTGGCGCGGGTGGCTGTTTCTTGAGACGAAGTGTGAGCTTCGTCTGCCTGACTGCTGATTGTTGACATGCCGTTGCGGCATGTCAAAAGCGAAGGGCTGTTGAGCCCTTCGGCTGTACCTAGAATGCGATGACGCTGATCGCATGCTGAACTCTTCACGGATGCTCATATCAATGGCATCCCTTAGAGTCTCTGGCGGGTGCCGGTAGAGACTCTGTTTGACGGGAGCATCATTGAGTCCCTTCATGAAGCCAGTGACCTGCATAGCAGGGGGGAACCGGCTCATACACAATATTTGACAGCAAATATTGCGTCTTCTGAGCGTAAGCTTGAAGGTCAATCTTACCTTGCCGGAGTTCCATAAACTCCTGCCGACTACTTAGCTCCATTTCTGGAGCTTCAAAGTTGAGCTTTAGCTCAGTTTAAATTCCTTATAAGTAAGGAACGCAGAGTCATCAGATGCTCTGCGACTCATCGCCCATGCCTTGGCTCTGCCGCCTAGACATGTTGTGGCGAAGTACGCCTGTTGACGTTCGTCAACAATATTTTGCGCAGAGATGGCATCTTCCACCTCTGCGAAACATCTACGAAGGGGCTCGCCCCCTTCACCGGTAAAGGGCGGTACTCGCGCCTTTACCACTTCAACGCTATGCGTTGCAGGTGCAGTTGCGGTCCGCGCTGCCTATGGCGCGGGCCGTTCTGGATTTTCTAGGTGGTTTCGCCTAAAGCGGTTCACCACCTGTACCACTTCCTCCGGAGACTTACTCCTGAGGAAGGTAATGATGTCGGTACCCATAGACCGAATCATTTACACCGTCGCGTCTTTACTACGTGACGAGAAGTGAGGGAAAATTTTATTCACCTCTTCCAGCGTTCTCTCTCGCTCGGCAGGCGTCATGTCTCGCGACATGATGCCGAGCGGCTCTAAATCTTTGCTCCGCTAGTTGGATAGCGGAACGGAACTGTGGTCGTTAAGACGGACCACAAAGTGCTACCAGGTGTAACAGGACTGATCCTGTTACTGGCTTACACTGTATTTTGCGAGGACGCGCGCAATACAATAGGGCAGGATTAGTTGATAACAACTAATCCTATACTAAAAGTAAATATATGAATATTCACTTAGGTCTAAGAACGCAAAATTAAGAGTGTTTATTTAATGGGTGGTTTAGAGGCTAATAGTATAGTAACTAACTAATTAATATAATAATATCAAGTCTTTAACTAACTGTACTATTAGTTAACCTGCAATATTCGGTATTTATACCGAATCGACTTTTCCTTCTTAAATTATGATAACTTATAATCTCTTATTTAAATTTCAGACAACGCGTCTGAAATTAAACTGTGATATTCTAACTTGAATATCAATTATGTAATGGCCTCCCATGAACACGGGAATAAACACATCGTCCGAATACGCTTTCGCGTACATCCCTTCGAGAAGGGTCTTAAGTTCCTGGATATATGTCTCCAGGTCCCTAGTGCCCTGACGGCACCTCAGAAACGCCAGTTGATTCTGGAAAACCAGATCAGGCGTTGCGTACATGTCCATAAGCTTCTGCTTAAGGACCTCCCAGGTTGGGAACACGTCCGTGACTGACTCCGAACATGTAAACGCCCATGCACGGGCTTTACCCGTAAGATGGGTCAATGCAAGTTCCACTTGCAAGTGATCAGCGATCACATTCGCTGTGGAGAAGGCCGTTTCGACCTCTCGCAACCAAACGTAAAGGTTGTCACCCTTCTCTCCGGTGAACTCCTTTATCTTAAACGATAATGGGGGTCGCACCCCCGTGGAACTACCTCCACTACAACTCGCCTCATGAGCGATGAGGGCATTTACCCTTGCCTTTACGGCCTCAAGGCCCTGCTCCACTAGGAGCTTCATGCCTTCGTCACCCATTAAGGGTAACAGCCTTTTAAAGGCTTCCTGCTGGACGAGGGTCAAACTATCCCAATCGTCCGGATTCATCCTTTGCAGAAGATGTCTAGTCTACCAACACAGGTGTTGGATTGACTACAAGTGCTACCAGATGTAGCCGGTGCGTATACGCACGGTGCGGCTAGCGCACAGAGGAAGACTCTTCCTTAAAGCGGTGTCTACCGCTACTTAGCCGATACGCCCTTATAAAGGGCTTAGTAGGAGAGATCTCCTACTCGGGGCCAAGATTCCCGGGTTGGTTTACTAATTAGCCTTAACGGCTGTGTTCCCTTTACGGGATGTAAGTAAAGGGAGGGCTTCCTCTTACCCACGACACTCACTGCACGCGCGACCGGTCGAGGTCGCGCGACTGCACTTTAGA
This sequence comes from Peronosclerospora sorghi, assembly GCA_026184515.1. Lineage (NCBI taxonomy): Eukaryota > Oomycota > Peronosporomycetes > Peronosporales > Peronosporaceae > Peronosclerospora > Peronosclerospora sorghi. The sequence goes on from CM047580.1 coordinate 26,141,672, forward strand.
GTGAAATGTAAACTGAATATATTTAATATGTAATTATACTAAATTAATTTAAACTAATATAAACTATATGTAATACTAAGTAGAATATTCCTAATTCGTACCTAGCTAAAATGTAGTGTACACACCTGTGTACCGACACGTGGATGGCTGACACACCACCACACCAAGGGCCCCTGCCCTGATTGGTTAAAATAACCAAAGGTTCGAAACCTTTCAAACCGGTCAATACTGACCTCAACCGTAGTGTACTCATGTACACCAACACTAAATGTAACTCGAATGTAACCCCGTTACAGATATGAGGTCCACTAAACAGTACCGTGTCCAAATAGGCTTATTTAGAACTCGATTTTACTCGATTTTGATTGGCTGTTTTTAGCCTGCATTTTTTTGCATTTTTTTGGGTCCCGCTCACTTTTGGCGCCTCGCCGCTGTCTCACATATACCACCCCATCCCACCAAGCAAACAAGCAACCAACCAGCTAACCAACCAACCAATTGACCATGGAAACTTACCAAACAAACAAACAACCCTAAACCCTGCAGGCTGAAAACAGCCAATCAAAATCGAGTAAAATCGAGTTCTAAATAGGCCTATTTGGACACGGTACTGTTTAGTTTTTCCCTTTGGATATTATAAAGACAGAGGAACATCGATGATACTGGATATTACTATTGATATTTTTACTATTGGAATGTTTCAGTACGTGGATTTCCCACCCCCTTGAAAAGTGTCATATTCTGTGAAATTAATAAAAAGCGTCCTATTCTGTGAAATACTGCCAAAAAGTGTCCTATTCTATAAAATTCCTCTAGAAAATATCATTGCTGCGGCGTGTACAATGAAATTTGGGAATTTGTAAATCCACGTACATTTTTGGTAAGAACGTGGATTTACCAATTCGCTTTAGATATAAATATAGATATATGTAGGGAGAGCCTGCGGTCACACACTCCCCTCACATAAAAGGGAGGGGTGTGTGACCGTAGCAAAGGGGGCGATGACCGCAGTCTCACCCTAAATATCTAGACTTATAGTTTGTTTCGTCACATTTCACTTTTGTTGAAACCAACCAAATTGTGTTGGCCCCGGTATTGAACCCGGGACCGTTAAGTCCCGTAGTGATTGTTGAACCAATCGACCCACGGTCGGTCTTTGTGTGGCTCTATAGTAAGTAAACTTGCAGGTATTTCACAAATCTCTCCGGAGTAACGTGACCCCCCACAACCCTCCCGACAGTACAATCGAAGAGCATTCTCCACGATCTCCTATTTGTCAACGATCTTGGCATAGTATTAGCTTGAGATTGATTTCGACTCTGCGGAGAGATAGATCTCTTGGGTGCTTTTGGTGGCGTCATTACACACTTTTTGCACGACGACGGTGAACCTGTGCAACTTGTACACCACACTTTTTTATGTGGTTGACATAACTTTTTTTACACATACTACAAAGTACTAGCTAGACCTCTCCATCTGTCCCCTCGTGAGCCTCTCTCCTCTCTACGCGAAGAAATACTCGCCTGTTTGCTCCGATAAGAATCGCTTCACGAGTGCTGGAATCATGTGGTAGCCTCGTAAAGATCTCGTACAGAGCGTGTAATCCTCGCGCACGACCGCGAGCAGTGCATTGATAAACGTACTGAGAATATGCGTCCGCTCGTCCGTCGTGGTCGTGAACTTGACCTTGAGACAAGGTTTGCTCGACGTGGTCCGAAGAAAGTGTTGCACACGAGCGCAGTAGCTGCACGATTGACACTTTGGATGATGTTTCCGTGCCACGCGCGCGACATTCGCGCGCAGCCGTGCAAAACTCGAGTAGCGCTGCTCAATCTGGTAGTCCGGCGCACGGTCCCCGGGCTCGTGCGTGACAATCATGGGACGTTGCTCTCCTGCCACTCGTTTCCACCGCGTCGTGGACGGCAGCCCCTTTTGCTGGCGGGAGCGGTACACGTCCAGCACAAAGTACCGCACCCCTTCCTCCCGTTCCACCACCGCATGGATCGCCACACATTCAATGCGTGCAAGGACGTACCGAATCTCCGTCGCGCGAGACAGTTTTTGCGGGTACATGATGACGGGCGCGAGCACGCCGTTCCGCAGCAGGAGAAGCTCAGTGGCCAATCGCGTCCTCGCGTCTTCTTGTGTCTCTGGTCCCTTGTGTTCGCTCGTGGTCGGCGTCGCGCGGCTCGTCGCGGCTGGAGGTAGAAACGTGTCAACTTTTGACGTTGAGTGCATGGCAGGCAGGCGCTACTTAGTGAAGTGAGAACTGAAATGCTGCCGACCCGAAGACGGAATCATGTCCCATCAAGTTATCAATAGGTTCTTCTACGTGGTGGGAATTTTATTTTTACACGTGCAAAATTAGAGTCGATGCGAGGATAAGGTTGATTCTTTGTACCCACACAATCGTGTAAAAAGCCGACCCCCCACGTGGTAAAAGCAGGTAAAAGCAGGACGGTCACGTCGTCTGATGATAGAAATGAGATGGTTGTACTGCTGCTTGCTTACCGATTCCAAGTTGCCACATCCACTCACTGTATACGTCGTAGCCACACGAAAGAAAGGAAGGCCGCATGATAATCAGGAATCCGTCCGTAGAAAAAAGTCATCGTTTCTATCGCGAAAAGACTTTTACGCACATGGTCTGATCTCAGGTCCTGATTATTGGATCGGGAACTCCCTTTGTGGTACCATTGATGATGGCACAGTACTGTGCATACACTGACTGACTCTTTCCGGACGAGTAGTTTTGCAAATCATGACCAGCTTTCAGTACCTAGTACTAAAAAAGTCTAGCCGACGTACCATGCACTAGTCTTTTTTTCTGCCCGTGATGAAGGCGCTTGTGCCCATGACCACCCCACGCGCCGCGCTCTCGCTGGAATGAGGAAGAGCGAATTCCTTGTACAGCACACTGGATTCCTTGAGCGCATCACCAGCTTTTAATGTTTCCCTCTCGCCTTCAAGGATCGCAGCTACTCAACCGAAGAGATGACAGCCTCGACGTTCTGCACCCTCCTGCAATATTTGGTATTACAAGTGCGAGAGGCGGATTCAGTCGGCTTCTTTAAGACTTTTCTCTTCGTTAGCCAATCATCTTGCAATTCCTGTTTCAAGAAGTTTTTATAACGAGCTTTAAAATGGAACATCAATAGGCTTTTGCTCTATTGCACTCTGTTTTGCAATGGTTTGATTGGTCATTAGTCAAGTCCAAATGTTGTTCATCCACTGTCATACCAAATTCCAATCACAACTGCTCCACCATCGAAATTGATCCGAGAATCATATCATTTTTTATAAAAAATCAGGTACTGGAGGACCCGTGCGGAGATGCTTATTACTTAATCGAAAACATACAGATTCCCACCGTACGGGCCTTCATCGGTAATGTCTGCTCTGGTGCACGAGGCTATCCACAGTAAAGTTGTTGAAATGTTGTCAAGATGCGCGTGTGCAAGCTGCATACAAATTTCAAGTTGTGCGCGATCATTGTGGCCATTTTTGTATTTTTGCATTTTTGCATCATTGGTACTTTAGGATTTTATCTATTATCAAGTTTTAGGTACTACAGTAGAACCTGTCTAAACAAATATGCTCGGGACCGGGTCAAAAGTATTTTTTTACGGAGGTTATTAAATTGTAGAGATGCACAGCGGTGCGCAGCGGAATTCAGTACTGTACTTATGATCAGGGGATGTGAAATGTAACCCTCAACTAACCACCAACAAACAAAGAACCAACAAAACCCGCAACATCCGACCACACCAACCACAGTTTGACAGCAGAACCCAAAGATGCCAAGGGCTGGAGCACAGCACACAACCATGCCGGACAAGGTCCGCATTGCCTTGTGTGAGCACAAGCAGAAGAACCCTTCGCTCACGCAGAAAGAGCTGATTGCTTGGGTGGAGATCAATCACCACCTCAAAATCAGCCAATCAACGGTCCCCAACACGCTCAAACGTTCGGGCGAGATTCTCCAAAAGGCGTCCAACATCAATCTTGAGCAGAAGCGGCAAAAGACCGTAAAGTATCCTGAGATGGAGAAGACGCTTTTTGAGTGGTTTACGGCTCATGAGGAGCAGGTGAACATGAGCGGCGATCTTCTGAAAGAAAGCGCTAGCAAGATCCTTGATCGTCTTTACCCAGGTCACGAGAAATTCGAGTTCTCAAACGGCTGGCTTGAATCATTCAAGACACGTCACGGCATTCGGTCCGTCCGTCGCTTTGGCGAGAGTGGTTCCGTCAACAAACAACTCATCGAGGATGAGCGCCCAAAGGTACGTGAGGTGCTCGACAAGTATGCACTCAGTGACATCTACAACATGGATGAGACGGGCCTGTTCTACAGGATGCAGGTTTGTTAAACATTTCCATTCAATTCAATTGTGATAAAAATTACTCTAAGCATGTCACGTTTCAGGCAGATCACTCGCTTGCAACCAAACAGCTTGAAGGGCGCAAGCAACACAAGGGACGGCTGACTCTTGCCGTTTTGCTGCAATGCCGATGATTCAGACAAGCTTCCCCTTTGGATCATTGGGAAGTCAAGGAGCCCACGCTGCTTCAAGAACATCAATCTGAACAATCTCGGTTGCGTGTACCGCAACAATGTAAAGGCTTGGATTAAGCAAATTATTTTTCTTCAGTGGCTCAAATCGTTTGATCTTCGAATGGCTGACAGAAAAGTTCTTTTGATTCTTGACAATTGCGGTGCACATGTTCCTCTTGACGAAATTCCGTCCCGCATTCAGCTCCGGAACACTACTGTGTTCTACCTGCCACCAAACACCACATCAAAGCTGCAGCCCTGCGATGCTGGGATTATCCGGAACCTCAAGGCATACTACCGCCGCGCTTTCAACCGCCTTCTCCTGCAGCGTGTGGAGGACAAACTTCTTGATCCTGAGAAGATCGACATTCTTGAGGCAATCAGGATTGCAGTCCCCGCGTGGAAGAACGAGGTGAAGGCAGAGACCATTGCAAACTGTTTCCGCCACTGCCAGATTCACAGCACGGCACCGGAGGATCAGCAGCCAGTTTTGGAAGAGGAGGAGCTTCTCGACCAGGAGGTTGTGGCCGAGCTGGAGTCACAGATTCGCCGCTTCCGCTACGCCAATCCCATGGATGTGCGTAACCTCCTCAACTACAGCGAGGAGGATGTTGTCACCTACGCACCTACCTTGGACGAGGTGATTCAGGATCACTTGGTGCCGGAACCCGTGGAAGAACAGGCCGATAACGATGAAAGCCAAGAGGTAGCCATTGTTCCGGTATCCGAGGCACAGGCAATGATACGTTCACTGGAAACATTCTGGCTGCAGCAATCTGACGTGAACGAGCTCTTCATGATGGCCCTCCAACGCATGAAGAACAAGGATGCAGCCATAAAGACCAGCCAGATGAAGCAGAAGGGCATACGTGACTTTTTTGAGCGTGTTTGAATAGCGACATATAGGGCCAGGTATATAGGATATTTTTTACATAAGTTGTGGGACTGAGAAAATTTATCAAATATGACATTACGGAGGTTTATTATTTCCAATATGGGGACGAGCTCGGGACCGGCAAGAAATATTTGTTTGCGGAAGTTATTAGTTTATCCAGTATCAATTTAGACAGGTTCTACTGTATTCTATTTTATATTCAGTATATCTTTTACCGTTTAAGTCTATTTACATCCTGCCCTCGTGCGCCCCTACTATGATCAGGTAGGGCGCGCTTCTTTCAAGAAATCTACATCCCAACGGCAGTCAGACTCTAACGGTCTGAACTGCCATTTAGGAAGTTCACACGTGCCCCCAACTCGTGTCAATTTCCGACAGGTTATGAGCCCAAGGGACACGGGGCACATAACGGCATACAAACTTTAAGATATTACTCACATTAGTCCTGCGACGTTGACGATTACGTTTTGGACTGTCTCCTGGTATATTGGAGTTGTTTATTCACTGGAAGCGACTGTTTGCGTTGGCGATTGCGCTGTTGTCGTGGTGGATTGTTGTTTTTACTGAGGATGACTGTTGCGCTGGAGATTGCGCTGTTGTCGGGATGAAGTGTGATTTTATTGTGGAATTAACTGTTGCGCTGGCGATTGCGCTACTGTTGTAATTGACTGTCTGTTCATCATGGACGAGGGCGAGATGCTCGACTCGTAGAGATCACTGAAGGCGCTGTTGATACAAGTAGGCAAGATGAACGACAGATTGACGAAAATGGAAGAAGAGAGGCACGAAGGCCTCGGGCGAAAGATTTCGCCAGTTACGGTCCGAGATACACCGGTTGGAGGCGGCGACACAGCCTTCCAAGAAAGTATAAAGAATTCCGCGCCGTTTGGACAGCGCATAACGATAAATGATTTATCGGTTGATGAAGGCATTGAACGAGGAAATGCACGTCGAGTGGAAGCGCCGCGTGAAGTACCTCAAGTGCCAGTTGGAGTGCATGATGATAGGCAGGAGGCTGCAAATGTTGGGAACCCGAGCGCACAGCCGCGCGCATACAAGATTCCCAAGTTGGCGATCGAGAAGTTCATGGGGTAGAAATTTACCCCGGACTTGGTTCTGGCTTTAAAGACTGGGCCTATATATTCATAGAAGCATTGGAGATAGATGAAATTTCGTCCGGTTTCCAATGGATCGAAAGACTCAAAGTTAACAAGCTTGGTGAGCACCTCGACGGTGCAGCGTCTAGGTATTTCCGATCAAACGTTGGCGTGTGGTGGCAGGTCTCACAGACCTCGCATTACGTACTGTAACAGATGTGGCGCGCATACAAGGTGAACATTTCGCATTAGCAGGCAGCACATCTGTTTTCTAGCCCGAAATATGCACGACGTTCCTGGAACGAGCATCTGCTGTATCTGACAGCCTTGGCACGTGAAAGTGAATCCAGCGAGAAGATTATTGTGGAAAATTTGTTGAAGTATGCGGTACCAAGTCTGAAATACGCGATGATGACAATATACAACCCGTTGCGCAAGGACTACATGTTGCACGCGCAGGAGTTAGTGGCGTGGGCACAAGAAATCGAGGATGACCATGTCAATAGTCATAGGACGCCGAGAATAAGTGTAAACACAGTGAATGAGAACAAGAAGGCGATTACGTGTTACGGCTGTGGCGGAAAAGGACACATCCGGCGAGATTGTCGCAAGAGCTTCGATAGGAAACCAAGTCACCGGAAAGTACAAGGCAATACGGACAAGGATTATGGTCTAGCAACCATAGATACAGGTGCAGAGCTGTCGGCGGTACTAAATTTAGTGATTTGTGTGAATGTGACGCGTGGATTCTAGACAGCGGAGCGAGCCGTCATCTCGTGGGAGATGAGTCGCTACTTGAAGATGTAATGACAGTGACTGATGATATGAAGATGAATTTACCTGATGGAAATTACATTCAAGTGACCAAGATTGGCAAGGTTCTTCTACGGAGTATTGATGACCCAAGTACTGTGATAGCTTTGCAGGAAGTTTACTACTCTCCGAAGTTAGCAAGGAACCTGATTTCGCTAGGAAGATTGATGCAGAAAGGGTGCAATTTTGCACATCGTGGTGAAAAGATGGAAGTACGTTTGCACAGCGAATTGATGTTCACTGTTAAGATGATCGGATCGATTTTGGTAGCAAATTTTCGCCCGAAGTTGCGTGAGAGTACTCCTACGAATTTTAATGATGTGTTGATTAATGCTATCATGGACGCTCATGAAGACGGTACTCAGGAGGGTAGTCTCTACCACTTCCATTTACGCTTAGGGCATATAGCCTATGACACTATCGAGCGTCTAGAAAGAGACCCAAGGTCTGGTATCAAGATCACACGTACAGCACGTCCAAATTTCTTAACGTGCGCATAGGGTAAGGGGGCACGAAAGGCCCAACCCAAAAAGGACTCTGGAGAACACGCTCCGATCGACCAAGTGGGTGGAGTCATATGCAGCGACCTCAAAGGTCCGATTTCACCCAGGGACCGACGCGGGAACCGGTATCTCGTCGTATTTGTGGACCATTTCTCGTCCTATGTCCGTGTCTTTCCGGCGAAGACAAAAGATCAAGCTGCCAGAAAGTTTGATCATTTTTTGGCGTGGTTTGAGAGAGAGTTCAATTTCCGAATACATGTACTGCGAACTGATGGAGGTCTCGAGTACAAAAACGTGGATTTCTTTTGTAAGAAAACCGGATTAGACGTCAGGTTACGGAGCCAGGATGTCCAGCGTCCAATGGGAAAGCGGAAATGTTGAATCGTACAATATTCAACATGGTGCGGTGTATGGTGTTTGGGTTGGGAGTACCGTTAACGTACTGGACCGAGGCGGCTGAGTATGCCGCATACATACTCAACCGCGCTCCCACCCGTGCCAACCCTGGTAGGAAATCCCCGTATGAGATGCTGACGAAGGTGAAACCTAAGATCAATGATATTGTAGCGTTTGAATCGCCATGTATGGTGTGGCGCGATCCTGGGAAGAAGACGCTGAAGAAGAGAGCAGAAAGAGCTCTTATTATAGGAAAAAGTGATGAAACTAAAGGTTTCAAGGTTTTACTGATAAAAGGATCGTGTGGTTACAACTACCAGAAACATTAGCCAAATTAAAACACTGGATACGAAAGCTAGTGAGAAAGTTACTAAGGCGTTAGCTGGAGAATATCCTACAGCAAATGACGAATCAAATGTGGAAGAACAAGTGGGACATAACGTGGTGCAACAGAGTGACGCTGAAGCAGTAGTTTCAGCAGGTACGAGCATACACGTACAAGGTACAGAAGCAGAAAGCGGTGGAAAAACAAAGCGCGTAGTGCAGCAGACCCCAAGATTCAAGGAATACAGGGACTCACTCAAGAGCAAGAAAGTCAAGAAGAAGCCCAGCGTGGAAGGAGCAGTAACCACGGAGCGAGTGACGAATAAGACGACTGAAGGAGTGGAGGAGCATGCATTAGCAGTTTACGCAGTGATAGGACCGGATGATGTTGGTACAAGGCCGAAGTATGCAGAAGATCCAAGAAGTTATGTTGAAGCCCACAAGCGAGATGATTCTGTCAAGTGGAAGGAAGCTGAAGACGCAGAGTTACGAGTGTTGGAGGAGATGGAAACATGGGAAGTTGTCAAGTGTCCAAGTAACAGGGTAATACCAACTAAGTGGGTATATAAGACCAAGATCAAGGCTGATGGAGCGATCGAGCGATACAAGGCGCGTCTGGTAGCGCGCGGAGATAAGCAGATTTATGGAAGAGATTTTGTTTTCACGTTTTCTACAGTGATGGATCTCAGCAACGTGAAAGTGGTGTTAGAGATGGCTCAAGTGTGGAATGTGCCAGCGCGGCACGGTGATGTGCCGAGCGCATATCCAAAGGCGCATGCAGAGCAAAATTTCGAGATTTTTCTGAAGATACCTCAAGGTATGAAGATCCAAGATGAAGTGTTGAAGAGTTTCGAAGTGGAATCAACCAAAGGACTAGATTTACGCTTGAAAAGGAATTTGTATGTATTAAAGCAAGCAGGGCGTATGAGGTACGAGTTGTTACGCAAGACATTATGTGATTTGAACTTCGAGCAGTGCATGGCTGATACGTGCATATTCTCCAAGAAGGTTGCTGAAGGTATTGTTATTGTTGGAGCTTACGTGGATGAATTGTTAGTGACAGGTACCAAGGTCGAGTTGGTGGACAGATTTTCAAGGCAATACAGGTGCTGGAGTTACAGGATCTCGGTCCAGTGGAGAAGTTTTTAGGCATAAGGATTGGCGGAAGCCAAGAAGAAGGATACACGATTGATCAAGAGGCGACGATAGATGAACTATTAACCAAGTACAAGATGGAACACGCGAATTATGTGCAATTACCAATTACGAGCACAAGCGATGAAACAGATGACGACAAACCTTTACCCAAGGATGCGGTGGCTGGAGTACCGACGCAGAAAATGTTCCAGTCGATAGCAGGGAGCCTACTATGGATCTCAAGATGCACAAGGCCGGACATATCATTTGCGGTGCACCAGGTCACGAGACGCATGCACGCACCTACTCAAGGTGATTACAAGGCGGCGAAGAAGATATTACGCTACTTGAAGGGGTCGAAGGAGCTGAAATTACGGTTGTAATGAAAGTCAAGAGATGAAACAAGTTTGCATCTAGTGGGGTATACGGATGCAGATTTTGCCGGAGACAAGCAGGACCGGAAAAGTGTCAGTGGATGTGTGGTGTTTCTAAATGGAATGGTTGTTGGTTGGACGTGTAAGAAGCAATGTGCAGGCGCGTTGTCAACTGCAGAGGCAGAGTTCGTTTCAGCAGCCGTCGGTGGCAAGGAAGTGCTAGGTTTGAAGGATCTACTTGGCGAGATTGGAGTACAAGTTGAAATGCCGATGATATTACGTATGGATAACCAAGCAGCGATACAACAGTTGGAAGACGAAGCAAGTGGTGCGGCGTCAAAGCATGTGGACGTGAAGCTCAAGTTTCTGAAGGACTACGTCAAGCGCGAAGCGGTGAGACCGCTGCACGTAGCCAGTGATGACATGATCGCAGATCTTCTGACGAAGCCACTGTGTGCAGTGCGAGTCTCCCGCTTACGCAGCAAGATTGGATTGGGCTAATGATGATGAGTTACGTATGGAATGGCACGATGCTCACGGAAGGAGTGTTGAAATGTTGTCAAGATGCGCGTGTGCAAGCTGCATACAAATTTCAAGTTGTGCGCGATCATTGTGGTCATTTTTGTATTTTTGCATTTATTGCATCATTGGTACTTTAGGATTTTATCTATTATCAAGTTTTAGGTTAGGCTCTTAGGTAATATTCTATTTTATATTCAGTATATATTTTACCGTTTAAGTCTATTTACATCCTGCCCTCGTGCGCCCCTACTCTGATCAGGTAGGGCGCGCTTCTTTCAAGAAATCTACATCCCAACGGCAGTCAGACTCTAACGGTCTGAACTGCCATTTAGGAAGTTCACACGTGCCCCCAACTCGTGTCAATTTCCGACAAAAGTAACTGGAACGTTTCCACGTCCGGCTCGTTGTCCTTTGACTGTTCCTATCTTGATTGTCGATCGCTTCCTTCGTGCCCGAGCGGGATCTCACCGGCATCGCCATCGACCAATTCTACTTTTTCAATACTTTCTACGTTCGAAAAACCTTTTCTCTCTATCCAAGAACTATCGACGTTTTTATAACTTATCGACTGTCATGCCGTGCATCGTTGGCATCTTTCGGCACCGATGGCTCGAGTCTCTTCCACAGTGTGTGTCCTATACGTCTCTAACAGTGTCTCTAAGTACGTAGCAGTTAGTGGTCGGAAAAGATAAAGTATACCAGAGTGACTGCTAACGTCTCCGCTCTACGCCGTGGACGGCGTAGAGCGTTCATTTGCAACCTGATAAAGACGGTGGAGTGGATCACCATGCGAAATCATCCTTTGTATCGAGATGGACGATCCTCGTACCCATAGACTTTCTTACCTCAAGCCCATGTCTTCAACGGAGCCCCTTGTCGTCTACCTTCGCGACGTGACTCCCAAGGGTGAGAGTGAAGATTGATCGCAGTGATCAATGAAGCCTATCATGCAAGCTTACAAGTGCGTCCTGATTAGCCCGTGGGTTCAATCGCACGAGCTCGAACCGGGTCAAGTGCTCGTGCGGCTCGCGTAAACTAGTGCTTGTCACTCGGATTGGGCCGTCTTCCGATCCCAAATTGGTTAGCGTGCCGCTCTGCATTCAGGATCGGGGAGGAGTGTTTAATGGTACGTTACAGTATTATTGGATCTCATTCATGAAACATACATTTACGTGTATGGGAAGTCAATCCGTGTGAGATGTATGTACGTACTACAGGTGCGAGACGCTGTAGGTTTGGTATTGTCGCCCGTGCGACTTAAGAATCAAGGGGCGATGAGCTTATGCAATTAGTAGATGTACCTTCGTTCGAAAGATACCGTTACTCTCAGGAAAAAATATGGCTGTGCTAGCTACCCGAAAGTACCTCACTTTTACGAAACTTAAAAAGGACCAAGGCCAACTCCAATGTACATACTACACGTAAGCCAGCTTTATATTCCACTTTGATTCCACGTAGTATTCCACGTAAACGAAACGAGACCGAAACTATTTCCACACCCCACGTAATAGAGAACTTCCAGCTAATCAACAACCGTACTAGTCGCCGCTTTGTACTTAGAGTTAAAATTCGAAGTGATTTTATTAGTATTAAGACTAAAACTTAAGCTAATAAGGCTTTTGCCAACGTACATACCGTATGTATCGTGCATACCCCCTGCAGGGTTTAGGGTTTAGGGGGGGAGGTATGTACGTATATACGGTATGTACGTTAGCAAAACCCAACTAATAATATGCATATATGTAAGTTGGTGTGCCTAACATAAATTAAGTACGGTCCATAATGTTTTCATCGAAAAGTCGCAATAATCAATTCCATCCGACGCGTAGTGTTACAGCAATTGCGCGTCCTTTCAACACTCCTTCTCGACTTTTCGGTGGAAATCCGCTCACGTCTTCTCCATCGACATTGATCCTAGTCCTTGTTGTATACGTCTAAGCTTTCCAGGACCCATCCCTTTTGTAAAGATATCCGCAAGATAGTTTCTGTAGGTTCGTAATCCACTTGAATCAATCCATCTCGACCCTTTGAAACCAAAAAGTTTACCCGCACGTCGATATGTTTCGTTCTTGACGTCTTACTGTCTCCATTGATCGTCTTTATTGCAGCTTGATTGGCGCGTTTTATTTTCATGGGAAGCTTCAATCGCAGTCCTACTTCCATCGACATTTCCTTCAATCCAATTAGCTCGCATTCAACCAATGAAGCTGCGTAAAGCTCAGTTTCCCTTGTGGATAAGGACAGTCACGACTGCCTTTTGCATATCCAATGCACCACAATTCCATCCATAATCACCAGTCTTCCACTGGTCGATTTTCTTTCATCCTATGACCCGCCGAAATCCGCGTCACAATATCCAGTCAGCGTTACTTCGTTCCGATCATGTCCTTTCTGCTTTATCGATTTGTATTCGTCGTGAAGTAACTTAAAATTTTAGTGTTTCCACTCAAATTACAACACAAGAAGGCAATAAGTCTATCCCTCTTGCTTAACTTCCCGGGCTCTTAATACTAACGTCCAAACCAAAACCAATAACCAAACACGTTATTGACACACCTCCCGAGCTTCTCAGGCTGCTCCCAACTCTATTGGCCCCAGATAACGCTTGTTTCCCTCGCCTAGATGCTCACTTAAAGACCTTCTTGTATTATACTTGTTTTTAGTATAGGAACGATGAAGAAAGATTGCTGGAAGGTTTCAAGAGACTGTTGTGCTGAATAGGAAATTCGAATCTATTAAGTATTACCAAAATACTCCGAGTGATAACAAATACGTGCGGCGACGAATATCCATCATTCTTCCAGATATCTCTTGGCTTCGTGACAACTTGAGCATCGTTACTGGAATTACTGCCATACTCACAGGGTACTTTCTTGGGTGTTTCTTGGATACTTTCATCCCCATCCTTCTCTTGGACCTCATCTGCAGTGGCGTACAGCAACTCTGGAAAACGATTCAACAGTTGCAGATCTGCTTTTCTCTGAGTACTATTAGTTTTACATGCCTGTTGTTCCTTCATGGCACACTGTGTTAAGAAATCGGCTGCTTTATTATACTTGCGCGCCGCATGTACCAGACTAACTGCTTCAAAACTTTCTACCAGTGAGCGCACTCTGCCTAACCAGACCGATAGTGATGCATGATTTCAATGTAAATCTCCATTGACTTGTCCGATTACCAGTCTAGAATCCCCAAACACAATTGCCTTCTTCACGTTATGGTCTTGCGCGAGTTGTAAAAAATGGATTAATCCGTGATACTCGCTTTCATTCACGGTAAGGTTATCTTGAATCCCATATTCCGCTGCCACTACTGCCCAAGTTTGTAGTTCCCATACGATCATGCCAAAACCCCTTTCGGATCGTTCTTTATCCACACCGCACCATCAAATGATAAAACATATCCAGTGCTATTGCGATGCATAATAGAATTGGTTTAATGATCGGCACATCCTTCAATCTTTTCAACAGAGCAATATTTTCTAACACTTCATCCATCTTCTCCACACGCACTATAGACGTCACTGATAGCGCAGGTAAGCCCACAACCTCAAGATGCGCTCATATGAATTCCAAAGACCATAGAGACAACATTATCACCCACTGAATTCCTCTTCCCGTTAAACTTTTAGAAGTAAATAGCCATCACATCGTAGAGTATTTTTGATAAACCGTTATGTGTTGCCCGAACAAAATGTGACTGGCATCATGTAACGTCTTAAGTTACGCAAGCACCTTTTGTTCCGCCCCTGTATACCTCGTCTCAGCATCTTTTAAACACCTTACTGACGTAACGCACTGGATGTAGTACTCCATCATATTCCTGACACACTGTTTCTCCAAACGCCCCTGGATTTGTGTATAAAATTACACTTAATGGTTTCGATCGCTTGATGTGTCGTAACAATGGTGCGTTCACAAGACGATCCTTCAGCAACGAAAACGACTTCTTAGCATGCTCCAATTGGGTACCGTCTATTAGCTGTAATTCTGTGAACTCATACAGAGATGCCGGTAGTGTCGAGAAATTACCAATAAACCTTAGATAGTATATAAAACAACCGGTGAATCTCTGAACTCCTTTTAACGTCCGTGGAAACGCCATTTTTACAATAGACTCCAAATTTCGCGCAGAAGCCTTAATTCTGCGGATATGCTATGGCTTAGAATTTTTACGCCCCTTAGCTCAATGAGTGCTCCTTCACACTGTGCTTACCAAAAGCACTCTTTGGAAAGATTATAGTGATTCTCCAATATTTAAACGACTCCAGAGGATTCTTAACCATATAAAACACAGAGTGTCCCAGCTGTTAGCACCAAAAGTAATATCGTCGATATATGATCACCTCCCCATGATAGGGTGCTCATCATCCATCAAAACTTGACCATTATGGAACACATCGTGATTGATAGACACATCTGTCTCCAAAATGCCTGCCGCTTCATTATCAGCGTCCATGACTTGCTTGTTGAACAGCAAGTTACACGTCACTACCATCTTCTGTGATCGCCGTACCATTGTCCACAAAGCGTTTCTACTATACGCTGGTATATCTGAGTTGCACTTTTCAGACCTTGAGGCATAGGAAGCCATTCAAAATGTCCTAAAGGAAAAATAAAAGCCGTGACCAACCGAGCCCTCATTGTCATAGGTATAGCCCAATATCCGCTCGCATTATCCATTGAGCACAGCCATTTCACCCCTTCGAAATTGTCCAACAAATCGTCAATCAAAGGCATGGAATACACCATCAGTCTCATTTTTTCATTCACGGCTCGATAATCAGTGCACAACCATATGTCCGTTTTATTCTTCTTGAGTACTATGACGATCGGTGATCCCCAAACAGTTCTGAGTACCGAATTAGTCCTGTTTGTAGTAAACCTCGTATCAATTCGTATAACTTCGGCACCAGTGTAGGTGGTACTTTACGCGGTCGCTATGCAATAGGTGTATTATCACCAACATCCACATAGCAAACTACGCCTTTAGCTGGTGGTGGTAAAGCATTACCGGATCTTATGAAACCATCGACATACTCATACAGTATGGCTCGTAAACTGTCTTCCTGTTCTTTAGTGGTAACCCCTGGATCTCCTATATCTGCGGTAGCCATATCAGATGGTTCCGTTAGGCATTTTTCCACTTCCGGAATGAGCGCTAGCTGTTCCTCCATAGCTTCAGATGACATCTCGACTCCTTCCTGCTGGTAGACTTCTCTCTCCAATTTCGTTTTGATCTACCTCATCGGATCTATAGCATCCATTACCTATACATCGGGGGATTTATCTCCAACCGTCCTTACTGCTTGTACATTGGTCCAGTTAATCGGCATATCAGTACTATTAATCACTTGTTCATGCACTTTTAGATAATTTTCAGCGACCAAGTCCTCTCGTGTCATCAGTGGTAATGGTTTTTCCCTGAGACTGAAAACTTTGATCCTTCATGTTCAATATTACACCCGTCTCGACCAAAAAGTATGTACCCAGTATCGCTAACGCATGTGTATCAATACTAGAAACCCACATCTCACAGGTGAATACCACTAACGGGCCTACGCGAACCTTGACTGTAACCACACCTATTGCACCAATGGTACTGTCCGTCACACCACAAAATCTAGTTGGATTGTCGAACATCCGAACTGCTACTTGTAACTTCCGTGCCACATTGGTATTCAAAACTGATATATTTGCACCGGAGTCTAGAATTAATAGCAGCTCCAAATCATCAATTACTCCATTTACATAAACTTGAGTTTCAGGATGTTCTTCTTCAATCGAATGATGCCATCCTTCTCGCTCTCCCACATTTTTATCCCCCAGCGTGACATATGCTGAGTTCTCTGTTTCTCCATCACTTATCAACTTATCTTGCTTATTATACTCATCAGAAGTAGCTTGTTCTTTCACTTTTTATTGATTTTTTTTATTTCCTTGATTCTCGTCCAGAATGAGTGATCCATTCTCACAACATGCATTATTTTTCTAGGTCTTTTTATTCATGAAGGGTGACAGAGGTGTCGTTTCCATTTTATTAGACAATGCCCCCCTTTTTTCTCTTGACAGGGGTTGCAACGCACTGTGGGGTTAGGAGTTTAACTGCTCCGCCACCTGAGCCTTAGTCAGCTCTCCCGACTTCAGTTTACTGCGCATTCCCGCCATTTCCTCAATTAACTTTCGGCAATAGCTCACATCATGCCCAAGGTTGTCCCAATGTTCACATTTCAACAATTTCCAGCAGCTACTTTTTCATTCCCCTTCCGATTACAGTGTTCGCATATCACACCACTGTCCACATTGGAATTTGTATTAGGCCGCGCATTTTTCTATCCTCGTACGCAGGTCGCATACGCTGCACTGCATGCACCTCCCCACCTATCATATACACGCTAGGTTGTGGGTCCTCATACATCACATCAGAATTCTTACAAGGAGAGACTTTTTCCCCGGTCTCATTAGACGCGCCTCATGTTGGGTCAGCACCCTCTCAAACTCATCGATAGTTGCAAAAGTCATGAGCTGATACTACATCTGTATGGTGTAATCATGAATAGTGTCAAGAAACTGTTGAATATGTTCTTCCAACAGTGAGGTGTTATACATATTTCTAAAGTCAATTCCCGTTCGCAACATTGCTGCATTTAATCGATATAGATAGTGGTTGCCTACTCGACGTGTTTTTGCGTCAGTTTTGAGTATATAACTCGGGGCGATATTTTGTCTACGCAAAACTTTTTCTGGAAAGGTTTATCACCATATTACAATCATATTTCACCGAATCTGCCAGTTGTTCATACCACCATGAGGCCGTGCTTGTCAAACTATCAACGAACATTCCCAAGTGTTGGTTATCATCCCAATGTGAAATTCTTGCCACATGCGAGAATCGAGCATCTCATGCCCGTGCACTTCAGGCATCCTGCCTATTTCCATCAAATGTTTTTATTTCTGTATTCTGGATAATTGCGGTGACTGGTTGACGTGAGGGAGACCATGCGTTCGCACTTCCATCGGGCATACCATACCCTGATCTACTGTGATGTGTCCGTGGCTGAGTATCCGGGGTACGATATGGTACGCTAGTCTCTCCTCTCCTTGTGTTAGGTATGCGACTAGCTGTCAGAGCTGTTGTTATTTTTCTTAACTCCTCCAAACTCAAATGCCCATGTTGCATCGTCTTAACTAGGTTGGCCACCACTTGGTCTTGCTTAGGCGCAGCTGGTTGTGGTGTAGACATTATTTCATTCTCATCTGGGGAAAACTCTGGTTTCTTCTTTGTCTTAGTAACTTTTTTGGGCCGTAATGGTGGAGCTTCAACAAACTCGTCTTTTTTAACGAGCTCTAGCATACCCGGTGGTTTCGACTCCTTAACTGGCATATGTGTGGTGTCTTTTATTATGTAAAACGTGGGACTAACACTTGTAGTATCTTCCCGATACACCATTAGCGATGGCTCCCACTGATTTCCCGCTAATAATAGCGAAAATCACTCTTCCCGATACACCATTAGCGATGGCTCCCACTGATTTTCCGCTAATAATCGGGTCGCGGCACCAGTTGTCGTGAAGGAACTTAAAACTTCAGTCCTTCCTCTCAAATTACAACACAAGAAGACAATAAATCTGTCCTTCTCGCTTAACTTCCCAGGTTCTTAATACTAACGTCCGAACCAAAAAAATAACCAAACACGTTATGGACACACTTCCCCAAGACTCTCAGGCTTCTCCCAACTCTAGTGGCCCCAGATAACTGTTGCTTCTCTCAATTAGATGCTTACTTAAATACCTTCTTGTATTAAACTTGGTTCAGTCTAGGAACGGTAAGGAAGGATTGCTAAAGGTTGCAAAAGACTGTAGGGTTGCAGGGGAAATTAGAATCTATTAAGTATTACCATATCCTATATCTGAGTCAAACACCTCTTTTTTTACCTACTAATTCTTGGTTACTTCAGTGCTGACTCCAATACTTGACAGTTACTTCTGAGACGCTCCATAATCCGATCGGTCTTGAGACGGCCGCCCAGGGTTGCATCTGATTGGGTGAAAATCTTCACCAAAACTCCAATGTTCCGCCAATCATACTCAGAACCTCCATAATCCGATCGGTCGCGAGACGGCCGCCCAATATTGCATCTGATTGGTTGAAAATCTTCACCCAAAACTACAATATCTCACCAATCATACTCAGACCCTCCATACTCCGATCGGTCGTGAGACGGCCGCCCAGGGTTGCATCTGACTGGTCAAAATTCTTCACCTAAAACTCCAATAATTGACAGTTACTTCTGTACCGGCTGAGCCATGTCAATAACTGACTCACATCGGTGTCATCCATAGTTGAGACAAAAATGCTACTTCACCACAATGGTGTAAACCAGAAGTACCAGGTTGGAGAGAGGGTCCAGATGCCTTACCGGCCAGTCAGGATGCTGTTGTCCTCCTTGTGCGCTACTTGGTCGGCTTCTGACGTTGGCATCTCGATAGCTGCAGTGGAATGACGACGTTGGGTGGATCGAGATTGAGAGAGAACAAGAAGTAGATCATAAAAAAGCCATTGATGCACCCACCGAGTCTTCCCCAGGCGAGACACACGTACGCTTTAGCTGGACAGTGTGTGGAACCAAGGGAGCTTGATTTTTCGTTGCTTTTATGGAGGTGCTTGGACCCGCTGTCGCACTTGGGAGCTTCGCCTATGTCTTGGCCTTCTTTTGCGGCGCTGCTGGTTTATCCTCGTAGTCTGGGTCGCTTGATACGCCCCGCGCCCTCGCGCCTCTTTCCGCGTTCTTACGCTTCCGATTGTTTTTTTGAATTTTGTGGGGTGGAATTTCAGCCAATGAATGGCGTGATAATCCACCCGGGCTTGATTTAGAGGCGTAGCTGGTGAAATTCGATATAAGACCCGCGAGGGCGCTCGAACTGGTCTGCAGGGATTGGAGCTAGCGATGGATGGATTGGACAGTATCCCAGTCAACTTATCACGGCACTGGTGAATGGTGCCCCAGCGACGATTCGACTCTTGAGTCCAAATGTCCAGCCGACCTTGGAAGGTGCTAAATCTTTCAGCGTAGTCTTGTGTCGAGAGTTGAAACTCGGTGATCTGTCGCTCCAAGTCGCGCTGCTGCGATCGAGTGCAGGAAAGACCTGTCGGATTGATTTTCGGACCTCTGCCGAGTGATCAACGCGACCTGCTCTTGGTGATGTGATCTGCAGATCTTGAAGCGACTCATATTGTGACGAGCGCCTATCAGCCCCTCCAACACCGGTTGGAGCTGATCAATGTAGTTGTGCATCTGTCGGTCGGCATCAAGAAGCGCTTTCACTGTTTCAACGATATCGATTGTCAATGGATCTACACACAGAAGAAATTGAGAAACGACTCAAGGTGGAGTTAACGGTGGATCGACATACCTTGTTTGGTTTGTTGCGGAACCAAGGTCCTGAGACGATTTATCTCGGCTGTCAAGAGTGCACGATCAGCTTTTACGGCCTCAATCTGTCTGGAAACCCGCTTTACGTCTTGGTTTAACCACTGAAATGCGGCGTCGACCATGGTCCGCTTCTGGCGTTCAGCCTTCAACTCCTGTTGGAGCGCATCGATTGTTTTCTGAAGCCGATCGACCTCCAGTCGGTGCTCATCTTGTTCACTGACAATATGAGTAACGCCTGAGTCGTCAGAGTGGTCAGATCGTCTAGGGACGAGAATATGTGGAGAATGCGAACACCGATCGCCTACGAAGACAAGTGTTTAGGAAGATATGTGGCGATTGGAGATCAAGTAGAATTACCTGGTGGAATAGACTCGGATGGATGCATGGAAATTGGAGACTGTTTGTGAGATTGGGCCGCTACCGTTGTGAGGCTGCGACCAGACTCAGGGGTGGATGTGGTGAAGTGCAGATGAAAATGTTTGACTAGCATGTACCAGTGTATCATTGATCAAGGTGGATATCATTGATCAAGGTGGAGAGATCGGGTTGGCTGAAAGGGGGGG
>CM047580.1:26162292-26222261 GCA_026184515.1 Peronosclerospora sorghi
GAATATGTGGAGAATGCGAACACCGATCGCCTACGAAGACAAGTGTTAAGGAAGATATGTGGCGATTGGAGATCAAGTAGAATTACCTGGTGGAATAGACTCGGATGGATGCATGGAAATTGGAGACTGTTTGTGAGATTAGGCCGCTACCGTTGTGAGGCTGCGACCAGACTCAGGGGTGGATGTGGTGAAGTGCAGATGAAAATGTTTGACTAGCATGTACCAGTGTATCATTGATCAAGGTGGATATCATTGATCAAGGTGGAGAGATCGGGTTGGCTGAAAGGGGGGAGTATTTTGGGCCAATCGTGTGTCCGGAGTGTTAAGTACGCAGATTTAGGTGAGTCACACGATTTTGCATGTAGTTTACACATTGGTTTTTAATTGGATAATAAATATAGTGTTCGTTTTTCTTTGGTTCACATAAGTCGCCGCTCCTACCGCGGAGTTATTGGCAGCAGAGGGAAAACACGGTCGCCTCTAGCTCAACTTTCCCGGAAAGACGTCCAACAAGCGCATAAGTCCTCCGGAAGTCCCACGACGGGAAGCGCTTCTCTACGTTCACTCACCCCTCAAGTCCCACTCGTTTGGAACGTGTTATCATCATTGTATTGGATGGGTTCCAACATCTCATCTCGCGATCTGCCCCAGATTACTGGTTGGTTCTACGCATTGCGTCACGCGGTCCGCCCCAAATTCTCCTTGGCTGGGTCCCCACACTGCTACGCGCGGTCTGACCCAGATTATTGGTTGGGTCTACACACGGCTTCGCGGTCTGCCCCAATTTTTCTTTGCATTTGGAGTGACGATTCCGCTCCATCTGACGATCAGATTGTTTGCTTTATCTTTCGTTGGTTATTGATACAAGTTACCCCAGAAGTGGTACCCTCCATATCGGTACCCATCAAGATTCATATTGCGCTACGGTCCACCGAGTGTGTACACAAGGTGAAAACTCAGAAGACAAATCGGAACAGGCGTCCTGTAGTGCCGATCGGTCACCCGATCGCCATGCAGGCGAAGGTTCGAGGGGTATCCCCCCGTAATTTGGTCGGCTGGGCACGATTGTGGTCGAGTTCCGGACACTTCGGTGTTCGAGTTTGAACTGGACTCCACTACAGTGACTTTCTGCCCATGACATTAGTGGCCCCAGAAGTGGTACATTCCATATTGGTACCCACCGAAATTCATATTGCGCGACGGTCCACCGAGTGTGTTTCCACCCAAACCAATGAGTACACAAGGTAAGAAACTCTGAAAACAAATCGTCCAAGGCGTCCCGCAGTTCAGATCGGTCACCCGATCGGGATGCAGGCGAAGATTCGCGGGGTACCCCCCTGTAAGTTGGTCGACTGGGCACGATAGTGGTCGGGTTCAGGACACTTCGGTGTTTGATTTCGAACTCGACTCCACCACACCTTCCCTGTGCCACAGATACTTGATTAGATCGTTGCGGAGATGGTGGTGCACTTGATTATTGCGCATATGGAGATGGCGAGCCAGAAATTGTAGGAAGTCTGCCGTGTATTCTCTAGATACGGAGACCCGATTGGCGACCTCATCCCTCCAGTCGACACTCACACCTGCCTCAGGTCCTTCATTTTCAACAATCATATTGTGAAGTATGATACAGGTGATAATAATTTTGCAAAGTTTCTCCTGTTTCAAAAACGTTGCCGATCCCGCCACAATCGCCCACCAGGACTGAAACACCCCGAACGACTTTTCCACATCCTTCCTTGCTGCTCCCTGCATCTTAGCGAATAGCTGCTTCTTGCGTCATTGTGGCTCTGATATCGTTTCCAAAATTTTCGCCCAGGGTGGATAGATGCCGTCCGCAAGGTAATATCCCATCGTACTCGCGTTCATTTTTCCGAAAGGTAGCTGCGGTACTCGACCTTCAATACGATTGCTGAATAAGGGAGTGTGGTGGAGTCCAGTTCAAAATCGAATACCGAAGTGTACGTAACTGAAGCACCATCGCGCCCAGCCGATCAACTAACGGAGGGGGTACTCCGCGAACCTTCTCCTGGGTACCGATCGGGTGACCGATCGGCATTACAGGACGCCGAGTCCGATTCGTCTCGTGTCTCACCTTGTGTACCCATTGGTATATGTGGCTACACACTCGGTGGACCGTTGCTTGGTATAGACTTTGGTGGAGATCGATATGGATGTACGACTTCTTGGGTACTGATCCAAAATTCCAACGAAAAAGGTAATTCAAAGGGAAAATGCATGCCTCTGATTTTATTAAAATTACATCCATGCCCCTGCCACAGATTAATGTGGCAAACCAAAGAGAAAAAACGTGCGGCTCCAGTGGAGTCTGGGGAGGTTCCAAAGAAGGCCAAGACTGTTAAACGTGTGCACAAGGGCGTCACCATCGAAGATATGTGAGTACTTATTAGTCTGATGTAACGAAATTTAATGTTTTTATATATTATGATTATGTATTATCGCAGTGCTGTTGGCAAGGGTCGTCCTGTGCAGCGTGGTCACAAAGTAGAGATTTTGTACCGCGGTCGTCTCATGAATGGAAAGCAGTTCGACGCAAACCAAAACCGCAAGAAACCTTTCACCTTCCGCCATGGTATAGGTGATGTAATCAAGGGCATGGATATCGGAATTGATGGTATGCATGTTGGTAGTAAGCGAAAAATAATATCCCGTCGTGTCTGGGTTACGGACGCGAAGGTTCACCATCTGCCATTCCGGGAAACTCGGACCTTATCTTTGGGTTGGCAGCATTAATTTGTGGCAGGGGCATGGATGTAATTTTCATAAAATCAGGGGCATGCATGTTATTTCCGCAAAAAGTGAGGGCATGCATGTAATTTCCCAAATTCAAAATGGCTGATCGGCAAACGAAACGGAAATGTTCACTCCGAATGCAATTAAATCTGGAACTTGACCGCCCGTGGCAGTGAGTAATATAAAAAATCCAGCCAATAATAAATCCTGGCACTTGATTGCAAGAGCAATGAGTAATACAGCCAATGATAGTTTCTGGTACTTGACCGCAGATCGCGATGAGTAATCCAGCCAATTCCTGGGACTTGATCGTAGCAGATCGCGATGAGTAACCCAGCCAAAATAACACGTCTCCTTTTAACGTGGCCAACCTTGAGGGAATGAGTGAACGTAGTGGGAGCATCCCGTCGTTGGACTTCCGGTGGAACTCTGTCCTGGCCGGGCTTAATGAGCCAGAGGGGATCCTGTTAGCCCTCTGCTCCCAATGACTCCTATGGAGCGGCGACTTACGCAACCCATTGTAATACGAACACTATATTTAATAAACCAATTAAAATCCAATATGTAAACTATATGTAAACTGTGTGCCTTACCTCAAATCTGCGTACAAAACACTCCAAGCACACGATTGGACCAAAACACTCCGTCCTTTTAGCCAACCCGATCGATCATCCCTGACAACCGGTACACTGGTACAAACTGGTCGATAATTTTCAATTGCACTTCACCACAACTTCATTCGATAGAATGTAGCGCGCGACATAAATAGGGTCAAATACAAGTCCAAGGAGGAGCAGCTGGCAGATATGCTTACAAAAACACTGGGATCCAAACGACTCAAATATATTCTCAAGCCAGTAGTATTGGCCCCAAGCCCACTCAGCACTACCGGTGAGTGGGATTGTTGGATTACACCGGTGATTTTGTTTCATACAGGCGGATGGTACGACATTGGACAGACGGATGGCGATACTGGATACACGGATGACGCAACTAAACCATCCACATGTTTACGATAAGTACCGGTGCGGTCGTGACGTCATAGTCTGATATCCTAGTCTGACGTCACAGTTTGACGTCAGAAATAAGCTTCTAGAGAATCTAGAAGACTAGGCTTAGATGTAAATCAGATTAGTGAACTAAGGATCTGTAAACATATCCACTTCACAATTTTCCTTCGACCGCGCACTTACTAACAAATCAACAAGCACGCAGCGGCTCGCGGCAAATTGATCTTTTGTCCAGCAAGCAATAAAAACGCGACTGCAGCTGAGTGAATTCTACTTGGCTCATTTGGTGTTGACTTCGCACATCAAAATAGAGAGTACAAAACCTCTCGATTTGAATAAAAATCCTCGGAATGCTCGATTTTGTTGCATGAAACCAATGCATATCCGGTCGAACCAAATTTGTCCCTTGGTTAGGAGATCTACGTCCAAAAACCAGTTGAAAGTTTGTCTATTACAACAACAGACTGAGTGACTTCTCAATCTACCGGGTAATGACTAACCTTACTGATATAAATACTGATGTACGCTATTGCAGTTTTGTACCTCGGTTTGTTCTTGGTTCTACTCGCATGTTGCTTGAAGTCGTGTCCGTGCTGTCACGCCGTCTGACCGGTATACCTCCCCCCGCATTCGGTTACGCAGTTGTGCGAACACTGGTGTTACTAGGGTAGCGGTCAACAAACCTCCCAAAACCGGACTAGGTCAAAAATCGCTCTCCAATTGGAGCGCGCCAGATTGCAAGTGTATTCTATTTTAGAAACAGCGCGTGCTCGCGGCCAAATCAGGGCTGGTTTAAATAGGTTTTAATGCATTAGGTTTTATTAGGTTTGCAATAAAACCCAAATGGTTTGGAGATAGGGTTTAATCAACGTTTTATAATGATCTAAGTCACCGCTAGTTGAAAGAAGAAAATTTTTGAATTGCAAGCCAAATCTCAAGATTTCTCCAGAAATAAGGCATCAATCACCAGATCTTCTTGCCATTTCCCAACTTAGTGACAACCAACATGAGCAGCAGTTCCAACAACACAGCCGCCAGTATCGATGTGGACTTTCAATCTCCTGAGCAAGGTAGCAGCAACACAACCCAAGCAATTCAGGAAGGCAACAGCAGCACAACCTTGAAGAGAGGGCGCGGTCGTCCTTTGTCCGAGTTCTGGTCTGACTTCACGGAGACCTAAGAGCCATGACAAAAGCACCATGTTCCTTGCAGGCATTGCAATGAGATTGTTCCTCATCGGACAAAATCTGAGCAAGCTAAGACGCATTTAATGAATAGATGCCGTCCCTTTGCCCAATATCTCAAGACTTTTCCTCAGGAGCCTGAGTGGGTTACTTCTTGGAGGAGCAAACCCAAAAAGCAGAAGACGTTACAGTTCGATGCAGGCCATGCAGCACCATCTGTAAGTCAAAAATCGATGAAATCTTTCATGTGTCCGAAGCTTCCTCAAGCTACCCGTGCTAAATTCCAAGAGACCATGACATTGCACTACTACATGACCGGGACATCTTTCCAAAGAGTGGAAGATCCGACTTTGGCAGAAGCCATCAAGCTTTTGAGGCCTGATGAGGATTTGCTGCCAAGCATAAAGCAGCTTAGTGGACCACTTCTTGACAAGTGCCACGAGATGGTAAGAGAGAAATGTGACACATTTCTGCAAAAAATCTCTTAACGCTTGTCTGGTTTCGGACGCTTGGTCAAACGTCCGCAACGAGTACATCGTGAACTATATGGCTACCTTCCCGCAACAGAAATCACTCTTCCTCGAAGCAGTAGCCACTGGTCAGCAGGGGGCCACACCGGGGAATGGATCTCAGAGGATATTGCCCGGGTTCTCAGAAAATCCGACCTCAACTTTTTTGGGGCCGTGAACGACAATACTACTGCAAATAAAAAAGCATGAGGCTTTTTGAAGGTCATGTTCCCTGCGCTTTTTTTTCAAGGATGCGCTTCCCATGGCTTAAACTTGTATGTAAAAGATATTTTTGGTGCCACCAAAACCAAAAAAGGATCAGATGTCGCTACTTTCCCCGTTGGCTATCCCTTCAAATATCTTCAAGTGTTCGTGAAGGACGTCAAAGAGGTTGTCACATTTTTTTACAACCATCATTCGATCAAGGATAAATTGACTCAATTACAGCGTGCGAAATGTGAAGGATTCCGAAAACTTTCTCTACCAGCTCCAACAAGGTGGAGATCCCTCCAAAACTGCTTTAAAACTGTGTTGAAGTCGGATGAGCTATTGCACACATTGGTGAATGAACGCGACTTTATCTCTGGCAACGCTGAGCAGAAGGAACAGCGTCGCAAAATCAAGGCGATAGTAACCTCAGACACCTTTAAGCCACTTTTAGAGAAGGGACTGGTTTTGCTCAAAGCACTCGACGAATTGATAGTCAAGTATAAATCCGATTCCTGCCCTGTCAGTGAAGTGTACCCTGACTTTACCAGTATTTCAGTCAAGTATGCAGAAGTTGCAGCCAAGGGACTCATCACTACACAAGAGTGTGCCTACTTGGCAGGTCTTACGGTTGAACGGTTCAAGTTCATGTATGGAGACGGCCATGGCATGGCATGTTTGTTGGAACCTCGGTACCTAGGGGAGGCCTTGGTCCACACCTTCAAACAAACTGTTCTCCAAGCACTTATGAACACTCCAAAGGACAACACAACACCCGTAGATAATGCCCGATGTGAGACAGTCTACCTGCAATACTCCGAATTGGTGGTAAATGCACAAAACGACAAGCGGGATAAAGGGCTGCGTTACCGTATGCTGGTCGACAGGAGCCAGACAATATTGCAATACTGGCAAGTTCATGGCAGTTCATGGCCAGTCTTACAAGAAATTGCACTGTGTTTGTAGTTGCAACGTCTAGCGCTTCCTCCGAACGCAACTTCTCAACATTTGGCTTTGTTCACTCAAAACTGCGGAATTGCCTGACCAACGAACGTGAAGAAAAGCTTGTATACATCAAGACAAACTACCCGGTAGTTGCTGATGTTGCGGTTAATGTTGGCAGTGACGACAACTCGGGTTCCGAAGACGATGACAATTAACGCTACTGGAGTACTATTAGGATTTGGTTTTTCACTACATACTAGTTTTCCAAACACCTTTTCAAATAATATCCTAGTTTAGCCCTTTTAGTTTTATGTAGGATTTGCACATATTTTTCATCCCTGTATCTTGGCTTTGCGGTCTGCTCATAATGTTTTGGGAATTGCTATTGCCACCCCAGTTTTTGCTATTGCCACCCCATCTGTCACCCCGCTTCCACCCTTGGTTACGTTTTTGTGTACCCTTGGTTATAACTGCATTTGAACATGCAACAAAGAGGCCGCGATTGTGTGGTGAGTGCGGGGCACCTACTCACGACAAGCGGACCTGTCCTCAGTAGGTGCCAAGCAAGATATGCGGGATACGATGCTGCACCTCGTGAAAAAAGTGACGACTGTGCCCAAGCCTACTCTTTGCCATGCTCTTTTGCAGTTGCGTCTAATGGGTCATGGGCCAGCTCCAGCATAGGGAAGTCTTGAGGCAAAGGTTCGCAAATACCTGCCGAAGGATTACCACGTAAGTTCGTTTCTTGGGATGATTGTATACGGCTGTTTACTGACAAACTGGTACTTTTGAGATGCTCATCAGATCGTGATGGTCACTTTGGGTGCCTATGCAACAATTTTCATGTTCTTCAAGCTTAAGCCATCTAAAAAGAAGGATGAAGTTGTCATTTGTATGTGGTGTTACGTGGTGGTCGTTATGATGCCGTTAAACTCACTACCTTGTGTTTCGCTTTTGTTGCTGCGTTGTGTAAGATTTATGTAGCGTCCGGTACAAGCTCATCAGCTTCCACGTCCATCCCGTCAGTTTTTGACGAGGAGCTCGACGAGTGGTCCAAACTGCCGGGCAACCTCGAGAAGTGGGAAAAGAGTCTCTAGACTCTTGGCAATTAAGTTGCTAAGGAGATGCACGTTGGACAATGGTTTGTCCTTATCTCCTGATTGAGAAGTGACATGTACGTCTGGAGAATTAAGTCCTTGTGACTTTGAAATAAAGAAGCCCCCGTGAAGTGAACATGTGGTAGTTTCGAAAGTGTGGTTGAGCGGCTGATCGAAGTTTTTGAGACTTGATCAGGCGGTACCACGGCTCCCAGACTGCCGACTAACGAAGGGGGTCCTCTGGATGTCTTCGACCGCTTGTGTTCTTGCTAACCTTGTGTACCCGACGGCTAGGCGTGGGTCGCTCCTCAGGTGGCGGGGACAGCGCACAGCGAATTCTTGGTGCAAGATTGAATTAACTAACTTGTGACGATACAACCAATGCGACCAGGCGTGATCACGTGCGATCAGGTGCTTAAACCACGTTAATTAACCGCGATCAGGCTTGATCAAGTTTGGGCTGATGCTAATAACCGACGATCAGCAATATTCCTTCTTGATCGCAAGTGCGATCAGGCGGCAGTCAGATGCGATCAGGCGCTGAAACGATGTAGATCAGTGGTAATCAGGCTTGATCAGGCTGGTGCTGATGCTAATAGCTGTAGTTCAGTTGTATTCGGTCTTGATCGCAAGTCGCGATCAGGTACTGAAACGAAGCCAATCGGTCGTGATCAGGCGCGATCAGGCTTTGGCAGACGTTAATAACCGTCGATCAACAATATTCTGTCTTGATCGCAGATGCGATCAGGTGTCTTGATCGCAAGTGCGATCAGGTAATGAAAGGCTCGATAAGGGGCTAAAAGCTGCTGCCCAGTCGCAATATACCTTGATCAGACTTGATCAAGCACCGGAAGTCGTTCAAGTAGCAGTTGGCGCGATTTGCGATCAGCGATCACGATCACGATCACGATTCGCAAAAAGTGTCGATCAGGTGTTGATCGGTAGGGGGGGGTACTTGATCAGGCAGCGGAAGTCTTCACTGCCTGATCGCGGAGCCTCTAAGCCGTCAAACAGCTAAGGAACGCCCAAATCAATGCGCTCCTAGCCTAGACTATATGAGGAATAGGTATTTATATTAAAATCCACCTAGAGTTCCCGTGGGGCGCTTTAAGCAGCCGAGCTCTAGGGGCCAAACGTTAATTTCGCGGGGAAGAGGTGAGAGCACTGCTCGATCACGTTCCAAAACCAAAAAACCTTTAAACGAAGAACCGCAGACACTGCGGGCGGAGTTGCGGGGTGAATTCTCACACTCTACGCCAACCGGTGGGCCAAAAACGCACTTAGTGCTCCCGCCCGGGACGTATAGGTTTCAATAAGGTGGGGGCGCAAAGGTGCCTTCCCAAAAAACGATCAGCGCGATCGTACGCAAAAGGAGAACTATATTAGCAATTAAACCCTTAGATCTACCCTGTTCCTACTTTCAACCAATCCTCATCGTCCATTTGGAACGCCTTCCGTCCATCAGTCGACCTGATTTTTCCGCTTGTTCCTTGTTTGTTCGCTGGTGTTCGCCGCGTACCTGTAAGTAATCAGCACATCTTCCGTGCCCCTTCTATATCCTGTCTATGTACACCACGGTGGTACGTACTACTGTACCCACCGTGGTACACATGGCGGTACCTAATTATGTACTACTGTATCCACTATCTGCGTCCACTATCAGGCCCCTAATTTAGGTCCTAATATTAGTCATAATATTAGGCCCCCTATGGGCCTAATAAAATGTCCAACATTAGGCCCTATTTTAGCCTAATAAAAAGTCCGCTTTACGACAAAAGTCTTGTTCATTAATTTCCTCAAGTTGTAGCTTTGAGTCATACAGGAGTTGTACACAGCAAGAAACAATGAAACGAAAGCGCTGAATGATATATAGCGGAGTGCTACAGTTTTTACGCATAGCACTACCGAGGGTGATCTGTGGTCATGCGCTATTTCTGTTGAAAGGTGTTAGATCCATCGTAGCGTAGATACGTAGGAAACTCGAGTCGTAACAGTCGAATAGTGAAGTCAAATATACCAAATCGTCTCGTGTCTGTATCTCGACAACCAATTACAGCCAGGTTGCGAGAGTGACACCATTTGAGAGATTGTTGACTGTCCGACGAGGTGAATGCAAGTAGATGTTTCTCTAATGCAAAGTTTATTGAGAAGTGATTAGCTAGCCTAACATGAATATTTATGAGCTGTTGAAGGTATACTATACCGCTAACAGCTGTTGTGTTACCTACCTACCTTATCAGCACAAAAATAGACCGTACTCAGAACCGAGTACAGATGCCTTATTTTTAGCACCTAAAAGATAAGAAATACATATTGCTAACTAAAAACAAATGGTCCTACCTAATTATAATAATTAAGTATACAGCCCATTTTTAACACTCCTCCTCAATGTATATTTCGAAAATCACACATGTTGAAGGCAGAGGGCGGCGCGGTAGCTCTTCGAACCTTGATGCAGGCAGTGCCTTGGTAAGTCCATCAGCAAGCATATCATGAGTCGAAAAGTAGGTAGCTTCGATAAGTCCATCCTTTAACTTTGAAACAATAAATTTGACTCGAATGTCAACATGCTTCATCTTGGCACTTGTTTGGTCGCCCTTGAAAATCTTGATTGATGCTTGGTTGTCCATACAAAGTTGCATGGGAAGCTTCATCTTGACTTGAACTTCCTCTATGAGCTCCTTGAATCCCAAAAGCATCACTACGTTCGTCGAAGCCGCATAAAATTCCGCTTCCATAGTCGATAACGAGACGTCACCTTGTTTCTTGCAAAAGCCAAGCCACCAAAATGCCATCCAAAAATATGAGTTCACCGGAGGTTGACTTCCTATCGCTCTTGGAACCTCCGTAATCCGCGTCGCTATACGCCTTGATGCTCAACTCGTTGCTCGCCACCTCACCACTCCCCATACAAAACTTAAGATATTTGGTACCTTTGAGGTAACGCAAAATCTTCTTGGGAAGCTTCCAGCTAGCGATGGTGGGGGCATGAGTACGTCGAGTCGCCTTATGAACGGAGTAAACAATGTCGGGTCTGGTGGAGCGAGCGATCCAGAGCAAGCTGCCGACCAAATACTGGAAATCCATGATTGTGATTGAACTATCACTATTGAGAGGTTCACTTGGTTGAAGCGAGGTATCTTCAAAGCCGGTGCTGATCGGTGTTCGAACTGGGTTTGCGTCTTGCATCTTGAAGTCCTTTATGATCGCATCGATCGTCACCTCTTGATCCAACTTGTATCCTGAGTTGGTGTCAAAAACCACTCGCATACCAAGGAATGTTGATACCATGCCGAGATTCTTAATCTCGAGGCAT
This sequence comes from Peronosclerospora sorghi, assembly GCA_026184515.1. Lineage (NCBI taxonomy): Eukaryota > Oomycota > Peronosporomycetes > Peronosporales > Peronosporaceae > Peronosclerospora > Peronosclerospora sorghi. The sequence continues at coordinate 26,173,315 of CM047580.1, forward strand.
TTCATATCTTCAAAGAATTGCTCCGCGAGCTCTTCCTTTGTACCAGTTACTAGTAGGTCATCAACATAGAGCCTACTACAACGGTTTCGCCATCCAAGTGCTTGAAGTATAAACACATGTCCATCAAGCACTGCGTAATATCCAGTTCCAATAGCTTTCCATGAATCAACTTATTCCACAGTCGTCCTGCCTGTTTGAGGCCGTAAAGCGTCTTCCTGAGCTTGAGTACTTTTCCGGCTTGGTCGTCTTGAGTGCATGCATCGGTTTTTAGAAGCATACCTTGGGGGATTAACAGAAAAAAATCGTGTTCATTTTCCTCAGCCTTAACATAGGCGTTTGGGATATCCCCGTGACTCACAGGCACCTTCCACTTGGTCGCCAACGCCAGAACCAACTTGACTGTATTCATATCGATAACGGAGGCTAACGTTAAGGTGTAATCAATACCAAACGTTGCTCGTTGCCACATGCAACGAGTCAAGCCTTAAATCGTTCGATTTCACCATCTTGGTCCAGCTTTGTCTTGAGGACCCATTTTGTGTGGAGAGGTCGACAATCTTGAGGTTTCTCGACGACGTTCCAAACTTCGTTGCGTTCAGGAGCATTAAGCTCCTCCTGAACAGCATTCGTCCACTTGTCCTTGTCTCGCCGAATTCATTGCCTGAGTATAACTTTTCGGGTCCATTTCACTAACGAAATGTATGGACCCACCATCGTCAACTGCACTTGAAATTTCAGTTGTAACTTCGTCAGCAGTAGTCGGATCTTCAAGTTTGGACTTGGAAACACGTTGGGTGACGCAGAGCGCACGTTGCCAACGTTTTTTGTTGCGAGCCTTCATCTTCTTGGGGGTCGGAGAGTAGTCGTCCCCCCCCTGATTGACGATCTTCCACCATAATTTGTAGAAGTGTACGGTTTTGATCGGGGGTCAAGGTTTCAACATTTTTTATGTGTTGAGTCACAACAACCTTGCGTTCACCCTTTAGGTAAACCTTATACCCCTTGACCTCTTCGCTTTTCCCAACCACAACCGCAACCTGGGCACGATGTGCTAGTTAATCCTTTCCAGGATTTCTATACACAGTGCAGATCGAGCCGAAAGCAACGATCTCACTGAGGTTCGGTTGTTTGTTTGTCAGCACCTCCAACGGTGACTGACGGCGAGAATTTGAGTTGATTGGGCTGAGGTTCAATATATATGCCGCGTATTGAACCGCATAGCCCCAAAAAGGGAGAGGTAAACCACTTGCGAAAAGCATGCACCTAGCCATGTTCATGACTGTTCGGTGCATGCGTTCTGCTTTGCCATTTCTAGACTGGTTGTTGGCCTCACTGAGTTGGCGTTCAACACCAGTCTGCATGTAGAAACCATCGAGATTCTTGAACTCGTACCCTCCATCGGTCCGTAAAATTTGAACCTTGCAGTTAAACTGCCTTTCAAAAAATGCCATGAAGTGTTCAAACTTCTTCGCGGAAACATCTTTTGTTTTCGCCAAAAAAACGCGCACGTAGTTAGACTTATGATCAACAAAGTTGATCATATATCTGTTGCCAAGGCGGTCTTTTGGGGTGATTGGACCTTTTAGGTCCGAACATATGACACCACCGATACGATCAATCGGTGAGTTGGTGCCACTGTCTTTGACGGACCTCGAATTTTTTGTTTGCTTGCCCTGGGCACAGGTCAAACAATTCATCCGTTTATGGTCCGTCAATACAATCCCACTAAACCCATCCTTGGCCAAACGTTCAATGGCATCGTAATTCAGATGTCCGAGTCGTGCATGAAAATGCATTAACGACCCTTTATGGACATCTGATTGCCGGACCAAAACGGTGTCGTTTTTATCGATAATGGCCATCACGGCCGGAAAATGAGTTTCATTGTCGATGATGACTGAAACGTTTACCGTTAAGACCTTGTTGGTCTTTTGGATGTCGAAAATTTGATATTGAGTGGACTTGTGTAATAACACACGGTTGCCTTTAACGTAGGCCATCTCGCACCCTTTCTCCTCCAAAAGACCATACGACAAGATGTTTTTGGCGAGATTATCCACGTAAAATACGTTCTCCACACGAACGGTCTTTGGTTTACCCCTGGTATGGACGTTCAACAAAATCCATCCTTTATATGTAATTTCCAGCTGTTTTCCATCAGCCTGGATGTAACGGGGTTACATTCGGGTAACACTGAGTGTTGGTGTACATGAGTACACCACGGTTGAGGTCAGTATTGGCCGGGTTGAAAGGTTTCGAACCTTTGGTTATTTTAACCAATCAGGGCATGGGCCCTTGGCGTGGTGGCGTGTCAGCCATCCACGTGTCAGTACACCGGTGTGTACACTACATTTTAGCTAGGTGCGAATTAGGAATATTCTACTTAGTGTTACATATAGTTTATATTAGTTTAAATAATTACATATTAAATATATTCAGTTTACATTTCACTCTCATACACACGCACGACCTCGACCGGTCGTGCGTGTAGTGAGTGCCGTAGCGTAAGGGGAGCCCTCCCCTTAGCTACACCCTTTGTAAGGGAGCCTTGCCGTTAAGGCACTAGCAAAGGCTATAGTAAACTAACCCGGGAATCTTGGCCCCGAGTAGGAGAGCTCTCTCCTACTAAGTCCTTAATAAGGGCGTATCGGCTAAGTAGCGGCGAACGCCGCTTTAAGGAAAGTCTTCCTCTGTGCGCTAGCCGCACCGTGCGTATACGCACCGGCTACATCTGGTAGAACTTGTAGTCAATCCAACACCTGTGTTGGTAGACTAGGCATCCTCTGCAAACGATGAATCAGGACGATTGGGATAGTTTGACCCTCGTCCATCAGGAAGCCTTTAAAAGGCTGTTACCCTTAACGGGGGAAGAAGGTATGAAGCTCCTAGTGGAGCAGGGCCTTGAGGCCGTAAAGGAAAGGGTGAATTCCCTCATCGCTCATGAGGCGAGTTGCGGTTGAGGTCATTCCACGAGGGTGCGCCCTACATTATTGTTTAAGATAAAGGTGTTCACCGGTGAAAAAGGTGAAAACCTTTATGTGTGGCTTCGAGAGGTCAAAACGGCCTTCGCAAAAGCGAATGTGATCGTGGATCACTTGGAAGTGGGACTTGCACTGACCCATCTAACGGGTAAGGCCCGTGCATGGGCGTTCACGTGTTTGGCGGCGGTGACGGACGTGTTCCCAACCTGGGAGGTCCTTAAGCGTAAGCTTATGGACTAGTATGCAACGCCTGATCTGGTTTTCCAGAATCAGCTGGCGTTTCTAATGTGAAGTCAGGGCACTAGGGACTTGGAAACGTACATCCAAGAACTTGAGACCCTGTTGGCAGGGATGTACGCGAAAGCGTACTCGGACGATGTGTCCATTCCCGTGTTCATGGGAGGCCCGAAAGAAGGGCCTGCAGTTTGGAGCACTTCCGATGCCGACCCGAATCCCTGGAAGAGGCATTCAAGATGGCGTTCAACGCCGAGAGGAACTTCCGTTCCTCTAAGGTGGGTCCCGAACCCATGGACCTGAGTCAGGTCGAATCGGAGGATAAACCTCCAGCTAAGAGTCAGACTGACTCTTCTTCGCAGAGCTTCGAGGCGGAGCTCTTAGCTATGCTGCAGCGACATGGGCCGCTGAGATGCTTCCTGGGTGGGAGCATGGATCATCTGAGGAACAGATGTCCGAAAAATCCCCAGCGAGACACTCGCTACAAGGGACCAAGGGTGGGGAAAAAGCTCTTGTCCAAGCCGTCGGGAAACGACGGCTCCCAGTAGGTGCGGGGAGCCCTACTGGGGGACCCCTCAGTGCTGTTAAGCCCCAGGGTAGGGGACGACAGCACAAATCCCCGAGGGAAGCGGTGCTTTCTAGCACCGAGTTGGTGTACCAGCCAGGTTTTCTGGTCGTCTTGCGGACGTGAAATGCTTTGATAAGCCTTGGAGAGTCTTGATAGACTCTGGAGCGTCTGATAATTATGTCAGACGGGATTCTGTTGTGAAGTGTCGGCTGTATGCCGAGGCCCTAGAGGCACGTTCTCGTGACGTTGTCACGGTCCGTCTAGCGACGGGCGTACAGGTTTCTGTACCCAAGGACTTGATTGACCTTAAGCTGAAGTTTGCAGACTTCGACAGCTTAGAACGTTGCCTAGTCCTGGATTTGGAATCGAGGTATGACCTCATTCTGGGCATGAAGTGTCTGGAACGCCACGATCCATGGATAGAAATGGAAGTCTAAGTCCATTGGCTCAACGCACCCGCGGTCGGGTGAAGCATTGGCGAGTCATGAACCCACCTTTGCTCGATCGCAAAAGCGATTCTGGCGTGAGATGCCAGAGATTGGGTTGTCTGAAACGATCATCCCGAAATGTGTTAAGGAAGAGTTCCTTAACGAGGGGGATTCGGCGGTTAATCCCCGCGCCGATGTAGGCGATACTGGTGAGTCGCCAGTGATAGAGGTGGAATCCTCTGTGGTTAAGCGCGAGGCGCTTCCAAGCAAAGAGACCCGTAGTTCGTCTCTTTTGCACGTCGGAAATGTTTCCGACCACACCGTTATAGGCGAGACTGGCGAGTCGCCATTGACAGAGGTGGATTCCTCTGAGACGACTCCAGTGCTAGGGGTAGAGATCCCTGTGGTTAAGCGCGAGGCGCTTCCAAGCGAAGAGACCCGAGGTTCGTCTCTTTCGCATGTCGGAAATGATTCCGACTACGCCGTTATAGGTGAGACCGGAGAGTCACCGGTGGTAGAGGTAGAGACCTCTGTGGATAGGCGCGTGGCGCTTCCAGTAGATGGGGCAATTGACTCCCCCCATCTGGGTCTCGGGATGAGTCCCGAGGGCAGTAGTCAGCAGTCCTACAGGATGCTGAATAGTGTGACAGGTGTTGTCACAGAAGGCGTAAGCCTGGAACGGCTGACTGGGGTAGGCGAACTGTTGTCGTTGGAGGAAATGTCCTTCAACGAGTTTGAGACTGCTTTGAAAGCAGATGAAATCGACGAGGTCGTCGTGTTGCGTCTGGAAGAGGGGTTTAATTCCTCATCCACGATGGACGAGTCAGTTTTGGTGAAAACCAAACAGGCATTAAATGCCCGAAGCGGCCTCAAGATCCTCGCGGATCCTGAGGACCCTTACCATTCCTTATTAAAGTAATTTGGAGATGTCATTAGTGACAACCCACCGATGGGGTTACCACCGGATCGGGGAGTCCTGAAATTGATTTGGTTCCCGGAACCAAATACTGCGTCACTAGGCAGTGGCCTCTCCCTAAGGAACAATGCGACGTTATCGACGCATTCTTCAAGGGGAAAGAATAGGCAGGGATAGTACGGGAGAGCAAGTCTCCTCACTCATCTACCACCTTTTGTGTTCGTAAAACCGAACGGAAAGTGGCGCATTGTGCATGCGTATAACAAGATGAATGCAGCTACTGTACCCATGCAGACACCGATTCCTCGGAAGGATGTCCTCCAGAACAATATGGCGGGATGTACTGTGTACAGTGCCTTAGATCTGGTGGACGGGTATTATCAGGTGCTCATGCGAGCGTCCGATATTCCGCTGACAGCGGTTAGCACGCCTAGTGGCATGCTGTGGGAGTGGCTTGTTATGCTACAAGGGCTTTCAAATGCACCGGCGACTTTAAATCGCTTGGTGACTCAACTCTTCCGCCCTCGTAGGAAGTACGCTCAGACGTACTTCGACGATATATTCGTCCATAGTCGTGCGGAAGGCGACTCGTCTGATGTTTAGACGCATCTGGTACACCTTCGAGCAGTGCTCGAATGTATTCGAGAGCATAAGTTATATGCGAACGCATCCAAATGTATATTTGGTGCTGAGGAAATTCCTTTCCTCGGATGCTTCATCGGTAAGGATGGAGTGCGGGCGGATCCCGCGAAGGTGAAAGACATTGTGGAGTGGCCTTCGCCTGTAAATCTTAGACATTTACGGAAGTGGCTTGGATTAGCCAACTATCTCCACAAGTACAGCGAGAACTACGCTGAAATGGCGAAGCCATTGACCGACCTTCTTAAGAAGGATGTTGATTGGTGTTGGAAAACCGAACACCAAAACGCTTTTGAAGCGGTAAAGGGGAGCTTGTTAAAAGCTCCCGTTCTTTCTCTCCCAGATTCTGGGAAACCATTTGGTGTCGTCTGCGACGCCTCCGATTTCGCAATCGGATGTGCTTTGTTACAAGCAGACGATGCAGGAAGGGAACGCGTAATTGCGTTTGAGTCGAGTCAGCATAAAGCTGCAGAACGAAATTATCCCGTTCATGACAAGGAGCTACTTGCAATGAAGTATGCTCTTGTCAAATTTAGGGTTCACCTACTCGGCTCAAAGCCGTTCGTGGTTTATACTGACCACGCGTCCTTACGGAAAGCGACAAAGTCGTCGCATCTCTCGCAACGGATGGCCCGTTGGCTCTCCTTCTTTGCGGAGTACAACTTTGAGGTTAATTATAAACCTGGAAAGCAGAACGTGCTTGCAGACGCGTTGTCGCGTAGTCCAGATTACGAGCTCGCTCACGCGACATTCGTCACCACGTCTGTGGTGGATCTCATACGCCAGGCGTATGAGAAAGACCCACAGTGTACGGCGCTAATCAGCGCGTTAGGTGAAAAGGGTATTGGCTCGTCTGAGCCAACCCTGTCAAGTCTAGCTAAATCTCGTTTACACCGTTACAGGTACTGTAACGGTCTGCTATTTTATAGCACTAGCGCGGAGGACACTCCGCGGGTGATAGTTCCTCATGATGAGGAACTCAAGTATAGAGTCCTCTTTGAGGCACATGCCGCCCCTACCGGGGGTAATTTAGGTCGGGATTACACCTACAGCGCTTTAAGCGCTTTGTATTGGTGGCCCAACATGTATAAGTGGGTCGGTGCGTATATACGCACCTGTGAGACGTGTCAGAGGGTTAAACCCTCTGCAAGTTCAGTTGCGCCTTTGGCGAGCTTATCGGTTCCAACGGAGTGTTGGAAATCCATTAGCATGGATTTTATCTTCGGTTTTCCGAAGGATAAGGCCGGGAACACCGGCATATTGGTCTTTGTAGACCGATTGAGCAAGATGGCTCACCTGGCGGCGGTGCCAGAGTCCATAGATGGACAAGGAACAGCAAGAGTGTTCCTAGACCGTGTCTTTCGACAGCATGGTCTACCCGATTCCATTGTGTCGGATCGGGATCCCCGTTTTACGGGACAATTCTGGGGAGCGTTCTTTAAGGTTCTAAGGACCAACCTCCTCATGTCCACTGCGGATCATCCGCAGACGGACGGTCAGACGGAACGCGTTAATCGCGTTGTGGATGATATTCTCCGGAGTTTATGTCCGGATTCTCCAAAGCGTTGGAGTGAGATGATTCCGATGGTTGAATTTGATATCAACAATTCGGTACATGCATCTACGGGGTTTAACCCGTTTTACGTGAACAGATTAGTGAATCCGAGGGTTCCGTTGACGCCACATGTCCAGGGCTTGAGGGGGGAGGATTCCCGGATGTCATCCCTGTATCTGTGCGAAAGCACATCGATAAGTTTTTATCGACGCGCCTTAGTGTCTTACGACACGTCTGCTATGCCATGGCGGAAAGCCAAGACAATCAGAAGGAGCAAGCAGACCGAAAGGGGCGGCGTAACAAAAAGGTATACAAAGTAGGAGAAATTGTTTTATTAAACGCTAAAAATCTTCCTACACATGCAGTTTCAAATGTGTTGCGCAATAAACTGCGCCTCAGTTTTGTGGGTCCATTTAAGGTGTTAGCCCGAAAGGGCTTGTCGTACACCTTAGACATCCCGAAGGCGATGCGTACGCATCCAACCTTTTATGTGGGTATGCTTAAGCCATACCAGAACCCGGAGGCGGGTCCCCTCTCGGAGGAGGGTGAGAAACCGGATAGCCGAAAGGCGAAACAGGTCGGAACATCTCCGACAGGGTTGATATACGACCCTGAAGCTCCGCAACTAGAGTCTCGAGAGAGGCAAGCCGCTCCTCGAGGCGTTCATTCGCACGCTTCTCGTTGCGGAGTTCCTCCTGAGCATCTTGGATGCGAAGGCTGTGCCGATCACAGCGCTCGTGGAAGTCACGCTGCAATAGCGCAACCCCCTCCTCCAGTGCTCGATACGGAGGGTACGCCACATTATCATGTGGAACGCCTTATGGCACGACGCCATCACCGGGGTGAGACCCAGTACCTGGTGAAGTGGAAAGGGTATCCACATTCCCAGAACTCGGGGGAGTACGAGAATCCCCTGCGGCAGTATTGCCGTGACGTCGTTGGCGCTTTAGAGCGGGAGAATCTCACTGAGAGTCAACGACCAAAGGGGCTGAAGAAGCCCCTTCACTCCCAATAGCTGGGAGTTCGCCGGAGGCAGATGCTGTGCTTGCATTGCTCTCCGGCACCACATCGAGAGCAGAGCGCGTATAATAGGAGGCAGGCAATTGCTCTTGCGCTTTGGCCTGAGCATAGGCCAAGCGTAGCGCTCTCTCTACCCGAACGTCGTGTTCGGAAAAGCTGTTGTACAGCGCATCGAAACTGGGGGGTGTTTCTCCCTTTCCGCCCAGGCGCGGAACGCCTGTTCTGCGTCTTCGACGCTTTCGTCCCTCAGGAGAACAAGAAGAATCTCGCGTAGAACATCCACGAGGGCACCGCGTACCTGTTTCCCGACGCGCGTCCGGTAGGACTTAACGGAATAATGTTTGGGCGTTGGTAGCCGGGACCGGAGTTGGTTCCGATGCGCAATTTCACGCGGCAGTATAGCCGCTGGTCCAGGGGTATAAGAGGCTAAGCCCCTCTTGACCGCGTTCTTAGCCCTCTTTTGAGGGTCGCGAGGTCCCTTACGTGCCCGTCCGGCACGTCGGGCCTCTTGAACCAAGGACGGTTCATTGGTGGTGGTTGCCTGTGGCAACCTGGAGGTATCACCCCTAGCGGGTAACGGTGGCGCACGAGTTAGTGCGTTTTCCCCACGTGTGGAGAATGGGTTGGATGACTGATAGCGCCGTTCGGCGCTATCAACATGGCCAGCCGTTGGGGAGAGCTCCCATAGGGCGTCCACTTCCGAGCCGTCGGAATAGTTTGCGTCCATAGCACCGCTGAGGGTGTACAATTGACAGCCAGAGGTATGGCGTTGGAGTTCTCCAACAAAATTTTGTTTATTGCGTAAGCAATAGTCTTGATGGGGGAGGATGTAACGGGGTTACATTCGGGTAACACTGAGTGTTGGTGTACATGAGTACACCACGGTTGAGGTCAGTATCGTCCGGGTTGAAAGGTTTCCAACCTTTGGTTATTTTAACCAATCAGGGCATGGGACCTTGGCGTGGTGGCGTGTCAGCCATCCACGTGTCAGTACACCGGTGTGTACACTACATTTTAGCTAGGTGCGAATTAGGAATATTCTACTTAGTGTTACATATAGTTTATATTAGTTTAAATAATTACATATTAAATATATTCAGTTTACATTTCACTCTCATACACACGCACGACCTCGACCGGTCGTGCGTGTAGTGAGTGCCGTAGCGTAAGGGGATCCCTACCCTTAGCTACACCCTTTGTAAGGGAGCGTGCCGTTAAGGCACTAGCAAAGGCTATAGTAAACTAACCCGGGAATCTTCGCCCCGAGTAAGAGAGCTCTCTCCTACTAAGCCCTTAATAAGGGCGTATCGGCTAAGTAGCGGCGAACGCCGCTTTAAGGAAAGTCTTCCTCTGTGCGCTAGCCGCACCGTGCGTATACGCACCGGCTACACTGGAAACACGTGCCGTCAACTGGTTCGGCAACTCTCAGATACTTCCGCTGATTAACAAAGTGCATACTAGCACCGTAATCGAGTATCCAAGTGTTTGCAACCGATTTCGGTGCAAAACGCGAAACAGCGAGCGAGAAATTGACCTTTTTGTTAGGCTTATTAGGGCATTTCTGTAATAGGACTGATCCTGTTACAGGCTTACACTGTATCTTGCGAGGAAGCGCGCAATACAATTAGGGCAGGATAAGTTGGTAACAACTAATCCTATACTAAAAGTAAATATAAATATTTACTTGGGTTTGAGAACGCAAAATTAAGAGTGTTTATTTAATGGGTGGTTTAGAGGCTAATAATATAGTAACTACCTAATTAATATAATAATATCAAGTATTCAACTAACTGTACTAATAGTTAACCTGCAAGATTCGGTATTTATACCGAATCGACTTTTCCTTCGTAGATTATAATAACTTATAATCTCTTATTTAAATTTCAGACAACGCGTCTGAAATTAAACTGTGATATTCTAACTTGAATATCAATTATGTAATGGCAACCCATTACAATTTCGGTCTAATATGACCTACTTTACCACAACCATGACACTTGATGACCTTCTTCTTGTCTTCAACCAAATTGACTGCATCTTGGTTGTATGACTTGACGGGCCTTGATTCAACTTCCATAGCTTGCGCAAAGTGAATCAACTCTTCGGCGTGTCGAAGATAGTAGGTCCGTGTGTGGTCGTACATATCCATAAGCACCGTCTTCAATTCAGGTGAGGCATAATGGACCACATTGTCCAGTACGAGCGCATCAATATTGGCGACAGCGTCAGATATTTGAACCAAGTAAAGGAAGTGATCATTCCATGAAACCTTGGGGTTCTTCCGACTGGTGAAAAGTTTCATCGCCTGTGCAGGGGTGATGGTTGTATGAAATGCACTAAGCATATTATTCATCACATGCACGAGAGTGGGCGTTTCGGTCCACCATGTGTCTACCCGTCTGTTGTAGTACTTCTCGGCAGTACCACCTAGGTAATGACCGAGAAAATCGACTTTGAAATCTTCGCTCCAGTAGTATCCGCAAGCGGATTACGCGATAGAGATTTGTCGAATAAATCTTGTACCCCAGTCTGTAGTGAAGTGTACCACAAATTTGGTCACTTTTGGTCAAGGCAGTTGGTCGAATTTCGGATTGGTCTAAACAAGGGGGGCTTTTTAGCCTATCAAATTCAAGGAGTATCAAGAACGCTGGTCTTGGGTGAGTCACCTGACTTTGGGTATTTTACATAATTTTGTGTGTGTACATTAGGGACCATAGGGAGGTAGTATTATTGGTTAGTTGTGGATTTGCCTAAAAAAGTAGAAGTCTTTTGGTTGCAGGATTTTTCTAAGTAGAAGTCATTTGGTCTTGGTCTATACCACAGCAAGGGGTCGCCGTTTTTCTTTGCACGTACACTAGTCGCCTCCTCCCGCCGCGGAGTGTTTGGGGCAGAGGGTTGAATTATCCCCTCTCGCCTATTATACCCGGTCTGGACGCGCCGCACGAGCACTTTGGTCACCGGAAGTCCCTCGACGGGAGTACGATTTGGCGATCTCGACACTTTAACTCAAGTACGTTTGGAACATGCTATTCACTGGATTGGTCTTTACGTGGAAATATCGTTTGTGGAGTTCACGGGCATATTGGGTCTTCACGTGGACATATTGGGTCTCACGTGGACATATTGGCTCATTTTAACATTGGTTGGAGTTTAGACCGGTTTTGGTCTTCTCTCGTATTGGTCAGGGAGAACGGTTGATTGGTCTACCCTCTATTATTTCGTATTGGTCAGGTCTAGATCGTTTGGACGATCGACCTATTGGAATCTATCTTTAGGAAGTGTTTCTGGTCTGTACGTACCTGGGGTGAAGAGTTCCGCCCTAGGTACACTTAGCCAGCACGGTCTCATATTCAAGACTGAATCAAATCGATATGCGATCCCGATCCACCGAGTGTGTAACTAGCCCATTCCATCGGGTACACAAGGTGAGATGAACTTAAGTGAATCGGACCAAGTGTCTTTGGATGATGACCGGTCGTCTGCCAGCAGCGGACGATCGGACCAGATTTCGAATGGAGGTCCGCGGGGTACCCCCCCGTAAGTTGGAAGGCTGGGTACGATGGTGGTGGTCAGGTTGTCGATACAAATGTATTCGATTTCGAACTTGACTGCACCACAATGGTGCGCGTGCCCGGATTCGAACCAGGGATATCACCGCGAGGTGTCATCAAAGATTGAATTTGAAGATTTGAATCTGGAATCGTTCTGGAGATGGCGTAAGGAAAGGCTATCACATTACGTCTTCGTTCTCGATAAAGATGGCGATGTCCGGTCTGGCCTCGTGGAGGACCAGATCGGGATTAATAATTTTTTTCCTCCCCAAAAGGCTCCCACCGGAGCCGATCGGGACTATAGCAAGTCATGCTATAGTCCCGGAAAGGATCAGGACCTTGGTCCTGATCCTATGTATGTGCATAAAAAAGTTGATGGAAAATCAAAAGACGAAAAATACTTGGAAGCTGATCAGAACGATCAGACCAACCTCCCCAAGGTCCCCAAGCTACCAAAGATTCCCAAGAAAGGGTTGGGAATGCCGGCCGACGAAGACGACCTCGAAGAAAAGCGCAGGTCGGAGATGGAGGCATCACTGAAGAAGACCTAAACAAGATGTACTACATTTTTGAGCTGAAACGATTTGTTCGTTTTGACGTGGTCTTTCGGGTGTTGAACCTCCAGATCCCCGACCGTCTTCTCGGTCCCACTACCGAGCCGGTCCAGAGTGATCGCCCATTACTGTTGGTGAAAAACTTGGTGGCGATGTTGGCGGAGGTTGGCATTAAAATGCAGAACCCCGCCGATGTCCAAAAACTATCTGAATTTGAGACTTGGAGGCTGAAATCGTCGATGTCGACCTTCCACGACCATTTGGTCCCACTGGTGGGGGCGGTTCGCCGCCCAACTCCCACGTCAGCAGTGAAGGTCTCTGAAGCCTCCACAGCGCTTGTCGACATTGGTTATGATGACGAATCGGTTTATCAGTCTCCACCTGCCTCTAACAGCTCATCAGAGTTGGAGACCGGTGTCGAGCGGATGACCATGGGGGTGGACCATGCCCAGCCTGAACAAAAGAGGGACATGCGGCAGCAAAGGGCTTCTTGCCAGTAGGGGCTCCAGCAGCCCCCACAGGCCTCAGATCCGCAAAAGGAGGGTATCAACACGTTGCCCATGACTCCAGATAACGTCCAAACCATGTTTGAGACGATGATGGAGCGTTTCATGGAAGCCCGGGTTAGACCACCTCTGCGGCCACATGCCCTATACCGGTCTACTCAGCAAAGTGCCAATGTTTGCCGAAATGTGGATATGGAATCGGTAACATCTGTGGACAAGCCCACTCGAAGTGGTAAGCAATTCGGCAAAGGGAAGCGCAAACCGCAACCGGCCAGACCGTGTAGACCAAGTAAGACAAGTGACTGTGACATGGAGTCGGTCGGCGGTCTTGACGACCACTGTGGGTCAGACGGTACGGGCGCTGGCAAGCCACGCAAGGCTAACCTAGCCTCCACTATTGCTTACGACTTTGGATCTGCTACGATTCCGCGCATCCGTATGGCCGCGACGACCGACCTCAAGGACTTCACCGGCAAGGATGCTGATGAAGACCAGGCCCGGTCTTGGTTCAGTCGGGTCAAGTCTGCGTTCCTGTGAGACCAGACCCCGAAAAGTGAAAAGTGTCTGATCTTCCGGGATTTGTTGAAAGGACCGGCTGCCAACTGGATCCAACAGTTAGTCGGGATGCCCGGTCTGACTGGGACCAGCTATGTGCAGAGTTTGAAGGGCAATATTGTAACTCCGGATTTTCGAGTGCCCGCAAGTATCACCACATGCAGAAGCGGAGCGACGAGACACCGATCGAATATTTGCATCGGTTGAACCTGTCTTCACTTCGTGCCGGCATAACAATTAAAGAGAATAACCCGCCGAACGGTGCTGCTCTGGAACATGTGGGTCACTACATTAGTACCCTAGACGATCAAGAACTGGCGGACCAGCTTACTCTGCTGCGTCTTAGGGACTCGGGTGAAGTTGAACAGACTGTACGGACGCTACCGCAGTCGCGTAGCATGAGGACGAAGAGTGCTGGTGGATCAGGTCTCTACCGATCCAAGACCCAGACCGATCCGGTCAAGAGGCCCTGGACCAGACCGACCCGAGCGGTCAAGGTGATCGTAGCCGAAGACAGCACGGGATCGGAAGGGGAAAGTGGAAGTCAATCCAGCCAAGAGTCGTCGGATGAAGACCAGTATCGTTACGTATATGTTGCGGGACCTGCCCCGAAGACCAGGTCGAAGTCCGACCAGGTAGACCGTAAGGGAAGGAACGGAAGCAATTCCGATCCAGACCGACCTCGTCAGAAGTGCTCCCACTGTGGGTCGAGCAAACATGATGGTCCAAACTTCTGGAAGAAGATGGTGTGCAAGAAGTGCGAGAGACGCGGCCACCCGACTGACCACTGCCTCTTCGTATGCAAGTCATGTGGAGAGATCCACGAGGCCGGCCACTGCAATATTGAAGATTTTTTTAACATGACACGCAAGTGGTACGTGCCGTACAAGCACGCGGGGATGCTGCCGCCGGACGCAGAAAAGATGTGAAACTAGAACGCTCGCCAGGTTGGAATCTGGATCGAGCCGAGCGTTCTACGGTTCACATCTATGCATATGTCGGCAAGGAGGATAAGACCGACAATACACGTTCTATTCCAAATTGCGTCGACCGAGACCATCCGGTCTACAGTCTGAAGACCGATGAGTACTCCCGGACCAAGGTGGTTATGCAGTTGGACTTGCTGCCTGGAGAATCCCGCGGATACTGGAAGTATCACGCGCCTGATAAATGGTTCAAGCAGGCGAAAGCCTGTGGCAAGATTAATAACCAGAAAGCGACGATGTGGTTCGACTCTGGAGCTGAAGTCTCGATAATCGACTCCGCCTTTGCTCGTAAGGTCGGATGTCGTATAGACGATACCCAGAGACAAGAATGCGTCGGGATCGGCGAAAACTCTTATATGACCGAAGGAAGAACGCGTGTGAAAATTACTTTGTCGGGATCGCTGTTCTACTTTTTCAGCGCTTGGTTTGGCAAGTTGGCTGGACAGGACGCTTTACTAGTTATGGATTTCATGGTACCATCTGGTATTCGCCTAGACCTGTCACATGGAGTGCTTACGCTTCCGGATGAGGTCCAGGTCCAGTTGGATGGTCGAAGACCTCTGTATGGTTCGTATACCGATCTGGTCCGGTGGGATCAAGACCCCACTATCCCAGTCGGTCTGTCTGCCGATACCCCGGTCGAGAAAGGTTTCCGTTCGAGGAAGTTATGGTTGACCAGGGGCGATCGGTGGGTCTCGACCTTCGTAAAGAGTGCTGGTCGACGTGATTTTGTCCGTGTTACCAATATCGGTGACAAGCCGCTGACACTGGACAATAACACTATTGTTGGTATGTGGTTAGCAGAAGGAAAGCTACCAAGGAAGATGGGGTTCGTCTCGATTTGGTCGAGGCGGTATGTCGAGTGGCAAAACCTAGCGTACCAATCTACCACCGATCTTATCAGCGATGATGGGTCGGTGGAAGAGGATACCTCACCTTTAGCGGAAAGACCAAGTTATGTCACCCCAAAAAACATGTTGGTCCGAAGAAAGGCGCCGCAGTCACCAGGAACGGTGGAACATCAAGTAGACGAGCCAAGGTTAGTCAACGTGGTGTCAGCACAAGACCAGGCGACAGCGGAGCAAGAAACGGAAGAAGGGGAACATGAAATTGCTAGGTCGGACCATGACGGTATTCCTAATCATACCGATATCAGTGAAGGACAGCCCGTCGATCAAGACCAGGGGCGTTCAGCCGGTCCAGATGGTCTAGGTGATATCGCCCCAGAAGATGAACAAGTATGTATATATGAAGGCGGGGAACAGTACATTCAGGAGCTGGAAAGCCAAATGGCAGTCCTCCCTGAAGTGTCTGCCGACTCGCCCGAAGTTACAATGGATGATTTACAAGTGGGTGATCAAGACCTTAGCAGTCCAGACCAGATCGAGCAGTTGAAGAATATCATATGGAATAAAAGACATCTGCTGATCGGAAAGGGCAACGCCTTACTACCTGCAGCCCGTGGTGCGATTTGCGATATTGACGTTGGAGATGCCAAGCCGATTTCCCAGCGATGTCGACGCGTGGCGCCACAGTACCGTGAAAAGCTTTCTGATCTCATTAAAGGACTGTTGGTAACCAAGATTATTATACCGTCGACCTCGCCATGGGCCTCGCCGATCGTTATTGTTATTAAGAAGAACGGCGATGACATTAGACTGTGCATCGACTATCGGCTGGTAAATCGGTTGACTAAACTCATGGTTTACCCGATGCCGCTGATTAATGATCTGTTGGAAGACCTCGACAAGACCTTGTGGTATTGTTCGCTAGATATGGCAAGTGGTTTTTGGGTGGTCTCGATGACTGATCGAGCCCGTGAGATTTCCGCATTTGTGACACCGTTTGGTCTTTTCGAGTGGAATTGTATGCCGTTCGGTCTGAAGAACGCGCCCCAAATCTATCAAAGGATGATAGATAACGCATTGTACGGACACTTCAAGATCAAGACCGATCGGGACCCCGTTGAAAATTATGATGTGTTTAGAGAGGGTGAACCCGATCGGAAAAGAAGACCGTCCGTTCTACGGAGGCGGTCGTACATCGACGACATTCTGATACCTGCCTCGTCATGGAACGATCTGTGCGAGAAGGTTGAACGATTGTTGGAGACATGCGACCGCTGGAACCTATCTATCAGTGCCGTGAAAAGTTTTTGGGGTATGTCCAAGGTCGCCTATTTAGGCCATATGGTCTCGAACAATGGTCTAGAGGCTAATCCCAAGGACCTGGATTCGCTGAGTAGCCTCCCGTTCCCCATATCGCTGAAGGCAATGCAGTCCTTCCTGGGAAGCTTGAATTATTATAGCCGATTCATTGAAGACTTTGCTGTCTACGCGGCTGTGCTGTACGAGCTCCGGGAAGTTGACTATCATATGTTGCGCGAAGGAGATCGGGCAACTTTACAGGAGGGCGCCGACTCTGGTCTTGCTGCAGTTTGTCCGCAAGTGGAGGCCGAAGATCATATGAAGCGAGCACAGTTTGCCTTTGGTATGTTGAAGGTTAAGATGGCGACGGCACCGATTCTCAAGCATTTCGCTCCCGAAAAAGTGCCGACCATTATTGTCTATGCCAGTAAGTGGGCTATCTCAGCCACTTTAGTGCAAGATCACGATGGTGTGTATCATACAGTCACGTTTACGAGCCGGTGGATAAAACCAAATGAAGTGAACTATGGAATTGGCGAGAAAGAAGTTCTGGCGTTGCTACGAATTCTGGATGTGTGTTACAACCTGCTGATCGGCCGACATATAAAGGTCCTGTCAAGACGGTCTACTTCGGCCTGGCTATTATCAGCCAATGGGATGGACGGACGTCTAGGCAGATGGTCGGCGGTATTGTCGCAGTGGACCCTCGAGGTCGTTAAGTGCACCAGGGGCGAGGAAGAGATATTGGGCACATTAGCTGCCAGTATCACCCCTCGGTCTGAAGTTGACGAGGAATTGATAGCGATTGCATCGAGGAAGCAACCTCGGCAGTCAGTTTCGAGACCTCCACCGACCGTCGACCATGACGAAGAGCTCTTGGTCTTAAGTTTTGACGGATCGGCAAGCGTGAAAAAGAAGGTCGCCGCCTATAGTACCATATTGGGGAAGTTGCCACAATGGTCTATAGTTGCAGCCGCTGCCGATTTCACGCCGGATATTACTGTTAACGAGGCGGAGTACCGAGGTCTACTTCTATGTCTGGACCTGATGTCGTCACAAGAGAAGGGGCGAGTCATCATATGTGGTGAATCCAACCTAGTGATCAGGCAGATCACCGGAGATATCGACTGCAAGGCTCCACGACTGTGGACACTAAATGATCGAGTAATGAAGTCATTGAAGGACCACCCCAACCACGAGCTATTGCACGTGAAACGGGACTGGAACAGAAGCGCGGACTACCTCGCGACCAATGCCATGCAAGATCAGACCGGGGCTACGATCACCGAGAAGGTCGTTCTGGATGAATTGATGAATAAACAGGCTCCCAGAAGTGATCGGACCCAAGAACGCCCCAGTCCAGGTGCATGTGATGGTCGCGACTAGATCGAAAGCTCAGAAGTCTCGCCGACCGTTCCCGAAGGAAAGTTTGAGCGAATATGCAGTGCAACAGTTAAGGATGGAACGGATCCTCAAGGCGCAGGACGAAGAAGAATGGATTATGAACCTGAAGACCTACCTGCGTGGTGAACTGTCCAAGTTGACGAACGATCAAGCGAAAGAGTGCATCAAGATCGCGGATAGCTACGAAGAGGATGATAATGGATTATTGTATTACTGCCGCGATGCCGACCAAGACAGTGCAGACCGGGACCGACTGGCGAAATTAGTGATCCCCGAGTTGCTGCAGCCGGATGTACTTCATCACTATCACGTGAGTCTAGAAGGGGGACATCAGGGTATAGGCAGGACCTATCAAAAGATCAGGTCCCACTTCCACTGGAGAGGTCTTTTCCGCAGTGTGCAGAAATATGTGGGCTGTTGCACGGATTGCGAGACCGGAAAGGGTAGACCGGTAATCAAGGGGCGATCGCCCGGAAATATCGAAGCTACCTACCCTTTCCAGGTCATAGCGATGGACCACATACCTTCACTGCCTAGATCGACGCGCGGCAACACTGAGCTGCTGATCTGGGTAGAACTGTTCACTGGTCTAGTTATTGCGAAGGCAAGTGCATCTCGGTCTGCGGAGCAGATCGCCCAGAGCTACGAAGAATGTTTGTTCCGAAGATTCGGCGCCAGCGAGGTCATCAGGCACGATCGGAAACCCGGTTTTATGGCCGAGGTGTTCCGGTCGTTCAATAACATGCTGGGCCAGAAACAGAGTGCGACGATGGCATATCGTCCGCAAGCAAATGGATCGGCGGAACGCATGGTGCAGACCATAACGAGGGCGATCAAGATGTACGTTGCTGCCCCAGACCAGCGAGATTGGGACGAGTATGCAGAAAGGCTGGTGTTTGCACTCAACTCGTCGACCGATCGGGTCCGAGGAGAAATGCCTTTTTATCTGGCATATGGATGGGACCATCGGTCGACATTGGAAGCTGCGATACCTATCGGTTGCACCCGGACCCGTGATCGTGATGCTCGACGCTGGCACATGCAGGTCCAGAAACACTACCAGCATGAAAAAGAAGTCGTCAACGAAAAGCTTCGTCAGGCCACACAAGACCGGGCAGACCGAACCAATGACCAGGTCCGACCCCAGGGTATAGAACCAGGGGCGAGGGTATGGCTATACCTATACCGAGTGAAAGAGGGCTATGCGAAGAAGCTGGATCACATGTGGCACGGCCCTTTCCGTGTTGCCGAGATGATTGGTGAGCACGCTGCCCGTCTAGTAACAACTGGTACAGATTACAAGGTCTTCGCGATTGTGCATGTGTCCAAGTTGAAGCTGGTCCGAGACTTTCCTGATCGACCCAAAACTCCCTGTCTGGTAGACGAAGAAAAAAGATTTGATTTCGATGAAGCGTTACTGCCGGAGGACAGTTGGGAACGACCATTAGAGGAAGACGAGTTTGAAGTGGAGAAGGTCTTGGATGTTCGGTCGACCAAGAAGACCAGGTTCGGTCGGACTCACCGAGAGTACCTGGTCCGATGGAAGGACCATGATGAATCAACTTGGGTCGACGAGCTCGACTTGAATTGTGTGGCTCTTCTACGAGAGTTCGAACGAGAACGAGTCAGTCGTAATCGCTTCGCAGTGATGCATACCCATGAAGACCAAGACCAAGACACGCAGTAGCATCGGTCGGTCTAGACCGGTGTGAAGATGTGGAAGGTCCGGAGTTGATGTGAAATTGTGATGAACTGTGACGGATTGGAATAGCGGAATGATGAATGTGATGACTATTTTTCGTGATGTGAGTGGAACTGTTTACGATAACGTGTTCGGTGCAACTATGGAGAGAGTGGTAAAATTAGTTCAAGTGATTTGACGATCGGACATATGAAAAGAAATGATGACATGTATTACGAGTTATCCGGTCGACTACCTACGACTTCACTTGCTATCGCCCCGCAGACGGCCGATACCATTGACGGATGATTTTCCACTTGATCCTGAAACTGGTTACGCCAGGGGTCCTTCCGGTCAAGCTGGACCAAAGCATCCTTGAGGTCCGCGACCGGCTCAGCGCAATCAAGACCGGGGTATCATATGCCGTCGTCGGTCAGCAGTCTGGTCTTCTCAACGCGACGCCTTGGCATGTGGAGGAACACCGGGTACAAGAACACGTCGACGTCACACTTGCGAGCTCGCATTCCGTCCAAAATGTACTGGCACAGGGATTGCCAATCCTCGCCCGCTCGAATTCGACGTCGCTTGCGCTTGCTCTGGAACGTCGCCAGACCCGGATCTTGTCGCACCCGGTCGGGAGGAAGCACCAAGTAGTGGGACACTTCCCAAATTGCTTGGCCGTGGATCCTGTTGAAATTCTTCACCCGGCCTAGCAAAGTGCCGATCCATGGAGTCAAGTGGAACACAAGTCCTATCTTGGAGTGTTCGAAGATTTTCCATGGTTCATCGCCGTACAGGCGGGAGATCTGCGCCGACGTAATCAGGTCCGCCATCCATGCAGACGCGGCAGGGGTTTTCTTGGCCGGTGGAAAAAGCCAGGAGTCCGGACGAGAGAAAGACCGGGCCAGAAGCTGCTTGGTCAGGGTAGACCGGCGTAAACAGCCGATTTGCCCCGACGACCACGGCCAAGTGACTTCAAACGTCCGCGGCGGAAGGGAGCTGGTATCAACCGCCATGTTCTTCAATAAGGCGTACTTGTGAAGCCCGGATGTCCCGGGGAGAACCGAAGGTGCCGGCGTCGCGGATGTCGATACTGGTGCAGCGTCACTTGGCAGACCGGTCTTCTGCTCTGACCCCACTGTCGACGCCACTTGGACGAAACTGTCACGCAAATTCGTTCGTGACTTGGACTGGATGGGGATCATGAACTTGGAATCGCCGGACCCTTCGCTGGAGTCCTCCTCAGACGAGACCCGTGTGTTCTGGATGCGACTTGCAGTACGGCGCGAGGGCGGTCGACTTTCCGGGGGGCTGTAGATGTCGTCTGTGTCCGAGCCCGAGTCCATGAGAAGCGCCTGTGTCTTGACTCGCTTATGGGACACTGCACGCTTCCCCCCGATTCCGTTTCCGCGCGCAGTGCCCCGCGCCCTTGAGCTACCCGGCGCGTCAGCGTGCTTCTTTGATTTTGATGTAATTTCGGGATGCTGAATATCACCCAATGAGCGACTTCGGTCTTGGTCCTGCCTCAAGCGGTCTTGGTCTTGCCCCGAGGCGACTAAGGTTGCCTATGCGGACCAATCTACGCTGGAGGAAGCAGTCGAACACGGAGGTAGCAAGTTCATCAAGCGCTGGAGGCACTGGTCTAGTGCCACCTGACGACGACCCGACTCTTGCGTCCAAGCGTCGGACCTGTCTTGACAGGACCGGACATTCCCGGTCTGGTCTTGAATCGCAATTTTCAACTCGGCAATGCGTCGCGCGAGGTCGTTGCCTTGCATTCACAGTGAAGTCGCGTCAAACTGTCCGTCCAGCTGCTGCCGACGAACAAGTGCAAGTTGATCCCGGAGATGGGACTGATGAGCCTCCAGACAGGACAGCTCATCGCGCGCGCTTATCAGCTCCTCCAAAATGTGTCGGAGCTGGTCAACATCATCGCCGGACTGCCTATCAGCATCAACCAAGGCACCTATTGCCTGGACTACGCTGGGAGGGATGAGAGCTGAAGACAAATGAGGGTCAAGAAGAGTACAAGATAAAGACCAAAGACGCGCACCTCGTGTTGCCTGGTGGGCCACTTGGGTCCTGAGACGCGTGTTCTCTGCGAGCATATTCTGCATCCGCGTGTCGGCTTCAGTCTGACACCCTTCCGATGTTTGAAGTGCATGAGAGTTACGTGGGCTGTCAGACCGAGCCGACCGGACAGGCGAAGCAAGGTGGGGTGACTCGGCGAATAGAGTTTCTGCAAGAACGACAAGAACAAGCGTCAAAGGGAAGCATAAGAAGATCCAGTGCAGTAAAGGCAGCACCTGAAGCAGGTGTCGAAGATGTTTGGTCCATGGTGAAGAAGTGTGAGTGACCAAGGTCCAGTTGGTCAAGTGATGGGTGAGTCAGACCGTTATCGTTGTGCGACACGGTCGGACTCAGGGGCGGCTGTGGTGAAGTGTACCACAAATTTGGTCACTTTTGGTCAAGGCAGTTGGTCGAATTTCGGATTGGTCTAAACAAGGGGGGCTTTTTAGCCTATCAAATTCAAGGAGTATCAAGAACGCTGGTCTTGGGTGAGTCACCTGACTTTGGGTATTTTACATAATTTTGTGTGGGTACATTAGGGACCATAGGGAGGTAGTATTATTGGTTAGTTGTGGATTTGCCTAAAAAAGTAGAAGTCTTTTGGTTGCAGGATTTTTCTAAGTAGAAGTCATTTGGTCTTGGTCTATACCACAGCAAGGGGTCGCCGTTTTTCTTTGCACATACACTAGTCGCCTCCTCCCGCCGCGGAGTGTTTGGGGGCAGATGGTTGAATTATCCCCTCTCGCCTATTATACCCGGTCTGGACGCGCCGCACGAGCACTTTGGCCACCGGAAGTCCCTCGACGGGAGTACGATTTGGCGATCTCGACACTTTAACTCAAGTACGTTTGGAACGTGCTATTCACTGGATTGGTCTTTACGTGGAGATATCGTTTGTGGAGTTCACGGGCATATTGGGTCTTCACGTGGACATATTGGCTCATTTTAACATTGGTTGGAGTTTAGACCGGTTTTGGTCTTCTCTCATATTGGTCAGGGGCTAGACCGGTTGATTGGTCTACCCTCTATTATTTCGTATTGGTCAGGTCTAGATCGTTTGGACGATCTACCTATTGGAATCTATCTTTAGGAAGTGTTTCTGGTCTGTACGTACCTGGGGTGAAGAGTTCCGCCCTAGGTACACTTAGCCAGCACGGTCTCATATTCAAGACTGAATCAAATCGATCTGCGATCCCGATCCACCGAGTGTGTAACTAGCCCACTCCAATGGGTACACAAGGTGATATAGTCTTAAGTGAATCGGACCAAGTGTCTCTGGATGATGACCGGTCGTCTGCCAGCAGCGGACGATCGGACCAGATTTCGAATGGAGGTCCGCGGGGTACCCCCCCCCCCGTAAGTTAGAAGGCTGGGCACGATGGTGGTGGTCAGGTTGTCGATACAAATGTATTCGATTTTGAACTTGACTCCACCACAAGTCCTTAAATCCAGCCCCAATCCCTCGGTACTGCTCGGTACCATCAAATACTTTGATGGAGAGTTTGCACTCTTTTGCTGAGGGGATCTTGAAAGCTGGGGGACGTTGATGCATAGGTGCACCAATACCAAGGCTATTTTGAAGTACATTTGGTGGTACGTTTGGGGGCACATGCGGTTCCCTCTCCGGAGTGCTTTCAAGCGACTCCATGCGCATGCGAGTCCCTAGGCGCATAAAATTGTTGAATCCGAAGTTGTTCAGGTACGGTTGGACCTTGGAAGCCTCAAGCTTGTCCATGCAATCACATCATTTCTTGAACATCTCCAAAATCTACATCCCTTCGGCTACGAAAGGGGTCGGCTTCTCTTCAAGGCGTCGTCACTTGATACGGCTTGACCCTTTGGGCTCATAACCTGTTGAAAGGTGTTAGCATCCATTGTAGCGTAGATACGTAGGAAACTCGAGTCGTAATAGTCGTATAGTGAAGTCAAATATACCAAATCGTCTCGTGTATGTATCTCGACAACCAATTACAGCCAGGTTGCGAGAGTGACACCCTTTGGGAGATTGTTGAACGTCCGACGAAGTGAATGCAAGTAGATGTTTCTCTAATGCAAAGCTTATTGAGAAGTGATTAGCTAGCCTAACATGAATATGCATGAGCTGTTGAAGGTATACTATACCGCTAACAGCTGTTGTGTTACCTACATACCTTATCAGCACAAAAATAGGCCGTACTCAGAACCGAGTACAAATGCCTTATTTTTAGCGCCTAAAAGATAAGAAATACAGATTGCTAACTAAAAACAAATGGTCCTACCTAATTATAATAATGAAGTATACAGACTATTTTTAAAAATTTCTAACTAGGCCACCGCTAGGGACACAACAAGTGTGTAGCAATTCTTGGTGTGTCCCTAGCGGTGGCCATTGGACATTAATTAGTTATAACCAAGGGTACACATAAACGTAACCAAGGGTGGCAGTGGGGTGGCAATAGCAAAAACTGGGGTGGCAATAGCAAAAACTGGGGTGGCAATAGCAATTCCCAATGTTTTTGCTCAGGAGCCCCAGGTCATTGCTCTATACAGTCAACCCTCTCGATAACATCCCCAATTGTATACCACATTTCTGCCTGTTATAGCAAGTGGATCTTACTCACATATAAGATCCTCAGATTTTCTTAACTGTATTGGATGTTATAGGCGAATTCTCAAACAGAAGGTTTTCTCAGGGCTAGTGGTGTGAGCATTCTGCCAGCTACAATACTAATTTAACCACCCTGCTGAACTGGAGCGATCTTTTCAATCCTCAGCACGCCCTTTGCCTTTGTTGCGCCTGAAAAAGTCAATCAAGGTTGTCTGCTTCGAGGTCGAGACCTTGCTAGAGAGGACAAAACGGCGGAATTGACGCAGCTGCAGATCCAGCCCCTCTGCCCTTTCATACCCAGATGCTCTTCCTTCGAGGCCACTAAGGAGGATGTCCACAGCCTCCTGCATTTGGCCCCAGGTCACCTGCACCGGGGCCTCCTCCTTACCGCTGTCCTCATCTTCGCCCTCCACCACGTTTTGCTCGCTTTGAGGAGAGACTTCATCCAGAATTTCTTCATCAGTAAGGCTTTCGATGACCGTCAGGGACATTTCAGGCTCCAGGTAGGGTTGTGCTTCCATCGGCTGGTAAATGTCATCATGAGGGATCCTGACAAGGAGTTGAGAGATCTGGTGAACCGGATCAATTTCTTCCTCATTAAGCAAGGAATTGATTTCCATGTGACGATAACGGGATCCTAAAATCCCAGTTTTTTTCCAGCAATTGACAATTGTTGTGGGCTGGACGTCATTCCACGCCTCAACAAGCATGTTGATGGCTTGGAGCAGGTTAAACTTCGTTTTACCAGTAAAGGGATGCTCGCCCGTGGTCTCAAACCTGTCCAGTAAGTACTCTATGTACCTCGCCTTGTGCTTTGCCTTAAAATTAGAAAAAATACCAGCATCCGCTGGTTGCAGGTGAGAGGTTGTGTTTGGTGGCAGATAGTGAACCTGAAAAGGACTCATTTTATCATGTGAAAATTCTGTCAGACTTTGATCGCCACCACAAGCTCACCTTTATGTTGGTGAGTTGACCTTCATATTCCTCGACCGTGTGGGTACTGGCATTATCAACAAGAAGCAAGATCTTACGATCTTCGCGTCGGAATTCGCGGTTCATTTCAAGGATCCATGACTTAAAAATATCGCTTCTCATCCATGCTTTATTATTATTGTAGTACTTGACATGATCTAGCTTTGTCATGTACACGTTCCGGTCGCAACGGGGCTTGGCCGCTTTCCGGATGACTAATGGTTTGAGTTTTTCAGATCCTGGGCAACATTTTAAGATAGAAAATGAATAAAAAAACAGACACAAAGGTCACAGAACCACTAACCAGAGGCATAGCACGCCAGAAGAATTGTAATTCTAGCCTTGTCTTTCTTAAACCCTTTCTCAACAGACTGGGCAAGTGTCTTGTTGGGGGACATACGGAAATACAGCCCAGTTTCATCACAATTTAAAACATCATTAAGGGAATAGTTTCCAGTAATATCTTAGAGTTCAAGGCGGAATGCAGTCAGATCTTGAATCGGGGCACTCTCAGCCTCTCCTTGTAGACGGTAGGACTTTATGTTGTGGCGTGACTTGAATCGCTGAAGTCACCCGTCAGACGCAGAGAACTCCTTCTGCGTGGGGGTATTAATTCGAAGGTACTCGTCAAAGAAAATTGCCTTGGCAATTACGAGAGCTTCAGTGGGCACCACATTATTGTACCTCATCTGGACAAACCAGATCTTGACAGCCTTGTACAACTGCTGACGCGTGGTAAAGTTAGCAATATCATTAAGGTGCGTGATGAGGAGAGCACTAAAGAAGGCACCCACCTCAGGGAAATCACACACGCGTAGTTTTTTGCGTTGAGGATCGGCATTGGCTGCTGTAGCCTCGATGGCAGCTTGTAAAATTTTCTCCCTCTCGCGGATGATACCTGTAACAGTTTTACGGCTGGCGAGGTTGAATTTTTCCCTAAGCTGTTCATGGGTAAGAGAAGGATGGCTCTTATGGTAGTCCGAAATTGCCTTCTTTGTTTCTAAAGGGATGACCTGCCTTGTTTTCGGTGGCATCTTGGTGCTGGGAAAAATGTACCTGATGTGATGCGGTGACAAAATACAGGACTGTGGTACACCTGTGTGGGCTGAGTGATGGCTGATGGGTGGGATACTGAGCTCCCCTTTTATATATCTGATTGTTTTGGTAAATCTATACAGTAAAACAACAGTTCAGAAGCATTTTGAGGCTTTCCATGGCATTCTGGTAACCAGTTCTAAAATACTACAAATTTAGTGCCTCTTATAGCGAGGGTCACTATGTATAAAACGTATATTCTTGCACGGATCTTGATCTTATAAATGGAATCCTCTTATAGAGAGAGGATTTTTGCTGGCTGAAATCCGTATGGTCCTGGCAATGGCTCTTATAGTGGATGGCTCTTATAACAGTTGCTCTTATAGAGAGGGTTGACTGTGTACCTGTCAAGTGGCTGGCTGTGTAAATGGTATAAACTGTGCAACTTAGGTTTGAATTTAGGTTTTATTAGGTTTTATTCAAACCTAAAATCTGGTTTCAAATTTTTAGCCTTAATTCATCCCTGGGCCAAATTGTAGGATAGAAAGAGCCGCTTCGCTGGAGATGCTCTTACGATAGAAACCATGGCCATGCGCATCTTTTCTGAGTGGTACCCCACTTCCCATCTCTGATCTGATTCAAGGGAGATTCATTCAATAGTATTATTGCCGAGTGTAGACTTTGTACTGTCCAGAATTCATTTGATCCATTCCGTATTTCTAAACACGCGCTCGCAACCACTCAATGCATGTGATGCTCCATGACAAGATTTGACCTTCTACTACCGACGTTCACTGCTACATGCGTTGCGATTGCGTTGTGGAAGATCGTGTCGGCCGAGCTGGCGACGAAGGCGCGAGAGACGGCAGTACTTACCACTCACATGACTGTTGAGCCAGCTGCTCCAACGACCAACACGCGTTGTTCGTCCGAACAAGCAGCTCGAGCACGATCGGACAAAAAATCCCCCCCTCCTCGTGAATGCACTCGAGCGACCGAATCGGGTGAAAGCACTGACTCGGCGGTGTCATTGCTCTACGCTTTTGCCTGTTTCCACCACACCGTTCCCACCAAGAAGCGATCGCGAGACCTTTCGGAGTGGGACACTGCGTCCAGTACCACCGACTGGTCGAGTAGTGAGGACGAGGTGCCGCCCCCACCAGTCCTTTTAACCGTTTCGCGACGTGCTCGATGGATTCGTGTCGGATACGGTCGCTACGTCCGAAGCCGGGACGACGTGTAAACGTGGAACGGAGACGAGACCAAGACCAGGCTTGCAAAGATCTCGTTCGTTTGCCGGAAGCCGCGGCCACTGTTTCACTTTTGGTTTCGACCAAGCTACGGAATGGAGTCCCCGACGGGCTTCGGCAGTGAGCTAGTAGAGCATGGTGGCTCTCGGAGCTGGGAAAATTTGAAGAAAGCAGGCGGCCTCAAGGACCGCGCGAGTACGATGCACAATCTCAAATATTACGGTTCGTGCACCACCACGAAGCACTTGACGTGCTTTGGTCCCTAGACTAGGCGACTTTTTCCTTCCTAAAAGACTGCGTGTGTTGTCCACTACGTGTTGTATGGACGGCGGTGTAGATGACGAGCAGCGACGGTTATATCAAGAACTGCCGTTTCGCGTCCTCCCGGGCATGCGCTGTCGCTCGTTTCGTAGCGAGCGCGAGTACCCGCACCTGCGTCCGCGCAGTTCCTGGGCCAATCTCTTGCGCGAAATCGTGCCAACGGTACCTACCCCCTCTGCGATCTTTAATATCCCTGTGATGCTTGATGCACCTCCCGAACCTAATTCCTATTGCTTTTCACAAGTCGCGCGACCGGCAACCGTTGCTGCCACAAGACGACGACGACCGTGCGGCGCCAGGCTACACGGCCCCGCTCCTCGTCTCGAGTCTCGTCGCGGTCCTGAATGCGTTCCAATATGGCTACAACACTGCTGTCACGGGCGCCTTGACGGCCGACATGGTCGTGCCAGGAGGCCACGCGAGTCCCGTGCTCTGGGCCGTCTGTGTCTCGAGCTTTGCGGTCGGGGGACCCGTGGGCTCGATCCTGGGCGGCCACGTCGGCGCGACGCTCGGACGCAAGCCGACGATCTGCGCCAACGCGTGTCTCTTTGTCCTGGCTGGCCTCGTCATGGCCTTGGCCGTCAACCTGTACATGTTGCTGCTCGGGCGGTTTCTCGTGGGCATGGCCTCGGGCACGGCGACGGTCCTCGTCCCGCTCTACCTGGGCGAACTCGCGCCCCCGCATCTGCGTGGCGCCTTGGGCACCACGTACCAAGTGGCCATGGTCGCGGGCATCCTGGCCACGGATCTCCTCGCGTTTGCGTTTGCAAGTGAGAGTGACGGCTGGACACGGCCCGGGTGGCGCGTCCTCGTGGGCTTTACGGCCCTCCTCGGTGCGCTGCAGCTCGCGTTGAACCCGTTGCTTCTTGAGAGTCCGCGCTGGCTCCTCGACACGGGCGACGCCCATCAAGCGGAAAAGACGCTACAGCACGTGCGGCAGACGGACCACGTCGGGGACGAATTGAACCACCTTGCCGCGGCGACGGCCAGCGAGTCGGGGGACGTCAAGAGTGTCGTCGACGTGCTCGGGGATCGCTCCATTCGCTTGCCGCTCCTTGTCGCCGTCGTCTTGCAACTGGGGCAGCAATTGAGCGGCATTAACGCCGTCATGTTCTACGCCAGCTCGTTTTTCCAATCGGCCGCGGGGCTCGCGCATCCGCTTGTGGGAATCACGCTGGTTTATCTCGTAAATGTCGTGGCTACGATTGTCGCGCTCGTGCTAATGGACTCGGTCGGGCGTCGTCCGCTCTTGCTCTCGTCCGTCCTCGGCATGCTCGTGTCGTGTGGCATTTTAACGGCCGGATTGATGCACGTGGTGCCGTGGGCGAGTCTCTTGAGCGTCGGAGGGGTCACGAGCTTTGTCTGGTTCTTTGAGCTCGGGCTCGGTCCAATTCCATGGCTTATGGCCGCCGAGCTCTTTCCACCCAAGTCCCGCACGGCAGCGACGTCGATCGCTACGATGGTCAATTGGCTCGGTCTCTTTGTCGTGGGCATTGTCTTTCCCACGATGCAGGACGCGCTCGGCAACGCCATCTTTATGCCCTTTGCCCTGTGTCTCGTCCTCACCCTGGGCTTCGCCCTCCAGTTCGTACCCGAGACTAAAGGCAAGACACTCGATGAAATCTACCAAGACTTAAGCCACACGAGCTCGAAGCGACCTGGCCCCCCCCCACGCCGTAGCTAGTGTTCCAAACACTAACGAGACCGCTCCTTTCTTCCACGTCGACGTCTCGTCCGTGTTCCGTCGCACACTGAATGTGTCCCACTTAATATATTTTTAAAACAGGAAAAATGGGACTTGAACCCATATAAATAATTTTGGCGATCATCTGATGCGCGTTTGTATGCGGACGGAACGGATGATTCGGTCGCGTCACGTGCCCGCTTTTTCATCCTTTGAGTTGGTAATAGAAACGACTTCCGCACTTGACCAAGCATCATCGTTTGCGCATGCTCGTGCCGTCAAAAGGCGTAGGTAGATGGTTAAGGTGGATAGCGTCCCCATAGTAAAACGCGAATGTAAAGGGGGGGGATGGATCCATTGTAGCGCGATCAGTGATAGAAAAGTCGAGTCGGCTTGAACATTTGCCTTTATCTACCAACATAGGTGTGACACTACACCAGTCCTCTTTAATTTTGGTAAACTATTAATGGAAAAACTAAACAGTACCGTGTCCAAATAGGCCTATTTAGAACTCGATTTTACACGATTTTAATTGGCTGTTTTCAGCCTGCAGGGTTTAGGGTTTAGGTTCTAGGGTTTATGGTTTCGAGTGTAGGGTTTAGGGTTTAGGGTTTAGGGTTCAGGGTTGTTTGTTTGGTAAGTTTCCGTGGTCAATTGGTTGGTTGGTTAGTTGGTTGGTTGCTTGTTTGCTTGGTGGGATGGGGTGGGGTGGTATATGTGAGACAGCGGAGAGGCGCCAAAAGTGAGCGGGATGCAAAGAAATGCAAAAAATGCAGGCTGAAAACAGCCAATCAAAATCGAGTAAAATCAAGTTCTAAATAAGCCTATTTGGACACGGTACTGTTTAGTGGACCTCATCTATTAATAGTAACCAGAATTAAAGAAAATAACTTCTGAAAAATTACCAAAAATAAAAAAATAATTTTGTAAGGGATTTTTTCCACGGACTGCGCGTTTGCCGAGAGATTGTCGATAAGCTGTCTAGACCTGGCGTTTTTGCAGTATTCAGACCCATTCGACGTATTCCCAATGAGCCGAACGCCGTTTCAACCTGCTCACGAATTGAAGTATGACCTCAAGGTCATGCATATTGATTGACCCAGCTACCAAGTAAATCGTCTCGGTTCGATGCCAGTTTTGTGTATTTCGGAAAGGAAGACTGGGGAATCCCGAGCTCGGAAACAGACAAACAGAATCAAGACATGGGAGTCGTTCCGTCCAGAACTATACGAAAGTCATCATAAGGGACAGCACGCTACCCATTGGTCTGCATATCAAGCACTTAATCACGATGCCAAGAAGAAGTTTTTTGATAACGTTCAGCCGCACGCTAACACGTTGCATTCCCATTTTAGCTCTAGAGATCAGCCTTTGTCTTTCGTCCTCCGTCGCGGGGTTATCGAGGTGATTATCGGTGATGTATTTTTCAATCCGGATGATCACGGCTCTGTATCACATCAACGAGTTCTTGCACTCTTTGTGCCTGAAATTGGAAGTGACAATTCAGTTCAGCACTACACTGTCCGAATCAAGAATCCACTCCAATTTCAACTCGTTACAGCTCACTTATCCCACGGGCTCTCTTTCCGACAGGTGGCGGCCGTTTTGGAATCTTCTAAACTGTTGTTAGGAGTCGGAAAAATTGGGTCCATCTCCGACGATCAAGTTTCGAATTTTACCCGTATCTTGGTTGCTGTCAATCTCACGATCCTTCACGAGATTCTTGAATCCCCTGAAGTTCTTGGATTTTCCATTGCTCTTGATTCCTTCACACATCGTGGTGTTTCCTACTTATCGATACGGATTCGGTTTCATTATAAGAATCTTATCCACAATATTCATGTGGCTGCGTTCCCAATGTCAGAGAGACATACTGCGGTGAATATTTATGACCTCACCGTGAAGGTTTTTAACGTTTTGCGCCCATCATGGAGAAAGAAGGTGTTAAGAATTGCTTCAGATGGCGAAAACGTCATGACTGGACGAATTAGAGGTGTGGTAACGTTGTTGGAGCGTGACTGTTTGTTTCCAATTCACAGAACATGGTGCATGCTGCACCAAATTGATCTTGTCGTTAAGGAACGAGTCAATAATCTTTTCGGGGGCTATTTCATCTCCATTGTCAACAAAATTGCACATAGCTTGCGCAAACAAGAGAATCTGATTCGCGAAATGGGAAGTAAGTGCCCCAAGATGACAACGCGTTTGCTCGCTCTTGGCTCTTGGTCGCAGTGGCAGCTACAGCATTATGAACAATTGAACACTTTCTTCTCCAGTCCTCGACCCGATCAAGTCAGGCCACCTGGATGGTATTGGCCAATCGTTTCTGCTGTATTTGCGCTATTTGAGACCGTCAATCGCACAATGAGGGCTTTACAGAATCGAAATCTTCTTATGACCCAGCAGAGAATGGAAATTTGCAGCATGATTGACCGCATTAAGAAGACGACAGAAGTGGAAGGTCCACTGACTGATGAAGAGTCGCGAGCAAAACATGATAACGAGTTTATTGGAGACTGGAAAATATCATATGAATCTATCACCGGCTCGATGACCAAGGACTGTGGATTCATGACTGTGGCGAAGCGAAGGCAAAATTTTGGTCACCTTCTGTCAACGGCGTGCCGATCAGCTGGTCAGCGATCGGATTGGTGGGAACAAGGGGGGATTTTAAGCCTATCATGTGCAAGGAGTGACAAGCACACGGATTTTGGTAAGTCACATGGCATTGCGTGTATTTTACATATTTTAGTGTTTGGTACATATTGGGACCGTAAGGTTAGTGGAAAAGAAGTAAATTGGCCTTGGAGTGGAAAAGAAGTAAATTGGTCTTGGATTGGAAAGTGGCTAAGAGGTCCTAAGAGACTCTCTAAAAGTTTGGTTTTTTAAGTCGCCTTCGCACGTCGCGGAGTGTTTGGGGGCAGAGGGTCGAGTAATCCCTTCCTGCCCATTATACCCGTCCGGGGCGCGTCGCAGACGCATTTGGCCCGCCGGAAGTCCTTCGACAGGAGTGTCCATTGGCTGACTTCTCACAAGCTTAAGTCACGTACGTTT
Source organism: Peronosclerospora sorghi (assembly GCA_026184515.1). Taxonomy (NCBI): domain Eukaryota; phylum Oomycota; class Peronosporomycetes; order Peronosporales; family Peronosporaceae; genus Peronosclerospora; species Peronosclerospora sorghi. The sequence continues at coordinate 26,206,013 of CM047580.1, forward strand.
GGAACGTACTAACAAGTGGATTGGTCTTTACTTGGAGATATCGTTTGTGGAATTCACGAGCATATTTGATCTTTACGTGGACATATTGGCTTATTATAACATTGGTTGGAGTTTAGACCGGCTTTGGTCTTCTCTCATATTGGTCAGGGGCTAGACCAGTTGAGTGGTCTAACCTCTATTATCTCGTATTGGTTGGGTCTAGATCGATTGGACGGCCGACCCATTGGACTATACATATTTCAAGTGTAACCGGTCTGCAAGTACCCGGGGTGAAGAGTTCCGCCCAGGGTACACCCCCTCCAGTACGGTCTGCATACTATCAGACCCAAGTCAACCAGCGACACGATCCACCGAGTGTTGAACTAGCCCATTCCATCGGGTACACAAGGTGAGATGGCAACGCAAGATCAATCGGACCAGGCGTCTTCTGTTGATGATCGGTCGTCTGCTGGCAGAGGACGATCAGATCGGATCGCAAGCGAAGGTCTGCGGGGTACCCCCCCCGTAAGTTGGAAGGCTGGGCACGATGGTGGTCAGGTTCTCGACACAACTGTGTTCGATTTTGAACTTGACTCCACCACATGACATTGTCGAAAATTTGAAGACAACCAGTTGTTGGTGAAACGATAGGTTGGACAATTAATCACTGGGTTCGTACTTGGCGTCAGTCGTATATGTACGATCGGGACTCAGAAAATCGCCCGATTGAAGGCGATTTCCCTTCGTTGTTTCCAAGTTTCTTGTGCAAGTTGCGAGGCAGAGATTTCGGTGCACTACTTGCGAGATACCGAGAACGCTTCGCGGCAAATTTTGCATCAAATCTGCTCGGAGAAAACGGAATTGTTTAAGGCCTGCGAAAATGACAATGCGTTGCAACAGGCAATCCAGCAGAGTAGCGACCAGGATTCGTCCGAGGAACAATGGAATATTAACGCTCTTGATGGACGATTCACTTCACTTCGGTCGTTTGCTGGGGCGCTGTTTACAGTGTTTCCGAATACTTCTTCTATTGAAAACGACTTTTCAGTCCTGGGATGGGAAAAGAATGAGAACCGAGAGTCGCTATCAAACATCTCACTCGAAGACGTTTTGCAAGCTACGCAGTTTGATCAGCTGCAACAGCTCAAACAAATTTAATAAACGGATATCATTTCTTTGTTTTGTTTAGATAGCAAAAAATTGATCATTCTAGAACTACTAAATTTAAATAAAGTAAGGTCCGTAAATATACCAAAATTAGCTTATTTTTATTAAATTTGGTAAATACCAAAATTAAAGAGGCCTGCACTACACTGTTAAAAATAGTCTACATACTTTAATTACTGAAATTAGGTAGGACTATTTGTTTTAGTTAGCAATTTGTATTTCCTACTTTTTAGTTGCAAAAAATACGGTATCCGTCCGTACTCGGTTCTGAGTACACCTCTTTTTGCACTGATAAGTAATGTAGGTCACACGACAGCTGTTGAAGGTTTACTATACCTTCAACGCCCTTATGTATATTCATGTTAGGCTAGCCAATCACTTCTCAATATACATTCCATTGAACAAGTGCCTGGTTCAGTCGACTTTGTATACACACAACAATCTCTCAAAGGGTTTCCTTCTCACACGCTAGCTATACTTGGCTGCAGAGATATTGACTTGAGACGATTTCGATATATTAGTGTTATTATCAAGCATCTACGACTCGAGTTTTCTTCATTACTGCGCAACGATGGGCGGAAACACCTTTCAACATACACACTTTTCCGGCTAGCACACAAGTCGACTCTTTGGAAGGATCCACCTCCTCCAACTCCACGGTTCCTGCACGGGCTTCTGTCGCTCCGGCTTTGGGAACCAACCGCGAACACTTCGGACGACCATCCGACGGACCAAGTGACAGCCTACCGTCGCACAGATCCTTCCCACGCTCCTGCTGACGGTTTCTCTCGGACGACGCTGCGGACCCCCCCCCACACACACACTTTCTGCTGTCGTGACTTCCCCGACGCCACTGCTCATGCCGCATACACCATTGTCTACTACTTTTCATGTCTCATCCTCTGCCATCGTGCTGCTGGTGGACCTAACGCGAACCAGCGCAGGTAAGCAACGTGACCCGACCGCTCCGCTTCCCTCTTCTCCTGATGGCTTCAGTGATGAAGACAATGAGATGTCCCCTCCTCCGTCTCCTGCCTGTGAAGATCTTGACGCCGACGTGGCAATGCCATCTACCACTGGGGGTGATGGCGCCGCTACCGTTCACGCTGACAATGTTGTGGACAAAGGTGTTGGTGCTAAAGATGCTGGAGATAAAAGTCCGATTATGGCGACATTTCTCCACCAGCAAGAAGCTATCCGTCGCGACAAACGACAAAGCCGAGGCCGCTCGTCGCGCCGTTGGTTAATCCCAAGCCGCTCGCTGTCGACATCGAAACGATCGAACGCCAGTACGCTACCGGTGGCGACTGGTCAGACATTGCTTCTTGTATCCACCAGTTTTGCTCGTATGAGCTACATGCCAAGTATGGCATGGTATTCGAGACAGGCAAGACGTTCGCCAAGACGACACTGACCAAGATCATGGCTGCGCTTGTGTGGAAGAGTTCACACAACTGAGCGCTTGACCGTCTGTACGAGAAGAAGAGAGTCGGTCAGGTGTCGAAGATACCCGATGGTAACCTGCGTCTCCATCTCAAGGACCGCTAGGCGTGTATGGAACTCGAACGTACAACCATCAGCATTCTTGGCGGTGTGTATCCGTTCAAGCCATTCAACGTCCTCGCGAGAAAGGTCTTCTTGGAGGTTGCGAACGTCGATTTGGACACTGACATGGATCTCATGCTGCGTCGACTTGGGTGCGAAGCAGTGTACGACACGCTCCGGGACGTGAACCTGGCGATGGGTTTCACTTCGACGACGTGGCGAGTTTACTTCCGGTCGAGTGAGTGTCCACCTTCGCTGGTGGTGAACGGCTCAGTGTACGACCAGCTCGTGTTCAGCAACAAGTTGTACCCATCGCACTGCAGAGAGCACGATTTGCGTCCGAGAGTCTCCCGTTCAGCTTCCGCTCGCACCACAGCATCGACTTGAAGTCGCCTGACTCGTCGAATGCAGGTTTTGCTCGATCATCCCCAAGGCAGGCTTTGGAGCCTGCTTCCCAACCGAAGCCATCATCGAAGACCCAGTCAAAGTCGTCTCCTAATCCACCAAAGACGTATGAGCAATCTGCTCAAGCCGAACCAGTCTTCTCCTCGCTCGGAAACACGCTCGAAAACGAGGAGACGAAAGAGGATGGCCAGCTCCATGTCCGAGCTCAGCATGGCTAGCAACCTGCGGTCACTCAACTCGCAAAGAGAGGCATCGCCATTGACGACGAGCTCTCGATCAGGACGTTCACTGGATCCAAAGGTCGTCTCTCGCCGCCAGCAAGTCCAAAGGCTTCATCTAAGCCTGTCCGGATGCTGACGAATGGTATGGACGGCTTCACCACTGTCACGAACAAGAAGAAGCGCTCGCGAGGAGGTATCGACTTTAGCAACATGGTGACGATACAAATGCCGAAACCGCTGGATGGAGTCGCGACCGCTAACTGCTTTCAGGAGCTCCAGACGAAGGAAGTCAAGTTAGAGTTTATTGACGCGACCGTGGGGAAGAAGTACAGCATCCGTCACCACGTGCTTCCGGTCGATGTGAAGCGTACCGAGGCGATCAAGTCGTCCACTGAATCTGCGTGCTTTGTCGAGAAGCACCACACAAAGATCCGCAAGGCGTCGCAGCCGTCGCCTGGCGTTGAGGTTACAGAGTCGATGATCAGCGACTAGAATATGGCGCTGCTAAACACACTCGATGACCGCCTCGAAGATGCGGACAGGAAAGTTGAGGGCTTCTCCAATATTCTCAGCAACGCGACGAATCTGGACCATATCCTGAAGAAGGTGGTCGAGTCTCCGCTCGCGTTTTTTAACAGCGCGCTATCGCTCACAGATGGCAGCCAGCGGCAACGACATCGAAGAGATTGTGCAGTGCACATGATCAACCGAGTGCTGAGTGCGAGTAAGACGGATAAGGACATGACGTTCGAGACAAAGGGAAGGTGCTCACGGGGACATCAGTTACTTCCAAGCGCCTAGACATCTTCGCCGCGTGCGGCGAATGGTGGAAGGTAACGCCAAAGATCATTGAGCTAGCGCGTTTCACCAAGGCACTGAGCGTTTTGGAGCGATCGCTCATGTCAATCGCCCCGACGCTGTTTGCGAAAGACCACTGGGCCCAGTACGTCACGGGTCATCCGGTGGAGGGGAGCCCCGCCCACGAAACTCGCCTGCTGCACCCGAACATACTGCTGGGTCTCCTGCGGTTGGAGCTTGGCAATCTGTGAATGGAGCATTTGCATGAGGTCTAATGGCAATGTCACCTGTTAGACGAACCCAAAGAACGCCGGTGACTTGACGGCCACTATTCAGAGGATGAGTCGGTTTTTCAGCGCCAAATCGCATATCACGGCTCCATGATGCCAGTAGCGGGTGGCGTAGCCACACGTTACTAGAGGGGCCCCGACGTTGCAACCAGATTAGAACAACGCCAGCGCGCTGACCGTGAACACGAACGGTGTCAAGAAGAACCGACACCTCCTGACCGACAACCCACTATCAAAATACGAGCTGTCGTGTGTCCAAGAAACCAAATTCGCGGACCGTTCTCACGTCGCAAACTTCAAGTTAAACCTTGACTCCACCTTCGGGCTCAAGCTATTCCAGAGCGACTTGAACGCGCTCTGCGATCGGCCGAAGCGCGGTCGGAGCAAAGGAGTGCTGACAGTGCTCCGCGCTGACTTCCCAGGCTTTGCATCGGCAGTGGATCTCACCCGCATGACCGTGTTTGGCCGGTACCTCGTCGTGCGAGTGATGGTCGACCTTGCTCCCGTTACATCCACAACGTGTACGTGCCAGTGGACGAACAAGAAAAACAAGCGTTCTTTTCCAGCTTGGAGACGGAGGTGTTTGAAGACGACGCGACGCAATTGGTTCTTGGCGACCTCAACACTCCGCTAGACCCGAGCCTGGACTGTTCGAAGACGGATCTGCGCTATGACTCAAGTCGCTCGTGCTTGCTCGAGTGCTTGTCCCGCCTTGGCGTTGGCGACGCCTGGCGTATCCATCACGATGAGCACGCGGGTTCACGGATCCAATGTCTCACAAAAAACGCCTTGACTACATCCTCATCTCGAACGCGTTCTGCAACAACTTTCACAGCGACGTTACGTACTTCCTGCCGTCACATTCTGGAGACCACCTGGCGCATAGCGTGCTGTTCAAGTTGGGATCCCACCTGCGCGGTCGAGGGTACTGGAAGTTCCCAAACAATCCGTCGTGAGGCTGAGGATATGCTGACGAAGCTCTGCACTGCATCGAATTCATGGAAGACGTGGGAGCGGTGGAAGTCAAACATCAAAATCCAGCGGCAAGACCTGCAGAAGAAGCTCGCATACAAGACGTCCAAGCTTTTGAAGGCGCTCATGTCGCGCTGGATCACGCCGACACACACCACAGAGTGCTGAAGACGACGAACCGTAACGTATACGAGGAAGTCATGCGAAACTACAAAGAGGACGGTGACCCGGTGGAGCCAGTATCGTCACGACACTGCGATCGATTGCCAAGATGCGAACTCCGAGAAGTCGACGACACACTTCTTCGGACCGCTGGACACAAGCTTGCGGCGGTTCTTGATGAAGGAGGTATTTTTCTTCTACCGAATGGGAGTGTCTTGACGAACCCGCACGAGATCAACCTTCGCTTTCTTGAACAGAGGGGTCCGAGATGGGAGACCCCGACAGTCCAACAGGAACAGCTTCCCCGCCGAACAACACGGTGCAACGAAATCTTCTCTACTCCGTCGCCCGCGTCCTGTCAGAGCTCGACAGACGAGCTCTCGACACAGACGTGGCCGCCCTCGACTTGATGGAATCCATCAAGCCCAGTAAGGAGACGTCATCTCCATACATGGATATCTTAACAGCAGGATTCTACCGCTCCAGAAATGTTCGGGCAGTGCCTCAAACTGGTCTTCAACGATCGGCTAAAGCGCGGCAAACTGCTCGCGTCGCAGCGCAAGTCGGCGGTGGTACTACGGCACAAGAAGGGTTCGCGTGCAGATCCAGTGTAACAGGGTTGCATTCTGGTTAAATTTCGTTATGTGGTGTACGTGAGTGTGGCGAAGCGGACTCAAGAATTTAGGTCGCTTTATGTCAGCAGCACACCGATCGGCTTATCGGCGATCGGATTGGTGGAAATCAAGGAGGCTTTTAAGCCTATCGTGTGCGAGAGGTGTCAAGAACACGGATTTTGGTAAGTCACATGATATTGCGTGTACTTACATATTTTCATGTTTGTACATATTGGGGACCGTAGGGAGATACGATTCGTTAGTTGTTTTTTTGGCCTTTAACACTCAACAAGGAAGTCGTTAGCATCTTTGCTACGTACGTTGGTCGCCTCTGCACGCCGCAGAGTGTTTGGAAGCAGAGGGTCGAGTAATCCCCTCTAGCGCATTATACCCGGCCGGGACGCGTTACAGACGCTCTTGGCCCGCCGGAAGTCCCACGACGGGAGTACGCATTGGTCAGGTTCACAAGCTCAAGTGCATACGTTTGGAACGTGCAAACAAGTATTGGATTGTTACGTGGAGATATCGTTTGTGGAGTTTGTCACGTTCTCGTTTGTATCTCTATATTGGAGTATTGGTCTTTTATTCTCGTATTGGTTGGGCTCTACGATTGGTTGAGCGATCAGCTTTTGGAGTATAATTACTCCGAGTATAATGGTCTGCCCGTACCCAGGGTGAGGGTTCCGCCCAGGGTACACCACCCAGCACGGTCTCACATTTTTAGACCCACATCAATTCCCAGCGACGATTCACCGAGTGTGAAACCAGCCCATTCCATCGGGTACACAAGGTGAGATGGAAACGCACGATGAATCGGACCAGGCGTCCTATGCTGATGATCGGTCGTCTGCTAGCAGCGGACGATCAGATCGGATCGTAAGCGAAGGTTCGCGGGGTCCCCCCGTCAGTTGGAAGGCTGGGCACGATGGTGGTCAGGTTCTCGACACTACGGTGTTCGATTTTGAACTTGACTCCACCACAATGGTGCGCGTGCCCGGATCACTTGGTAATCGTGGATATCACCGAGATGATATCTCGCGAAGAATTGATTACAACGAATTAAATGTGGAATCGTTCTGGAGAGGACATAAGGAACGACTATCGCCTTATGTTCTCGTTGTCGATAAGGATGGCGATGTCCGATCTGGCCGGGTGGAGGACCAGATCGGGATTAATAAGTTTTTTCCTCCCCATAAGTCTCCCACCGGAGCGATCGGGACTATAGCAAGTTTTGCTATAGTTCCGAAAGATCAGGACTTTTGTCCTGATCCTATGCATTTGAATGAATGTTTTGATGAAAAGATAAAAAGTTAAACGACTTGGAGGCTGATTGGAACGATCCGATCCACCCTCCAAAGGTCCCCAAGCAGAGGCTTGGAATGCCACCCGATGAAGACGATTTGGAAGAAAAGTCGCAGGTCGAAGATGGGGTTATAAAGGAAGAAGCCCTGACCAGGATGTATTACATCCACGAGTTAAAGCGATTTACTCGTGAAGACCAGGTCATGCGGATCTTAAACCTCCAGATCCCCGATCGCCTTTTTGGACCCACCACCGAGCCGATCCAGAGCGATAGGCCTTTGCTATTGGTGAAGAACCTGCTGGAGATGTTGGCTGACGTCGGCATAAAAGTGCAAAACCTCGCCAACGTGCAGAAACTGTTCGATCTGGATACTTGGAGGCTAGAGATGTCGATGTCGACCCTCCATGACCATTTGGTGCCGTTGGTGGGGGCGGTCCGCCGCCCATCTCCCACCGTGGAATTGAAGGTCACTGAGACCACGGCAGCATACGATGATGTGTGCTCCGACGATAAGTCGTTGTATCAGTCTCCACCTGCCTCTAATAGCTCATCGGATTTGGAGGTCGGTGTTGAGCGGATGACCATGGGGGCGGACCATACCCCCATGGGAGCATAAAACGGACGTGCGGCAACAAGGGGCTGCATGCCGGTCGGGGCCCCAGGAGCCCCCACAGGTTTCAGTACCTCCAAAGGAGGATACCAAAACGTTGCCCATGAGCCAAGCTAACGTCCAAGCCATGTTTGAGGCAATGATGGAGCGTTTCATGGGAGACCGATGCCGATCGCCTCCGCGCCCGCATGAACAGGACCGATATGCCCGGAAAAATGTCAATACTTGCCGGGATGTCGACATGGAGTCAGTGGCATCAACGGATAAGGCTACCCGAGGTGGCAAACCAGTTGGCAGGGGAAGACGCAAGCCGCAGCCAGCCCGACCGCGCCGATCAAGCAAGAACAGCGATTACGACATGGAGTCGATCGGCGATCCGGATGACCACTATGGGTCAGACGGTGCAGGGGAGGACAGAACGCGCAAGGCTAACCTAGCCTCTACGACCGCCTTTGATTTCGGATCTACTGCGATCCCACGCATTCGCATGGCTGCGACCACGGATCTCGAGGACTTCACTGGCAAGGACGCCGACGAGGAGCAAGCCAGATCGTGGTTTGGTCGGGTCAAGTCTGCTTTTTTGCGGGATCAGACACCAATAAGGAACGGTGTTTGATCTTCAGAGATCTGCTAAAAGGATTGGCTGGGAACTGGATCCAACAGTTGGGTCGGGATGTCCGATCTGACTGGGATCTGCTATGTTTAAAATTTGAGGGGCAGTACTGCAACTCCGGATTCTCTACCTCCCGCAAATACCATCATATGCAGAAGCGGGTCGACGAGACGCCGATTGAGTACTTTCACCGTTTGAACGTGGCTGCAATTCGCGCTGGGATAGTGATCAAGGAAGGCAACCCGCCGACCGGTGCCGCTATGGAGCACGTGGGGCACTATATCAGTACCCTTGATGACCAAGATCTGGCAGACCAGCTCACTCTGCTGCGCCTCAAAGATGTGAGGGAAGTGGAGCAGACGTTGTGGACGTTGCAGCACTCACGCATCATGAGGGCGAAAGTCGCCGTTGGATCGGGTCGCTACAGATCTAAGAACCAGACCGATCCGGTGAAGAGGCCCCTGACCAGATCGGCTCGTGCTGTTAAGGCGATAGCGACTGAAGACAGCACTAGATCGGAAGAAGAGAGTAGCGGCCACTCCAGTCGGGAGTCAGACGAAGACCAATATCGCCACATCTTCGTCACGGAACCTGCCCCAAGAACCAGATCGACGTATAACCAGGCCGATCGGAAGGGCAGGAGTGGGAACAAGTCCGATCCGTACCGACCTCGCAAGAAGTTTCTCACTGCGGGTCAAGCAAGCACGATGGGGACTGCTGAAAGAAACTGATATGCAAGAAGTGCGAAAGACGTGGCCACCCCACCGATCACTGCCTCTTCGTGTGCAAGGCATGTGGAGAGATCCACGAGGCCGGACAGTGGAAGATCGAAGAGTTCTTCAATCTGATGCGCAAGTGGTATGTGCCGGGTAAGCACACGGGGATGCTTCCACCTGACGTTGAGAAGATGTTAAACTAGAACGCTCGCCAGGTTGGAATCTGGATCGAGCCGAGCGATCTACGTTTGGCATCTATGCATATGTCGGCAAGGAGAATAAAACAGACAATACATGTTCTATTCTCAATTGCGTCGATCGGGATCATCCGGTCTACAATATCACGTCCGATGAATATTCCCGATCGAAGGTGGTCATGCAGCTGGATCTGCTTCCTGGGGAATCTCGCGGATACTGGAAGTATCATGCGCCCGAAAAATGGTTCAAGCAGGCGAAAGCATGTGGTAAGATAAACAACCAGAAGGCAACGATGTTGTTCGACTCTGGGGCCGAAGTCTCAATTATCGACTCCGCCTTTGCTCGTAAGGTCGGATGTTGTATAGACGACACTCAGAGACAAGAATGCGTCGGAATCGGTGAAAATTTTTACATGACCGAAGGAAGGACGCGCGTGAAGATCACCCTATCGGGTTCGTTGGTCTACTTCTTTAGCGCTTGGGTTGGCAAGCTGGCCGGTCAGGATGCCCTGTTAGGCATCGATTTCATGGTGTCGACAGGTATTCATTCTCTTTGATCCGTCTCATGGAGTGCTTACACTCCCGGATGAGGTCCAGATCCAGTTAGCTGGTCGGCGGCCCCTATACGGATTGCACACCGATCTGGTCAGGTGGGACCAAGATGTCACCATTCCAGTCGGCCAGTCCGCTGATACCCCGGCCGACAAAGGTTTTCGATCAAGGAAGTTATGGGTGACCAGGGGCGATCGGTGGGTGTCGACTTTTGTGAAGAGCGCCGGCCGATATGATTTTGTTCGAGTCACTAATATCCGTGACAAGCCGCTTACGCTCGACAACAATACTATTGTTGGCATGTGGCTGGCGGAAGGGAAAGTGCCAGGAAAGATCGAGTTCGTCTCGATCGGATCGAGACGGTATGTTGAGTGGCAGAACTTGGCATACCAAGCGACCACCGATCTGATCAGCGATGATGGATCGGTGGAAGAAGATACCTCCCCTTTGGTGGAACGACCCAGCTATGTAACCCCAAAGACGCTGTTAGTTCGAAGAAAGGCACCGCAGTCGCCGGACACGGTGGACCATCAAGCAGATGAGCCAAGGTTCGTCAATGTGGTGGCGTCACAAGGACAGACGACAGCGGAGCCGGGAATAAAAAAAGGGAAACATGGCATTTCTGGGGCGGACCACGGTGGCGCGCCTAAGCAGATCGATGTCGTGGAAAGGCAGCCCGCCGATCGGGAACAGCAGTGTTCAACCGATCAGGACGGTTTGGGTGATATTTCCCCGGAAGACGACCAAGTTTGTATCCATGAGGGCGGGGATCAATATATTCAGGAGCTGGAGAGTCAGATGGCAGTCCTCCCTGAAGTCTCTGCTGATCCGCCCGAAGTCACCTTGGACGATCTGCAAGTGGGTGATCGGGATATCAACATTACCGTTCAGATCAATCAGCTAAAGAAGATTATATGGAAAAAGAAGCATATGCTGATCGGGAAAGGCAACGCCTTATCCCCTGCTGCTCGTGGAGCGATCTGTGACATCGACGTGGGTTATGCCAAGCCGATTGCCCAGCTATGCCGAAGTGTGGCGCAACAGTACCGCGAAAAATTATTCAATTTTATTGAAGGACTGTTGGATACCAAGATCATTAAGCCGCCGACCTCGCCGTGGGCCTAACCAATTGTTATTGTGATCAAGAAGAACGGCGTCGACATCAGGTTGTGCATAATTATCGGTTGGTAAATCGGTTGACTAAGCTTATGGTGTACCCGATGCCGCTGATCAGCGATCTGCTAGAAGATCTTGACAAGACCCTATGATATTGCTTACTGGATATGGCAAGTGGATTTTGGGTGGTTTCGATGACCGATCGGGCTCGCGAGATCTCCGCATTTGTTACGACGTTCGGTCTGTTCGAGTGGAACCGTATGCCGTTCGGTTTGAAGAACGCGCCCCAGATCTACCAGAGGCTGATCGACAACGCATTGTATGGACACTTCAAGATCAGTACCGATCGGTACCTCACCGAAAACCATAATGTATTTACAGAGGTTGAACCCGATCGGGAAAGGAGACCGTCCGTTCTGGGGAGGCGATCGTATATCGACGACATTCTGATCCCTGCTTCGTCATGTAGCGATCTGTGCGAGAGGTCGAACGGTTGTTGGAGACATGTGATATCTGTAACCTGTCGATCAGTGCTGTGAAGAGTTTTTGGGGCATGTCCAAGGTCGCCTATTTGGGTCATATGGTGTCGATCAGTGGGGTGGAGGCCAATCCCAAGGATCTGGAGTCACTGAGCAACCTCCGGTTCCCCAGATCACGGAAGGCAATGCAGTCATTCTTAGGGAGCTTAAATTACTACAGCCGCTTCATTGAAGACTTCGCGATTTACGTGGCCGTGCTGTACGAGCTCCGGAAAGTCGACTACCATATGTTGCGCGAAGGAGATCGGGCAACTTTACGGGAGGGCAGCGACTCTGATCTGCCCGCATATTTTCCGCAGGTGGAGGCAGAGGATCACATGAAGCGTGCAAAGGTTGCTTTCGGTATGCTGAAGGCCAAGATGGCGACGGCACCGATTCTCAGACACTTCGATCAGGAAAAAATGCCGATCGTCATTGTGTACGCTAGTAAGTGGGCCATTTCTGCCACTCTAGTGCAAGAACATGATGGAGTGTACCACCCGGTCACTTTTACGAGCCGGACGTTGAAGCCGAACGAAGTTAACTATGGGATCGTCCAAAAGGAAGTTCTGGCTTTACTACGGATTCTGGATGTGTGCTACAACCTACTGGTCGGCAGATCTGTAAAGGTTCTTTCGAGAAGTCGACATTGGACTGGCTAGTATCGTCCAATGGAATGTACGGTCGGCTCGGCAGATGGTCAGCTATCTTCTCACAGTGGTCACTCGAGGTCGTCAAGTGCACCAAGGGAGAGGAAGAGATATTGGGCACATTGGATGCCAGTATCACCCCTCGGTCTTAAGTGGATGAAGCTCTGATGTCGATTTCTCCAAGGAAGCAACCTCGACAGTCAATCTCACTGCCACCACCGATCGTCGATTGGGATGAGGAACTCCTGGTCTTGATTTTCGACGGATCGGCTAGCGTGAAGAAGAAGGTCGGCTCCTATAGTGCCATACTGTGAAGTTACCACAGTAGTCTATAGTAGCAGCCGCCGCTGATTTCACGCCTGACATAACGGTCAACGAGGCGGAATATCGGGTAATCCTTCTATGTCTTGATCTGCTGTCATCACAAAAGAAAGGGGGGATCATCATATGTGATGACTCCAATCTAGTGATAAGGCAGATCACCGGGGAGATCGACTGTAAGACGCCACGGCTGAAGTTGCTGAATGATCGGGTGATGAAGGCATTAAAAGACTATCCCAACCACGAGCTATTGCACGTGAAACGGGATTGTAACAGAAGCGCCGATCACCTCGCGACCCAAGCTATGCGGGACCAGATCGGGGCGACGATCACCAAGGAGGCCGTTCTACATGAACTTATGAGCATAAACAGGCTCCCGGAGTTGATCAAGCCCACAGACAGCCATGATCAGGTGCATGTGATGGCGGCGACTAGATAGCGAACTCGAAAGTCTCGCCGATCGTTCCCAAAGGAAAGGCTGAGTGAGTACGTTGTACAACAGCTAGTGGCGGAACGGTCCTCAAGGCGCAGTACGAAGAAGAGTGGTTCGTCAACTTGAAGGCATATCTGCGTGGTGAACTGTCCAAGTTAAAAAATGATCAGGCGAAGAAATGTACCAAGATCGTGGACAGTTACGATGTGGACGAAAATGGATTGCTGTATTACTGTCGTGACATTGATCAAGACAGTGCCGATCGAGATCTACTAGCGAAACTGGTGATCCCTGAGTTGCTACAGCCGGATGTCCTTCATCACTACCATGTGAGTCTAGAAGGGGACATCAAGGCATAGCAGGACATACCACAAGATCAGGGCCCACTTTCACTGGAGAGGACTTTTTCGGAGCGTGCAGAAATATGTGGGCTGTTGCACAGATTGCGAGACCGGAAAGGGCAGACCGATAATCAAGGGCCGATCGCCCGGAAATATCGAGGCTACCTACCCTTTACTGGTGATAGCAATGGATCACATACCGTCGCTGCCCAGATCGGAACGTGGCAACACTGAGCTGCTGATCTGGATCGATCTTTTCACTGGTCTGGTGATCGCAAAGGCTAGTGCATCCCGATCTGCGGAGCAGATCTCCCGGAGTTACGAGGAATGCGTGTTCAGAAGATTCGGCGCCAGCGAAGTTATTAGACACGATCGGGAACCCGGTTTTATGGCTGAGGTGTTCCGATCGTTCAATAACACGCTAGGCCCGAAGCAGAGAGCGACGATGGCATATCGTCCGCAAGCGAACGGATCGGCTGAAAGCATGGTGCAGTCAATAACAAGGGCGATTAAGATGTATGTGGCCGATCCGGACCAACGTGACTGGGATGAGTATGCAGAGAGACTGGTATTCGCACTCAACTCTTCAGCCGATCGGGTCCGAGGAGAAACGCCTTTCTATCTGGCGTATGGATGGGACCCTAGATAGACACTTGAAGCGGCGATACAGATAGGCTGCACTAGTACCCGCGATTGCGAAGCCCGTCGTTGGCGCATGCAGGTCCAGAAGCATTATTAGCACGCGAAAGAAGTCGTCAATGAAAAGTTTCGTCAGGCCACGCAAGATCGAGCAGATCGGAATAACGATCAGGTCCGCCCTCATGGTATTGAACCAGGGGCGAGAGTATGGCTATACCTCGATCGGGTCAGGGAAGGCTATGCAAAGAAGTTGGCACATATGTGGCACGATCCTTTCCGTGTAGCAGAGCTGATCGGTGAGCATGCTGCCCGTCTGATCACGATCGGCACGGATTATAAAGTTTTTACGATAGTGCATGTGTCCAAACTGAAGCTGGTCAGAGAGTTCCCCGATCAGCCTAAAATGCCCTGTCTGGTGGACGAATCGGAGAGATTAGATTTTGACGAAGCTCTGCTGCCGGAAGACAGTTGGGAAAGGCCATCGGAAGAGGACGAATTCGAAGTGGAAAAGGTGCTCGATGTCCGATCGGTCAAGAAGACGCGTTTCGGTCGCACCCACCGAGAATATCTGGTCCGATGGAAGGATCATGACGAAGCAACTTAAATCGACGAACTCGATCTACATTGTGGAGCACTGATACGAGAGTTCGAGCGAGAACGAGTCAGTCGGAATCGCTTCGTAGTGATGCAGACTCATGAAGATGAAGATCAAGACACGCAGTCGCACCGATCCGTATATCGATCGGTGTGAATATGTGTAAGGTCTACATTATTGTGAATTAGTGTGATGAACTGTGATGAACTGGAGTAGTGTAATGACGAACGTGGCGATAATTTTAGTGATGTGGATGGAAACTGTGTGTGATAACGTGTTGGTACAAGTTTGGAGAAAGTGCTGAAATTTGGTAAAGTGATTAGGTGATCAGGAATTTTGAAAGAATGATGAAATGTATTATGGATTATCTGGTCATCTAACGGCCACATCATGAGTCGCAATTACTCCACAGACGACCGATAGTCAATTCCTGATGGTCTTCGATTGGTTCTGGTGCTGATTGCGCCAGGGATCCTTCCGATCTATCTGGATCAAGGCGTCTTTCAGGTCTGCGATCGGCTCGTCACAGGGAAGACCGGGATACCAGATGCCGCCCTCATTCAACGCCCCGGGGCTCTCAACGCAACGATTGGTCATATGAAGAAACACCGGATATAAAAATATGTCGTTGTCGCACTCGCGGGCCAGTATCCCTTCCAGAAAAAACTGGCATAGGGCCAGCCGGGCCTCGCCCGCCCGACTCCGGCGCTTTTTCCGGCGCTTCTGATACAGGATCAGGTCTTGGTCACGTACTTTCCGACCCGAGGGAAGGAGGAGATACTGGGTAGACTCCCAGATCGCCTGGCGGTGGGCTGTATTAAAAGCCCGAAGTTGACCCAGAAGCGAACCGATCTAAGGAGTCGACGCGAATATGGAGTCCAACTCGGAGCTGAGCAGCACTTCCCATGGTCGATCTGCATACTGACGGGCGATTTGAGGTCCTGTGATCAGATCCGCCCGCCACGCAGACGGGTCAGGAGTTTTCCAAGATGGAGGGAAGAGCCAGGAATCTGGTCGGGACATCGACCGGGCTAGTATCTGCTTGGTCAGGGCTGATCGGTGCAAGCTACCGATCTGCCCCGGTGACCATGGCAAAGTGGCATCTGAAGTCAGCGATGGAAGAGGTCGATCTCCGATCCACACCCCTTTCAATCGGGCGTGATGGCGCAGCCCAGATATGCCGGGCTGGAACGAAGGCACCGATCCGGTTGAATCACGCGTCCGCGCAACACCATCACCCTGGGAGCTGATCACCTTATCATCCCCCGATGCAGGCTTCGCGGGAACAGGACCTTGGCGTTGATCGGATCGGGACTTGGATAAAGCAGTGATCAAGAACTCAGATTCGTTCCCCGAGTCCTCTCCGGAGGAGATCTCCACGTGCTTGGTGTGAGCAGCGCGGGGGCGTAAGGGCGCATGCGATTTGACGGTGATGGAAGTCTCACCTGCGTCCGATCTTGGGCTTGGAAGATGCGCCAGCGTCTTGGCTTTC
>CM047580.1:26222661-26247270 GCA_026184515.1 Peronosclerospora sorghi
TCAGCTTACCTCGCGTTGTTTGTTGGGCGATCTGGGCCCGTAGATGCGCGTTTTCGGCGATCACCTCCCGCAACTTTGTGGACATAGGGATCAAGGTATCCACCTCCCTCTGCAGTTTCAGGAGTGATGAATTCTTGACGTCCAACTCCGACTGAAGATCCCGGACCGTTTTCCGGAGCTGATTGACCCCGATCTGATGCCCATCCGATGTGTCGGACTCTGGCGTGTCGCGAGGTCTGTCAGATCGGGCCGATCTGGGACGCGAATCGATATGGGGCGATTGGGAATACATGGCACCTGCAGCAACGAGCGTCAAGAGAGGTTACAAGATGATCAGGTGCACAAGGACAAGTACCTGGCGAAGGCGAATTCGAAGATCTGTTCACCGGTGAAGTCCGCTACTGTGAAGATCTGGGATGTAGTGAGATTGGGTCGCTACCGTTGCGGGGCTACGACCAGACTCAGGGGCAGTTGTGGCGAAGCGGACTCAAGAATTTAGGTCGCTTTATGTCAGCAGCACACCGATCGGCTTATCGGCGATCGGATTGGTGGAAATCAAGGAGGCTTTTAAGCCTATCGTGTGCGAGAGGTGTCAAGAACACGGATTTTGGTAAGTCACATGTTATTGCGTGTACTTACATATTTTCATGTTTGTACATATTGGGGACCGTAGGGAGATACGATTCGTTAGTTGTTTTTTTGGCCTTTAACACTCAACAAGGAAGTCGTTAGAATATTTGATACGTACGTTGGTCGCCTCTGCACGCCGCAGAGTGTTTGGGAGCAGAGGGTCGAGTAATCCCCTCTAGCGCATTATACCCGGCCGGGACGCGTTACAGACGCTCTTGGCCCGCCGGAAGTCCCACGACGGGAGTACGCATTGGTCGGGTTCACAAGCTCAAGTTGCATACGTTTGGAACGTGCAAACAAGTATTGGATTGTTACGTGGAGATATCGTTTGTGGAGTTTGTCACGTTCTCGTTTGGATCTCTATATTGGAGTATTGGTCTTTTATTCTCGTATTGGTTGGGCTCTACGATTGGTTGAGCGATCAGCTTTTGGAGTATAATTACTCCGAGTATAATGGTCTGCCCGTACCCAGGGTGAAGGGTTCCGCCCAGGGTACACCACCCAGCACGGTCTCACATTTTTAGACCCACATCAATTCCCAGCGACGATTCACCAAGTGTGAAACCAGCCCATTCCATCGGGTACACAAGGTGAGATGGAAACTCACGATGAATCGGACCAGGCGTCCTATGCTGATGATCGGTCGTCTGCTAGCAGCGGACGATCAGATCGGATCGTAAGCGAAGGTTCGCGGGGTCCCCCCGTCAGTTGGAAGGCTGGGCACGATGGTGGTCAGGTTCTCGACACTACGGTGTTCGATTTTGAGCTTGGCTCCACCACATGAGTACACTACGGTTGGGGTCAGTATTGACCGGTCCGAAAGGTTTGGACCTATTGGTTATTTTAGCAAATCAGGGCAGGAGCCCATGGTGGAGGCGTGGCAGCCAGCTACGTGTTAGTACACAGGTGATGTACACTACATTTTGGCTACGTACGAATTTAGTAAGTTCTACTTAGTATTACATATAGTTTACATTAGTTGAAATTAATTTAGACTAATTACATATTAAATATACATTCAGTTTACATTTCACTCAAAAGATGCAGGACGCACGACCTCGACCGGTCGCGCGCGCAGTGAGCGTTGTAGTGTAAGGGAAGTCCTTCCCTTATCTACCCCCTTAGTAAGAGAGCCATGTGTCAAGGCGTTAGCTTGTGCTAACCTGTAATCCAAAGTAAAATCTTGGCCCCGAGTAATAGAGTACTCTCTTACTAAGCCCTTTTATAAGGGCGTATCGTCAAAGTAGCGGCTCACCGCCGCTTTAGGAAAGTCTTCCTCTGTGCGCTAGCCGCACCGTGCGTGTTCGCAACGGCTACATCTGGTATCACTTGTAGTCAATCCAACACCTGTGTTGGTAGGCTACGGTATCCTAAGGTTAACCCTCGTCCAGCAGGAAGCCTTTAACAGGCTGTTATCTTTACTGGGTGAAGAAGGCATGCAGCACCTAGTGGAGCAGGGCCTTGAGGCCGTAAAGGCGAGGGTCAATGCCCTCATCTCTCATGAGGCGAGTTGTAGGGGAAGTCATTCCACGTGCACGGGGGTGCGTCCCCTGTTGTCCTTTAAGATAAAGGAAATCATCGGTGAAAAGGGTGATAATCTTTATGTGTGGCTTCGAGAGGTCGAAAAGGCCTTCGCCACAGCGAATGTGATCGCAGATCACTTGCAAGTGGTACTTGAACTGACCCATCTTACGGGTAAAGCCCGTCCATGGGCTTTTACATGCTCGGATTCGGTCATGGACGTGTTCCCGACCTGGGAAGTCCTTAAGCAAAAGCTTATGGACATGTATGCAACACCTGATCTGGTTTTCCAGAATCAGCTGGCGTTTCTGAGGTGCCTTCAGGGCACTAAGGACTTGGAAACATATATCCAAGAACTTAAGACCCTTTTGGCATGGATGTACGCGAAAGCGTATTCGGACGATGTGTCCACTCCCGTGTTTATGGGAGGCCTGCGAGAAGGGCCAGCACGGTCGGAGCTGTTCCGATGCTGACCCCAATCCCTGCGGGAGGCGTTTAAGATGGCGTTTAACGTCGAGAGAACCTTTCGTTCCTCTAAGGTGGGTCCTGAACCCATGGACCTGAGTCAGGTCGAAGTGGAGGAGAAACCTTCCGCTAAGAGTCATGATGACTCTTTTTCGCTGGGTTCTGAAGCGGAGCTTCATGCAATGTTTCAGCGGCAGGGCCGCTGAAATGCTTCCTGTGTGGAAGCGCGGATCATCTGTGGAAAAGATGTCCGCGAAACCCCCAGTGAGACACTCGTTTTAAGGGGTCGAGGGTTGGGAAAAGCCCTCGACCAGGCCGTCGGGAAACGACGGCTCCCAGTAGGTGCGGGTCTCCCTACTGGGGGATCCCTCAGTGCTGTTAAACCCCAGGGTATGGGCCTACAGCACATAGCCCCGAGGGAAAAGGTGCTTTCTAGCTCCGAGTTGGTGTACCAGCCAGGTTTGCTGGTTGTCCTTGCGGACGTGAAAGGCTTTGATAAGCCTTGGAGAGTCTTGATAGACTCTGGAGCGTCTGACAATTATGTCAGGCGGGCTCTGTGGAGAAGAGTCGGATGTATGCCGAGGTCCTAGAGGCACGTTCTCGTGACGTTGTCACGGTCCGTCTTGCGACGGGCGTACAGGTTTCTGTACCCAAGGTCTCGGTTGACCTTAAGCTGAAGTTTGCAGACTTCGAAATCTTAGAACGTTGCCTAGTCCTGGATTTGGACTCGAGGTATGACCTCATTCTGGGCATGAAGTGGCTGGAACGCCACGAGCCATTGATATACTGGAAGTCTAAGTCCATTGGCTCAACGCCCCCGCTATCGGGTGAAGCATTGGCGAGTCATGAACCCACCTTATCTTGATCGCAAAAGCGATTCTGGCGTGAGATTCCAGAGATTGGGATGTCTGAGATGATCAGTCCCAATGAGGTCAAGGAAGTGTTCCTTGACGAGGTGGATTCGGCGATTAATCCCCGAGCCGATATAGGCGAGACTGGTGAGTCGCCAGTCATAGAGGTGGATTCCTCTGAGGATAAGCGCGAGGCGCTTCCTAGAGAAGAGACCCGAAGTTTTTCTCTTCTGCAGGTAGGAATTGATTCCGACCACGCCGTGTTCGGCGAACAAGTTGCGACTCCAGTGGTAGGGGTAGAGACCCCTGTGGTTAAGCGCGAGGGTCTTCCAGCGAAGAGACCTTAGTTCGTCTCTTCCGCACAACGAAATTGATTCCGACCACGTCGTATAAGGTGATACCGGCGAGGCACCGGTGGTAGAGGTAAAGACCTCTGTGGATAGGCGCGAGGCGCTTCCAATAGATGGGGCAATTGACTCCCCCCATATGGGTCCCGGTATGAGTACCGAGGCCAGTAGTCAGCAGTCCTATAGGATGATGAATAGTGTGACAGGTGTTGTCACAGAAGGCGTAAGCCTTGAACGGTTGCCTGGGGTAGGCGAACTGTTGTCGTTGGAGGAGATGTCCTTCAACGAGTTTGAAACTGCTTTGAAAGCAGGTGAAATCGACGAGGTTTTCGTATTGCGTCCGGAAGAGGAGTTGAACTCCTCATCCACGATGGACGAGTCAGTTTTGGCGAAAACCAAATAGGCACTGAATGCCCGAAGCGTCCTCAAGACCCTCGCGGATCCTGAGGACCCTTACCATTCCTTGTTGAAGGAATTCGGAGATGTCATTAGTGACAACCCGCCGATGGGGTTACCACCGGATCGGGGAGTCCGACATGAGATTGACTTGGTTCCTGGAACCAAATACTGCGTTACTAGGCAGTGGCCTCTCCCTAAGGAGCAATACGACGTTATCGACGAGGGGAAAGAAGATGCAAGGATGGTACGGGAGAGCAAGTCTCCCCACTCATCTCCCACTTTTTGTGTTCGTAAACCGAACGGAGAGTGGCGCATTGTGCATGCGTACAACAAGCCGAATACAGCTTCTGTACCCATGCAGACTCCGATTCCTCGGAAGGATGTCCTCCAGAAAAATATGGTGGACTGTACTGTGTACAGTGCCTTAGATCTGGTGAACGGGTATTATCAGGTGCTCATGCGAGCGTCCGATATTCCGCTTACAGAGGTTAGCACGCCTAGCGGCATGCTGTGATAGTGGATTGTTATGCCACAAGGTCTTTCAAATGCACCAGCGACTTTTAATCGCTTGGTGACTCAACTCTTCCGCCATCATAAAAAGTACGCTCAGACGTACTTCGACGATATATTCGTTCATAGTCGCGCGGAAGGTGACTCGTCTGATGTTCAGACGCACCTAATACACCTTCGAGCTGTGCTCGAATGTATGCGAGAGTATAAGCGCTATGCAAACGCACCAAATGTATTTTTGGTGCTGAGGAAATTTCTTTCCTCGGATGCTTCATCGGTAAGGATGGAGTGCGGGCGGATCCCGCGAAGGTGAAAGCCATTGTCGAGAGGCCTTCGCCTGTAAATCTCAGAGATTTACGGAAGTGGCTTGGATTAGCCAATTATCTCCACAAGTACAGCGAGAACTACGCTGAGATGGCGAAGCCATTGTCAGACTTTCTTAAGAAGGACGTGGATTGGTGTTGGGAAGCAAAATACCAAACCGCTTTCGAAGCGGTTAAGGGAAGCTTGTTAAAAGCTCCTGTTCTTGCTCTCCCAGATTCTGGTAAACCATTTAGCGTCGTCTGCGACGCCTCCGATTTTGCAATCGGATGTGCTTTGTTACAAGCAGACGACGCGGGACGGGAACGCGTAATTGCGTTTGAGTCGAGGAAGCTTAAAGCTGCAGAACGGAATTATCCCGTTCATGATAAGGAGCTACTTGCTATGAAGTATGCCCTTGTCAAATTTAGGGTTCACCTACTCGGCTCAAAGCCGTTCGTGGTTTATACAGACCACGCGTCCTTAAGGACAGCGACGAAGTCGCCTCATCTCTCCCAACGGATGGCCCGTTGGCTCTCCTTCTTTGCGGAGTACAACTTTGAGGTTAAGTACAAACCTGGAAAACAGAATGTGCTTGCAGACGCGTTGTCGCGTCGTCCCGATTACGAGCTCGCACACGCGACATTCGTCACCTCGTCTGTGGTGGATCTCATACGCCAGGCGTATGATAAAGACCCACAGTGTACGTCTTATCAGCGCGTTGGGTGGAAAGGGACTTGGATCGTCTGAGACTACCCTGTTAAGTAGAGCTAAAGCTCGGTTACACCGTTACAGCTACTGTAACGGTTTGCTATATTATAGCACGAGCGCGGAGGACACTCCGCGGGTGGTTGTTCCTCATGATGAGGAACTGAAGTATAAAGTCCTCTTTGAGGCACATGACGCCCCTACCGGGGGTCACTTAGGTCGGGATAAGACCTGCAGCGCTTTAAGCGCTTTGTATTGGTGGACCAAGATGTATAAGTGGGTCGGTGCGTATATACGCACCTGTGAGACGTGTCAGAGGGTTAAAACCTCTGCAGATTCAGCTGCGCCTTTGGCGAGATTGTCCGTTCCGACGGAGTGTTGGAAATCCATTAGTATGGATTTTATCTTCGGTTTTCCGAAAGATAAGGCCGGGAACACCGGCATATTGGTCTTTGTAGACCGTTTGAGCAAGATGGCTCACCTGGCGGCGGTGACAAAGTCCATTGATGGACAAGGAACAGCGAAAGTGTTCCTAGACCGTGTCTTTCGACAGCATGGTCTACCTGTTTCCCTTATATCGGATAGGTATCCCCGTTTTACGGGACCGTTTTGGAGGGCGTTGTTTAAGGTGTTGGGCACCAACATCCTCATGTCCTCTGCGGATCATCCGCATACCGACAGACAAGCGGAACGCGTTAATCGCGTAGTAGTGGACATTCTCCGGAGTTTATGTCCGGCTTCTCCAAAGAGTTGGAGTGAGATGATTCCTATGGCCGAATTTGCTATAAACAATTCGGTTCATGCATCTACGGTGTTTACCCCGTTTTACGTGAGCGGATTAGTGAATCCGAGGGTTCCGTTGACGCCACGTGTGTGTGGCCCAGGGCTTGAGGGGAAGTGTAGCCGGTGCGTACACGCACGGTGCGGCTAGCGCACAGAGGAAGACTTTCCTTTAAGCGCCTTTCGCCGCTACTTAGCCGATACGCCCTTATAAAAGGGCTTAGTAGGAGAGAGCTCTCCTACTCGGCGCCAAGATTCCCACTTTGGTTTACGATTAGATTTCGCTAATGCCTTAACACAAGGCTCCCTTACTAAGGGTGTAGCTAAAGAGAGGACTCCCTTTACGCGACTGCACTCACTACACGCGCGACCGGTCGAGGTCGTGCGTCTGTAGGCGGTTGAGTGAAATGTAAACTGAATTTATATTTGATATTTAATATATAATTAGCCTAAATTAATTTAAACTAATGTAAACTTTATGTAATACTAAGTAGAACTTACCAAATTCGTACCTAGCTAAAATGTGGTGTACACCACCTGTGTACCAACACGTGGCTGGTTGTCACACCACCACCAAGAGCTCCTGCCCTGATAGGTTAAAATAACCAATGGTTCAAAACCTTTCGAACCGGTCATACTGACCCCAACCGTAATGTACCACCTACTAAATGTGATTCGAATGTAACCCTTTGACAGGGAGGATTCCCCGATGTCAGCCCTATATCTTTGCGAAAGCACATCGATAAGTTTTTATCGACGCGCCTTAGTATCTTACGACACGTTTGCGATGCCATGGCGGAAATCCAAGACAAGCAAAAGGAACAGGCCGAACGCAAGGGCCGGCATAAAAAAAGGCGTATAAAGTAGGAGAAATTGTTTTATTAAACGCTAGAAATCTTCCTACACATGCAGTTTCTAATGTGTTAAGAAACAAACTGCGCCCCAGGTTTGTGGTGCCTTTCAAGGTGCTAGACGAAAGGGCTTGGCGTACACCTTGGATATTACGAAGGCGATGCGTACGCATCCAACCTTCTATGTGGGTATGCTTAAGCCATACCAGGACCCGGAGGCGGGTCCCCTCTTGGAGGAGGTTGAGAAGGCGGATAGCCATAAGGCACGGCAGGGCGGAGTACAAGCTCCTACAGGGTCAAAATGCGACCACGAAGCTCCGCAACGAAGCTTCAAATCTCCCCTCAAGACGGCAAAAGCCGTCAAGGGCAGACTCGAAAAAGTCAATCCTTTTTCAACGCGGTCAATCGCGCCCATGGCATCGTGGAGTCCATTCATCCTGGAGTTCCAGGATGCGACGGCTGTGTCGGTCACAGCGCTCATGAACCTCACGTCGCAATTTCGCGACCACCTCCTCCAGTTCTCGATTCCGAGTGGGTTCCACATTACCATGTGGAGCGTTTGATGGCGCAACGCCATCACCGGGGTGAGACCCAGTATCTAGTGAAGTGGAAGGGTTACCCACATTTACGGAGTTCGTGGGTGTCCGAGACTCCCGTGCGGCAGGATTGCCGAGACGTCGTTGACGCTTTCGAGTGGTAGAATCCCGCTGCGATTCGACGTCCAAAGGGTCGGGAGAATCCCCTTCACTCCCAGTAGTTGGGAGTTCGCCGGAGGCAGATGCGGAGCTTGCACTGCTCTCCGGCACCACATTGAGGGTACAGGCGCTAGCATAGCGCGTGCGATAAGGGGCAGGTAATTGCTCCATCTCTTTGGCTTTGGCAAACGCCAAGCGCAATTCCCTCTCCACCCGAACGTCACGTTCGACAGCTCTGTAAAGTCAGGGAGATGTTTCTCCCCTGCGCCCAATTGCGGAACTTACGCTATGCCTCTTCGGCATCCTATCCTTGTAGGAGAACGAAGGAAACCTCGCGCGGAGGTTCTCAACAAAGACACCCTGCGCCTGTTTCTCGAGACGCTCTTGGTATAAGGCGGCAGTGAACTGATTCTGCGTGAGAAGTTTTTCCCGGAGTTGCTTCCGGCATTCGATTTGACGCGGCTGTTCAGTTGCAGGGCCAGGAGTATAGAAGCCTAAACCCCTCTTTACCTCATTCTTAGCCCACTTTTGGGGATCACGAGGACCCCAAAAACGATATTCCGCCCGTGAAGGGCGTTTGGGGGCGTGTAATGCAGCCCCTAGTGCCAGTGTGTCAAGATAAGATTCCTGAGCCGCGTTCAATTCATTGGTTGTAATGGTCGCCTTCGGCGGTTCGGATTTTCCATCCGAAGTTGGCAATGGTGGCGCGAAAGTTAGCGTATTTTCCACGTGTTGGGAAAGGGTTAGGCTGCCGACATCGCTGTTCGGCGTCGTCAGAGCGGTCATCCTTAGGGGAGCGATCCCCGAGGGCCCCTCCTCCGAGATACCGGAGTCCGAGCAGATGACATCCCCTGATCGGGGAGAATGATCTCCACCTCTAGAGGTGCTAATTAGAGGCCAGACTTTTGGCAGTTGGCGTCTCCAACTATAATCGATTGCTTGGCAATGGTCTTGATGGGGAAGGACGTAACAAGGTTACATTTAGTTACGTTGTTGTACGTCAATACACAACGGTTAAGGTAAAGTATTGACCGGTCCGAAAGTTTCGGACCTATTGGTTGTTTTAGACAATCAGGGCGGGAGCCCTTGGTGAGGCGTGGCAGTCTGCCACGTGTTGGTACACAGGTGGTGTACACTACATTTTGGCTTGGTACGAATTAAGTAAGTTCTACCTAGGATTGCATATAGTTTATATTAGTTTATTAAGTTAGGCTAATTTTATATTAAATAATAAATCAGTTTTACAATACACTATATCCTGCTAGACGCCCGACCCTGAACGGTCGAGCGTGCAGTGAGTGTCGTAGCAGGGGAGCACCTCGCCTAGTTACTCCCTACTAAGGGAAGCCTTAGACTAAGGCGTTAGCATACGCTAACAGTAAACTCAGGGAATCTTGGCCCCGAGTGAGAGAGCAATCTCACACTAAGCCCTTAGATCAGGGCGTATCTGCTAAGTAGCAGCGTATCGCCGCTTAAGGAAAGTCTTCATCGTGCGATAGCCGCACCGTGCGTTTACGCACCGACTACAGCGAACCTGCAGGGGCATCTGGATACATACGTAGATGTGGTGGAAGAAAACCTGGACGTGGTGGCACCGGAAAAGCTGGGAGAAGACGTGGCACGGCTTGCCCTCTGACAAGCGCGTCGAGTATGCGCTTCGCCAGCCCCTCTGGTTTCAATCGGACGACGATCTTTACTACTAACATCGGAAGCGCGGTGGCAAAAATTCTGCGAATAAACGGTGCATAGACATCGTTCCAGAGCTGCAACGAAGCTTCTTTCTGTACATCTCACGTGTCTTCGGTGTTTGATCGCTTGCTGACTTCATGCGCGTTGGGAGCGCGTGGCCAACGCAAGTCGACTTCGTGAATCGGCATATCGACTTCACGCTGGTGGAAGTCACGCAAGGACATCAAGCCAAGTCGCTGCGCGCGCTATATCGTGAAGCAAAGCAGATTGTGGATCGGCTTGAAGCACATATAGTTGTACTTTCGACACCTTACGGGGGCTGCCGGAGATTGGTACCATACGTCGAAGTCTTTAGCAACGAGAACTTATGCTTGTTCCCTGCTATCCCACCTTGTGCATCGTATGGACGCCGAAGCCACCGACAAAGCCGCACCCAATGAAGGTCCATTGGATGGAATCGATGACAACCACATCAAGTCACAAGTGAAGATCGGCAAGCATTTGCGCAAGGTGCTGCTCTCGATCTTTGAGGACCTTCAGTTTCGACAGGCGTTCCGCCTGCTGTCGGTTTGGTCACGTTTCTGGTTCCGGGAACACATGGACCCCGGCATCCGCCAGTGCGTGTCTGACGGATGTAACGCAATCGAGTCTGAGCAGCTTCTGCTCTTCGACTGCTCGCTCGCGTCGGTCTTGCGGCGACATGTGCTCGGTATCGCGAAGACGTTCTTCAAACACAAGCCGACGTGGCTTGACATCGCGCTGGCGCGGGAGATGCGTGTGTGTGATGTATGGACGGAACACGAAGTAATAATGTTATGTTCTCCGCTTGGTGACGCTTCATTTAGTGTGGTCGGATCACAATCGGTGCTTGTTCGACGTAACCTTCGACACAAAGATTTTTCAGTCTTTTACTCTAACCAACTGAGATTTCCAAACAAATATTATATTAATAAATATAGATATATTTTATTTAAATATATTAATACAATATTATTCTAATATGATAATTTAATAACATTTAATGGCTATTGAATTATCATATATATTGACAGCCGACACAGACGGTCGCCGCGCTCCACGTAATCTTCTCGACTTTTGCTGCGCGCATTCGTTACTTCCAGCGGAACCTGTATTCAGCAGACCAGTTGAACCTGCTATATGAAGTGCTCTAGCTACTGGAAAAGCAGTCCAGTTTTGGGGATTCTGATGACCGCCACGCTAGTATTACCAGTGTTCACACAACTGCCTAACCGAATGCTAGGTGGAGGTATACCGGTCAAATGGAGTGACAGGCCCGGAAAAGACTTCAAGCAACATTCAAATAGCAACCAAGAAACAACCTAGGTACAAACCTAGCAATAGTGTACACTAGTCTTTATATCAGTAAAGTTAGTCATTACCCGGTAGATTGAGAAGCCACTCAGTCTGTTTTAATAGACAAACTTTCAACTGATATGTATTATGGGGTTTCAAATAGGATCACCCTACCGGCACACCCCTCCGCCCTACGGGTACACCCCACGTGACTTTCGACCAATAGAAATTCGAGAAACTGTAAAAAAACATCTTGTCCTTTTGTAGACTTGCGCGATTAAATCTCAGGTACGAAAAGACCTTCTCGCACCTAGTAAAGTCGGGTCACCCTACGCCGCACGCTCGGAGGTGAATATTTACTGTTTTTATTCTTTTCGAAGTATATTGACAGCTGATATTGATGTTGAGGTCAAATTGTCGATACCGACCCGAAATGTGTAACTATTGAAGCCTATGGGAGACTTGAGTAACGGGACACCTCTTCGGCTCCATTGCAAGCAAATAAGCTTGCGCTTGCGCTGCAGATTTGGCAACACCACGCTTCGCTATCCAACGGCACCTTGAAACTTAGCGTCTTCTGCCTCACGACATCAAAATCGATCATGTGATATTTCTGAACGTCCTGGAATCCCTCTTTAATATGAAGTCGACGTTTCGGTGATAACTTATTCCTTATTGTGAGTCAATTTGAAGTGTTGGTGCTGAACTCCACAACTGGAAGCTAACGACTATCGCCAGTTACGCCTTGGTCCACGTCGACAATACGTCAAAACTGACCCGAGCGAAGAGGATGAATGATCTTCAAGTAACGATGGTGTCCATGCTCTCTTGAATGACGCTCTCAATGACATCACGTAGAGATGTTTGCTCGGTTAAGTAAGCTAAAGAATATCGTCAGTTACCCTTAGTAATATATATAGGGCTATATCGACAATCAGCGAAGGGTAGTCAATACCGACCGACCAAGCGAATGAATGATTAAATGACACCACATCTGGAATCACGTAAATAAATAGGTTGCTTCGTCACCAGACCTAACAGAGAAATTCAATTATTGTTGCAACGACACCTTGCCACGTGTGATGAATTACAGCTTACCTACAGACAACACGTGGTGCTCTTCAGCGCGGGTGGGCCACATTTTTCAGCACTTGTAACCGTAAACATGGGAAGATGTAACCGATAACACTCGCTCAAGTTTCGATTTAAAATGAACGACTTGGCGCCAGAGATCTTCAGCCAGTTAGCAACATTAAGTTGCATTGCTTCTAATAACGTTTACAAGGTGCGAGAAGGTCCTTTTTCGTACCTGAGATTTAATCACGCAAGTGTACAAAAGGGCAAGATGTTTTTTTGATAACAAGATTTTTTTTACCAGTTTCTCAAATTTCTATTGGTCGAAAGTCACGTGGGGTGTGCCCGTAGGGCGGAGGGGTGTGCCGGTAGGGTGACCCTTCAAATATGGATCGACTTTTTTACGAATGAGGGTTACGAATACGGATTACCCGTCCGTAAGGATTTTTACGTACGACGATTCGTCACCTCCGGAGGCTTCGGACGCCCTTATCCGTATACGGATGGCCGTTTTGTCCGTACATACCCCACACGCCCACCCGCACTTACTGCCGCCGAGAAAACTCTTAAACTCCCCTGATCCCCTAAAATTCTCATATACGCAACCTCTGAGCCCCTAAAATTTCCCGATATACGAGATTATGACTCAGCCACCTTTGCATCCATAGGAAGACATAGTATGTCCCAGCGAAGAATCCTACTGTCTGTGCTCCATCAGCACTGCGTTTCGTCCCTCTTTGACGATGAAGATGAGGAATACGAAGAGCTTGCTGACTTGTTCATGCTGGTGAATAAGTCACCTTTCGTTCACGAACGCGTCGGCCGCCCGCGAAGTTCCGATTTCATGGTGAACTGCCTCTTTTCTATTGTGAAGGTGGAGTTCAAGGCCCCGGTGCGAATGTCGTCCGACATCTTCCGTGCACTCAGGGCGGAAATCAAGGACTTCAAAGTCTTTAACAACCGAAGCAGAAATCAGCAAACTTCTGTTAGTTGGCTGCTGGACGTTTCCCTCTGGCAATTGGGGCATGATTGGAACGGTGCAGCGGTGACACACAATTCACCGTTCTTTGGAATCGGCTCAAGTGCAGTGTTCTTTCACGGATGCTCTTGCGAAACCATTTTTGAAATAACAAACTGCTACCTCACTCTGTTTGAAAATTTATATACAGGGACCGTCTGCTTGTTCACGGACAGAGTCGTACGCGCCGTGCTCCAACTAAAAGAACGTGCACTTTTTTGGCCTGACAGAGCGAGACGGAGAGAAATATCGCAGGCGCTGGAGATAGAAGGGTTCCAGGGCTGCGTCGGTTTCGTTGATGGAACCACACTGCGATTGTCGCAAAGGCCTGCTATTGACTAATCGCTCTCGATGCAGGCCATTTGCGACAACGACAAGAGGTTCACCGCTGTCAATGTCGGCTGACCAGGATCTTGCGCTGATTCGACTGTTTTCAAGTCGATGACGGTGCCAAGATACCCGGAAAAGTTTTGTAATGAAGGGCAGTACTTGCTTGCGGATTCCGCATACCGGTGACAGCCAAATTCCTTGTCCCCGCGTACAAAGCTCCAGCTTCAAATACGCCTGACAATGCGAAATTCAACTTTTGCCTCTCCAAAGCGTGGGTAAGAGCAGAAAATTCAGTTGATATTCTCAAAGGAAGATGGTGCGCTCTTCGTGAAATCCGGACGCAAATCAAGAAAGTAAGAGATCTCGCTAAGATTGTTGGTCGCATGTGTTGTGTTGCACAATATGCTGGTATCTCTCGAAGACGCCTGGCTAGATTGTTTCGAGGAAGTGGGACAACTGGAAAGCGCCGGGGAGTCCAATATTGAAGCTATCATTTCCGAGAAATTCCGTGAGCTTGTCAAGAAAAAGCCCTACAAACGAATTACGCGCGCCGCTTTTTATAGATAAATGCGCATTTATAGAACAGGCGGACGTATATTTTGTATCTGAAAAGTACTGCAGATATTGGTTTACTTTGAATCATTTCTAGTGGAGCTATCTATTGCGCTGAAAATACCGTTGTAGTGTGTCGACAGATAAGCCTTTCTCTATAGCCACAGTCGCCATAGCCACCTTTTGCTCTCGTTCCTCCTTTTTGTCTTCCCACTCTCTGTTCTTCTTCTATCTTCTCCTACCGCTTCCACCTCTTTTCTTCCTGCTTCTCCTGCTTCTCCTCCCACTTCCTACTCTGTTTTACTTCTTCTTCTTCTCATGCCTCCACACTTCCTTGCCGACACCTAATCCAAGTTTCTCCTGCATCCGCTTTAACTTCTCAGGACCCAATCCTTTCGTCAGTACGTCTGCCAACATCGTATCCGTAATCT
Source organism: Peronosclerospora sorghi (assembly GCA_026184515.1). NCBI lineage: Eukaryota > Oomycota > Peronosporomycetes > Peronosporales > Peronosporaceae > Peronosclerospora > Peronosclerospora sorghi. The sequence continues at coordinate 26,237,127 of CM047580.1, forward strand.
CATAGGCAGCAGTAAGCACTCCATCTTGAGCTTTTGAAATTAAAAACCTCACTCATATGTCCATGTGCTTGATTCTTGAGATTTTTCCATCTCCACTCACCACTGTAATCGCCGCTTGGTTGTCGCACCGTAATACCATAGGGATACTTACGCCAATTCCAACCTCCTTCTTCATCTCCATAAAACCAATCAGCTCGCATTCCAAGACTGATGCGACGTAAAGTTCCGACTCCATCGTCGACAGCGACACACACACGACTGTCGCTTACAAAACCGGTGCACTAGCCATCCATCCATCGCAACAATTACTCCACTAGTAGACTTCCGGTCATCCTTATACCCGCCAAAATCAGCTCCGAGTAGCCCGAGATTTTAATTTCACATGCATCCTTGGCCTTCCATTCTTGAATTATTTCCATTCGAAACTTCAAATCACTTGTTCCCTTGAGAAACCTCAGGATCCGCTTTGCTGTCGCCCAATCAAATTTCGTGGGCGCATGCGCCCTGCGCGTGTCCTTGTGGGACTGCGTAAGCAATGTTCGGCCTGCAACACCGCGCAATCCATAACAAGCTTCCAGTCAATGATTGAAATATCTTGACCGACGGTTCGTCACCGCGAACGCTATTTTTCAGCAACTCTTGGTCCTTGAGTGCTTCATTTTCATACTCGTCGCCGATTGGGGTCTTCACCGCGTTTGAACTTTCCATGCCATAGTTTTTGAGCAAATCAATAACCATAACTTCTTGATCTAACATATATCCATTTTCATCGTCGTAACTAACACGCATACCCAAGAATTATGAAACGTGACCGAGATTCTTGATCTCCAAATCTTTCAAATCATCAAAAACAACTTTGGATGTGACCCTCCGTGGTTGCTGTCACGAGCAAATCGTAGACATACACCCCTACAATCACGATATCATCTTCAACCATTTTGTAGTAGAGACATCCGTCAGTAAAACTTAGTAAAAATCCACAATCGGTCAACTTCGTGTGCAACAAACGATTCTACAGTCTGCCAGCCTGTTTTAAGCCGTAGAGGGACCTTTTCAATTTCAGCACGGCTTGTTTGACGTTTCCAATGTTCGATTCTTCTAACTTCCTTGGTTCAATCTTCATCCCACTTAAAATATAAAGAAAAATGTCATGCTCATCCTCCAACGCTTTAACATAAGCGTTGGGGATGTCTCCGTGCATCGCTTCCACTATACACTTGAGCGACAGCGCCAAAATAAAACACAGAGTGGTAATTTCCATGAACGCTGCGAATGTGAACTCATAGTCCACCCCGAAACGCTGCTCGTTTCCGCAGGCGACGAGTCTCGCTTTATAACGCTCTAAAGCGCCATTCGCGTCAGTTTTGACCTTGTAAACCCACTTCGTGTGAATTGGTTTAACATCATCAGGCCTTTTCATCACGTCCCATACTTGATTAGCCTGCAGCGCTTGGATTTCTTCATCCATCGCTTGAACCCACTTGTACGCATTCTTCCGGCTAATCGCTTCGCGATAATTATTGGGATCAGCTTCGGTAATCAGGTTCACTTCGCCCTGTTGCTCCACTTCGTCTTTGTCTTCAGGTTTTTCATCTTCTCGAGACTTTGACTTTGCATGCTGCCGCGTAAGATGGCGCTCCCGCGTCCAGAGCGGCTTCTTTCCCTCTTTTAATACTTTCGAAGACCCTTGATCTTGTATTTAATTATTTTCCGCGCCTTTTTCTTCGTCCAGCGCATCTCCAATACCCTTAGATACTTGACCCGCTACTTCTGACGCTTGGTTCGCTCCTTCTGAGCCTTGACTTGCATCTTGAGCTTCGTTTTTTTCGTCCTCATTTAGCATGCTTTTGAGCTGCCGGTTCTGTACACCGGTCAGCGTCTCCACATTTTTCACGAGCTGCGTATTGGTAACTTTCTGGTTCTTCTTTAGGTATACCTTGAAACCTTTTGTTTCTTTGCTGCGTCCAATTATGACGCCAACTTGGGCGCGATGAGCGAGCGTGTTCGTTCTGGAATTTCGGTAGACGGTGCACGGCGATCCAAATGGTACAATTTCACCGATGTTCAGTTTGTTTCCAGTTAAGACATCTAGCGGCGACATCCGACTTGGATTCGCGCTTGTGGGGGTACGATTTAGCACGTATGCCGAAAACTCGGCCGCATCCCCACAAAAAGACAAAGTTAGACCACTTCCGAGCAGCATGCACCAGGCCATATTTATGACGGTCCGATTCATACGTTCCGCCTTCTCATTGCTGGCCTGATTTTCAGCCTCGCTAATCTGCCGGGAAATGCCAGTACTTCGACAGAAATAATCCACATTTATAAACTCTACACCACCGTCAGTCCTTAGCACGTGAATTTCGCAGTCAAACTTGCGTTCAAAAAATGCCAAAAAATCTTCAAATTTTTTCGCGGCCATGTCTTTAGTTTTGGCCAGAAAAATTCTCGCATAGTTACTTTTGTAGTCAATGAAATTGACCAATTAACGATTGCCCAACCGATCCCTTGGTGTGATTGAACCCTTAAGGTCGGAACAAATCACACCACTGATTCGATCGGTGCATTTCCGCCGCTGTCCTTCTTCGACTGGTGGTTCTTCGATTGCTTCCCCTGCGCGCACGTAACACAGTGGCGGCGGGTGTAATCAGGAATCCGGATCCCATACTGGGGATCCTTGGACATTGCTACAATCGTGTCAAAATTAAGTTGTACCATCCGAGAGTGGAAGTGCATAAGAGTTCCACTCTGGACATCCCTATTGGCCGTGAAATCAGCGTCATTCGATGCGGCCACCGACATAACCATCTCTTTATATGACTTTTTGGGCTTATCCACCGTTCCTTAAACGGTCAACATGTTGCTCTCCAGGCCCACTTGAACGATTCCAATACCGGAATCACGCTTGACCAGCGTCCTTATACCATTTTTGTAAGACAGAACAAGTCCTCCTGCTTCGAAAATTCCATATGAGAAACGTTTTTGGCGATGCCTTCCACGTAGTACACGTTCTTGACTTTAATTCGCGAGCTCTTCTCTCCACACTTGAAATGAATACAGAGTGTTCCTTTCCTCTTAATCTCAAATCTCTTGCCATCGGCTTGGTAGCACTGATAGGTGACGTTCTTGACGTCAATCAAATATGTCAGGTCTGACGTAAGGTGCATACTGGCACCAATGTCCAGCACCCACGTATCAGGCATTACTTTGCCGTACGACCCACCGATCATGAGCGCGAAATCTTCTTTCATCGGCTTATTCTTGGGACAATTTCTTTTTATGTGTCCTTCCTCGCCTCATGAATAACAAACGCGTTTTTTCATGATCTTCTTTGGCTTTTCAGCCACCAAATTTACTGCACCACCTTGCGAAAATTTCATCGGCTTATCATTAAACTACACGGCATGCGCAACTGACACAGTTACTCTGCGTGCCGCAAGTAGTCAGGCCGTGTGTTATCATATTTGGAGATGAGGATCTGCCTCATCTCCGGCGCAGCGTGGAACACCACGTTGTTCAGCACCTTCGCAATTTGACCGACTGCTTTTGCAACAGCAGTCAGGTATAGAAATCGATCGGGCCACGATCTTCCAGGCGCCTTTCGAGCCATAAACAGCTTCATTCCTTGTGCCGGGGACACCTGCACCTGAAAGACGGATATCAATTTATCCATCACGTACCAGAGGGCTTGTGTTTCGCACCACCATCCCTCTACCTGCCAGTTGTAGTACGACTCTGCTGGGCCCGTCAAATAATGACCCAGTAGGTCAACCTTTACGTCCTCGTACCATTTATCCACAAGCCGCTTCAGCAAGGGTAATCTGGCGCAAAAATTTGCGCCCCCAGGCTTGAAGACCGGATCCCAGTCCTTTGTAAATTTCCTTCCCATCGAACGGCTTTATCTGCAACATCTTTTCTTGGGCGAGAGTGTACGCACCACTCCAAACCCTTGGGCTTGCTCTTGCCCATGCAATCCATACGCTTGCTGGTGCTGGTTACCATTGTGCGCTTGAATTAAAGTAAAGAATTTTTTTAAAATTAAAAAAAATTTAAAAAAATTAAAATACAAGGAATATTTCCAACATAAAAAAGATAAATAAAAGAAATTAAAAGGATTAAAAAAAATATTTTAATTCTTTTTTTAAAAAAAACTTTTTTTAAATAAAAAATTAATCAATGGAATTTTTTGTATTTTATTTTTTTTCTTTTTTATTATAAATTGAAATTTTAATAAATACAAATCAAATTATAAAAATAAAAAAATAGCTAATGGATAATTGGACAATCCACAAACGAAAAACATACACAACAATACATTTTGAATTCCAATTCTTTTTTTAAAAAAAATGTTATTTTTCTTAACATGATAAGATATATTTTTAACTGATTTAGAAGCTAAAAAATTAAATGTTGATTCCATTAACTCTAAAATATTCACCGATAGCACAACTTTAAAAAAATCTTTTTGATTAATCCCATATAATGATTATGAATCTTTATCAGAAAATCAAGAAAATAAAAGATCCATATTATAAATATAAATAATACAACAACTTCAGAGAGAACTTGTTGTATTATTTATATTTATAATATGGATGTTTTTGTGTATTTTTTGTTGTATTTTGTACAATCTTTTTAAAAAAATTTAAATACCTTTCCAAGAAAAATATTCTTTTAAAAAACATAAAGATGGAGGAATTCATATTCATTGTTTTTTTGAATTAAAGACTTCTTTTGATGAACCTACACGACTTACAGATAAACCAACAAAGAGCTGATGAAACTAATAATAATGATTTTATTGGAATTAAAAACATAAATTATTTTTTTTAAATTTATTATTACCTAGTGGTGCTAGTATTGCATTAGTATAAATTAAATAATGTTTAAAAAAAAATTATTTAAAATTTTTATTTATATTTTTAATATTTTTTTTGATTGAAAAATTTTTAAAATAAAAAAATTTTAACAAAAAATATTTAAAACAAAATTTTAAGAAACCTCTATTCTTGAAATATACATTTTTCTTAATAATATATTTTTTCTAATATTATTATTATTTACTGATATTAAAAAATAATTAATAATTTATATATATTTTTAAATTGCATAAAAAGGTAAAAATACCATTCTGGAACAAATATTAATGAAATAAAATGTTTACCATTATCCAAATAATAATATAAAGATAATTATATGATAGAAATTAAATTTAAAGAAGGGGCTCCAACACGAGAAAAGGCATCTCTGCCAGCATGGCTAATGTTTTCAAAGCTCATTTTTCCTTGCAATCCAGTCGCAAACCCCCTTTTATCTTCGCCGCTGTCACCAAGGGAGGCCAGACTCATCTTGGTGTCTCCCCTGGGCTTGGGCTGTACGTTTTCTTCCTGCCTGACAGTGCTGCTTGCCACCTCCAGTCTTTCCAGGTGTGTCAAAAGGTTTCCAAACAAGCGCATCATATCCGCAGGCTTGACTTCATCATCTGATCCATTACGGCCCTATTTTGGGCTCATAACCTGTTCGCTATCGCTCATTTCAACCAGCGTTTTTGCAGACGCGCGTTCCAAATCAACCAGTAGGTACTAACGCAATGTTTCCACTAGTGAACAATAGAGACACAGAAAAAAACGTAATGGCAACAATAAATCGTAAATAACTTGTATTATCCACGTCAAAATTTATCAATCTACTACGTGACTCGAACGAAAAAACCGTAAATCAATCCACAATCCACGTGACAAAACGAGAGAAACTTCTAGCCGCAATCCGGCTTACTATACTCCAATCAATCACTTGTGTGTAACAAATCAAAATCCAAAGTGATTTTCTTAGTGAAGTTCTATACTTAAACTAATAATATACATATATGTAATTCACTAGGTTTTATCGAAAAGTCATAAAACAAAATCGTTTCAGGCGCTGCAGGAATTGCGCGCACTTTTAACACTCCTTCTTGGCTTTCGTTCCGCAAACTCCTAGCTCGTCTTGATCGCCTCAACCCGAGTCCCTCTTGCATTAACTTTAGTTTCGTAGGACCCAATCTATTAGTCAGCCCGTCAGCTAACATAGTTTCAGTAGGTTCGTAACTTGGCACGATTAATCCTTCGCTTGCCTTGGATATAAGAAACTTCACTCGAACATCCATATGCTTGGTTCCTCCGGTCTTTCCATTTCCACCCATCACTGTAATCGCGGCTTGATTGTCGCAACGCAGAACCATCGGTACTTTTACGTTAAAACCAACTTCTTTCGCCAACTCCATGAAACCGATCATTTCACACTCCACTATCGACTAGGCTTATAACTCCACCTCCATCGTCGATAGCGAGCCACACGCCTGAATTTTGCAGATGCACTAGGCACCCATTCATCGTAATTATTCCACCACTAGTAGACTTCCGATCATCCTTAGACCCTCCGAAATCAGCGTCCGAGTAACCAGCAATTTCAATTTCATATTTGTCATCGGTTTTACTTCCTTGAAAAATCTCCATTCGAAACTTCAAGTCACTCGTTCCTTTCAAGAAACGTAGGATTTGCTTCGCCGTTGCCCAGTCGAAGCGTGGGCGCATGCGCCCTGCGCGTGGTCTTGTGGACCGCGTGCGCAATATCTGGTCGGCAACAGCGAGACATCTACAGCAAACTGCCTGTCAACGATTGAAAACTTTTGATGGTCGGTTCATTTCTGCGTCCATCATTTTTGAGTAATTCTTGCTCCTTGAGTGCTTCGATCTCATATTCATCCGCGATTGGAGTCTTCACCACATTTGAGTTCTCCATACCGTAGTTCTTGAGTATGTCGGTGATCATAAACTCCTGATCCAACATATATACATTTTCGCTATCGTAAGTAATCCGCATGCCCAAAGACTTTGAGGCATGGAAAATCTTCTTAATCTCCAAATCTTTTAGACCATCGAAAAAACTTTCAATATGACGCTGGGTCGTTGCTACCACAAGCAAATAGTCAACGTAGACCCCCACAACCACAGTGTCATCATCAATCTTCTTATAGTATAAACAACTATCCGTAAAACTCTGTAAAAATCCACAATTAACCAACTTTGCGTGCAGGAGACGATTCCACTGTTTCCCGGCTTGTTTCAGCCCGTAAACCGACTTCTTCAACTTTAACACCTCTTGCTTGGTGTTCTAGATCTTCAACTTTTTTATCTTATCTTCTCCAATTTTCATACCACTTGGAACGTAAAGATAAATATCATGTTCATCCTCCAACGCTTTGACATAAACGTTGGGGATGTCCCCGTGCATCGCCTGCACTTTCCATGTTCTTGACAATGCGAAAATAAATCTCACGGTTGTCATCTCCATCACCACAGAAGAGGTGAAATCATAGTCCACCCCATACCGGTGCTCGTTGCCGCAGGCAACGAGCCTCACCTTGTGGCGCTCCAGTGCACCGTTCGCATCTTTTTTGTCTTGTAGACCCACTTCGTGTGAAGGGGTCAGACATCATCCGGTCTCCGTAGAACATCTCACACTTCGTTGGCCTCCAACGCATTAATCTCCTCATCCATGGCTCGCACCCACTTGTCGGCGTCTTTTATGCCGATTGCTTCACGAAAATTCTTCGGATCGACATCCGAAATCAGGTTTACTTCTCCTTGACCGTCCAAATCACTGTTGTCCTCACTCTTTTTCTCGCTTTCAGCCTTCGATTTTGCGTACTGACGCGTGAGATGTCGCTCCCTCGTCCAGCGCGACTTCTTTCCCTTTTTCGCATTCTTTGTAAATTCTTGTTCTTGCTTTTCATTATTTTTCGTCACTTGTACTGTGTCCAACGCGTGTCCATCGTCTTCGGAAATTTAGGCCGCTCCTCCTAACGCTTGGGCTGTTCCTTCTGAGCCTCGACTTACTCTTTGAGCCCGTTCGCCTTCAGTTTCTTCAAGCATGTTCTTGAGCTGCCGATTTTGCGTGTCGGTCAGCGTTTCCACGTTTTTCACATGTTGTGTTATCGTAACTATCTGGTCCTTCTTCAATACACTTTGTAGCCCTTCGTTTCCTCACTGCATCCAATTATCACGGCCACCTGCGCGCGATGCGCCAACGTGTTTGTCCCGGGATTACGGTAGACAGTACACGGCGATCCGAACGTAACAATCTAGCCCAAATTTGGCTTGATACCTGTTAATAGCTCCAGCGGTGACATTCGTCGCGCATTCGCGCTTGTAGGGGTGCGGTTCAGCACATACGCTGGGTATTCCGCCGCATCCCCCCATAACGACAATGGTAACGCTTCCGAACAGCATGCCCGAGCCATATTCATGACGGTTCGGTGCATGCGTTCCGCCTTGCCATTACTCGCTTGATTGCCTGCCTCACTGATTTGTCGCGCAATCCCGGTGCTCCGGCAGAAGTAATCAACGTTTTTAAATTCCGCGCCGCCGTCCGTCCTCAGCATGTGAATTTTGCAGTTGAACTTGCGTTCAAAAACCGCCAGAAAATGTTAAAAAAATTTCGCGGCGACGTCCTTTGTTTTCGCGAGGAAAATCCTGACGTAGTTTCTCTTGTAGTCGATGAAGTTTACTATGTAGCGATTTCCCAACCGATCTCTCGGCGTGATCGGACCCTTAAGGTCGGAAAAGATCACGCCGCCGATCCGATCGATTGGAGCGTTTTTTCCGCTGTCCTTCTTGGACTGCGCACTCTTCGACTGCTTACGCTGCGCACACGTAACACAGTGGTGTGGTGGAGTCAAGTCCAAAATCGAACACCGTAGTGTCGAGAACCTGACCATCATCGTGCCCAGCCTTCCAACTGACGCGGGGGGGGCACCCCACGAACCGTCGCCTACGATCCGATCTGATCGTCCGCTGCTAGCAGACGACCGATCATCAGCATAGGACGCCTGGTCCGGTTTCTTCGTCTCCATCTCACCTTGTGTACCCGATGGAATGGGCTGGTTTCACACTTGGTGGATCGTCGCCGCGAATTGATGTGGGTATTAAAATGCGTGAGACCGTGCTGGGTAATGTACCCTGGGAGGAACTGTTCACCCTTGGTACGGGCAGACCAATTACACTCAGAGTAAGTATACTCCAAGGGGCAGATCGCTTAACCGATCGTAGATCCCAGCCAATGCGAGAATAACAGACCAATATTCCAATATATAGATCCAAACGAGAACGTGACAAACTCCACGAACGATATCTCCACGAAACAATCCAATACTTGTTTACACGTTCCAAACGTGTGTAACTTGAACTTGTGAAGCCGACCAATGTGTACTCCCGTCGAAGGACTTCCGGCGGGTCAAGTGCGTCTGTGACGCGTTCCGGCCGGGTATAATGAGCTAGAAGGGATTACTCAACCCTCCGCTCCCAAACACTCTGCGGTGTTCAGAGGCGACTAGCGTACTTAAGAAACGACTTCCTTGTTGAGTTTAAGGTTAAACAGAACAACTCGGTAAAATCTAAACTTGGTAAAACTTAAACTAACCAATCCTATCTCCCTACGGTCCCCAATATGTACAAACATGAAATATGTGAGTACACGCAATATCATGTGACTTACCAAAATCTGTGTTCTTGACACTTCTTGCACACGATAGGCCCAAAATACTCCATCCTTTCAGCCGAACAGATCGAACTGCCTTGAAAACTGGTACACTGGTACAACCTGCTCAGCAATTTTCACTTGCACTTCACCACAGCCGCCCCTGAGTCTGGTCGTAGCCGCACAACGGTAGCGACCCGATCTCACCACATCCAGATCTTCGTAGTAGCGGACTTCACCGATGGACCGATCTTCGAGTCCGCCTTCGTCAGGTACTTGTCCTTGTGCACCTGATCATCTTGTAGCCTCTCTTGACGCTCGTTGCTGCAGGTGCCCTGTATTACCAATCGCCCCATGTCGATTCGCCTCCCCGATCGGCCCGATATGACAGCCCTCGTCATACTTCGGATTCCGACATACCGGATGGGCATCAGATCTGGGCCGATCAGCTCCAGAAAACAGTCAGGGAACTTCAGTCGCAGTTGGCCACAAAATATTCATCACTCCTGCAACTTCGGAAGGAGATTGATACTTTGATCCCTTATATCCACGAATTTGCAGGAGGTGATCGCCGAAAACGTGCATCTACGGGCCCAGATCGCCCAACAAACAACGCGAGGTAAGCTGA
>CM047580.1:26257270-26309493 GCA_026184515.1 Peronosclerospora sorghi
TGATCGCACTTGCGATCAAGACACCTGATCGCATCTGCGATCAAGACCGAATACAACTGAACTACGGCTATAAGCATCAGCACAAGCCTGATCAAGCCTGATTACCACTGATCTACATCTTTTCAGCGCCTGATCGCATCGGACTGCCGCCTGATCGCACTTGCGATCAAGACGGAATATTGCTAATCGTCGGTTATTAGCATCGGCCCAAACTTGATCAAGCCTGATCGCGGCTAATTGACGTGGTTTAAGCACCTGATCGCACGTTATCACGCCTGATCGCATCGGTTGTATCGTCACAAGTTAGTTAATTCAATCTTGCACCAAGAATTCGCTGTGCGCTGTCCCCGCCACCTGAGGAGCGACCACGCCTAGCCGTCGGGTACACAAGGTGAGCAAGAACACAAGCAGTCGAAGACATCCGGAGGACCCCCTTCGTTAGTCGGCAGTCTGGGCGCCGTGGTACCGCCTGATCAAGTATCAAAAACTTCAATCAGCCGCTCCTCCACAATGGTGCGCGTGCCCGGATCTTTGGGCGACGCGGGATATCACCGCGATTCTACGCAAGATAGCGCGGATGTGAAAGTGAAAACGGAAGCTGAAGCAGAGGTGAAAATCAAGGTGGAAAAGGAGGAGGTGGTTGTGACGACGGAAGGCAGTTCGCCGTCGTCATGCCTGAAGAAGAAAGGAAATGCCGATCATCAGGACCTGGGGAGGAATCCAGATGACGTAAAGGAGGAGAAGCCTCAACCACCTCCCGAGGCTCCTTCGGGAGCCCATGCGGATCATAACTTGCGTTATGATCCGCCAAAAATACGTGTATATAATGATCCAGATTGGGATCCGATGGAGAAGTATTACAAGACCGACCAACCAAAGATGTTGATCAAAGCGCCTTTGTCGGAGAGCGACGAAAGCCGATCAAGTACGCCGCCAACGGAAGCCGATCTGGTAAAGACGTTTTACCAAAATATTTAGCATGAGCACCTGGAATATTACCTGATGACGAACTCGATCATGAGCCTGCTCGGGGTCACGATCAGCGGGAAGCTGAGTAGATCGGCCAACCAGCCAATCACGAAGGGAAAAGATAAGCTAACTATTGTGCTAAGGCTACTACACCTGATCAAGCAGGCTGGTCTGATAACAGGCGCCCACGATGCCGAGGAAGTATTCGATCAGGACTCCGAAGATCTGGCAGAGGCCACCCAGCTGTTGATACCCATCGTGGGCGAAGCAGACGAAGAAGATTTCCCCAGTTCACCACCACAATCCCCGTTGAAGATTGAGGAAAGTCCGTCAATCAACGTATCGGGACATTCGGGGTCATCGTGCTACGAATCTGCCCCTTCAGAGAGTGACGATCAGGGAATTGAGTCAAGTAGCGCTGGGAGTATGGAGCCCAAGATAACCAGAATGGGAGTTTGCCAAAAGGACAACTCCAAATTGCCGGTTGTCAAGACGGAACCTCAGTCGATCAAGACAGAAAACGATCAAGGGCCACAGTGGCAGATGTTTTTTGAAAAAGCCATGAAGAAGTTTCTAGCTGAAGAGAGCAGTAAGTGAGCACCTGGAGTCGTTGGCGCCAAAATCCGCCAGCCAAATCAAGGAAGAGCTGCGTCGATCAAGGATGTCGATATGGAGTCCGTACACTCGTTGCGTGGTCAGCAGTCGAAACCAGATAGGTCGACGACGGTAAAAGATGTGGATATGGAATCCGTGCACTCGTTTCACGATCAACAGTCTCAAATTGACTACGTCGACCTCGATGAACCGATCACACTGCCACGGCGAGCCACAGTGGCATCCGCGTATACTGGGACACCTGATCAGCAGCCAATTGCCAGAATTAGGATGTCTGCGATCAGCGATTTGAAAGAATTTTCGGGAAAAGAAGGGGATGAAGATCAAGCGAGGAACTGGATCAGACGTCTCAAGTCAGCATTTATGCGCGATCAAGCTTCTGATCCTGAAAAGTGTCTAATCCTGGGCGATTTACTGAAGGGACCAGCGCGCAACTGGCATCGACAGTTGAGTAGAACCACCCGATAAAGCTGGAAAAGTCTCGTGGATGAATTCGAAGTACAATACCGTGGAACTGGTCAATCGGTATCCCGCCAATATTATTATATGAAGCAGCGATCAGACGAAAGTCCTATCGAATATTTGCACCGACTGAATGTGGCGGGACTGCGAGCTAAGTTACCGATCAGAGATGGACCGCCCGAAAATCTGCGCGAACATGTCCAACATTTTCTGGACACTCTGTCCAATCGCGAACTCGCCGATCAGCTGGATCTCCTGCGCTTGGATCGTGCTTCGGACTTGGAAGAAACGTTGCGTGCATACGCACGCAACAAGTGGTATCAGACAACAGCGGCAGTAGGCACCAGCAGATTCCGCCAAAAATCCGGCGACGATCGAGCACCGGCCGCGACGCAAAAGCCTAGGGGCGTACGTGCGATCAAGGTAACGTCTGGGAGCGAAGAATCAAGTGCTGATGATAGTGGAAGTGATGGCGATTAGCGCCGCTATATGATTGCTACTATGCGCGATCAACCAGGGGCGCACGATCAGCCTGGCGAGTCACGATCAGGCAAACGAAGCGACTCCAATGCAGTCGATCAAGGGGCGATAAAGAAGTGAAGTCATTGTGGATCGATCAGACACGACAGCTTACGTTGCTGGAAGCGCCTGACTTGCCTGAAGTGTGGCAAGAAAGGACACCCCACCGATCAATTCCTGTACGTCTGCCGAGCATGCGGCGAGATTCACGATGCGGGGAAGTGCCCTATGAAAGAATTTTACAACCGCATCCGCCAGTGGTATAACCCTACCAAGCATGCAGGACTGTTGCCCAAGGAAGCCGAAGATTTGTTAAACTAGGACGCTCGCCAGGTTGTAATCTGGTACGAGACGATCGTTCTAGTTTGTGTATTTTTGCATTTGTGGATAAGAAGAGGGCTGATCGAGTAGCAACAAGAGATAAGGAAAAACGCGATCAGCTTGATTTACCACGTTTGGCTAATTTCCATAAGGATGAGTTTTCCCGATCACCTGTGATCATGGAAGTCGAATTAATTCCAGGCGAATCACGTGGATATTGGAAATATCACTCGCCAAAGAAATGGTGCAAGCAAGCCAAGGCGAGTGGAAAAATCAATAACGAGCGAGCTATGATATTATTTGATTCTGGTGCCGAAGTGTCGATCATCGACTCAACCTTTGCTCGTAAGGTGGGTTGTTGGATTGACACGAGTCAAACACAAGAATGTGTCGGCATTGGAGAAAGTGCATACCAAACAGAAGGACGTGCAAAAATCAAGATCACGCTAGCGGGCTCATTGGTTTATTATTATTTCCAGGCATGGGTGGGCAAACTTGTTGGTCAAGATGCCATATTGGGTATGGACTTCATGATACCAGCTGGTGTTCGATTAGATATCGCTCATGGCGCACTAAGTTTACCTGACGAAGTGATCATCCCACTGGAGGGACGTCGACAGTTGTATGAGTCGAGCGGTAATTATATGAAGCTCGATCAGTATGAACAGATCCCAGTATGTCGATCAGCCGAAGTACGAATTTAGGATCAGCGATCTCGCAAGTTGTGGATTACTCGTGGAAGAGATTGGGTCCCCACTATCACTAGGGGCGCGGACAATTTGAGGTATTTACGTGTTACGAACATCGTCGATCACCCCATCATTGTTCAAGAAGAGACTATTTTAGGTATTTGGATGAACAAAGATGATGTGCCCCGCCGCCCCGGACTTGTTTCGATCGGATCCAACCGTTACAAAGAGTGGCAAAATCTGGCATATCAAGCCTCCACCGATCTGGTATCTGACGATCAAGAAAGTGTCGATCAGGGTCCATTAGTCGAGAAGAAGGAGTATCCAACTCCTCGAAGTATCTTAGTACGTCCCACGGACACGATCGTCGCATCTGTAGCGTTGGTAACCGAAGGGGCGCAAAAGGTGCAAGGGGTGCAAGAGCGGTGTGATCAGGGTCCGGAAGTGAAAGGTCCGACCCTCAATCATGGAGTTGAACAGCCTGTTTCAAGCGATACACCTACTCAAGATGCGTGTAATCACCCTGTCTCAGTTAGCCCCAGCGAATTCGACGTGACACCTATTGACGATCAGGTTTGTTATCACGAAGGTGGAGATTTGTATGTGGAAGAATTGGAGAAGCAGCTTGATACGTACCCGAAGTGTCTGCAAGCACCGAAGAAGTAACCAAAGATGATTTGCTATTCGGAGATCCCACAGTCAACACAGTGGAGGAGATAGATCAACTTCGCGAAATAATTTGGGCGAAAAAACATTTGTTGATCGGGAAGGGAAACGCGCTACCCCCCGCTGCACGAGGAGTTGTTTGTGATATCGATGTGGGTAATGCGCGCCCGATCGCCCAAAAGTGCCGGAAAGTGCCCCCACAATTTCGCGAGAAGTTGTCGGCCCTGACCAAGGGGTTGCTAGCAACTAAGATCATTCAGCCGTCAACGTCACCCTGGGCATCACCTATAGTGTTCATCGTGAAAAAGAATGGGGTCGATATACGTCTATGCATCGATTATCGCGCGGTGAATCAACTCACGCGTTTGATGGTGTACCCAATGCCCCTGATCACCGATCTACTCGAAGATTTGGATAAAGCGTTGTGGTTTTGCTCTTTGGATATGGCGAGTGGTTTCTGAGTCGTGTCTATGACCGATCGAGCACGCCAAATTTCGGCGTTTGTCACTCCATTTGGATTGTTTGAGTGGAATAGGATGCCCTTTGGCCTCAAGAATGCTCCACAAATTTATCAGCGGTTGATCGACAATGCACCATATGGATATCTTAGGGTCAAAGACGCTGCAGATGAATCAGCTGACGTATTTACAGCAGGAGAACCCGACCAAACGCCGGGCCCGTCTGTGCTGCAACGGCGATCATATATCAATGATATATTAATCCCTGAACCTACTTGGTCCACCCTATTCGATAAGGTGCGGCACTTTCTGGAAAAGTGCGATCAATGGAATTTGTCGAACAGCGTGGCTAAATCGTACTGGGGGCGAAGCGAAGTGCCCTATTTAGGACATCGCGTCTCTTGCCGCGGGTTTTAAACACATCCAAAGAACCTGGACGATCTGATCAATTTTCCTTTCCCTGGCACCTTACGTGCTATGCAATCGTTCTTGGGAAGCCTAAATTACTATCGTCGATATATTGAAGACTTCGCAATTTATTCCGCCGTGCTTTACGAATTGAGGGAGATAGATTATCAAGAGTTGAAGAAACGATCACATAGTGAGGCGGAATCAAATCACGAGGATGATCGACTAATTAGAGCAAAAGTGGCATTCAGCATGCTGAAGGCGAAGATTGCATCAGCTCCAACCCTGCGACACTTTGACCAGGACAAGACGCCGGTGATCGTGGTTTACGCTAGCAAATGGGCAGTATCTGCCGCTCTAGTACAAGAATACGATCAAGTGTATCATCCCGTCGCATTCTCTAGCCGAACGTTGAAAAGCGGTGAGCTGAATTACAGCCCCGTCGAAAAAGAAGTTCTGGCGCTTTTACGAATTTTGGATGTTTATTTCACGATTCTGGTCGGAAAGAAGATCACCGTTTTATCACGTCAATCTACATTGAAGTGGTTAATAACATCCAATGGGTTGGACGGACGATTAGGTAGATGGGCTGCGATCCTATCACAGTGGGACCTCGAGATCAAGAAATGTGTGCATGGAGAAGAGGAGGTGCTAGGGGCGTTAGCCGCAAGCATCACCCCTCGCACCGAAATTGATGAAGCGTTGGTCGCGATCGCACCGAAAAAGCAACCGCGGCGGATGATCGAAGTACCACCTCCCACGGTTAAAAAAGGTGAAGAACTTAACGTGATCAGTTTTGATGGATCAGCAAGTGTCAAGCGACGTGTGGGTGCATTTGGTGCCATTGTGTGGAAGTTACCGGAATGGAAGATTATGATCGCGATCGCCGATCATGCACCGGATATTACGGTGAATGAAGCATAATACCACGGGTTGCTTTTAAGTCTGGACTTGTTGGCACCATATCCCAAAGGAAGCGTGATCGTGTGTGGGGACTCTAATTTGGTGATCCGGCAAATGCGAGGAGAAATGGAGTGCAAAGCTCCGCGATTACAAGTGCTACAGCAGCGTGCATTTAACCTCCTACGCGAGTGGAGTGATCATGATTTGGTACATGTCAAGAGAGAGTGGAATAGGAGTGCAGATCACATTACCACCATGGCTATGCAGGGTGGAACAAGATTTGAGATCGAAGATGAGAAACAGCTGGAAGGATTAGTTGATCTCAACCGTCTACCCGAAGTAATCACATGGAACGAAGATCAATCCGCCCCGCAAGTGCTAGTGAGACCCGATCACGTAACCACCGGCAACCACGACCGTCAACATGGACCGATGTACCAGTAGCCGGAATAAGAATGGGACGGGTGAAAAAGGCACAGGATGAAGAGAAATGGATCCACGATTTGCGGTGTTATCTGTACGGTGACGTTATCCAATTGAGCGCAGACGAGGTGAAGGAGTGTGCGAAAATTGCCGACAACTATGATGTTGACGAACAAGGATTACTGATTTACTGTGGAAATGCGGCTAAAAGGAAAACCGGGGATGATCAGGATGATCAAGATGATCGCTGATCGTCAATTAAGCTGGTACTACCCGATACCTTGCACGCAGATGTCATCCACCACTATCACGTGAATTTGGAAGGAGGACACCAATGCATAGGGCGTACATATCAGCGGATCAGACGGTATTTTCATTGGAGTGGTCTATTCCGAAGCGTACAAAGATTTGTCGGGCAATGCATGGATTGCGAAACAGGGAAGGGCCAGCCTACGATCAAGGGCATGTCGCCGGGAAATATCGAAGCAACGTACCCATTCCAAGTGATAGCCATGGATCATATCCCATCGCTGCCCCGATCAACGGATGGACATACGGAACTGCTGATTTGGACAGATTTGTTCACGGGTATGGTGATCGCGAAAGCTGGATCGTCCCTTACCGCGCAAGCAATCGCCAAAAATTATGAAGAATTCGTGTATCGACGGTTTGGGGCTAGTGAGGTGATCAGGCATGATCGATAACCTGGTTTTATGTCGGAAGTATTTCGCGCGTTCAACAAAATCGTGGGACAACGTCAGAGTGCCACTATGGCATATCGACCACAGTCGAACGGCAAGGCGGAAAGGACGGTGCAGACGATTACGCGAGCGATAAAGTTGTATGTGTCGGATATTGGACAAAAAGATTGGAGTTTGTATGCAGAACGCCTGGTATTCGCACTAAACTCAACCCCTGATCGCATCCGCGGGGAAACACCATTCCATTTAGCGTATGGGTTGGACCCACGATCGTCGTTGGAATCAACGTTACAACTGGGCGTGATTCGACGTAAAGATCGAGACGCTCGTCGGTGGAGATATAAGTTGCAAGAAGACTACCGATATGCCCGCGATCAAGTGAGCACTCGATTGCACCAAGCGATGGTTGATCGGGCTGAGAAACACAACGATCAGGTGACGCCGCACAAGATCGAGGCTGGCTCAAGGGTATGGTTGTACCTTGATCGGGTGAAAGAAGGGTTCGCGAAGAAACTGGCGCATATGTGGCATGGACCCTTCCGAGTTGAGGAGGTGATCGGCGATCATGCAGCGAGATTGGTCACCGCCGGCACCGATTATCGTATGTTCCCAGTGGTACACCTGTCCAAGTTGAAATTAGTCAAGGAATTTCCTGATTGTCCCACTACTGTGCTAGCAGCTGGAATAGAAGATCATTTCGACTTCGACGAAGCTTTGCTACCTGAAGATAGCTGGGAAAGGACGCTAGATCCCGATGAATTTGAAGTTGATCGTATTACCGATGTGCGATCGGGTCGAAATACTATATATGGAAGGACGTTACGAGAATATCAAGTCTACTGGAAGGGGTATTCCGAGCCGTCGTGGGTAGACGAGGCAGATTTGAATTGTGATGCCTTGATCAAGGATTTTGAAAGGAAGATGGTGAACAGACATCGTTTTGACGTCATACAAGTGGATGAAGAGTCCAACTAGCGCGCGATCGACGTACCGATCAGGAATCACGATCAAAAAATCTCTGATCGCAGAAATGGTTGATGAAACTAACGATTAATGGAGGTACAATGATTGACTTGAAGTGGTATGATTACGATGGATGTTGCGAGGTATGGTGATTGGATACGGCAGATGAGCCGACGGACTACCAATTTATATTATGCATTTAAGGACAAAGGACAACAGTGAAATGACATGATCGAAAGAATGTATTGATTGAAGAAAGGTGATCGACCGACTATTCAGACCCATAGACTTACCGCCCGTTGGACCAAGCGCACATTGCGGGAAGTAACCTGATCGCGCTCGTGCTGCAACGTGGATATACGCTACTCGAGTTGCTCCAATTCCTTCGTTCGGTATGCAATTGTGTCGTCACGCGTTGATCGTAGGTAACGTTCACGGTCGTTGCGAAATTCCATCTCCCGGATCTGGACACCCTGATCGTATATGGTCTGCTATTGATCGGCGATAGTGCTTTTGGCGTCTTTTAACTGGGTTTCGACCTTCTTGACCGCAGCGCTGATAAAATCGCGCAGCGGCTCCAGTTTTTTTAAGGCTTCCCTCGATTTCCTTCTTCCGGTCCGCCGCGTCACGTTGGGTACGAGTGAGCCGCCGACGAAGCATCGCAACCGTGTCTTCACTCATGGCGAGTGAGCCAGACAACAAGGCGACCTGCTCGTTGCTGGCATGGAGAGTCTCTTGCAGATCGCAGGCCTGATCAGCTGCGGCCATATCCAAGGCAGGAACGTTGGTGATGTGGGGTGACAAGCTGTCCGTTGAAGATGGCATAGCAGACTGTGAATGCCTGATCGAGACAGCCTGATCGCAGTTGTCACGGTTTGCCTCAGTCGAGTGTTAGATCGCAGTGGACAACCCCAACGGTAACCGCCTGATGGAATTGGATCTGATTGATGGGAGAAGGGGCAGATGATGGGTGATGATCGACAGTTGGATGGTGACCTGATCGATGTGCAACGACAAATTCTCCAACGGCAGTATGATTCCCAGAATCAACGGCATGATCGACCCTCTCCCCACCCGCTGTACGGCTGGGACGAGACTCAGGGGCGGTTGTCGTAAAGCGGACTTTTTATTAGGCTAAAATAGGGCCTAATGTTGGACATTTTATTAGGCCCATAGGGGGCCTAATATTATGACTAATATTAGGACCTAAATTAGGGGCCTGATAGTGGACACAGATAGTGGATACAGTAGTACATAATTAGGTACCGCCATGTGTACCACGGTGGGTACAGTTGTACGTACCACCGTGGTGTACATAGACAGGATACAGAAGGGACACGGAAGATGTGGTGATTACTTACAGGTACGCGGCGAACACCAGCGGACAAACAAGGAACAAGCGGAAAAATCAGGTCGACTGGTGGACGGAAGGCGTTGCGAATGGACGATGCGGATTGGTTGAAAGTAGGAACAGGGTAGATCTAAGGGTTTAATTGCTAATATAGCTCTCCTTTTGCGTACGATCGAGCTGATCGATTTTTGGGAAGGCACCTTTGCGCCCCCACCTTATTGAAACCTCTACGTCCCGGGCGGGATCACTAAGTGTGTTTTTGGCCCACCGGTTGGCGTAGAGTGTGAGAACTCACCCCGCAACTCCTCCCGCAGTGTCTGCGGTTCTTCGTTTAAAGGTTTTTTGGTTTTGGGAACGTGATCGAGCAGTGCTCTCACTCTTCCCCGTGAAATTAACGTTTGGCCCCTAGAGTTCGGCTGCTTTAAGCGCCCCACGGGAACTCTAGGTGGATTTTAATATAAATACCTTTTCTTCATATAGTCTAGGCTAGGAGCGCATTGATTTGGGCGTTCCTTAGCTTTTTGACGGCTTAGAGGCTCCGCGATCAGGAAGTGAAGACTTCCGCTGTCTGATCAAGTACCCCCCCTACCAATCAACACCTGATCGACACTTTTTGCGAATCGTGATCGTGATCGCTGATCGCAAATCGCGCCATCTGCTACTTGAACGAATTCCGGTGCTTGATCAAGTCTTATCAAGGTATATTACGACTGGGCAGCAGTTTTTAACCCCTGATCGAGCCTTTCAGTACCTGATCGCATCTGCGACCAAGACAGAATATTGTTGATCGACGGTTATTAACGTCAGCCAAAGCCTGATCGGGCCTGATCACGACCGATTGGCTTCCTTTCAGTACCTGATCGCACTTGCGATCAAGACACCTGATCGCATCTGCGATCAAGACACCTGATCGCATCTGCGATCAAGACCGAATACAACTGAACTACGGCTATAAGCATCAGCACAAGCCTGATCAAGCCTGATTACCACTGATCTACATCTTTTCAGCGCCTGATCGCATCGGACTGCCGCCTGATCGCACTTGCGATCAAGACGGAATATTGCTAATCGTCGGTTATTAGCATCGGCCCAAACTTGATCAAGCCTGATCGCGGCTAATTGACGTGGTTTAATCACCTGATCGCACGTTATCACGCCTGATCGCATCGGTTGTATCGTCACAAGTTAGTTAATTCAATCTTGCACCAAGAATTCGCTGTGCGCTGTCCCCGCCACCTGAGGAGCGACCCACGCCTAGCCGCCGGGTACACAAGGTGAGCAAGAACACAAGCAGTCAAAGACATCTGGAGGCCCCCTTCGTTAGTCGGCAGTCTGGGCGACGTGGTACCGCCTGATCAAGTATCAAAAACTTCGATAAGCCGCTACACCACACAAGTCCCACTTGCAAGTGATCAGCGATCACATTCGCTGTGGCGAAGGCCGTTTCGACCTCTCGCAGCCACCCATAAAGGTTGTCACCTTTTCCCCCGGTGAACTCCTTTATTTTGAATGATAATGGAGGGCGCACCCCCGTGGAACGACCTCCACCTAAACTCGCCTCATGGGCGATGAGGGCATTTACCTTTGCCTTCATGGCCTTAAGGCCCTGCTCCACTAGGTGCTTCATGCCTTCGTCACCCAGTAAGGATAACAGCCCGTTAAAGGCTTCCTGTTGGACGAGGGTTAACCTATCCCACTCGTCCTGATTCATCCCTTGAAGAGGATGCCTTAGCCTACAAACACAGGTTTTGGATTGACTACAAGTGCTACCAGATGTAGCCGGGTGCGTACACGCGGGTGCGGCTAGCGCACAGAGGAAGGCTTTCCTTTAAGCGCGTTCGCCGCTACTTAGCCGATACGCCCTTATAAAGGGCTTAGTAAGAGAGAACTCTCTTACTCGGGGCCAAGATTCCCACTTTGGTTTACTATTAGCTTTCGCTAATGCCTTAACACAAGGCTCCCTTACTAAGGGTGTAGCTAAGGGGAGGTCTCCCCTTACGCTTCTGCACTCACTACACGCGCGACCGGTCGAGGTCGTGCGTCTGTAGTCGGTTGAGTGAAAATGTAAACTGAATATATATTTAATATGTAATTAGCCTAAATTAATTTAAACTAATGTAAACTATATGTAATACTAAGTAGAACTTACCAAATTCGTACCTAGCTAAAATGTAGTGTACACCACCTGTGTACTAACACGTGGCTGGCTGCCACGCCTCAACCAAGGTCTCCTGCCCTGATTGGTTAAAATAACCAATGGTCCAAAACCTTTCGGACCGGTCAATACTGACCTCAACCGTAGTGTACTCACGTACACCACATACTAAATGTAACCCGAAGGTAACCCTGTTACATTCATGCTATCCGATCCGTCGAAACTCAAGACCAGGAGCTCCTCATCCTGCTCTACTATCGGTGGCGGCAGCGAGATTGACTGTCGAGGTTGCTTTCTTGGGGAAATCGCCATCAGAGCTTCATCCACTTCAGACTGAGGGCTGTTACTGGCAGCCAATGTGCCCAAAATCTCTTCCTCTCCCTTGGTGCACTTGAAGACCTCGAGGGACCACTGTGACAAGATCGCTGACCATCTGCCGAGCCGACCGTCCATCCCATTGGCCGATAATAGCCAGGCCAATGTCGACTTTCTCGAAAAAAAACTTACAGATCGGCCGACCAGTAGGTTGTAGCACACATCCAAAATCCGTAGTAAATCCAGAACTTCCTTTTCGACGATCACATAGATAACTTCGTTCGGCTTCAACGTACGGCTCGTAAAAGTGACCGGGTGGTACACTCCATCATGTTCTTGCACTAGAGTGGCAGAAATGGCCCACTTACTAGCGTACACAATGACGATCGGCATTATTTCCGGATCGAAGTGTCTGAGAATCGGTGCCGTCGCCATCTTGGCCTTCAGCATACCGAAAGCAACCTTTGCACGCCTCATGTGATCCTCTGCCTCCACTTGCGGGCAATCTGCGGGCAGATCAGAGTCGCTGCCCTCCCGTAAAGTTGCCCGATCTTCTTCGCGCAACATATGGTAGTCGACTTCCCGGAGCTCGTACAGCACGGCCGCGTAAATCGCAAAGTCTTCAATGAAGCGGCTGTAGTAATTTAGGCTTCCCAAGAAGGACTGTATTGCCTTCAGCGATCTGGGAAACGGGAGGTTGTTCAGTGATTCCAGATCCTTGGGATTGGCCTCCAGCCCACTGATCGACACCATATGACCCAAATAGGCGACCTTGGACATGCCCCAAAAACTCTTCACAGCACTGATCGACAGGTTCCAGCGATCACATGTCTCCAACAGATCGCTACATGACGAAGCAGGGATCGGAATGTCGTCGATATACGATCGCCTCCCCAAAACGGACGGTCTCCTTTCCCGATCGGGTTCAACCTCTGTAAATACATCATGGTTTTCGGCGAGGTACCGATCGGTACTGATCTTGAAGTGTCCATACAATGCGTTGCCGATCCGCCTCTGGTAGATCTGGGGCGTGTTCTTCAAACCGAACGGCATACGGTTCCACTCGAACAGACCGAACGGCGTAAAAAATGCGGAGATCTCGCGAGCCCGATCGGTCATCGAAACCACCCAAAATCCACTTGCCATATCCAGTGAGAAATACCATAGGGTCTTGTCAAGATCGCTGATCAGCGGCATCGGGTACACCATAAGCTTAGTCAACCGATTTACCAACCGATAATCGATACACAACCTGATGTCGACGCCGTTCTTCTTGATCACAATTACGATCGGTGAGGCCACGGCGAGGTCGACGGCTTAATGATCTTGGTATCCAACAGTCCTTCAATAAAATTGGATAATTTTTCGCGGTACTGTGGCGCCACGCTTCAGCATCGCTGGGAGATCGGATTGGCATCACCCACGTCGATGTCACAGATCGCTCTGCGAGCAGCAGGGGGTAAGTCGTTGCCTTTCCCGATCAGCATATGTTTCTTTTTCCATATGATCTTCTTTAGCTTATTGATCTGATCGGTACTGTTGATATCCCGATCACCCACTTGCAGATCGTCCAAGGTGACTTCGGGCGGATCAGCAGAGACTTCAGGGAGGACTGCCATATGACTCTCCAGCTCCTGAATATATTGATCCCTGCCCTCATGTATGCAAACTTGATCGTCTTCTGGGGCAATATCACCCAAACCGTCCTGATCGGTTGAACACTGCTGTTCCCGATCGTCGGGCTGCCTTTCCACGACATCGATCTGCTTAGGCGCGCCATCGTGGTTCGCCCCAGCAATGCCATGTTTCCCTTTTTTTTTATTCCCGGCTCCGCTGTCGTCTGTCCTTGTGAAGCCACCACATTGACGAACCTTGGCTCATCTGCTTGATGGTCCACCGTAACCGGCGACTGCGGTGCCTTTCTTCGAACTAACAGCGTCTTTGGGGTTACATAGCTGGGTCGTTCCACCATAGATGAGGTATCTTCTTCCACCGATCCATCATCGCTGATCAGATCGTTGGTCTCTTGGTATTCCAAGTTCTGCCACTCAACATACCGTCTCGATCGGATCGAGACGAACCCCATCTTTCTTGGCACTTTCCCTTCCGCCAGCCACATTCCAACAATAGTATTGTTGTCGAGCATAAGCGGCTTGTCACCGATATTAGTGACTCGAACAAAATCATATCGGCCGGAGCTCTTCACAAAAGTCGACACCCACCAATCGCCCCTGGTCACCCATAACTTCCTTGATCGAAAACCTTTGTCGGCCGGGGTATCAGCGGACTGGCCGACTGGAATGGTGACATCTTGGTCCCACCTGACCAGACCGGTGTGCGATCCGTATAGGGGCCGCCGACCAGCTAACTGGATCTGGACCTCATCCGGGAGTGTAAGCACTCCATGAGACAGAACAAAGCTAATGAATACCTGTCGACACCATGAAATCCATGCCTAACAGAGCATCCTGACCGGCCAGCTTGCCAACCCAAGCGCTGAAGAAGTAGACCAACGAACCCGATAGGGTGATCTTTACGCGCGTCCTTCCTTCGGTCATGTAAGAATTTTCACCGATTCCGACGCATTATTGTCTCTGGGTGTCGTATATACGACATCCGACCTTACGAGCAAAGGCGGAGTCGATAATTGAGACTTCGGCACCAGCGTCGAACAACATCGTTGCCTTCTGGTTGTTTATCTTACCACAGGATTTCGCCTGCTTGAAACATTTGTCGGGCGCATGATACTTCCAGTATCCGCGAGATTCCCCAGGCAGCAGATACAGCTGCATAACCACCTTCGATCGGTAATATTCATCGGTCGTGAGATTTTAGACCGGATGATCCCGATCGACGCAATTGAGAATAGATGTAACGGGGTTACATTCGAGTTACATTTAGTGTTGGTGTACATGAGTACACTACGGTTGAGGTCAGTATTGACCGGTTTGAAAGGTTTCGACCCTTTGGGTTATTTTAACCAATCAGGGCAGGGGCCCTTGGTGTGGAGATGTGTCAGCCATCCACGTGTCGGTACACAGGTGTGTACACTACATTTTAGCTAGGTACGAATTTGGAATATTCTACTTAGTATTATATATAGTTTATATTAGTCTAAATTAATTTAGTCTAATTACATATTACATATATATTCAGTTTACATTTTCACTCAACCGACTACAGACGCACGACCTCGACCGGTCGCGCGTGCAGTGAGTGTCGTAGGTAAGAGGGAGCCCTCCCTTTACTTACATCCCGTAAAGGGAACACAGACGTTAAGGATAATTAGTAAACCAACCCGGGAATCTTGGCCCCGAGTAGGAGATCTCTTCTACTAAGCCCTTTATAAGGGCGTATCGGCTAAGTAGCGGTAGGTACCGCTTTAAGGAAGAGTCTTCCTCTGTGCGCCAGCCGCACCGTGCGTATACGCACCGGCTACATCTGGTAGCACTTGTAGGCAATCCAACACCTGTGTTGGTAGACTAAGGCATCCTCTGCAAAGGATGAATAAGGACGATAGGGATATTTTTACCCTCGTACAGCAGGAAGCCTTTAAAAGGCTGTTACCCTTAATGGGTGACGAAGGCATGAAGCTCGTAGTGGGGCAGGGCCTTGAGGCCGTAAAGGCAAGGGTAAATGCCCTCATCGCTCATGAGGCGAGTTGTGTGGAGGTCGTTCCACGGGGGTGCGCCCCCCATTATCATTCAAAATAAAGGATTTTACCGGGGAGAAGGGAGACAACCTTTAAGTGTGGTTGCGAGAGGTCGAAACGGCCTTTGCCACAGCGAATGTGATCGCTGATCACTTGCAAGTGGGACTTGCGCTGACCCATCTTACAGGTAAAGCCCGTGTATGAGCTTTTACGTGTTCGGACTCGGTCACGAACGTGTTCCCTACCTGGGAGGTCCTTAAGTAGAAGCTTATGGACATGTACGCAACGCCTGATCTGGTTTTTCAGAATCAGCTTGCGTTTCTGAGGTGCCGTCAGGGCACTAGGGACTTGGAAACATATATCCAAGAACTTAAGACCCTGTTGGCAGGGATGAACGCGAAAGCGTATTCGGATGATGTGTCCATCCCCGTCTTCATGGGTGGACTGATAGAAGGGCCAGGACGTTCGGAGCTCTTCCGATGCCGTCCACAATCCGTGGGGGGCGTTCAAGATGGCGTTCAACGCCGAGAGGAACTTCCGTTCCTCTAAGGTGGGTCCCGAACCCATGGACCTTAGTCAGGTCGAAGCGGAGGAGAAACCTTCCGCTAGAGTCACTCCGACTCTTTTTCACAAAGCTTCGAGGCAGAACCCTTAGCTATGTTGCAGCGGCATGGGCCACTGAGATGCTTCCTGTGTGGGAGCATGGATCATCTGAGGAACAGATGTCCGAAAAATCCCCAGCGAGACACTCGCTACAAGGGACCAAGGGTGGGGAAAAGCCCTAGTACAAGCCGCCGAGAAACGACGGCTCCCAGTAGGTGCGGGGAGCCCTACTGGGGGACCCCTCAGTGCTGTTAAGCCCCAGGGTAGGGAACGACAGCACAAAGCCCCGAGGGAAGCGGTGCTTTCTATAAACGAGTTGGTGTACCAGCCAGGTTTGCTGGTAGTCCTTGCGGACGTGAAAGGCTTTTATAAGCCTTGGAGAGTCTTGATAGACTCTGGAGCGTCTGACAATTATGTAAGACGGGCTTATGTTGAGAAGAGTCGGCTGTATGCCGAGGCCCTAGAGGCACGTTCTCGTGACGTTGTCACGGTCCGTCTTGCGACGGGCGTACAGGTTTCTGTACCCAAGGTCTCGATTGACCTTAAGCTGAAGTTTGCAGACTTCGACAGCTTAGAACGTTGCCTGTACTGGATTTGGACTCGAGGTATGACCTCATTCGGGGCATGAAGTGGCTGGAGCGCCACGAGCCATGGATAGACTGGAAGTATAAGTCCATCGGCTCAACGCACCCGCGTTCGGGTGAAGCATTGGCGAGTCATGAACCCACCTTTGCTCGATCGCAAAAGCGATTCTGTCGTGAGATGCCAGAGATTGGGATGTCTGAAATGATCATTCCCAATGGCGTTAAGGAATAGTTCCTTAACGAGGGGGATTCGGCGGTTAATCCCCACGCCGTTAACGGCGAGACTGGTGAGTTACCAGTGGCAGAGGTGGATTCCTCTGAGGCTCGACTTCAGTGGTAGGGGTAGAGACCCCTGTGGTTAAGCGCGAGGCACTTCCAAGCGAAGAGACCCGAAGTTCGTCTCTTTCGCACTTCAGAAATGATTCCGACTACGCCGTTATAGGTGAGACCGGAGAGGCACCGGTGGTAGAGGTAGAGACCTCTGTGGATAGGCGCGTGGCGCTTCCAATAGATGGGGCAATTGACTCCCCCGATCTGGGTGTCGGGATGAGTCCCGAGGCCGGTCAGTCCTACAGGATGCTGAATAGTGTGACAGGTGTTGTCACAGAAGGCGTAAGCCTGGAACAGTTGACTGGGGTAGGCGAACTGTTGTCGTTGTAGGAGATGTCCTTCAACGAATTGGAAACTGCTTTGAAAGCAGATGAAATCGACGAGGTTGTCGTATTACTTCCGGAAGAGGAGTCGAACTCCTCATCCACGATGGACGAGTCAGTTTTGGTGCAAACCAAACAGGCATTGAATGCCCGAAGCGGTCTCACGGATTCTGAGGACCCTTACCATTCCTTATTAAAGAAATTTGGAGATGTCATTAGTGACAACCCACCGATGGGGTTACCACCGGATCGGGGAGTCCGACATGAAATTGATTTGGTTCCTGGAACCAAATACTGTGTCACTAGGCAGCGGCCTCTCCCCAAGAAATAATGCGACGTCATTCAGGCATTCTTCAAGGGGAAAGAAGAGGCAAGGATGGTACGGGAGAGCAAGTCTCCCCACTCATCTCCCACTTTTTGTGTTCGTAAACCTAACGGAAAGTGGCGCATTGTGCATGCATACAACAAGCTGAATACATCTACTGTACCCATGCAGACTCTGATTCCTCGGAAGGATGTCCTCCAGAACAATATGGCGGGCTGTACCGTATACAGTGCCTTAGATCTGGTCGACGGGTATTATCAGGTGCTCATGCGAGCGTCCGATATTCCGCTTACAGCGGTCAGCACGCCTAGCGGCATGCTGTGGTAGTGGCTTGTTATGCCACAAGGGCATTCAAATGCACCAGCGACTTTCAATCGATTGGTGACTCAACTCTTCCGCCCTCATAGGAAGTACGCTCAGACGTACTTCGACGATATATTCGTTCATAGTCGTGCGGAAGGCGACTCGTCTGATGTTCAGACGCACCTTATACACCTTCGAGCTGTGCTCGAATGTATGCGAGAGCATAAGTTATATGCGAACGCATTTAAATGTATATTTGGTGCTGAGGAAATTCCTTTCCTCGGATGCTTCATCGGTAAGGATGGAGTGCGGGCGGATCCCGCGAAGGTGAAAGCCATTGTGGAGTGGACTTCGCCTGTAATTCTTAGAGATTTACTGAAGTGGCTAGGATTAGCCAACTATCTCCACAAGTACAGCGAGAACTACGCTGAAATGGCGAAGCCATTAACCGACCTTCTTAAGAAGGATGTTGATTGGTGTTGGGAAACTGAACACCAAAACGCTTTTGAAGCGGTAAAGGGGAGCTTGTTAAAAGCTCCCGTTCTTGCTCTCCCAAATTCTGGGAAACCATTTAGTGTCGTCTGCGACGCCTCCGATTTCGCAATCGGATGTGCTTTGTTACAAGCAGACGATTCAGGAAGAGAACGCGTAATTGCGTTTGAGTCGAGGCAGATCAAAGCTGCGGAACGGAATTATCCCGTTCATGACAAGGAGCAACTTGCAATGAAGTATGCTCTTGTCAAATTTAGGGTTCACCTACTCGGCTCAAAGCCGTTCGTGGTTTATACTGACCACGCGTCCTTACGGACAGCGACAAAGTCGCTTCATCTCTCGCAACGGATGGACCGTTGGTTCTCCTTCTTTGCGGAGTACAACTTTGAGGTTAAGTATAAACCTGGCAAGCAGAACGTGCTTGCAGACGCGTTATCGCGTCGTCCCGATTACGAGCTCTCTCACGCGACATTCGTCACCACATCTGTGGTGGATCTCATACGCCAGGCGTATGGAAAAGACCCACAATGTACGGCGCTTATCAGCGCGTTAGGTGAAAAGGGTCTTGGATCGTCTGAGCCAACCCTGTCAAGTCGAGCTAAAGCTCGTTTACACCGTTACAGGTACTGTTACGGTCTGCTATTTTATAGCACGAGCGCGGAGGACACTCAGAGGGTGGTAGTTCCTCATGATGAGGAACTGAAGTATAGAGTCCTCTTTGAGACACATGACGCCCCTGCCGGGGGTCATTTAGGTCGGGATAAGACCTACAGCGCTTTAAGCGCTTTGTATTGGTGGCCCAATATGTATAAGTGTGTCGGTGCGTATATACGCACCTGTGAGACGTGTCAGATGCTTAAACCCTCTGCAAGTTCAGCTGCGCCTTTGGCGAGATCATAGGTTCCAACGGAGTGTTGGAAATCCATTAGCATGGATTTTATCTTCGGTTTTCCGAAGGATAAGGCCGGGAACACCGGCATATTGGTCTTTTTAGACCGATTGAGCAAGATGGATCACCTGGCGGCGGTGCCAGAGTTTATAGATGGACAAGGAACAGCGAAAGTGTTCCTAGACCGTGTCTTTTGACAGCATGGTCTACCCTATTCCGTTGTGTCGGATCGGGATCCCCTTTTTACGGGACAATTCTGGGGAGCGTTGTTTAAGGTGTTAGGCACCAAACTCCTCATGTCCACTGCGGATCACCCGCAGACGGACGTTCAGACGGAACGCGTTAATCGCGTTGTGGAGGATATTCTCCGGAGTTTATGTCCGGATTATCCAAAGAGTTGGAGTGAGATGCTTCCGATGGTTGAGTTTGCTATCAACAATTCGGTACATGCATCTACGGGGTTTACCCCTTTTACGTCAACGGATTAGTGAATCCGAGGGTTTCGTTGACGCCACGTGTGTGTCGTCCAGGGCTTGAGGGGGGAGGATTCCCCGATGTCAGCCCTGTATCTGTGCGAAAGCACATCGATAAGTTCTTATCGACGCGCCTTAGTGTCTTACGACACGTCTGCGATGCCATGGCGGAAAGCCAAGACAAGAAGAAGGAGCAAGCTGACCAAAAGGGGCGGCATATAAAAAGGTATACAAAGTAGGAGAAAGTGTTTTATTAAACGCTAAAAATCTTCCTACACATGCAGTTTCAAATGTGTTGCGAAATAAACTGCGCCCCAGGTTTGGGGGCCCTTTAAGGTACTAGCCCGAAAGGGCTTATAGTATACCTTGGACATCCCGAAGGTGATGCGTACGCATCAAACCTTCTATGTCGGTATGCTTAAGCCATACCAGGACCCGGAGGCGGGCCCCCTCCTGGATGGGGGTGGAAAGGCGGATACCCGTAGGAGCCGTAAGGCACGGAGGGCGAAGGAAGCCCGAAAGGGCTAAATTGCGACCACGAAGCTCCGCAACGGTCGTCTCGAGAGAGGCAAGCCGCCTCTCGAAGCGATCAGTGGCATCCCGCTCATCGCGGGGCCCCTCGTGGAGATCATGGATGCGATGTCTGTGTCGATCACAGCGCTAGCGAATCTCACGTCGCAATTGCGCGACCTCCTCCTCCAATGCTTGATGCGGAGGGTACTCCGCACTTTCATGTGGAGCGTCTGATGGCGCGACGCCATCATCGGGGTCAAACCCAGTATCTGGTGAAGTGGAAAGGGTATCCACACTCACAGAGTTCGTGGGAGTTCGAGACTCCCCTACGGCAGGATTGCCGCGACGTCGTTGACGCTTTCGAGCAGGGGAATCCCGCTGTAGGTCAACGAACAGAGGGGCATGAGGAGCCCCTTCACTCCCAGTAATTGGGAGTTCTCCGGAGGCAGATGTGGCGCTCACACTGTCCTCTGGCACCATGGTGGAGACAGGGACGCTGGCGTAGCGCGTGCGATATGGAGCACGTAATATCTCCATCGCTTTGGCTCTGGCAAACGCCAGGAGCAACGCCCTTTCCACCCAAATGTCTCGACGGGAATAGCTGTCGTGCAGCTCATTGAAGCTGGGGAGAAGCTTCTCACCTTCCGCCCAAGCGCGGAACTTCTTCTCTGCATCATCAGCACTTTCTCCCGGAGAAAGAACGAAAGGAACCTCGCGGAGGTTCTCAACATGGGCACCCTGTGCCTGCCTGTCCAAGCGCTCTCGGTATGAGACGCTAGTGAACTGCTTTTTTATAAGCAGTTGTTGCCGTAGTTTCTCACGGCGTTCGCGTTGACACGGCTGTTCAGCCGCGGGTCCAGGGGTATAGGACGCTAAACTGGTCCTTACCAAACGCCTCGCCCACCTTGGAAGGTCACGAGGACCATCAAAATTATAAGCCGTCCTTGGCAGGCGTTTGGGGGCGCGTAACGCAGCCCTTAATGCCTGTGCGGCAAGTGGAGTGTCTTCAGCTGCGTTCAGCTCATTAGTGACGATCGCCTTTGGCGATTCGGATGTATCATCCGATATGGGCAGGGGTGGCGCACTGGTTAGTGCATTTTCCCCACGTGTGGGGAACGTATTAGGCTGCCGACAACGCCGTTCGGCGCTGTCGGAGCGGTTAACCGTTGGATAGGTATCCCCAAAGGCATCCACCTCCGAGTTCTCGGAGTAGTCTACCTCTTCTAGAGGAGACGCCATAGCACCACTGAAGGTGTACATATGGAAAGCCAGAAGTACTGGCGTTGGACTTCTCCAACAAGATTTTGATTATTGCGTAAGCAATAGTCTTGATGGGGGAGGATGTAACGGGGTTACATTAGAGTTACATATAATGTTGGTGTACATGAGTACACCACGAATGAGGTCAGTATTGACCGGTTTGAAAGGTTTTGAACCTTTGGTTATTTTAACCAATCAGGGAAGGGGCCCTTGGTGTGGAGGTGTGTCAGCCATCCACGTGTCAGTACACAGGTGTGTACACTACATTTTAGCTAGGTACGAATTTGGAATATTCTACTTAGTATTACATATAGTTTATATTAGTTTAAATTAATTTAGGCTAATTACATGTTAAATATATTCAGTTTACATTTCACTCTAAAGTGCAGTCGCGCGACCTCGACCGGTCGCGCGTGCAGTGAGTGTCGTAGGTAAGAGGGAGCCCTCCCTTTACTTACATCCCGTAAAGGGGACACAGCCGTTAAGGCTAAGTAGTAAACCAACCCGGGAATCTTGGCCCCGAGTAGGAGAGCTCTCCTACTAAGCCCTTTATAAGGGCGTATCGGCTAATTAGCGGTAGACACCGCTTTAAGGAAGAGTATTCCTCTGTGTGCTAGCCGCGCCGTGCGTATAGCACCGGCTACAATTCTTCATAAATTTCTTCGGCTTTTCAGCCACCATATTTACCACGCCACTCTGCGCGAACTTCATCGGCCGGTCGTTGTACTCCACGGCCGGCGCGAACTGACACAGCTCCTCTGCGTGCCGTAAGTAATCTTCACGGGTGTTGTCATACTTGGAGATGATGATCTTCCTCATCTCCGGCGCCGCGTGGAATACAACATTATTCAGGACCAAATTCTGACAATTCGACACGACTGCTTCTGCGACAGCAGTCAGGTAAAGAAAGTTGTCCGGCCACGACCTTCCAGGTGCATTTCGGCCCATGAACAACTTCATACCTTGGGCCGGGGTCACCTGTACGTGAAAGACAGAGTATAACTTGTCCATCACGTACCATAGGGATGGCGTCTTGCGCTTTAGCCATCGACCTGTCGATTATAGTATGACTCTGCTGGGCCCGCCAAATAATGGCCCAGAAGGTCGACCTTCACATCTTCGTCCATGGGAATCGCATGCCACTTCATAGAGGGTAATTTGGCGCATAAATTTTCGCCCCCAAGCTTGAAAACCGGATCCCAATCGCTTGTAGACTTCCTTGCCGTCGAACGGCCTTATATGAAGTGTCTTTTGTTTGGGCGAGGGCACTCGCGCCACTACAAGCACCTGCACTGTCACCTGATCTTGCATACCATACGCTTGATGGTTGCCGTTGTGCCCTTGTGCCTGTGGCGTACCAACGCCTGCGGCACCAACAGGTGTAAACGCATCTCTGCCTGCGCGACTTATGTCTTGA
This sequence comes from Peronosclerospora sorghi, assembly GCA_026184515.1. Taxonomy (NCBI): domain Eukaryota; phylum Oomycota; class Peronosporomycetes; order Peronosporales; family Peronosporaceae; genus Peronosclerospora; species Peronosclerospora sorghi. Next base: position 26,280,353 of record CM047580.1, read on the forward strand.
AAGCTCATTTTTCCTTGTCGACCAGTGGCGTATCCTTTCTTTTCATCGTCGCTGTCATCAAGGGAGGCAATACTCATTTTAGTATCTCCCCTGAACCTGGGCGGCGACGGCACTTGCTGTCTTGGCGTGCTGTTCGCTACCTCCAGCCTTTTCAAGAGCGTCACGAGATTCCCGAACAGCCGCATCATACACGCAGCCTTGAATTCTTCATCCGATCCGTTAAGATCCTCATTTGGGCTCATAACCTGTTCGGGATTGATCATTCACACTGCGTACTCGTGCACGCGCGTTTCGACACAATCAGCGGGTACTTGCGCGAGCAGTTCCAACAGTAAGCGATAACAACAGAGGTAGTAACGTAATGTCAGTGTCAAACGTAAACAAATTATATTATCCACGTTCCACCTTAATGGTCACCAAGTAACACGAAACGAGACGCCATAACTTATCCACAATTCCACGTAATCAACTATCACGAAGTTTCCAAACACAACACGCCGTACTGGCTTCCAATCGACCACAGTACTTGAAACAAAGCGAAATCCGAAGTGATTTTTTATTAGTGTTAAGTTAAGCACTTAAACTAATAACATGCATACATATAATTTTCTAGGTTTTTACCGAAAAGGCATAAACCAAATAAAAGTCACCGGCGACACCGGGCGCTGCAGGAATTGCGCGCAGTCTTAATACAATTAGTATACAGTGTATTGATATACCTGGCGCAGCCGATGCGTGTGTATCGCTTAACAGTGATCGTTTTTTCATAGAGCCAGTTGAGATCCCAGTCGAAGCAGCCAATTATAAAGAGAATCAGGCGAAGCTTCAGAAGAAGAATAAAAAGCACAAGAAGAAACCTAAAACTAAAAGCAATAGATTACACGTTCCGTAAACGGCTGCGGTATTAACTCAAACGGTACAACAAAAATATCACTCAGCGTCTCTTGGCGTGAAGAAGAACATTATGTGGGGTGATGTCTCAGAACGAGAGTTTGTCCGTTTTATAGGGGGTGGGGGCGTCGAACCGTATCGTGGCACGTGGGCTTTAGTACGTGGCCAAAAAGTGGCAGATGTCGAACTTGGTTGTGTTTTAGAGATGGAGAAAGTGCGAGAGCGGACACTGAAGGAATGAGCCAAAAACTTGTCCAAGTCGAAACGTCAGGACACACGTCAACTTGAGCATCGACGGGGTGTGAATAATCCGCTTTTTGCGAGACTGAGTGAGTATGAGCGCCGAAATTTTTCTAATACTCAACAGGAAGATGTTGAGGGAGAAGATTCGAGTAAAACGTATTGGCTATCATCTTTTGAGATAAAGAAGGCATGAAAAAAAATACTCTAGTGGATCGACAGCAAATTTAAAGGCCGGAAAAATCTGAGGAAACTGATGCAACGCCAATGCCACTGGACGTTTGTTCTGTTTCAGTTGAACAAGCACTGGAGTTTTCTGAAATTCGTGACTCTCGGGATGGAGTTTGCGGCTGTTCGTGTGGATATTTGATCTAGAAGGTCGGCAAGATGAATGTGAAGACACTCCGTGCATTTTTGCCGGAACACAAAGTACCACTACCGGGATCATGCAAGACCGAGTTGATGGCTGCAGCAAAGAAACTGGCATGAGAAAAGAAATTGTCATAGTGTCGATTCAGATTGCGAATGTGCTCGCAATGGTGTAACGTGTCATTTGGATGCGTTTCAAGGCTGTGCTGGTGACTACTACATATCGTTTCAGTGATACGAGTACAAGCGCTCGTTAGTGAAGCAATATCGCAAGGAGCAATACGAAAAATGGCATCAGCGCCAATGTGAACCCCCGAAACTGCCGAATAAAGCGGTCATGTATATCTGCACAGCCTAAGTAGTATGTGGTCTGCCTAAACTTTATATGAACTCAATTAAAATCCAATTAAACACCACATTAAATATAGGGAGAGACTGCGGGCACTCCTCCTCCGTTTGCTCGGTCACCCACCCTTTTTTGTGAGGGGTGGGTGTTACTGCAGGATAACGGCCAAGATTAGGGCAGTACCCTTCCTGCAGCAAACTCCGTCTCTTCTAAATGATCTGCGTTTAGGCCCCACCACGGGACCGGAAGGTCACGGGTTCGAGTACCGCAGTGGACACGAATCCAAGGCCGGGTAGAGTCGGGGTCCAAGTGTAATGAAGAGGCCCTTACAGCACGCGCTTGACATGGATTACACCTGACCAATTAAATGGGGAGGTTCTAAAATATATCTAAATGATATGCGCGTGCCGGTTGATCTCTTCCCGGGGGTTCATGTGGTGGAGTCAAGTTCGAAATCGAAAACATTAGCATCGATAACCTGACTACCACCATCGCGCCCAGCCTTCCAACTTTCGGAGGGGGTACTCCGCGTACCACCACTCGAGATCTGGTCCGATCGTCCGCTGCAAGCAGACGACCGGTCGTCATCAGAACCCACTTGGTCCGATTGTTTAGTGTCCATCTCACCTTGTGTACCCGATGGAATGGGCCAGTTACACACTCGGTGGATCGGGATCGCAGATTGGATCGAAGCGGTCTTGAATATAGAAGACCGATCTGGGTAGGTATCTCTGGGGCGTAACTCTTCACCCCAGACACAAACAGACCAAAAACACTTCCAAGAGATAACTTCCAATAGGTTGATCGTCCAAACGATCAAGACCTGACCAATACGAAATAATAGAGGGTAGACCGACCGTTCCGGTCTAGCCCCTGACCAATACGAAATAAGACCAAAACCGGTCTAGTTTCCAACCAATATTAAAACAAGCCAATATGTCCGCGTAAAGACCCAATATGCTCGTGAAACTCAACAAACGATATCTCCACGCCAAGACCAATCCAGTGAATAGCACGTTCCAAACGTACTTGAGTTGAGGTGTTGAGATCGCCAAATCGTACTCCCTTCTAGGGACTGCCGGTGGGCCAAAGTGCGCGTGCGGCGCGTCCAGACCGGGTATAATGGGAGAGAGGGGATAATTCGACCCTCTGCCCCCAAACACTCCGCGGCGGGCGGAGGCGACTAGTGTACGAAAAGGGAAGAACGGCGACCCCTAGCTGTGGTGTGAACCAAGACCAGAAGAGGTTTCAGCCACTTATCCGAAAGCTAAAAGATTTCCTTACTTAAAGGTATAACCTCTGTCCTAAAAGGTAAAACCACAACTAAAATACTACTACCCTATAGTCCCTAAATGTACCCCCACAAAAATATGTAAAATACCCAAAGTCGGGTGACTCACCAAAACTTGCGTTCTTGACACTTCTTGAGTCTGATAGGCTGAAAAGCCCCCTTGTTTAAACCAATCCGAAATTAGACCAAATGCCTTGACGAAACTTGACCAGAAGTGTGCCAAATTTTGGGCACGCTTCTCCACAGCCGCCCCTGAGTCAGACCGTGTCGCACAACGACAACGGTCTGACCTCGTCCATCAAATTCAGTTGAACCTTGGTCATTCAGACTTTTCCGACATGTAGCAATCATCTTCTTCATCCATTCCAGGTACTTGCACTGCTGTACTTGACCTTCTTGTATTTCCTTAACGACCGTTCTTGTAGGCACCTCGCATATCACGTCATCACATGTCACTTCGCCCGTCCGGTCGGTCCGGTCTGGCAGCCCCCATCGTTCTACTGCACCTCAGACATCGGCAGGTCATCAGACCGGGACAGACGCGCAGTTGCAAGACGCACTTGAAGAGATCGCACGTCTCCAGGAGCAGATTGCTCAACAGGCGACACAACGTAAGCATGCATGTCCGGTCTTCACCTTGGACCTGTTCTAACCTTCGTTTATCTTCAGCCCGTATACCTCCAGCCCGTATACCTCCTGGCATCATCAAGGCGATCAATTCCTGCTTGCCGCCGATCGGCAGTCGAACACGCATGACCTCACGCTGCGTCAGATTTTGACCGGACTAATAAACGCTCGCAATAGGTTGACCCGCTTGGAGGCTCATCAGCTTCATCTTCGGGAGCAGCTTGTGCTGGTCCAACAGCAGCAAGCAGAAGACCTGCTTGACCAGACCACGTTGATCATTCAAAGCGACGACCTCAGGAGGCGTCTCACTGAGCTCCGAATTTCGATTCAAGACTAGACCGAGGAGGTCCAGTCTTGTGAACGCAAGTCGAACGATTGGACGCAGGCAGCAAACGGTCGTCGGGCGGTATTAAAAGAAAGTCATCAGCGCTTGGTTGACCTGTTGCGTCCTCGTCGGCATCCGGTTGCTGCCTCCAGCGTAGACCGGTCTGCGTCGGCCGCCTTGGTGGACCTACACCGGGAACAAGACCAAGGCCGTTCATTGGCCGAAATTCCCCAGCCCAAAATTTGTCAAAAGTCTAAGAAGCGCGCGGACGCGCCGAGTCCCTCGAGGGCGCGGGGAACAGCGCGCGACCCTGAACTCGAAGGGAAGCGTGCGGTGCCTCGTAAGCGAGCCAAGATACAGGCGCCCCTCGTGGGCCCAAGCTTGGACGAGGATGACGACAGTAACATCTCCAAAAATCAAGCGCCCTCGACCGCCGGTGCTGACCATGCCAAGTATTCAGAGGTCTCGTCCTGGGATGACTCCGGCGAAGACTCCGGTGTTTCGGAGTTTGCTGTCCCCATCCCAACCAAGTCGCGAACAAGTCCACATGAAAGTTTTGTTCAAGTTGCATCGACTTCGGAGCAGACCAAGAAGACCGGTCCGCATGGTCGCGTTCCACCACCTCATGCGTCGACAAAGTCAACACCTACGGTCTTGCCTGGGACGTCCAAGCTCCACAAAGATGCTTTGTTGGCCAACGTAGCAATCGACAGCTCTTCCCTTCCGCCACGAACGCGTGAGGATACTTTGCCGCGGTCGCCAGGGCAGATCGGTTGTTTACGCCGGTCCACCCTGACCAAGCAGCTCCTGGCCCGGTCTTTCTCTAGTCCATACCATTGGATTTTCCCGCCGGCGAAGAAAGTTCCTGCCGCGTCGGAATGGCGGCCGGACTTGATCACGTCGGCACAGATCTCCTGCTTGTACGCTGACGAGCCGTGGAAGATTTTCGAGCATCCCAAGCTGGGGTTCATCTTCCACTCGACTCCGTGGGCCAATGCTTTCATGAGTCGGGTGAAATATTTTAACAAGACTCACGCTCAAGCCATCTGGGAAGCATCCCACTATCTGGTGCTTCCCCCGGAACGAGTTCGGCAAGACCCTGGCTTGGCGACCATCCAGAACAAGCGCAAGCGGCGTTGGATCAGAGCGGATGAGGCCTGGAAGTCCCTGTGCCAATATGTTTTGGACGGGATGCTGGCCCACGAGTGCGACGTCGATGTGTTCTTATATCCAGTTGTACTTCATATGCCGCGGCGTCGCGTCGAGAGGACCCGGCTGCTGGATGACGGTGGCACATGGTACCCCGGTCTTGGGTGCATTACACCGGTCTTGGACCTCAAGGATGCTTTGGTTCAACTAGACCAACAAGAACCTTGGCGTAACCAGTACCAGGAACAAGTTGAAAAGCATCCGTCGTTGACCGTCGGCCGTCTGTGGGGTGATGGCAAGTGAAGTCGTAAGTAGTCGACCAGATAACACTTAATATATATCATCGTTCTTTTTCACATGTTTGGTCATCAAATCACTTGAGCTAATTCCACCACTTTCTCCAGAGTTGCACTAAACACGTTATCACCAACCGTTCCACTTACATAGCGAGAAAACAATCCACGTTCGTCACTCCACTATTCCAATTCGTCACATATTCACAATACACAATAAACGAGGCACAAGACCTTCCACCTCTTCACGTCGGTCGGGAAGACCGATGCTACTGCATGTCTTGGTCTTGGTCTTCATGGGTCTGCATCACTGCGAAACGGTTCCGACTGACTCGGTCCCGTTCGAATTCTCGTAGTAGTGCTCCACAGTTCAGGTCGGAATCATCGATCCAAGTTGTTTCATCATGGTCCTTCCATCGGACCAGATATTCTCGGTGGGTCCGGCCGAACCTGGTCTTCTTGACCGATCGGACATCTAAGACCTTTTCCACTTCAAATTCGTCCTTCTCCAGCGGTCGTTCCCAACTGTCCTCCGGCAGTAATGCTTCATCAAAAGCAAACCGTTCTGCCTCGTCTACTAGACAGGGCATTTTGGGACGATCAGGAAATTCTCGGACCAGTTTTAACTTGGACACATGTACGATCGGGAAGACCTTTTAGTCCGTGCCGGTTGTTACTAGACGGGCAGAGTGTTCACCAATCAGCTCGGCAACACGGAAAGGACCGTGCCACATGTGATCCAGCTTCTTCGCATAGCCCTCCTTCACTCGGTCTAGGTACAACCATACCCTCTCCCCTGGTTCTATACCGTGGGGTTGGACCTGCTCGTTGTTCCGGTCTACCCGGTCTTGTGTAGCTTGACGTAACTTTTCGTTGACAATTTCTCTTGCATGCTGGTAATGTTTCTGGACCTGCATGCGCCAACGTCGAGCATCACGATCGCGGGTCCGAGTGCAGCCAATAGGTATCGCGGCTTCAAGAGTGGACCGGGGGTCCCATCCATACGCAAGATAAAAAGGCGTTTCTCCTCGGACCCGATCAGTCGACGAGTTGAGTGCAAACACCAGCCTTTCTACGTATTCGTCCCAATCGCGCTGGTCTGGATCGGCAACGTACATCTTGATTGCTCTTGTAATAGTTTGTACCATACGTTCTGCCGATCCATTCGCTTGCGGACGATATGCCATCGTCGCGCTCTGTTTCTGGACCAGCATATTGTTAAATGACCGGAACACCTCGGCCATGAAACCGGGTTCTCGATCGTGTCTGATGACCTCGCTGGCGCCAAACCTTTGGAACACGCATTCTTCGTAACTTTTGGCGATCTGCTCGGCAGACCGGGACGCACTTGCCTTCGCAATAACTAGACCGGTGAACAGGTCTACCCAGATCAACAACTCAGTATTGCCATATGTCGATTTAGGCAGCGACGGTATATGGTACATCTCTATGACCTGGAAAGGGTAGGTAGCTTAGATATTTCCGGGCGATCGCCCCTTGATTACCGGTCTACCCTTTCCGGTCTCGCAATCCGTACAACAACCCACATATTTCTGTACACTTCGGAAAATACCTCTCCAGTGAAAGTGGGACCTGATCTTGTGATACGTTCTGCCTATGCCCTGATGTCCCCCTTCTAGACTCACATGGTAGTGATGGAGGACATCCGGCTGCAGCAACTCAGGTATCACCAATTTCGCCAATCGGTCCCGGTCTGCACTCTCTTGGTCGGCATCGCGGCAGTAATATAATAAACTATCCTCATCCACTTCGTAACTGTCTGCGATCTTGGCACATTCTTTTGCTTGACCATTCGTCAACTTAGACAATTCACCGCGCAGGTAGGTCTTCAAATTTACAATCCATTCTTCTTTGTCCTCCGCCTTGAGGATCCGTTCTGCCCTTAGTCGTTGCACAACAGATTCACTCAACCGTTCCTTTGGGAACGGTTGGTGGGACTCCCGAGCTTTCGGTCTAGTCGCGACCATCACATGCACCTGGTCCGGAGCGTTCTTGGGTCCGATCACCTCGGGGAGCCTTTTTATATTCATCAATTCATCAAGAACGGCCTCCTCGGTGATCGTAGCCCCGGTCTGGTCTCGCATGGCCTTGGTCGCGAGGTAGTCGGCGCTTCTTTTCCAGTCCCGTTTCACGTGCAACAGCTCGTGGTTGGGATGGTCTTTCAATGCCTTCATTACCCGATCATTTAACGACCTCAGCCGTGGAGCCTTGCAGTCGATCTCTCCGGTGATCTGCCTGATCACTACGTTGGAGTCACCACATATGATGACTCTCCCCTTCTCTTGCGACGACAGCAGGTCCAGACAAAGAAGTAGACCTCGGTACTCCGCCTCGTTAACAGTAATATCCGTCGTGAAATCGGCAGCGGCTGCAACTATAGACCATTGTGGCAACTTCCACAATATGGCAATATAGGCGCCGACCTTCTTCTTCACGCTTGCTGATCCGTCAAAACTTAAGACCAAGAGCTCTTCATCATGGTCGACGGTCGGTGGCGGTCTCGAAACTGACTGCAGAGGTTGCTTCCTCGAGGCAATCGCTATCAATGCCTCGTCCACTTCAGAACGAGGGGTGATACTGGCAGCTAATGTGCCCAATATCTCTTCCTCGCCCCTGGTGCACTTAACGACCGCGAGGGTCCACTGCGACAAGACCGCCGACCATCTGCCTAGACGTCCGTCCATCCCATTGGCTGATAATAGCCAGGCCAAAGTAGACCGCCTTGACAGGACCTTTATAGGTCGGCCGACCAGCGGGTTGTAACACACATCCAGAATTCGTAGCAACGCCAGAACTTCTTTCTCGACAATTCCATAGTTCAATTCATTTGGCTTCAGCGTTCTGCTCGTGAACGTGACCGGATGGTACACACCATCATGATCTTGTACTAGAGTGGCCAAAATGGCCCACTGACTAGCATATACAATAATGGTCGGGACCTTTTCGGGATCGAAATGCTTCAAAATCGGTGCCGTCACCATCTTAGCCTTCAACATACCAAAAGAAAACTTTGCACGCTTCATATGGTCTTCAGCCTCCACTTGCGGACAATCTGCAGCAATACCAGAGTCGGCGCCACCATGTAAAGTTGCCCGGTCTTCTTCGCGCAACATACGGTAGTCCACTTCCCGGAGCTCATACAACACAGCCGCGTAGATAGCAAAATCTTCGATGAAGCGGCTGTAGTAGTTTAAACTTCCTAGTAAGGACTGAATTGCCTTCAGAGACTTGGGAAACGGGAGGTTGCTTAGCGAATCCAGTTTCTTAGGATTAGCCTCTAGACCATTGTTTGAGACCATATGGTCTAAATAGGCGACCTTGGACATACCCCAAGAACTTTTCACGGCGCTGATAGATAGGTTCCAGCGGTCGCATGTCTCCAACAATCGTTCAACCTTCTCGCACAGATCGTTCCATGACGAGGCAGGTATCAGAATGTCGTCGATGTACGACTGTCTCCCTAGAACGGACGGTCGTCTTTCCCGATAGGGTTCACCCTCTGTAAACACATCATAACTTTCGGCAGGGTCCCGATCGGTCTTGATTTTGAAGTGTCCGTACAGTGTGTTGTCTATCAACCTTTGATATATATGGGGTGCGTTCTTCAGACCGAACGGCATACGGTTCCACTCGAAAATACCAAACGGTGTCATAAACGCGGAAATTTCACGGGCTCGATCAGTCATCGATACCACCCAAAATCCACTTGCCATGTCCAGCGAACAATACCACAAGGTCTTGTCGAGGTCTTCCAACAGATCATTAATCAGCGGCATCGGGTAAACCATGAGTTTAGTCAACCGATTTACCAGCCGATAGTCGATGCACAGTCTAATGTCAACGCCGTTCTTCTTGATAACAATTACGATCGGCGAGGCCCATGGCGAGGTCGACGGTATAATAATCTTGGTTACCAACAGTCCTTTAATGAGATCAGAAAGCTTTTCACGGTACTGTGGCGCCACGCGTCGACATCGCTGGGCAATCGGCTTGGCATCTCCAACGTCAATATCGCAAATTGCACCACGGGCTGCAGGTGGTAAGGCGTTGCCCTTTCCGATCAGCAGATGTCTTTTATTCCATATGATATTCTTCAACTACTCGATCTGTTCTGGACTGCTAAGGTCTTGATCACCCACTTGTAAATCATCCATTGTAACTTCGGGCGAGTCGGCAGACACTTCAGGGAGGACTGCCATTTGGCTTTCCAGCTCCTGAATGTACTGTTCCCCGCCTTCATATATACAGACTTGTTCATCTTCTGGGGCGATATCACCTAGACCATCTGGACCGGATGAACGCCCCTGGTCTTGATCGACGGGCTGTCCTTCACTGATATCGGTATGATTAGGAATACCGTCATGGTCCGACCTAGCAATTTCATGTTCCCCTTCTTCCGTTTCTTGCTCTGCTGTCGCCTGGTCTTGTGCTGACACCACGTTGACTAACCTTGGCTCGTCTACTTGATGTTTCACCCTTACCGGTGACTGCGGCGCCTTTCTTCGGACCAACATGTTTTTTGGGGTGACATAACTTGGTCTTTCCACTAAAGGTGAGGTATCCTCTTCCACCGACCCATCATCGCTGATAAGATCGGTGGTAGATTGGTACGCCAGGTTTTGCCACTAGACATAACGCCTCGACCAAATCGAGACGAACCCCATCTTCCTTGGTAGCTTTCCTTCTGCTAACCACATACCAACAATAGTGTTATTGTCCAGTGTCAGCGGCTTGTCACCGATATTGGTAACACGGACAAAATCACGTCGACCAGCACTCTTTACGAAGGTCGAGACCCACCGATCGCCCCTGGTCAACCATAACTTCCTCGAACGGAAACCTTTCTTGACCGGGGTATCGGCAGACAGACCGACTGGGATAGTGAGGTCTTGATCCCACCGGACCAGATCGGTATACGAACCATACAGAGGTCTTCGACCATCCAACTGGACCTGGACCTCATCCGGGAGTGTAAGCACTCCATGTGACAGGTCTAGGCGAATACCAGATGGTACCATGAAATCCATAACTAGTAAAGCGTCCTGTCCAGCCAACTTGCCAAACCAAGCGCTGAAAAAGTAGAACAGCGATCCCGACAAAGTAATTTTCACACGCGTTCTTCCTTCGGTCATATAAGAGTTTTCGCCGATCCCGACGCATTCTTGTCTCTGGGTATCGTCTATACGACATCCGACCTTACGAGCAAAGGCGGAGTCGATTATCGAGACTTCAGCTCCAGAGTCGAACCACATCGTCGCTTTCTGGTTATTAATCTTGCCACAGGCTTTCGCCTGCTTGAACCATTTATCAGGCGCGTGATACTTCCAGTATCCGCGGGATTCTCCAGGCAGCAAGTCCAACTGCATAACCACCTTGGTCCGGGAGTACTCATCGGTCTTCAGACTGTAGACCGGATGGTCTCGGTCGACGCAATTTGGAATAGAACGTGTATTGTCGGTCTTATCCTCCTTGCCGACATATGCATAGATGTGAACCGTAGAACGCTCGGCTCGATCCAGATTCCAACCTGGCGAGCGTTCTAGTTTCACATCTTTTCTGCGTCCGGCGGCAGCATCCCCGCGTGCTTGTACGGCACGTACCACTTGCGCATCATGTTAAAAAAATTCTTCAATCTTGCAGTGGCCGGCCTCGTGGATCTCTCCACATGACTTGCATACGAAGAGGCAGTGGTCCGTCGGGTGGCCGCGTCTCTTGCACTTCTTGCACACCATCTTCTTCCATCAGTTTGGACTATCATGTTTGCTCGAGCCACAGTGGGAGCACTTCTGACGAGTTCGGTCTGGATCGGACTTGCTTCCGTTCCTTCCCTTCCGGTCCACCTGGTCGGACTTCGACTTGGTCTTCGGGGCAGGTCCCGCAACATAGACGTAACGATATTGGTCTTCATCCGATGACCCCTGGCTGGATGGACTTCCACTTTCCCCTTCTGACCCCGTGCTGTCATCAGCTACAATTGCCTTGACCGCTCGGGTCGGTCTGGTCCAAGGTCTCTTGACCGGATCGGTCTGGTTCTGGGTCTTGGATCGGTAGCGAACTGATCCACCAGCACTCTTCGCCCTCATGCTACGCGACTGCTGTAGCGTCCGCAGGGTCTGTTCGACTTTGCCCGCATCCTTAAGACGCAGTAGAGTAAGCTGGTCCGCCAGTTCTTGATCGTCAAGGGTACTAATATAGTGACCCGCATGTTCTAAGGCGGCACCGTTCGGCGGGTTATTCTCTTTGATTGTTATGCCGGCGCGAACTGCAGCCACGTTCAACCGATGCAAATACTTGATCGGTGTTTCGTCGGCCCGCCTCTGCATATGGCGGTACTTACGGGCGCTTGAAAATCCGGAGTTACAATATTGACCTTCAAACTCCGCACATAACAAGTCCCAGTCAGACCGGACATCCCGACCTAACTGTTGGATCCAGTTGGCAGCCGGCCATTTAAAAAAATCCCGGAAGATCAGACACTTTTCACTTTTCGGGGTCTGGTCTCGCAGGAATGCAGACTTGACCCGACCGAACCAAGACCGGGCCTGGTCTTCATCAGCATCCTTGCCAGTGAAGTCCTTGAGGTCGGTCGTCGCGGCCATACGGATGCGCTGAATCGCAGCAGATCCAAAGTCGTAAGCAATAGTGGAGGCTAGGTTAGCCTTGCGTGGCTTGCCAGCGCCCGTACCGTCTGACCCACAGTGGTCGTCAAGACCGCCGACCGACTCCATGTCACAGTCACTTGTCTTGCTTGGTCTACGCGGTCTGTCCGGTTGCGGCTTGCGCTTCCCTTTGCCGACTTGCTTATCACTTCGAGTGGGCTTGTCCACAGATGTTACGGATTCCATATCCACATCCAGGCAAACATTGACACTTTGACGGGTAGACCGGTCTTGGACATGTGGGCACATAGGTGGTCTAACCCGTTCTTCCATGAAACGTTCTATCATCGTCTCAAACATGACTTGGACGTTAGCTGGAGTCATGGGCAACGTGTTGATACCCTTCTTTTGCGGAACGGAGGCCTGTGGGGGCTGCTGGAGCCCCGACTGGCAAGCAGCCCTTTGCTGCCGAACGTCCTTTTTTTGTTCCGGCTGGGCATGGTCCACCCCCATGGTCATCCGCTCGACGCCAGTCTCCAACTCTGATGAGCTGTTCGAGGCCGGTGGAGATTGATAAACCGATTCGTCATCAGAACCAATGTCAACAAGCGCTGTGGAGTCTTCAGCGACCTTCGCTGCTGCGGTGGGAGCTAGGCAGCGAACCGCCCCCACCAGTGGGACCAAATGGTCGCGGACGGTCGACATCGACGATTTCAGCCTCCAAGTCTCAAATTCAAATAGTTTTTGGACATCGGCGGGGTTCTGCATTTTAATGCCAACCTCCGCCAACATCGCCACCAAGTTTTTCACCAACAGTAATGGGCGATCACTCTGGACCGGCTCGGCAGTGGGACCGAGAAGACGGTCGGGGATCTGGAGGTTCAACACCCGAAAGACCACGTCAAAGCGAACAAATCGTTTCAGCTCAAAAATGTAATACATCTTGTTTAGGTCTTCTTCAGTGATGCCTCCATCTCCGACTTGAGACTTTTCTTCGAGGTCGTCTTCGTCGGCCGGCATTCCCAACCCTTTCTTGGGAATCTTGGGGACCTTGGGGAGTTTGGTCTGATCGTTCTGATCAGCCTCCACTTATTTTTCGTCTTTTAGTTTTCCATCAACTTTTTTATGCATATACATAGGATCAGGACCAAGGTCCTGATCCTTTACGGTACTATAGCAGGACTTGCTATAGTCCCTATCGGCTCCGGTGGGAGCCTTTTGGGGAGGAAAAAAATTATTAATCCCGATCTGGTCCTCCACCAGGCCAAACCGGACATCACCAACTTTATCGAGAACGAAGACGTAAGGTGATAGCCTTTCCTTACGCCCTATCCAGAACGATTCCAAATTCAAATCTTCAAATTCAATCTTTGATGACACCTCGCGGTGATATCCACGATCACCAAGTGATCCGGGCACGCGCACCATTGTGGTGGAGTCAAGTTCGAAATCGAATACATTTGTATCGACAACCTGACCACCACCATCGTTCCCAGCCTTCCAACTTACGGGGGTGGGGGTACCCCGCGGACCTCCATTCGAAATCTGGTCCGATCGTCCGCTGCTGGCAGACGACCGGTCATCATCCAAAGACACTTGGTCCGATTCACTTAAATTCATCTCACCTTGTGTACCCGATGGAATGGGCTAGTTACACACTCGGTGGATCGGGATCGCAGATCGATCTGATTCGGTCTTGAATATGAGACCGTGCTGGCTAGGTGTACCTGGGGCGGAACTCTTCACCCCAGGTACGTACAGACCAGAAACACTTCCAAAAGATAAATTCCAATTGGTCGATCGTCCAAACGATCAAGACCTGACCAATACGAAATAATAGAGGTTAGACCGACCGTTCCGGTCTAGCCCCTGACCAATACGAAATAAGACCAAAACCGGTCTAGTTTCCAACCAATATTAAAACAAGCCAATATGTCCGCGTAAAGACCCAATATGCTCGTGAAACTCCACAAACTATATCTCTACGCCAAGACCAATCCAGTGAATAGCACGTTCCAAACGTACTTGAGTTGAGGTGTTGAGATCGCCAAATCGTACTCCCGTCGAGGGACTTCCGGTGGGCCAAAGTGCGCGTGCGGCGCGTCCAGACGGGTATAATGGGCGAGAGGGGATAATTCGACCCTCTGCCCCCAAACACTCCGCGGCGGGCGGAGGCGACAAGTGTACGAAAAGGGAAGAACGTCGACCCCTTGCTGTGGTTTGAACCAAGACCAGAAGAGGTTTCAGCCACTTATCCGAAAGCTAAAAGATTTCCTTACTTAAAGGTATAACCTCTGTCCTAAAAGGTAAAACCACAACTAAAATACTACTACCCTATAGTCCCTAAATGTACCCCCACAAAAATATGTAAAATACCCAAAGTCGGGTGACTCACCAAAACTTGCGTTCTTGACACTGCTTGAGTCTGATAGGCTGAAAAGCCCCCCTTGTTTAAACCAATCCGAAATTAGACCAAATGCCTTGACGAAACTTGACCAGAAGTGCGCTAAATTTTGGGCACGCTTCTCCACATTCACATCCGGATATCCAACCTGTAAATCATCCATGGTATCCCCCGGCGGTAGTAACATCTCATCCATTTGAATTCCGATATCCTCAATGTACTCATCACCGCCATTATGAATACTTGGCTTTCCTCTGTATCGAGTTTGTTCAACACACACTCCTCTAGACGGAGCCGTTTTTACTTTGATCTCATCTGGGGTCATAGCTTCTATCCAATCGGGGTCATCTTTCTTGTATCATCGTGATCTGATACGGCATCCCCCTCGGCTAGGGACAAACACGGTCTTTTCAGATTTTTCTTTCTCTTTAAGTGGGATCAGTCCTTTTTTATAAGTGCTCCGAGGATCATCGGATAGTTACTGATCTACTGCAACATCCGATTGAGTTTGAGGTCCTTCTTTGTTCAAGACCCAGGCGATGCATTTTCTTCCACCGTCCCTTTATCACTAACCATCGTTTGTGGCCTGAATACGCCAAATACTTCGATTTGATATAACGTTATGTGGTGGAGTCAAGTTCAAAATCAAACACCGAAGTGTCCGGAACTCTACCACCATCGTGCCAATCCGACCAACTTACGGGGGGGGTACCCCACGAACCTTCGCCTGTATGCCGATCGGGTGCCCGATTAGCACTGCTGGACGCCTAGTCCGATTTAGATTCTGAGTTCTCACCTTGTGTACCCATTGGTATGGTCGGTAACACACTCGGTGGACCGTAGCGCTGTATGAGTCTTGATGGGTACCGATATGGAGGGTACCAATTCTGGGATAAAATGTACCAATATTCTAACGAAAGATAAATCAAATAATCCGATCGGCAATGGAGCGAAATCGTCACTCCAAATGCAAAGAAAACTTGGGGCAGACCACGAAGCAGTGTGGAGACTCAACCAATAATCTGGGGCAGATCGCGAGGTGCGATGTGGAGACCCAGCCAATACAAAGATGAAGAACACGTTCCAAACGTGTGGGGCTTGAGGGGTGAGTGCAAGTAGAGAAGCGCTTCCCATCGTGGGACTTCCGGGAGACTTGTGTGTCTTGCCGGGAAAGTTGAGCTAGAGGGGACCGTGCTAGCCCTCTGCTCCCAATAAATCCGCGGTAGGAGCGGCGACTTATGCGAACCAAAGAAAAACGAACACTATATTTAATATCCAATTATAAACCAATATGTAAACTACATCCAAAATCGTGTGACTCACCTAAATCTGCGTACTTAACACACCAGACACACGATTGGCTCCCCTTTTAGCCAACCCGATCCCTCCAACTTAATCAATGGTACGCTGGTACATTCTAGTCAAAAATTTTCATCTACAGTACGACACAACCGAGATGTAAACAACCTATCGACGCACTTTGTCTTCGGTCACCCATTCTCCCACCATTGTACCACCGTCCAGATTCAGCGGCTATTTGGAGATATTGGTGACCCGTGCATAGCTATATTATAAGAACTGAACCAATTTCCAGTTGTCGGATCTATACGTCTGCCACCTAGACACTGGGATTCTTGTGTCTTGCCCTAATCTTAGATAATGAGCGTATACTTCATACAGAGGTCGTCGATTTCCCAGCTGATTCTGTACCTCTTCCGGCAAAATTAACGTTCCATTAGAGATATTGAGGCGGATTCAAGCAGGTACCACGAAATCCGTGCCCAGTATGACGTCCAGATCTCGGCCAATGCATTGAAAAATACATCAACGATCCGGCCAAGGTGATCTTAGCACTTGATTTTCCTTCGGGCTTGTACGCTCTTCTCCGATCCCGATACAATTTCGTCTATTGGTCTCGTCTATATGACATACGACCTGAAGAATGAAGGAGAATTCAATCAGAAATGGTGAGTTCTGCCCACAATAAAAACAATGTAATTTTGTCGTTGTTCACTTTTAGTAGGCATCGTCAGTTCAAATTATTGTCGAGAGATCTAATTTCACACCAACATTTGACCTGGAAACGCCGATTTGCATAGTCTTATAAAGAGCATGTATTGTCTATATCTTTTTAAAGAAAATTATTTAATGTAATCTACACAATACTTTGTGCAAACTGGAGAAGACCTTTATGAATTAATTAAGGTAGTTGTAGTACATTAGCCAAGTCACATCATTGGTTGCAAGACGCTCTTCGTTTCCCAACTGCTCTCATTCCAGAATCTTCCAAAATATTGACTATATAATGTTCGGGAAGGATGAAAAAGCGTTCCATGTTGATATCGACGAGAGTATAAATCGGCAACTTGGAGAAGGCAATAAGGGTGAAGAGCTCTTCGACTATCACGTTTGACCCCGAGGATATGCGTCTGTTCCTCGCCAAGAAGGGCGATAACTCGTGGCTCGACTCGAGCACCAAGGATGTGAAGAAGCTAAAGCAAGGCAAAAGACTGCAACAATCCAAGAGCTAACGGTAAAAACTAGGAACTACACAAGGGTGGGCGGGGTGGAGGATGAAGGATGCTTTTATGGGGATTCCATAGCCAAACACCAAGCCAGTCCGCGTGTTTGCGGTCTACAAGATAGAATATCGCGTAAAGCTCGAAAATGTGTATGCGCCATGGATCGTGATGTTCTATTGAATCAACTGTGAGAGTTTCTTCAGAAGATGTATGCTAAAGAACAGCGCTGTCTGTAGACCAAACTCCGACGCACTTGTATCTTATGACGAACATGCACCTGTGGATAGACATCGCCTTCACTGATCACTTGAGCCCCGACTTCAAGCTTCAAATTAATCGGTATTAAAGATTTCACCCCTCAAATAATCCATCGAAGGTCCTCCCAATACCACCACGCATAACCATTTGTGTCGTTCCAAGATGAAGTAGTTTTTTTCGGTAGACCACCTAGGGAGCAGTAGGTTATATCGTTTTTCTCCATCATGAACATGTAATCAAAAACAACGAGGAATAGCAGACGGTTGCAAAAAAGGTAGACGGCAATGCGCGCTGTTCCGTGCCCAAACGCCGACTACCTAATCCCAGGACTGCCAACAATAAGAATTCTACGAGCTTTTGATCAGGCCTTATCATTGCTTGATGATATCATAAAGGTCCCAGTATTTTTTTCTGATGCATAAACCATTGTTGAGTGAAGTACCTAATATTGTCGTCGAATTTCCAATAATATTTCAAACTTGAATTTATCGACATTACGGTTTTGTGCAAATTCAACCAATTCACCAAGCAGATGAGGGTCGACAGCTTTGTTTCTCTTCCGTTTGTTTGCCCAGAACTATCAAAAAGTCGAGCGGAATCACCACTAGCACGTTTCCTGTTAATCCACGTACTCCAGGCGTAAGAACAGTTTAGAAGTAGTAACAGCGAAAAAAGGACGTAAAAAGGGAAAAAAATACACTTTATTTACTCCATTTATCCACTGAGAAAGAATCCACGAAGTAAAACGTAAGCGAACCGTGTTGGAAGTGCATGTAGCCACTTTGAACTTTGCACTCTTCCAGAATGGTGGGATCCCATTGGCTGTTGGTATGGTTTATATTTTTGTGTGGTGGAGCGGCTGATCAAAGTTTTTGAGGCTTGATCAGGCGGTACCACGGCGCCCGGACTGCCGACTGACGAAGGGGGTCTCCCGGTTGTCCTTGACTGCTTGTGTTTCTGCTCACCTTGTGTACCCGACGGTTTAGGCGTGGGTCGCTCTCCAGGTGGCGGAGATGGCACACTACCATCAGTTATCCTGCTTATTAGCGATTCACTGATTTCAGCTCCAATTCCTTGTTGCAAGACTGAGTTGACTTGTGATGAGTCGACTGATGCGATCAGGCAATGATCAGGCGCAATCAAGATTGAACCACGAGCATTCAGGTGTGATCAACAGTGATCAGGCTTGGGCAGGCACTAAGAGTCGTCGATCAGCGGTGATCAGACTCGATCAGGCGCGATCAGTTGCTAAAAGTCGCTGATCAGCTAGTTGGCGCGAGTTGTGAGCAGCTGAGTGCGGGTCGCGAGTCGCAGTGTGTCGATCAGGTGTTGATCGGCGAAGGGGTACCCGATCCGGCAGCGGAAATCTTCACTCCCCTATCACAGAGCCTCCTTAAGCTTTAATCCGTCAATAGAATACCCAAAAATACCTTGTATTCTAGGCTCAAGCCTTAGAGGGACGGTCGATCAGCGCGTTCGACGGGCTGATCGACGATTACCAACAAAAATCCGCCTAGTGTTCCCGTGGGGAGCTTAAAGCAGCCGAACACTAGGGGCCAAAACGTGGATCAATGGGGGAAGAGGTGAGAGCGCACTGCTCGATCAAGTTCCCGAGACCAAAAACCTTTGAAAGAAGAACCGCTGACACAGCGGACGGAGTTTCGGGTGAGTTCTCACGCTCTACGCCTACCGGTGGGCCCAAAATGCACTAAGTGCTCCCGCCCAGGACGTAGAGGTATTAAGTAGAAGAAGGGAGGCCCTAAGTTGCCGTCCCTGTAAACGATCGGCGCGATCGTACGCAAAAGGAGAACTATATTATTGCTTATAATCTAATATATACCATGTAGCCGGTGCGTATACGCACGGTGCGGCTAGCGCACAGAGGAAGACTCTTCCTTAAAGCGGTATCTACCGCTACTTAGCCGATACGCCCTTATAAATGGCTTAGTAGGAGAGCTCTCCTACTCGGGGCCAAGATTCCCGGGTTGGTTTACTACGTAGCCTTAACGGCTGTGTCCCCTTTACGGGGTGTAAGTAAAGGGAGGGCTCCCTCTTACCTACGACACTCACTGCACGCGCGACCGGTCGAGGTCGCGCGTCTGCACTTTAGAGTGAAATGTAAACTGAATATATTTAATATGTAATTAGCCTAAATTAATTTAAACTAATATAAACTATATGTAATACTAAGTAGAATATTCCAAATTCGTACCTAGCTAAAATGTAGTGTACACACCTGTGTACCGACAGGTGGATGGCTGACACACCACCACACCAAGGGCCCCTGCCCTGATTGGTTAAAATAACCAATGGTTCAAAACCTTTCAAACCAGTCAATACTGACCTCAACCGTAGTGTACTCATGTACACCAACACTAAATGTAACTCAAATGTAACAGGTTACATCCTCCCCCATCAAGACTATTGCTTACGCAATAATCAAAATATTGTTGGAGAAGTCCAACGCCAGTACCTCTGGCTGTCCATTGTACACCTTCAGTGGTGCTATGGACGAAAACTATTCCGACAACTCGGAAGTGGATGCCCTCGGGGAGATCTCCCCAACGGCTGGCCACGCTGACAGCGCCGAACGGCGCTGTCGGTCATCCAACCCATTTCCCACACGTGGGAAAAACGCACTAATTCGTGCGCCACCGTTACCCGATAGAGGTGATACCTCCAGGTTGCCACAGGCGACCACCACCAATGAGCCGTCCTTGGTTCAAGAGGCCCAACGTGCCGTACGGGAACGGAAGGGACCTCGCGACCCTCAAAAGAGGGCTAAGCAGGCGTTCAAGAGGGGTCTAGCCTCCTATACCCCTGGTCCGCGGCTATACTGCCGCGTGAACTTGCGCGTCGGAACCAACTCCGGGCCCGACTACTAACGCCCAAACATTATACCGTTAAGTCCTACCGAACGCGCCTCGGGAAGCAGGCACGCGGTGTCCTCGTGGATATCATCCGCTAGATTCCCTTTGTTCTCTTGAGGGACGAAAGCGTCGAAGACGCAGAACAGGCATTCCGCGCCTAGGTGGAAGGGGAGAAACGCCTCCCCAGTTTCGATGCGCTGTAAAACAGCTTTTCCGAACACGACGTTCGGGTAGAGAGGGCGCTACGCTTGGCCTATGCTCAGGACAAAGCGCAAGGGCAACTACCTGCCTCCTATTATACGCGCTCTGCTCTTGATGTGGTGCCGGAGAGCAATGCAAGCACAGCATCTGCCTCCGGCGAACTCCCAACTACTGGGAGTGAAGGGGCTTCTCAGCCCCTTTGGTCGTTGACTCTCAGTGGGATTATCCCGATCGAAAGCGTCAACGACGTCACGGCAATCCTGCCGCAGGGGAGTCTCGTATTCCCACGAGCTCTGGTAATGTGGATACCCTTTCCACTTCACCAGGTACTGGGTCTCACCCCGGTGATGGAGTCGAGCCATCAGGCGTTCCACATGGTAATGTGGAGTGCCCTCCGTATCGAGCACTGGAGTAGGGGGTCGCGCTATTGCGACGTTACTTTCACGAGCGCTGTGATCGGCACAGCCGTCGCATCCAAGATGCTCAGGAGGGACTCCGCAACGAAGGGAGTGCGAATGAACGCATCGAGGGGCGGCTTGCCTCTCTCGAGTCTCTCGTTGCGGAGCTTCAGGGTCGTATTTCAACTCTGTCGGAGATGTTCCGACCTGTCGCGCCTTTCGGCTATCCGGCTTCTCACCCTCCTCCAAGAGGGGACCCGCCTCAGGGTTCCGGTATGTCTTAAACATACCCACATAGAAGGTTGGATGCGTACGAATCGCCTTCGGAATGTCTAAGGTGTACGACAAGCCCTTTCGGGCTAATACCTTAAAGGGTCCCACAAACCTGGGGCGCAGTTTATTGCGCACCACATTTAAAACTGCATGTGTAGGAAGATTTTTTAGCATTTAATAAAACACTTTCTCCTACTTTATATATCTTTTCGTTACGCCGCCCCTTGCGGTCAGCTTGATCCTTCTGCTTGTCTTGGCTTTCCGCCATGGCATCGCAGACGTGTCGTAAGACACTAAGGCGCGTCGATAAAAACTTATCGTTGTGCTTTCGCACAGATACAGGGCTGACATCGGGGAATCCTCCCCCCTCAAGCCATGGGCCACACACACGTGGCGTTAATGGAACCCTCGGATTCACTAATCCGTTCACGTAAAACGGGGTAAACCCCGTAGATGCATGTACCAAATTGTTGATAGCAAATTCAACCATCGGAAGCATCTCACTCCAACTCTTTGGAGAATCCGGACATAAACTCCTGATAATATACTCCACAACGCGGTTAACGCGTTCCGTATGACCGTCCGTCGCGGATGATCCGCAGTGGACATGAGGAGCTTGGTGCCTAGCACCTTAAACAACGCTCCCCAGAATTGTCCCGTAAAACGGGGATCCCGATCCGACACAACGGAATCGGGTAGACCATGCTGTCGAAAGACACAGTCTAGGAACACTTTCGCTGTTCCTTGTCCATCTATGGACTCTGGCACCGCCGCTAGGTGAGCCATCTTGCTCAAACGGTCTACAAAGACCAATATGCCGGTGTTCCCGGCCTTATCCTTCGGAAAACCGAAGATAAAATCCATTCTAATGGATTTCCAATACTCCGTTGGAACCGATGAGCTCGCCAAAGGCGCAGCTGAACTTGCAGAGGGTTTAACCCTCTGACACGTCTCACAGATGCGTATATACGCACCGACCCACTTATACATGTTGGGCCACCAATAAAAAGCGCTTAATGCGCTGTAGGTCTTATCCCGACCTATATGACCCCCGGTAGGGGCGTCATGTGCCTCAAAGAGGACTCTATACTTCAGCTCCTCATCATGACATCATCATGAGGAACAACCACCCGCGGAGGGTCCTCCGCGCTCGTGCTATAAAATAGCAGACCGTCACAGTACCTGTAACGGTGTAAACGAGCTTTAGCTCGACTTGACAGGGTTGGCTCAGACGATCCAAGACCCTTTTCACCTAACGCGCTGATTATCGCCGTACACTGTGGGTCGTTCTCATACGCCTGGCGTATGAGATCCACCACAGACGTGGTGATGAATGTCGCGTGAGAGAGCTCGTAATCGGGACGGTGCGACAACGCGTCTGCATGCACGTTCTGCTTGCCAGGTTTATACTTAACCTCAAAGTTGTACTCTGCAAAGAAGGAGAGCCAACGGGCGATCTGTTGCGAGAGACGAGGCGACGTTGTCGCTGTCCGTAATGACGCGTGGTCAGTATAAGCCACGAGCGGCTTTGAGCCGAGTAGGCGAACCCTAAATTTGACAAGAGCATACTTCATTGAAAGTAGCTCCTTTTCATGAACGGGATAATTCCGTTCCGCAGCTTTAAGCTGCCTCGACTCAAACGCAATTACGCGTTCCCTTCCTGCATTGTCTGCTTGTAACAAAGCACATCCGATTGCGAAATCGGAGGCGTCGCAGACGACACTAAATGGTTTCCCAGAGTCTGGGAGAGCAAGAACGGGATCTTTTAACAATCTCCCCTTAACCGCTTCAAAAGCGTTCTGGTGTTCGGTTTTCCAACACCGATCAACATCCTTCTTAAGAAGGTCGGTCAATGGCTTCGCCATTTCAGCGTAGTTCTCGCTGTACTTTTGGAGATAGTTGGCTAATCCAAGCCACTTCCGTAAATCTCTGAGATTTACAGGCGAAGGCCACTACACAATGGCTTTCACCTTCGCGGGATCCGCCCGCACTCCATCCTTACCGATGAAGCATCCGAGAAAATGAATTTCCTCAGCACCAAAGATACATTTGGATGCGTTTGAATAGAGTTTATGCTCTCGCATACATTCGAGCACAGCTCGAAGGTGTATAAGGTTCGTCTGAACATCCGACGAGTCGCCTTCCGCGCGACTATGAACGAATATATCGTCAAAGTACGTCTGAGCGTACTTTCTATGAGGGCAGAAGAGTTGTGCCACCAAGCGATTAAAAGTCGCTGGTGCATTTGAAAGCCCTTGTGTCATAACAAGCCACTACCACAGCATCTCACTAGGCGTGATAACCGCTGTAAGCGGAATATCGGACTCTCTCATGAGCACCTGATAGTACCCGTCCTCCAGATCTAAGGCGCTGTAAACAGTACAGCCCGCCCATATTATTCTGGAGGACATCCTTCCGAGGAATCGGAGTCTCCATGGGCACAGTAGCTGCATTCAGCTTATTGTAAGCATGCACAATGCGCCATTTTTCGTTCAGTTTACGAACACAAAAGTGGGAGATGAATGGGGAGACTTGCTCTCCCGTACCATCCCTGCCTCTTCTTTCCCCTTAAAGAATGCGTCGATGACGTCGCATTGCTCCTTGGGGAGAGGCCAGGCCACTGCATAGTGACGCAGTATTTGGTTCCAGGAACCAAATCAATTTCATGTCGGACTCACCGATCCGGTGGTAACCCCATCGGCGGGTTGTCACTAATGACATCTCCAAATTCCTTCAATAAGGAATGGTAAGGGTCCTCAGGATCCGCGAGGATCTTGAGGCCGCTTCGGGCATTCAATGCATGTTTGATTTGCACCAAAACTGACTCGTCCATCGTGGATGAGGAGCTCAACTGCTCTTCCGGACGTAATACGACAACGTCGTCGATTTCATCTGCTTTCAAGGCAGTTTCAAATTCGTTGAAGTACATCTCCTCCAACGACAACAGTTCGCCTACCCCAGGAAACCGTTCCAGGATTACGCTTTCTGTGACAACACCTGTTACACTATTCAGCATCCTATAGGACTGCTGACTACTGGCCTCGGGACTCATCCCGACACCCATATGGGGGGAGTCAATTGTTCCATCTATTGGAAGCGCCACGCCCCTATCCACAGAGGTCTCTACCTCTACCACCGGTGACTCGCCGGTCTCACCTATATCGGCGTAGTCGGAATCATTTCCGACGTGCGAAAGAGACAAACTTCGGGTCTCTTCGCTTGGAAGCGCCTCGCGCTTAACCACAGGGGTCTCTACCCCTACCACTGGAGTCGTCTCAGAGGAATCCACCTCTGTCAATGGCGACTTACCAGTCTCGCCTATAACGGCGTGGTCGGAATCATTTCCGACGTGCAAAAGAGACGAACTACGGGTCTCTTTGCTTGGAAGCGCCTCGCGCTTAACCACATGGGTCTCTACCCCTACCACTGGAGTTACCTCAGAGCCACCTCTTCCACTGGTAACTCACCAGTCTCGCCATTCACGGCGTGGGAATTAACCGCAGAATCCCCCTCGTTAAGGAACTCTTCCTTAACGCCATTGGGAATGATCATTTCAGACATCCCAATCTCTGGCATCTCACGCCAGAATCGCTTTTGCGATCGAGCAAAGGTGGAATCATGACTCGCCAATGATTCACCCGACCGCGGGTGCGTTGAGCCAATGGACTTAGACTTCCATTCTATCCATGGTTCGTGGCGTTCCAGCCACTTCATGCCCAGAATGAGGTCATACCTCGAGTCCAAATCCAGGACTAGGCAACGTTCTAAGCTGTCGAAGTCTGCAAACTTCATCTTAAGGTCAATCGAGACCTTGGGTACAGAAAACTGTACACCCGTCGCAAGACGGACTGTGACAACGTCACGAGAACGTGCCTTTAGGGCCTCGGCATTCAGCCGACTCTTCTCCACAGAAGCTCGTCTGACATAATTGTCAGAAACTCCAGAGTCTATCAAGACTCTCCAAGTATTATCAAAGCCTTTCACGTCCGCAAGGACTACCAGCAAACCTGGCTGGTACACCAACTCGGTACTAGAAAGCACCGTTTCCCTCGGGGCTTTGTGCTGTCGTCCCCTACCCTGGGGCTTAACAGCACTGATGGATCTCCCAGTAGGGCGCCCCGCACCTACTGGGAGCCGTCGTTTCTCGGCGGCTTGTACTAGGGCTTTTCCCCACCCTTGGTCCCTTGTAGCGAGTGTCTCGCTGGGGATTTTTCGGACATCTGTTCCTCAGATGATCCATGCTCCCACACAGGAAGCATCTCAGTGGCCCATGCCGCTGCAACATAGCTAAGGGTTCTGCCTCGAAGCTCTGTGAAAAAGAGTCGGAGTGACTCTAGCGGAAGGTTTCTCCTCCGCTTCGACCTGACTAAGGTCCATGGGTTCGGGACCCACCTTAGAGGAACGGAAGTTCCTCTCGGCCTTGAACGCCATCTTGAACGCCCCCCCACGGATTGTGGACGGCATCGGAAGAGCTCCGAACGTCCTGGCCCTTCTCTCAGGCCTCCCATGAAGACGGGGATGGACACATCATCCGAATACGCTTTCGCGTTCATCCCTGCCAACAGGGTCTTAAGTTATTGGATATATGTTTCCAAGTCCCTAGTGCCCTGACGGCACCTCAGAAACGCAAGCTGATTCTGAAAAACCAGATCAGGCGTTGCGTACATGTCCATAAGCTTCTACTTAAGGACCTCCCAGGTAGGGAACACGTTCGTGACCGAGTCCGAACACGTAAAAGCTCATACACGGGCTTTACCTGTAAGATGGGTCAGCGCAAGTCCCACTTGCAAGTGATCACTGATCACATTTGCTGTGACGAAGGCCGTTTCGACCTCTCGTAACCACACATAAAGGTTATCACCTTTTTCCCCATAGAATTCCTTTATCTTAAAGGACAATGGGGGACGCACCCCCGTGGAATGATATACACCTAAACTCGCTTCATGAGCGATGAGGGCATTTACCCTTGCCTTTGCGGCCTCAGGGCCCTGCTCCACTAGGAGCTGCATACCCTCGTCACCCAGTAAGGGTAACAACCTTTTAAAGGCTTCCTGCTGGACGAGGGTCAAACTATCCCAATCGTCCTGATTCATCCCTTGCAGAGGATGCCTTAGCGTACCAACACAGGTGTTGGATTGACTACAAGTGCTATCAGAGCTAGCCACACCGTGCGTATACGCACGGTGTGGCTAGCGCACAGAGGAAGACTCTTCCTTAAAGCGGTATCTACCGCTAATTAGCCGATACGCCCTTATAAACGGCTTAGTAGGAGAGCTCTCCTACTCGGGGCCAAGATTCCCGGGTTGGTTTACTACTTAGCCTTAACGGCTGTGTCCCCTTTATGGGGTGTAAGTAAAGGGAGGGCTCCCTCTTACCTACGACACTCACTGCACGCGCGACCGGTCGAGGTCGCGCGTCTGCACTTTAGAGTGAAATGTAAACTGAATATATTTAATATGTAATTAGCCTAAATTAATTTAAACTAATATAAACTATATGTAATACTAAGTAGAATATTCCAAATTCGTACCTAGCTAAAATGTAGTGTACACTTCTGTGTACCGACACGTGGATGGCTGAAACACCACCACACCAAGGGCCCCTGCCCTGATTGGTTAAAATAACCAATGGTTCAAAACCTTTCAAACCGGTCAATACTGACCTCAACCGTAGTGTACTCCTGTACACCAACACTAAATGTAACTCAAATGTAACCCGGTTACATACCAAAAACCTAATATCAACCAATCAGAACTACCCATTCCTACACATTTTGTCGACCATTCACCCACTTACCTTCGGGTTACCGTCAGGTAACCGTGCTAGTTGTCGCATCGTCTGAGACGGCCTATCCACGCCTCGTCCCTGTCCGCCACCGTTTTCTCAACAGTTGTACCGTCTGGGGTACCAACTGTGGTATTGTGGTGCCCACTATCGTTTGTTTCCACCTTTCGTACCGACTATGGTACCGACAAAATTTGTGGTACCCTCTACCACAGCTACGCCTATAGGGGTGCCTATAATTATGCCCCTAATTACGTACCAATTTTGCGGTACGCCTTACCATATTTGCATATATTGGCAGTTACGGTTTTAAGTTGCATGTATCTACTTAAGTAACTTTACATAATACACTTTCCAATTTTACGCGTGTCAAGTACAACTTTACTGATACTTCCCCTGCCGTCAATCGGCGCTGACTTGCTTGCCTCTGTGATTGATTCCACCTGGTCAAAAGTGTTCAGACCAGGTGGCTTAAGATCAAGTGAAGTGTAACAAACTTTTATTATTTAATTTCTACAAACCAAGATACTCCACACTCCACGTGAAAAAAAGTCACGTTCCGTCCCAAAGAGAACGTACTGAGACCAAAACGTGTACTTGAGAGTCTTGTGTTAAAAACAAAGTGACTATATTAGAATTAAGCTTAAATACTTAATCTAACTAAATATAATTATAATTTTGGGTATACCCAATTCAAATTGGGTATTAACCAATATGGGTGACAGTTTTCGATCAATCAATGCTACCGGTACTGCTCTTGTCGGTACTGCTCTGGCCTCATTTGCTAAAAAGTTGCAATTACCCATATGCGTCCGACGTAAACTTAAGTCGGCGCGCGGGTTCTTCCAACAAGTGTTGTTAAGATCTTACGCGTAGTGTTAACGGAAGCTGGGAGGGGAAGAAGATTTGAAAGATAAAATGTGTATTATTATAAAATAAGATGTAGTCCTAAACTTTAATCATAGGGAAAAACTAAACAGTACCGTGTCCAAATAGGCCTATTTAGAACTCGATTTTACTCGATTTTGATTGGCTGTTTTCAGCCTGCAGGGTTTAGGGTTAAGGTTTTAGGGTTTAGGGTTTAGAGTGTAGGGTTTAAGGTTTGTTTAGGTTTTAGGGTTGTTTGTTTGTTTGGTAAGTTTCCGTGGTCAATTGGTTGGTTCGTTAGTTGGTTGGTTGCTTGTTTGCTTGGTGGGATGGGGTGGTATATGTGAGACAGCGGAGAGGCGCCAAAAGTGGGCGGGACCCAAAAAAATGCAAAAAATGCAGGCTGAAAACAGCCAATCAAAATCGAGTAAAATCGAGTTCTAAATAAGCCTATTTGGACACGGTACTGTTTAGTGGACCTCTTAATCATAATTCCATGCATATAAACAACTTAAACCACTGCGATTTTGTCCAATGAAAAATGCTCATGGGCGGACGTCTGGTCATCTCAGTACCGGTCAAATACGCACCAACAAGTACTACCGGTACTGACCGGTTTTTTCAAACAGAAGTGAAGATTGTATGTATGGACAACCCTCAAAAAGTGCGTAATTACAGACAGAAACACCTTTTCACTTATTATACATCTACTATTATACTGTCATTTTGATACTGGGTTCCGATTGCTACGTCTGGCACCTACCACAGTCCCTACGTGATGGTGTTCGTCTGATCTAGGGGCTCCATAGTTCCTGATCATCGAATAAGTGGAGAATCGAGTCAGGCCTGATTACGGCAGTGCTGGGATCTTCGTTCTACCTGATGCCCCGATCCCATTCCATCTGAATTTGCAGAAATGAGCTGGTTTCACCACCTCCGTCTGTAGTGACGGCTCAAAACCTATCGACGGGACACGCGAGCATAAACAGTACGTTACAAAAAATGATTCAATAATTGTCTAGCGACACGTAACTCGTATTAGCATGCATGGTAATTGAATTTTTCATTCTGTGAGTTGTAGTACCAGGGTTCAACCAGAAAAAAGGGCGTTAAAACTGCGACAATCGACCATTCTTTGGTAACACCGTGTCTTTGACCAACCTTCGCAAATGTAACCCTTGGGGAGTGTGATTATGGAGCATCATGGAACATATGAGCGCCTGATCATTGTCACATCTAATTTGTCAATCGGTGGATTTCGTTTTTTTGTGCATCCTCTGTCTCGTTTCCGCTTTGATTCGTAGCTGTAAGCATATGTTTCAGTCGCACGTTTGCACTCTGCCCTCTCAGCCAATCAGATGCTGTGTTTTTTTTCCTTTTCTGTTTACGGTCCGTATTTGAGACATGGTGGCG
>CM047580.1:26309503-26350452 GCA_026184515.1 Peronosclerospora sorghi
GGTTTGCGTGGATGAAACGCTGCCAACCAAACGGCGACTCTTCACAGCGGTCATGACACCACATTTATTTGGTTCTTTTAAGTTTATCCAAAGTAATTTTAGGATTAATTCCTAGGAAAAATCTAATGCGCCCCCCCATTTTGGCTAATGCGCCCCCCCCCAAATGAGAATTTCGAATATTTTTTCACAAAAAGTTATCCTTTTTTCGAGGAATGATAAATCCACTAGCAAATAATGATAAATCCACTGGCAAATAAGAGTAAATCCACTGACTGTTGACTCATAAAAAATAATGTGACCTAAAAAGGAAATAGCAACTTAGAATAAGTTTGTCCAGTCTTTCTTTGATTTTGACTTAGGGAATTGTTATTTCCACACACACCCCATAACCGCTGTATTTTTTAGGCTATAAACATTGAGGACGGCGTTGGATACGCGATTGAGTGGCCAGTGTACGTGAGTTTCCCGGTCTCCGGATCCGCGCGGTAGACGTCCAGGCTGCTCGTATTTTGGTTCACCGCAAGCAAAAAGTCCTTGTAGAGGAGGATGTCGCGCGGCGTCTTTCCACGTGTGGAAACATACTCCACAAGCTCCAGACGTGTGTCATCCAAGATCTTGTAGACCGTGATCGTGTCGCTGAAGCGAGTGGCTGCGTACACGAACTTTTGATTCGTGGAAATGTGAATATCCGATGCCAATGGCGCAGGACCAGCGTAGTTGGGTGGCAACGTCGAGATGTTTTGGAGCACTTCGTGACCTACTTTGCCAGTCTTGACATCCAGTGGATGCACCCCCACGGTATTGTCGAGCTCGCCGATGATGTAGGCCACGCCAAGCGTGGACGAAAGCGCGAAATGGCGCGGACCGGAGCCTGGGGGACGAACGATGAACTCTTCATCCACTAACTTTTGATTCTCCGCATCGAGCGTGTATTGCACCACTCGATCAGTGCCTAAATCCGCAGCTACGAGGTCCACGCTGTACTATGGATGTGCGACGCGTCTTGACGGTCTGGCACAACGAGACTCGCGCCTGGAAAACAATGATAGTCGGACGCTGGAGCCAATGAGCCGTCGGTCTTCACCGGAAACAGTGACAGACCGCCACCGTAGTTGGCCACAGAGAGGCCACAGAGACAAAGTCGCGTTGCGGACTAAGCGCCACGTGAAGGCTTAGCGGCACCAACTCGCCCTGTTCTTTCATCTTGTAGGCCGTGACGAAACCTGTCTGGTGGCCAGGACGAAGCGCGGAGGCTTCATTGCACTCGTTGACAGCATACAGCATCGACTCGGTGCCCACCACGTACGAAGGATTAATACCCGCTCCTTCCGTCACCTTAAGCAGCTCGAGCGCACCTGTACGGTCGTCGAACGAGTAGGCAGAAATCCCTTTCGCATGGCCGTCCACATGGCCTTCTTTTCGCGTGTAGG
Organism: Peronosclerospora sorghi; assembly: GCA_026184515.1. NCBI lineage: Eukaryota > Oomycota > Peronosporomycetes > Peronosporales > Peronosporaceae > Peronosclerospora > Peronosclerospora sorghi. The sequence goes on from CM047580.1 coordinate 26,310,934, forward strand.
TTCCCACGTAGAGAGTTGGCATCGTGCGACAAATTAACAAGCTAAAGATCTGAGTTGGTTTTTGTACCCACTTTATATAGTATGCGGTGTGTGGAAATAACAGTTTTGGGGTATGGAAATAACAATTCCCTAAGTCAAAATCAAAGACTGGACAGACTTATTCTAAGTTGCTATTTCCTTTTTAGGTCACATTATTTTTTATGAGTCACAGTCAGTGGATTTACTCTCATTTGCCAGGTGATTTATCATTATTTGCAAGTGGATTTATCATTCCTCGAAAAAAGGATAACTTTTTGTGAAAAAATATTCGAGATTCTCATTTGGGGGGGGAGCGCATTAGCCAAAACTGGGGGGGGGCGCATTAGATTTTTCCAATTCCTATTGTTACAAATTTTTCTTGATTGAAATTCATCGATTCCATATAATATAGTTAATGAGTATAAAATATTTTTTGAATCTGAAATTGTTTTAGGGGAATGTTAAATCGACCCCTCCCCATTGTTAATTCGACCTTCCCCCCCGCCCATTTCTACACATCGATGTAACAATGCCCTTTTATATTTTAAATAAGTTAGAGCTAATGACCGTCGTAACGGGGTTACATTCGGGTAACACTGAGTGTTAGTGTACATAAGTACACCACGGTTGAGGTCAGTATTGGCCGGGTTGAAAGGTTTCGAACCTTTGGTTATTTTAACCAATCAGGGCATGGGCCCTTGGTGTGGTAGTGTGTCAGCCATCCACGTGTCAGTACACAGGTGTGTACACTACATTTTAGCTAGGTACGAATTAGGAATATTCTACTTAGTGTTACATATAGTTTATATTTGTTTAAATAATTACATATTAAATATATTCAGTTTACTTTTCACTCTTTCGTACAGACGTACGACCTCGACCGGTCGTGCGTGTGGTGAGTGCCGTAGCGTAAGGGGAGCCCTCCCCTTAGCTACACCCTTTGTAAGGGAGCCTTGCCGTTAAGGCACTAGTAAAGGCTAGAGTAAACTAACCCGGGAATCTTGGCCCCGAGTAGGAGAGCTCTCTCCTACTAAGCCCTTAATAAGGGCGTATCGGCTAAGTAGCGGCGAACGCCGCTTTAAGGAAAGTCTTCCTCTGTGCGCTAGCCGCACCGTGCGTATACGCACCGGCTACATCTGGTAGAACTAGTAGTCAATCCAACACCTGTGTTGGTAGACTAGGCATCCTCTGCAAAGGATGAATCAGGACGATTGGGATAGTTTGACCCTCGTCCAGCAGGAAGCCTTTAAAAGGCTGTTACCCTTAACGGGGGAAGAAGGTATGAAGCTCCTAGTGGAGCAGGGCCTTGAGGCCGTAAAGGCAAGGGTGAATGCCCTCATCGCTCATGAGGCGAGTTGCGGTGGAGGTCATTCCACGGGGGTGCGCCCTCCATTATCGTTTAAGATAAAGGAGTTCACCGGAGAGAAGAGTGACAACCTTTATGTTTGGTTGCGAGAGGTCGAAACGGCCTTCGCCACAGCGACCATGACCGCTGATCACTTGCAAGTGGGACTTGCATTGACCCATCTTACGGGCAAATCCCGTACATGGGAGTTTACATGCTCGGAATCAGTCAAGGACGTGTTTCCAACATGGAAGGTCCTTAAGCAGAAGCTTATGGACATGTACGCAACGCCTGATCTGGTTTTCCACAATCAACTGGCGTTCCTGAGGTGCCGTCAAGGCACTAAGGACCTGGAGGTTTATATCCAGGAGCTTAAAACCCTGTTGGCAGGGATGTACGCGAAAGCGTATTCGGACGATGTGTCCATCCCCGTCTTCATGGGAGGCCTGAGAGGAGGGCCAGCACGTTCGGAATTGTTCCGATGCCGACCCGAATCCCTGGAAGAGGCATTCAAGATGACGTTCAACGCCGAGAGGAACTTCCGTTCCTCTAAGGTGGGTCCCGAACCCATGGACCTGAGTCAGTCGAAGCGGAGGAGAAACCTCCCGCTAAGAGTCATTCGTACTCTTTTTCACAGAGCTTCGAGACAGAGCGCTTGGCTATGTTGCAGCGGCGTGGGCCGCTGAGATGCTTCCTATGTGGGAGCATGTATCATCTGAAGAACAGATGTCCGAAAAATCCCTAGCGAGACACTCGTACAAGGTACCAAGGATGGGGAAAAAGCCCTTGTTCAAGCCGTCGGGAAACGACGGCTCCCAGTAGGTGCGGGGCGCCCTACTGGGGGACCCCTCAGTGCTATTAAACCCCAGGATAGGGGACGACAGCACAAAGCCCCGAGGGAAGCGGTGATTTCTAGCACCGAGTTGGTGTACCAGCCAGGTTTGCTGGTAGTCCTTGCGGATGTGAAAGGCTTTGATAAGCCTTGGAGAGTCTTGATAGACTATGGAGCGTCCGACAATTATGTCAGACGGGCTTCTGTTGTGAAGAGTCGGCTGTATGCCGAGGCCCTAGAGGCACGTTCTCGTGACGTTGTCACGGTCCGTCTAGTGACGGGCGTACAGGTTTCTGTACCCAAGGTCTCGATTGACCTTAAGCTGAAGTTTGCAGACTTCGACAGCTTAGAACATTGCCTAGTCCTGGATTTGGACTCAAGGTATGACCTCATTCTGGGCATGAAGTGGATGGAACGCCACGAGCCATGGATAGACTGGAAGTCTAAATCCATTGGCTCAACGCACCCGCGGTCGGGTGAAGCATTGGCGAGTCATGAACCCACCTTTGCTCGATCGCAAAAGCGATTCTGTCGTGAGATGCCAGAGATTGGGATGTCTGAAATGATCATTCCCAATGGCGTTAAGGAATAGTTCCTTAACGAGGGGGATTCTGCGGTTAATTCCCACGCCGTGAATGGCGAGACTGGTGACTTACCAGTGGCAGAGATGGATTCTCTGAGGTAACTCCAGTGGTAGGGGTAGAGACCCCTGTGGTTAAGCGCGAGGCGCTTCCAAGCAAAGAGACCCTTAGTTCGTCTCTTTTGCACGTCGTAAATGATTCCGACCACGCCGTTATAGGCGAGACTGGTAAGTCGCCATTGACAGAGGTGGATTCCTCTGAGACGACTCCAGTGCTAGGGGTAGAGACCCCTGTGGTTAAGCGCGAGGCGCTTCCAAGCGAAGAGACCCGAGGTTCGTCTCTTTCGCATGTCGGAAATGATTCCGACTACGCCGTTATAGGTGATACCGGTTAGTCAACGGTGGTAGAGGTGGAGACCTCTGTGGATAGGCGCGTGGCGCTTCCAGTAGATGGGGCAATTGACTCCCCCCATCTGGGTCTCGGGATGAGTCCCGATGGCAGTAGTCAGCAGTCCTACAGGATGCTGAATAGTGTGACAGGTATTGTCACAGAAGGCGTAAGCCTGGAACGGTTGTCTGGGGTAGGCGAACTGTTGTCGTTGGAGGAGATGTCCTTCAACGAGTTTGAGACTGCTTTGAAAGCAGATGAAATCGACGAGGTCGTCGTGTTGCGTCCGGAAGAGGAGTTGAACTCCTCATCCACGATGGACGAGTCAGTTTTGGTGCAAACCAAACAGGCATTAAATGCCCGAAGCGGCCTCAAGATCCTCGCGGATCCTGAGGGCCCTTACGATTCCTTATTAAAGAATTTGGTGATGTCATTAGTGACAACCCGCCGATGGGGTTACCACCGGATCGGGGAGTCCGACATGAAATTTATTTGGTTCCCGGAACCAAATACTGCGTCACTAGGCAGTGGCCTCTCCCCAAGGAACAATGCGACGTCATCGACGCATTCTTCAAGGGAAAAGAAGAGGCAGGGATGGTACGGGAGAGTAAGTCTCCCACTCATCTCCCACTTTTTGTGTTAGTAAGCCGAACGGAAAGTGGCGCATTGTGCATGCGTATAACAAGCTGAATGCAGCTACTGTACCCGTGCAGACTCCGATTCCTCGGAAGGATGTCCTCCAGAACAATATGGCGGGATGTACTGTGTACAGTGCCTTAGATCTGGTGGACGGGTATTATCAGGTGCTCATGCGAGCGTCCGATATTCCGATGACAGCTGTTCGCACGCCTAGTGTCATGCAGTGGGAGTGGCTTGTGATGCAACAAGGTCTTTCAAATGCACCAGCGACTTTCAATCGCTTGGTGACTCAACTCTTCCGCCCTCATAGGAAGTACGCTCAGACGTACTTCGACGATATATTCGTCCATAGTCGTGCGGAAGGCGACTCGTCTGATGTTCAGACGCATCTGATACACCTTCGAGCAGTGCTCGAATGTATGCGAGAGCATAAGTTATATGCGAACGCATCCAAATGTATATTTGGTGCTGAATAAATTCCTTTCCTCGGATGCTTCATCGGTAAGGATGGAGTGCGGGCGGATCCCGCGAAGGTGAAAGACATTGTGGAGTGGCCTTTGCCTGTAAATATTAGAGATTTACGGAAGAGGCTTGGGTTATCCAACTATCTCCACAAGTACAGCGAGAACTACGCTGAAATGGCGAAGCCATTGACCGACCTCCTTAGGAAGGATGTTGATTGGTGTTGGGAAACTTAACACCAAAACGATTTTGAAGTGGTTAAGGGGAGCTTGTTAAAAGCTCCCGTTCTTGCTCTCCCAGACTGTGGGAAACCATTTAGTGTCGTCTGCGACGCCTCCGATTTTGCAATCGGATGTGCTTTGTTACAAGCAGACGATGCAGGAAGAGAACGCGTAATTGCGTTTGAGTCGAGGCAGCTTAAAGCTGAAGAACGGAATTATCCCGTTCATGAAAAGGAGCTACTTGCAATGAAGTATGCTCTTGTCAAATTTAGGGTTCACCTACTAGGCTAAAAGCCGTTCGTGGTTTATACTGACCACGCGTCCTTACGGACAGCGACAAAGTCGCCTCATCTCTCGCAACGGATGACCCGTTGGCTCTCCTTCTTTGCGGAGTACAACTTTGAGGTTAAGTATAAACCTGGCAAGCAGAACGTGCTTGCAGACGCGTTGTCGCGTCGTCCCGATTACGATCTCGCTCACGCGACATTCGTCACCTCGTCTGTGGTGGATCTCATACGCCAGGCGTATGAGAAAGACCCACAATGTACGGCGCTTATCCGCGCGTTAGGTGAAAAGGGTCTTGGCTCGTCTGAGCCAACCCTGTCAAGTGGAGCTAGAGCTCGTTTACACTGTTACAGGTACTGTGACGGTCTGCTATTTTATAGAACGAGCGCGGAGGACACTCCGCGCGTGGTAGTTCCTCATAATGAGGAACTGAAGTATAGAGTCCTCGTTGAGGCACATGACGCCCCTACCGGGGGTCATTTAGGTCGGGATAAGACCTACAGCGCTTTAAGCGCTTTGTATTGGTGGCCCAATATGTATAAGTGGGTCGGTGCGTATATACGCACCTATGAGACGTGTCAGAGGGTTAAACCCTCTGCAAGTTCAGCTGCGCCTTTGGCGAGCTTATCGGTTCCAACGGAGTGTTGGAAATCCATTAGCATGGATTTTATCTTCGGTTTTCCGAAGGATAATGACGGGAACTCCGGCATATTGGTCTTTGTAGACCGTTTGAGCAAGATGGCTCACCTGGCGGCGGTGCAAGAGTCCATAGATGGGCAAGGAACAGCAAAAGTGTTCCTAGACCGTGTCTTTCGACAGCATGGTCTACCCGATTCCGTTGTGTCGGATCGGGATCCCCGTTTTACGGGACAATTCTGGGGAGCGTTGTTTAAGGTGCTAGGCACCAAGCTCCTCATGTCCACTGCGGATCATCCGCAGACGGACGGTCAGACGGAACTCGTTAATCTCGTTGTGGAGGATATTCTCCGGAGTTTATGTCCGGATTCTCCAAATAGTTGGAGTGAGATGCTCCCGATGGTTGAATTTGCTATCAACAATTCGGTACATGCATCTATGGGGTTTACCCCGTTTTACGTGAACGGATTGGTGAATCCGAGGGTTCCATTAACGCCACATGTGTGTGGCCCAGGGCTTGAGGGGGGAGGATTCCCCGATGTCAGCCCTGTATCTGTGCGAAAGCACATCGATAAGTTTTTATCGACGCGCGTTAGTGTCTTACGACACGTCTGCGATGCCATGGCGGAAAGCCAAGACAAGCAGAAGGAGCAAGCGGACCTCAAGGGGAGGCGTAACGAAAAGTTATACAAAGTAGGAGAAAGTGTTTTATTAAACGCTAAAAATCTTTCTACACATGCAGTTTCAAATGTGTTGCGCAATAAACTGCGCCCCAGTTTTGTGGGTCCCTTTAAGGTGTTAGCCCGAAAGGGCTTGTTGTACACCTTAGACATCCCGAAGGCGATGCGTACGCATCCAACCTTTTATGTGGGTATGCTTAAGCCATACCAGAACCCGGAGGCGGGTCCCCTCTCGGAGGAGGGTGAGAAACCGGATAGCAGAAAGGCGCAACAGGTCGGAACATCTCCGACAGGGCTGATATACGACCCTGAAGCTCCGCAACGAGAGTCTCGAGATAGTCAAGCCGATCCTCGATGCGTTCACACTCCCCTCGTTGCGGAGTTCCTCCTGAGCATCTTGGATGCGAAGGCTGTGCCGATCACAGCGCTCGTGGAAGTCACGCCGCAATAGCGCGACCCCCTCCTCCAGTGCTCGATACGGAGGGTACGCCACATTATCATGTGGAACGCCTGATAGCACGACGTCATCACCGGGGTGAGACCCAGTACCTGGTGAAGTGGAAAGGTTATCCACAACTCGTGGGAGTACGAGACTCCCCTGCGGAAGGATTTCCGTGACGTCGTTGACGCTTTCGAGCGGGAGAATCCCACTGAGATTCAACGACCAAAGGGGCTGAAGAAGCCCCTTCACTCCCAGTAGCTGGGAGTTTGCCGGAGGCAGATGCTGTGCTTGCATTGCTCTCCGGCACCACATCGAGAGCAGAGCGCGTATAATAGGAGGCAGGCAATTGCCCTTGCTCTTTGGACTGAGCATAGGCCAAGCGTAGCGCTCTCTCTACCCGAACGTCGTGTTCGGAAAAGCTGTTGTACAGCGCATCGAAACTGGGGAGGTGTTTCTCCCTTTCCGCCCAGGCGCGGAACGCCTGTTCTGCGTCTTCGACGCTTTCTTCCCTAAGGAGAACAAGGGGAATCTCGCGGAGAACATCCACGAGGGCACCTCGTGCCTGTTTCCCGAGGCGCGTCCGGTAGGACTTAACCGAATAATGTTTGGGCGTTAGTAGCCGGGCCCGGAGTTGGTTCCGATGCGCAATTTCCTGCGGCAGTATAGCCGCTGGTCCAGGGGTAAAAGAGTCTAAGCCCCTCTTGACCACGTTCTTAGCCCTCTTTTGAGGGTCGCGAGGTCCCTTACGTGCCCGTCCGGCACGTCGGGCCTCTTGAACCAAGGACGGTTCATTGGTGGTGGTTTCCTGTGGCAACCTGGAGGTATCACCCCTAGCGGGTAACGGTGGCGCACGAGTTAGTGCGTTTTCCCCACGTGTGGGGAATGGGTTGGATGACTGATAGAGCCGTTCGGCGCTGTCAGCGTGGCCAGCCGTTGGGGAGAGCTCCCCGAGGGCATCCACTTCCGAGTTGTCGGAATAGTTTTCGTCCATAGCACCGCTGAGGGTGTACAATGGACAGCCAGAGGTATGGCGTTGGAGTTCTCCAACAAAATTTTGATTATTGCGTAAGCAATAGTCTTGATGGGGGAGGATGTAACGGGGTTACATTCGGGTAACAATGAGTGTTGGTGTACATGAGTACACCACGGTTGAGGTCAGTATTGGTCGGGTTTAAAGGTTTCGAACCTTTGGTTATTTTAACCAGTCAGGGCATGGGCCCTTGGTGTGGTGGTGTGTCAGCCATCCACGTTTCAGTACACAGGTGTGTACACTACATTTTTGCTAGGTACGAATTAGGAATATTCTACTTAGTGTTACATATAGTTTATATTAGTTTAAATAATTACATATTAAATATTAAATATATTCAGTTTACTTTTCACTATTTCGTACAGACGCACGACCTCGACCGGTCGTGCGTGTAGTGAGTGCCGTAGCGTAAGGGGAGCCCTCCCCTTAGCTACACCCTTTGTAAGGGAGCCTTGCCGTTAAGGCACTAGTAAAGGCTAGAGTAAGCTAACCCGGGAATCTTGGCACCGAGTAGGAGAGCTCTCTCCTACTAAGCCCTTAATAAGGGCGTATCGGCTAAGTAGCGGCGAACGCCGCTTTAAGGAAAGTCTTCCTCTGTGCGCTAGCCGCACCGTGCGTATACGCACCGGCTACAACCTTCGCCTTAGCCTTCGAAAGTGACGATGGCTCGCCAGCTACTAAAAGCCTACTCACAAATATCATAATCTTGTACGGATACACCATCGCTTTCATCAACTTGCACTTTAGCTTTAATATATCGTCACTTTCGAAGGCTAAGTTTCACATGGTTGTGACGTCTCTTCTATCGATGCCGACGACGTGTCGTCCTCTGGTTCGTCAACCTTGTGTCAACATGCAACGTGGCAATAATCACCTCGTTCTAAACTTGTACCATGGCGCACCGTGATGTCTCCCTTGAGAACGCTTTTGTGACACACGATGGGATTTACAAAATTGGGGACTTTGGACTTAGCACGAAAGCGAATACGAAAACGCGCGACTTTGTAGCTAAGGCACAGTACATGACCCCTGAGGTCGCATCTCAAGTAAGCTACAGCCCCGTGTGGCCGACTTCTGGTCGCTGGGGATTCTTCTTTTTATGTTGCTCACTGGAGCTCCATTGCTAGAGTTCGCATCACCAACGAGTCAGGAGTTTAAAACGGTCAGAGCAATGGGCTGTTGTGGTGTGCTCAAGTCTTGGGAGATGGACTCCCAGCTCTCAGCTGCTACGATGGACTTGCTTTCGAAAATGCTAGTGTTTGATCCCACCAAGATGCTGCAGAGCATGGCACAAGTGCTCAATCACTCGGCGCTCCTTGGGCTTTATAGTACTACGATGAGTATGATGGATCGCGCTATGTACTATCAGTCATTTGGCACACAAGGCTCTTTATCGCCCCGCGACGATCTATCATCATCACCTCAACTTGCGACCCATGCTCAATAGATATTTAGATGTATTCTTTCCCTTCAAACTAGATAAAGTGCGAAAGTAGAGTGCACTCTCGAAGTTGCTTGCATGCTCGCTAGTTTGCTGCCAAAGCAATGACATAGTGCTAAATACCAGTCGCCGGGAATGGGTAGGAGTAGGGGTAGGGCAAGAGTTCCGGGAAAATAAGCAAATCAGGTGGGCAAATAAGTTTTTCCTATAAAAAGGGCATTGTTACATCGATGTGTAGAAATGGGCGGGGGGGGGCGAATTAACAATGGGGGGGGGTCGATTTAACATTCCCCTTGTTTTATTAAAAACTCTTCTTCGAGAGTCGCTGTCCAAATTTCTTTTCGAGGAGTTTCAAGGAGGTGTGATGGCGGTATTATTTTTACATAGCTTTCGCTTCGTCAACGTTGGCGTGCGAACCCTAACCGGCGAAACCGCTCAGTCCCACTTTACTTGATCGTCTGAGTGACAGGGCGGCCCTGGTTGCTTCGGAGGTCAAAGAAACGTACGGAGAAAAAAAGAGAGGCTGTTCATTGATGTACTAACGTGTCGTCTCGACAAGCACGCCGTGAGTGTCTTGACAACACTAACATGGAGAAAGCGTGGATACTTATGCTTCTCAACAGGTTCACCTCCAGGATCGAGATTTGGAGATTTCTCAAAAGTAGGAGCTAAATCAAAATACACACTGAGCTGATTTCCGTTGTCGGAACACGTTTGGCAGTGTGCTAGCACCATGCTGACGTCGAAAGTTTCAGAGACAGTAAGATGTTTTGCTTCTCCTTGAAATCAATGGATTTCGAATGTCCATTCCACCTGTTCGCGAACTGAGCCCATGCGTTTGTTGAAAATAGCATGCTCCGATGACATCACATTCCCCTTGATACCGCTGAGAAGGGGATACGATGTGGCGCACTGTATGATAAAAGTGGACAACACTCAAGCTCGCGAGGACGTGGTTGGGGGATGAAAATGGCAATACAGTGCTCTGTTGAAGATTCACAAGCGATTCATGTGTGTAGTCTGGTATGGGACTACATACAAACTTCAAGTGATGCGCGACCATTGTGGTCACTTATGTATTTATGCATTTTTAGATACTTTTGAATTTTATCTTTATATTAAGTTTTAGGTTAGGTTCTTAAGTACGCATTTATAATTAGTATATTTTTTACCTTAAAACACGCATTTATATACTGCCCTCGTGCGCCCCTACCCTGATCAAGTAGGGCGCACTTCTTCACAGAAACTTCCTCCCAGACTGTAAGGCGCTAACGGCCGATACTGTCACAACTGGATCTTGCACTCGCCCCCAACTCGTGTCAATTTCCTACAGACCAAGGGACACGGGGGCACATAAAGTTCAGTTTTAAGTTTTAAGTATACTCACATTACTTTTCTGTCGTGTGGATTACGTGGAACGGTCTCCTGGATTTAATTGGAGTGAAGTAGATTGGTACGTGTGGATTACGTTGCTATCGCAGTTGTTATTTGGTTCGTAGTGCACTTTTACTATGGACGAAAGTAAATCGTTTGACCAGGAGGGCGCATTGAAGGCGTTGCTTATACAGGTCGTAAAGATGAACGATAGGCTGAACCAGATGGAAGAAGAACGGTCGCAAGGATAGGGGCGGAGTGTTTCTCTGGTTACGGTAACTGAGTTGCCGGTGAGAGGTGGGAATTCACCTTTTCAAGAAGTATTAGAAATTTTGCGCCATTTGGGCAGCAGATTACACTGAATGACTTATCAGTGGATGAAGGAATCGAAAGGGAAGGTACGCCTCGTATGGCAATGCCACGAGAACCCCCTGTTGTGCATGGAGGTATGCCAGAAGGAAGGCATGCGGCTGTAAATTTTACCAACCCGGGCACTCAGCCGCGCCCGTACAAGATACCCAAGTTGGGGGTGCTGAAGTTCAATGGAGCTGAAATTTATCCTGGACGTGGCCCTGGATTTTGAGACTGGTCAAATCTGTTCATGGAGGCGTAGGATATTGCGGAGATTTCGTCTGGATTCGCGTGGACCGAGGAACTCAAGGTGAATAAACTTGGAGAGTATCTCGATGGTGCAGTGTGGTGAATTGAAGGTGAAATTTTTTTACTATCATGTACCGGTGTACCGTTGATCAAGCTGGAGCGATCGGGTTGGCTGAAAAGGGGGAGTATTTTGGGCTAATCGTGTGTTAAGTACGCAGATTTAGGTGAGTCACACGATTTTGCATGTAATTTACATATTAGGTTTTTAATTGGATATTAAATATAGGAAAGTGCTATTTGCCCCCCCCATTTTGGCTATTTGCCCCCCCCCCCAAACCAATGGGTTTCGTTTGGGTCAGGATCTGAAAACCCAGACGAGTTACAGTATCTACGGTACATGTGAGGTAGAACACACCGGTCTTGTCCACGCAAGTCAAAGATGAATGTGGAAAAAGAATTGCACCCGTGCGACAACGAATGGGATTGAAAAAAGACAAGAGCACGATATCGTGAAGGGGTTGAAAATTATTATAAATCCATTTAATTAACAACACAAAGAGGTAATACGCTAATCCTCCTTGTTTTACTTCCCGAGTACTTAATACTTCCGCCCGAACCAACAAATCAGTCAAACACACTTGGGGTACACTTCTAAAGGCGGTTCCGGGCTGCCCCCAACACTAGCGCACTTCAAACGGCTGCTGCTCCACTTGCTATGGCGTGCGCTCACCGACTTCCTTGTATTACACTTGGTTTTTGTAAAGAGTCAAAAAAAAGAAAGGTTTTTGAGGGCCGCCAGAGATCCTCGTAGTTCAGGAGAAATTCCGTTCTGTTAAGTATTACTACCTCCTACATCAACGTCAATCACTTTTTTCACCCACTACTTTTTGGTTACTTCAGAGCTGACTTCAATACGTGACAGTTACCACTAAGTCCCTCTGTAACCTGATTGATCATCCTTGAGAGCTACCACTGATTTCCTCTGTAACCTGATTGATCATCCTTGAGAGCTACCACTGATTCCCTCTAAAACCTGATTGATCATCTTTGACAGTTACTTCAGAAACCCTCTGTAATATGATTGAGCGAGGTGGCCGTCGCGAGATAGCCGTCGCGAGGCGGCCGTCGCATGTCACTCCTGATTGGTCAAAAATTCCACTTGTCTTTCCACATTCATACCAATCACAAACAAATTAGCCGTGAGGTGGCCGTCGCGAGGTGGCCGTCGCAGGTCGCCTCTGATTGGCTGAAAATATCTTTTCCAAATAAAATACTTAACCACTTGAAAAAAATCGAGAATACCCAAGCCGATCAACTGGAGCAGCCGAGGGCGCATAACTTTTCGTTGGCTTCACCTCCATGAACGGACCCGCCGTTGTACTAGTAAGTTGCCCCTATGTCTTGACTCCCTTATGCAATGCTGACAGTTCGTCTTCACAATCTGTTTGTATTATTATATCATGTGCCCTAGCGCCCCTTTGTTGTTGAGTATGATACCAAGGGCGCATGAATGTTCGTTGGCTCTGTTGCCACGAACGAATCCGCCGTTGTGCTGATAAGTTGCGCCTATGTCTTGACTCCCTTATGAAATACTGACAGTTCGTCTTCACAATCTGTTTGTCTTGTTATATCATGTGCCCTAGCGCCCCTTTGTTGTTGAGTATGAGACCAAGGCCGCATGAGTTTCTCTGGCTTTGCTGCCACAAACGGACCCGCCGTAGTGCTGGTAAGTTGCGCCTATGTCTTGACTCCCTTATGCAATGGTAACAGTTCATCTTCACAGTCTGTTTGCCTCGATTATTTGATGTGACTTAGGGCACGTAGTTGTTGGACCTCGAATTAGACAATTATGAAGCTGAAAACGCTCAACTTAGCGTTTAGCGTCACTACCATGATGCTAGAGCTAAGCAACTGTGTCGAAACCTTGTAAAATGTGGGAAGCATCACTTGGCACTAGTAATGAATTGAAGCATCTTGCTAGGAGACAGAAGCTCCGCACTACTAACATCGTGTTACACTAAGTGTTCGTATGGTTCACCTATTAAAGGCATGACACAATATTTGTCACTAATATTCAGTGTTTGAAGGAATCACCAGCGTAACAAACGTCATCGTGCTAGTATGTAGAGTTTAGCGAGATAAAATATACCAAGCCTTGATAAATACCATAGTCCATCTTCTATATACTGTAAATATAGCTTCCACTTCACCACAACGAGGTACCTCTCACCTACAAAAAGTGGAAGCAAGACAAACACTTCTTTACACCGTGTGCGAATCTAGGTAGTAACGATGCATAACAGAGACTTGTGACGCATACTCATCGGCCAATACGATGCACGTTTGTACGTATCCGCTACGTTAATTGGTGATTAATCCCGGCGACGTCACTTTGTGCATTACCAATCATTTGTACGTGACGACGCGGATTTGTCGTCTGAACGATCCCTGGCTCATCCGTCCCGTCTCCTTTTCTGTTGACTGTCTCATGCGACTTAATAACCAAAGCGCCAAAAATTTTAAGATCTTCGACACAGAGTTACCGAAATCCACCGCGACTTCCGTTACAAGAGTCTTTTTCATCGTGTCGACTGCTTCAGATTTTGCCGTAGCGTCGTGGTAATGTCTGTTGTCAAGCTTGGCAATTGTGTGCTTTTGGTCGCCAGTGGTATCAGTCCCGAACTCATCCTCATTCATCTTATCCGCTGATACAAACAGCTCAGAGAGCTCAACATACACTATTGGATCCTGATCTTCATTGACTTTCACGCCTTCAACTGTCTCACCAAGTGTAGCCGGTGCGTATACGCACGGTGCGGCTAGCGCACAGAGGAAGACTTTCCTTTAAGCGGCGTTCACAGCTACTTAGCCGATACGCCCTTATAAAGGGCTTAGTAGGAGAGAGCTCTCCTACTCGGGGCCAATATTCTCGCTTTGGTTTACAATTAGCTTTCGCTAATGCCTTAACGTAAGGCTCCCTTACTAAGGGTGTATCTAAAGGGAGGGCTCCCTTTACGCTACTGCACTCACTACACGCGCGTCCGGTCGAGGTCATGCGTCTGTAGTCGTCGAGTGGAAATGTAAAATGAATGTATATTTAATATATAATTAGCCTAAATTAATTTAAACTAATGCAAACTATATGTAATACTAAGTAGAACTTACCAAATTCGTCCTAGCTAAAATGTAGTGTACACCAGCTGTGTACCAGCACGTGGATGGCTGACACGCCACCCCCAAGGGCTCCTTCCCTGATTGGTTAAAATAACCAATGGTTCAAACCCTTTCGAACCGGTCAATACTGACACAAACCGTAGTGTACTCACGTACACCACCTACTAAATGTGACTCGAATGTAACCCTGTTACACCAAGGATACTCTTATCCATGGCTTCATTTTCTGTTTGTTCGACTCTTTCGCTGGCAAACTGAAATCGTATATGGGGCTCTTTCATGCTGTCAGCCAAAATTTGCTCTTCCAGGTTGGAAACTTTAGTGACGCATTCATAAAACGTGGACTCTTCGACAAGCTGAACATTTACGTGATAAATTTTAGTCGCGAGTTTGTTCTGCAATTCTTTCTCGAAGGCGAAGTCAATGTCAGTCTGTCCATGCATCGAGAGATCTCGTATTAAGTTTACTGCTGCATCAATATGCTCCTTGCTCTCCGATATCATTTCTTCCAGAATTTTAGAACCAACTTCGACTTTGATTTGGCATAAAATTAGCTCATAGTCTTTAATCGCTTGCTCCAAGACTTCAACATACTCATCAGCTAAGTACCTTGTACGCTCATGGATAAAGTCCATAGCAACCATTTTCATTTTTAGGATGCTATTAAGTGCCATTGATCGGGTATTCTCAAGTAATGAGTCGGTGGAAGATGCGATTGCAATCCGTCGTTCTTCAAAGCACTTCACGTCACGCAAAGCTTGGGTATCGTGAACTGTGAGAGTTTTGCATATACTCTGAACTGCAGCTTGTTGTGTCATTAACGGAACAACAAGTTGTCGACTGACCAAATTCACACTTTGTGTGTTCATCTTCACTACTAGCCACTTGAAAAGTTGAGTCACACCGGATATTACCCGTTTTGCATTCAGCTTCACCATTTCTACATATGTAAGACACTTGCAAGCAGGATAACTCGCACTTGATCAAGAAGTTTAATATTGAATATTAGCTCCATGATATCTGAATGCATTGACTTAATCAAAAAGCCTTGCAATTTAATAGCACGCGCTGAGTTTTAGATCATCCTGCTCTTTAACAGCGCTAGCCACATAACACGTAACACTTAACACAAAAGATTTGTAAAAAGTCCAAACTTATTCCAGAGGTTAGATTGGAGCGACATTAGATCCTTTATCACTTTTTCAGTAACTACTCGGGTCGACAAGACTGCAGTGGACAGAAAGGATACATCTGCCAAATGAGAATTCCACCTGCCACGATACCTATCGCTAAGAGAAGCAAGGGAACAACAAGCCACGGATTCCTCGCCATTTACTTTTTTATAAAACTACATTCTCCTCCGTATTTCTTTGTAATTTTGCTGATCCCTTTCCCATGGATTCCAGCGACAATTTTTGGATTGCTTGAGCTCGTTTGTCCAACTGTCCTATACAAATCTAACCGCACTTTGCTCACCAAGTCTATATTTGCATCGAATATTGGCATGTGCAAGGGTAGTTTGTTGTCCTCGCATTGGATTCTCTCATGCTGCTTCATCTTCGAGTCTGTCGTTGTGGCAAGTCTGCGTTTACCTTCCTTGCACTTTCCAATTTCCACTGAAAAGTGCCCAGAATATTTTCTAATGCATAGGGCTTTCCTATATATATTCCTCACATTTACCGTAGATACTGTAACTCGGTCTAGGAGAGAAACCCATGGGTTTGGGGGGGGGCAAATAGCCAAAATGGGGAGAAAATAGCGCTTTCCTAAATATAGTGTTCGGTTTTCGTTGGTTCGCATAAGTCGCCCCTCCTACCGCGGAGTTATTGGGAGCAGAGGGTTAACACGGTCCCCTCTATCTCAAATTTCCCGGCAAGGCGCTCAACAGGCGCATAAGGTCCTCCGGAAGTCCCACGACGGGAGGCGTTCCTTTAACTTTCACTCACACCTCAAGTCGCACACGTTTGGAGCGTGTTTATCATTGTATTGGCTAGGTCTACGCATCTCATCATGCGATCCGCCCCATATTTTCCTTGGACGGCTCCCCACACTACTACGGGCGATCTGCCCCAGACTATTGGTTGGGTCCATACACCGCTTCGAGGTATGCCCAAATTTTTCATTGCATTTGGAGTGACGATTTCCGTTCCATTTGCCGATCAGATTGTTTGGATTATCTTCCGTTGGATATTGATATAAATTACCCCAGAAGTGGTACTCTCCATACTGGTACCCATCAATATTCATATTGCGCGACGGTCCACCGAGTGTGTTATCACCCATACCAATGGGTACACAAGGTGATATTTCTGAAGATGAATCGTACCAGGCGTCCTGCAGTGATGATCGTTCACCCGATCGGCATGAAGGCGAAGGTTCGTGGGGTCCCCCTCCCGTAAGTTGGTTGGATGGGCACGATGGTGGTCGAGTTCAGGACACTTCGGTGTTTGATTTCGAACTCGACTCCACCACAGCAGCATCAACATACTTTTGTTCAAATATTGGCGTATGGTGGCAGGTATCGCAGACCTTGCATTACGTGCTGGACCAGATGTGGCGTGCATACAAGGTTACAATTTCGCATCAACAGGCGGCACAACTATTCGATAGTGAGAAGGACACGAAACGGTACTGAAACGAGCACATGTTGCACCTGACAGCGTTGGCGAGCGAAAGCGAGTCAAGTGAGAAGCTCATAGTCGAGAATGTAGTGAAGTATGCGGTTCCTAGTCTCAAGTATGCCATGATGACGCGTTATAACCCGTTCAAGGACGGACTACATTTTGCACGCGCAAGAGTTGGTGGCGCGGGCTCAGGAAGTAGAAGAGGACCAAGGATGAGCGTAAGCGCGGTACATGAAAACAAGAAGGTGGTTACATGTTATAATTGCGGTGGAAGAGACCACATTCGTCGAGAATGCACCAAGAGACCCGACAAGCGCGAAAGAAAGGTACATTGCAAGACGCAGAATACTTCATAGTGGTAATACGGTCTAGCAACTATGGACGCAGATACAGAGTGGTCTGGAGCGCTGAACTCAGGCGACATTAATGAAGACAATGCATGGATACTGGACAGCGGAGCAAGTCGCCATCGCGTTATAGATGAAACATTATTGGAAGATTTGAGTTACGTTACGTGTATAAATGGGATGAAGTTGACACTGCCTGGTAAAGTACGTAACGAAGCATCGATGATCCTGACACAGTGGTAGTGTTACAAGCGAGGAACCTTATCTCGTTGGGAAAGCTGATGCAAAAGGGGTGAAATTTCGTGCATCCGAGATATTAAGATGGAAGTTCGGTTGCACGGGGATTTACTGTTCACTGTGGAAGTTAATGGGTCCATTTTGACGGCAAATCTCACGACGACGCGATAAATCAGCTAGATCGAGACATTGGACAATAAAGCAAGCGAGCAAGTTACAAGAGCGTTAGTCGGTGAAAGCCTTACTGAGGATGATGCGGAGATGAGTGTGGAGATTCACGTGGATAATGACGTGTAATTGCGGAATGGAGTCGAGACGGAACTCTCCGAAGACATAAGCAACCAGACACAGCACGCATAAAGTCAAGACAGCGAGAGAACAAGACGCAATGTACAAGAAACGTAGAGATACAAATAATACAAGGTCTCGATCAAGAACAAAAGGACGAAGAGAAAGTCAAGCGTGGAAGGAGAGACAAACATAACGCAAGAATCATATACGGGGCAAGCAGCTGTGAAGGAGCATGAATTAGTGGTGTATGAAGTGCTAGGACCCGAAGATGCAGGAACTGAAGTAAGATATGCAAAAGACCCGCAGATCTATAATGAAGCACACAATAGGGGTGACGCGAACAAGTGGAAGGAAGCAGAGGATGCGGAACTGAAGGCGTTACAAGATATGGACATATGGAAAGTGGTGAAGTGTGCAGGAAACCGGGCTATACCCACGAAATGGGTGTACAAGACGAAGTTGAAGGCGGACAGCACGATCGAGAGGTACAAGGCGCGACTGGTGGCACGTGGAGACAAGAAAGGGTACGGCTGAGATTTCGTGTTTACGTTTTCGACAGTGATGGATTTGAGCAATGTGAAAGTGGTATTGGCGATGGCACAAGTATGGAACGTACCGGCGCGACATGGAGACGTACCAATTGCATACCCGAAGGCGCATACTTAGAAGAATTTCGAGACTTCTCTTGAATATACCTCAAGGCATGACTATCACGGATGAAGTTTTGCGCGAATTCGAGGTGAATTCGACCAAGTGTCTGGTATTACGGTTGAAAAAAATTTGTATGGCTTGAAGCAGTCTGGACGCATGTGGTACGAGTTGTTACGCAAGACGCTTACTGATTTGGATTCGCGCAGTGTATGACGGACACATGCAAATTATCAAGGAAGGACGCTGATGGCATAGTGATTGTTGGAGTTTACGTTGATGACCTACTAGTGACGGGAACGACGGAGCAGCTGGTGGATGATTTTTTCGACAAGATGAAGATACTGGAATTAAAGGATCTTGGACCGGTGGAAAAGTTTCTCGGAGTATTAATAGGTGGAAATCAAAAAGATGGATATACTATAGACCAGGAAGCGAAAATTGACGAATTATTGGCAAATTACAGCATGGAGCGAGCGAATTCAAAACAGTTACCAATTACTGACAAGAGGGATGAAGGTGAAGACGACAACTTCTTACTCAAGACAGCTATAACAGGTGTTCCGACGCGAAAGATTTTCCAGTCTTTGGTTGTGAGCTTATTGTGGATCTGAAGTTGTACGAGGCCAGATATTTCTTTTACAGTTTATAGAGTCACGCGGCGCATGCATGCACCAAGGCAGAGCGATTATAAGTTTGCGAAGAAGAATATTAGGTACTTGAAGGGGTCAAGGGAGATCAAGTTCCGTTTGTAATGCAAAGCTAGGAATGATAAAAGTTTGCAGCTGATTGGATACACGGAAGCAGATTTTGCTGGTGACAAACAAGACCGAAAGAGGGTGAGTGTTTGTGTGGTTTTCCTGAATGGACGGTTGTCGGATGGGCGTGCAAGAAGCAAGGTACAGTCGCATTGTCTACTTCGTAGAAACTTCGTACGAAATTGACACGAGTTGGGGGCACGTGCAAATTCCAGTTGTTACAGTATCGGCCGTTAGCGCCTTAACGTCTGAGAGGAAGTTTATATGAAAGAATCGCGCCCTACTTGATCAGGGTAGAGGTGCACAAGGGCAGGATATAAATGTGTGCTTTAAGGTGAAAAAATATACTAATTATAAATGCGTACTTAAGAACCTAACTTCTATTCGTAGATGCTGCTGTTGGAGGCAAATAAGTCCTAGGTTTGAAGGAGTTGCAGGAAGAGATTGGTTTATGAGTGGAAATGCCGTTACGAATGGATAACCAAGCAGCGATTAGAAAATTTAAGGACGAAGCAAGTGGTGCGGCGTCGAAGCATGTGGATATCAAGATCAAGTTTCTCAAGGACTATGTCAAGCGCGAAGCAGTGAGACCACTGCACGTGGCCAGTGATAAAATGGTTGCGGACCTTCTAACGAAGTCACTGTGTACAGCTAAGGTCTCACGCTTGCGAAGTGAAATTGGTTTGAAGTGTTACCAAGTGATCGCACCATGTTCGCGGAAGGAGTGTTGAAGATTTACAAGCGATGCGTATGTAGTCCGGTACGGGACTGCATAAAAACTTCAAGTGAAGCGCGACCATTGTGGTCACTTATGCATTTATGCATTTTTAGCTACTTTGGGATTTTTTTTAATATTTAATTTAAGGTTAGGTTCCTAAGTACGCATTTATAATTATTATATTTTTTCACCTTAAAGCACACATTTATATCCTGCCCTTGTGCACCTCTACCCTGATCAAGTAGGGAGCGATTCTTTCATAGAAACTTCCTCCCAGACGTTAAGGCGCTAACGGCCGATACTGTAACAACTGGAATTTGCACGTGCCCCCAACTCGTGTCAATTTCGTACAACATATCTGCTTACTTCTTCATAGAAGTGCGCGTACTGGCCAACAGAAACACATAGCGATAAGTATGAAACATCAACGCCCCGAATGCATCATATTTCTATCAAATAACCCATCGTACGTCCTCCCAAACAACAGAGTATACAACCACACGTAACCATTTCGTGTCGGACCAAGTAAAGTAGATTCGTTTCGGTGTACCACCTAAGGAACAGTTCTTTTTATCTATCGTGGACAGCTGCCAAAGACAACGTGGAAGAGCAGATGGTTGCAGAAAATGTAGTAGGTAAACGAGCGCTGTTCCGTGCCCAGACACCGACTTCTTAAACGCAGGACTGACAACAAGATGAGTTCTGAGGCAACAACAACACGACCGTGGGAGGAGCTTCGATCTAGCGCACGGGCAGCTGGACGTACACTAGCGGATTAAATTGCATCGTATACAACGATTAGTAGAGCTAAAGTTTGAAGCTCAATGGCGCCGCATGCCGAAGGTGAGGAGTAACCGGATGAAAAGATATCCGACCAACCTGAGGACGCTTGTGATTTTTGAGTAGACAATCCTCCAGAAGAGAACACGGACGTAATGAAACTAGTTGTATATATTGAAAAGTCACTGGCATCGGTGAGGTGATCCTGCGTCAATTAGTTGTGAAAAGTCAAAAGCTATTGGTTGCAAGCAAGGTTTATACCGATCTTGGTAATCTAACTGTCCGATATTATTGACGAGATGGGGGTATTTTCGTGCACGCGACGTCAAAAAGATGCAAGATGCTGTGCTACAACGCTATCGTGAACTCTAATTTGACTTAAACAGAGTTTAGTCGATCAATGGTAAATTGCTGCCAGTTTAATGATCTTCGTTCGGTTTGAATGAAGACAACTTGCTTCCTTACACAAAGAGTGCTTTGTAGGAAAAACGCGATGCCCAGAAACGCTTTGGCAACAGGTTCGTTGATATCTTTTATAGACTTGCACATTGTGAATGCTCCAATCGTCTAACACTTCTGTAGCCGGTGCGTATACACACGGTGCGGATAGCGCACAGAGGAAGACTTTCCTTTAAGCGGCGTTCGCCGCTACTTAGCCGATACGCCCTTATAAAAGGGCTTAGTAGGGAGACCTCTCCTACTCGGGGCGAAGATTCCCAGTGTGGTTTACACTTAGCTTTCGCTAATGCCTTAACGTAAGGCTCCCTTACTAAGGGTGTAGCTAAATCGAGGGCTCCCTTTACGCTACTGCAATCACTACACGCGCGACCGGTCGAGGTCGTGCGTCTGTAGTCGTTGAGTGAAAATGTAAACTGAATGTATATTTAATATATAATTAGCCTAAATTAATTTAAACTAATGTAAACTATATGTAATACTAAGTAGAACTTACCAAATTCGTACCTAGCTAAAATGTAGTGTACACCAGCTGTGTACCAGCACGGGGATAGTTGACACGCCACCCCCAAGGGCTCCTGCCCTTATTGGTTAAAATAACCAATGGTTCAAACCTTTCGAACCGGTCAATACTGACACAAACCGTAGTGTACTCGCGTACACCACCTACTAAATGTGACTCGAATGTAACCCTGTTACATCCTTCCCCATCAAGACTATTGCTTACGCAATAAACAAAACTTTGTTGGAGAACTCCAACTGCCAGCACATCTGGCTGACCATGAGCACATTTAGTGGTGCTATGGAAGAAAACTTTTCCGATAACTCGGAAGTGGATGCCCTTGGGGAGATCTCCCCAACGGCTGACCACTCTGACAGCGCCGAACGGTGCTATCGGTCATCCAACCCATTCCCCACACGTGGGGAAAACGCACTAACTCGTGCGCCACCTTTATCCACTAGGGGTGATGCATCCGGGTCGCCGCAGGCGACCATCACCAATGAACCGGCCTCGGTTCATGAGGCCCGACGTGTCGTACGGCCACGGAAGGGACCTCGTGACCCTCAAAAGAGGGCTTAGAACGCGTCAAGAGGGGTTTATCCTCCTATACCCCTGGTCTAGCGGCTATACTGCCGTGTGAAATTGCGCGCCGGAAACAACTCCGGGCCAGACTGCCAACGCCTAAGCAGTTTACTGTTAAGTCCTACCGGACGCGCCTCGGGAAACAGGCACGCGGTGCCCTCGTGGATATCCTCCACGAGATTCCCTTTGTTTTCTTACGGGACGAAAGCGTCGAGGACGCAGAATAGGCATTCCGCGCTTGGGCGGAAGGGGAGAAGCACCTCCCCAACTTTGATGCGCTGTACAACAGCTTTTCCCAACCCGACGTTCGGGTAGAGAGGGCGTTACGCTTGGCCTATTCCCAGGCCAAAGCGCAAGGGCAATTACCTGCCTCTTACTACACGCGCCCTGCTCTCGATGTGGTGCCGGAGAGCAATGCAGACTCTGCATCTGCCTCCGGCAAACTCCCAGCTACTGGGAGTGAAGGGGCTTCTTCGGACCCTTTGGTCGTTGACTCTCAGTGGGATTCTCCCGCTCGAAAGCGTCAACGACGTCACGGCAATCCTGCCGCAGGGGAGTCTTGGACTCCTACGAGCTCTGGAAATGTGGATAACCTTTCCACTTCACCAGGTACTGGGTCTCACCCCGGTGATGGCGTCGAGCCATCAGGCGTTCCACATGGTAATGTGGCGTACCCTCCGTATCGACGACTGGAGGAGGAGTCGCGCAATTGTGACGTGAGTTCCACGAGAACTGTGATCGACAAAGCCGTCGCATCCAAGAATTTTGTGTTTTTAGAACCTTACATCCCTTTTGTAAACTGGTCTTATGCCCAGGAGGGACTCCGCAACGAGGGGAGTGCGAATGAACGCATCGAGGGGCGGCTTGCCTCCCTCGAGTCTCTCGTTGCGGAGCTATAGGGTCTTATTTCAACCCTGTCGGAGATGTTCCGACCTGTAGTGCCTTTCGTCTATCCAACTTCTCACCCTCCTCCATGTCTCACCCTCCTCCAAGATGGGACTCGCCTCCGGGTTCTGGTATGTCTTAATCATACCCACATAGAAGGTTGGATGCGTACGCATCACCTTCGGGATATACAAGGTATACGATAAGCCCTTTCGGGATAGTACCTTAAAGGGCCCCACAAACCTGGGGCGCAGTTTATTGCCATTTGAAACTGCATGTGTAGGAAGATTTTTAGCGTTTAATAAAACACTTTCTCCTACTTTGTATACCTTTTCGTTACGCCGCCCCTTGAGGTCCGCTTGCTCCTTCTGCTTGTCTTGGCTTTCCGCCATGGCATCGCAGACGTGTCGTAAGACACTAAGGCGCGTCGATAAAAACTTATCGATGTGCTTTCGCACCGATACAGGGATGCCATCGAGGAATCCTCCCCCCTCAAGCCCTGGGCCACACACACGTGGCGTCAACGGAACCCTCGGATTCACTAATCCGTTCACGTATAACGGGGTAAACCCCGTAGATGCATGGACCGAATTGTTGATAGCAAATTCGACCATCGGAAGCATCTCACTCCGGAGAATATCCTCAACAACGCGGTTAACGCGTTCCGTCTGACCTTCCGTCTGCGGATGATCCGCAGTGGACATAAGGAGATTGGTGCCTAGCACCTTAAACAACGCTCCCCAGAACTGTCCCTTAAAAGGGGGATCCCGATCCGTCACAACGGAATCGGGTAGACCATGCTGTCGAAAGACAACGTCTAGGAACACTTTAGCTGTTCCTTGTCCATCTATGGACTCTGGCACCGCCGCTAGGTGAGCCATCTTGCTCAAACGGCCTACAAAGACCAATATGCCGGTGTTCCCGGCCTTATCCTTCGTAAAACCGAAGATAAAATCCATACTAATGGATTTCCAACACTCCGTTGGAGCCGATAAGCTCGCCAAAGGCGCAGCTGAACTTGCAGAGGGTTTAACCCTCTGAAACGTCTCACAGGTGCGTATACACCCCTGCCGATCTGAGTGACCCGTTTATTTTACTTCAAAAAAAGTGTTTATTTCACCTCAAATACGCAAAGAGGTTTAAGCAGGAATGTAGAGGTGTATGTACAAGACATAGCTATTTGTGCAAGGGAGGAGAGTGTAGGGACGTAAGGGACGGTCGTCCGTTGGCACTTCCGTCGCTACACCTTCTTAGGACCAGATATTCTTACAAAGGTCACAAGTCATGAAAGTAGACCAAGGACAGGTGGAAGTTTTTGGCGTGGATTCACAAAACAATGAAGTTGAAGCGCAATCTGTATGGTCTAAAACAAACCAGCAGATTGTGGCATGATTGTTTGTGCAAGACTTTCCAAGATTTAGGTTTGGTGCATTGTATACGGACACTTGCATAATTACCCACGCCCCTAGTGATAGTGGGGACCCAATCTTTTCCACGAGTAATCCACAGCTTTCGAGATCGCTAGACGCACCGACCGACTTATACATGTTGGGCCACCAATACAAAGCGCTTAAAGCGCTGTAGGTCTTATCCCGACCTAAATGACCCCCGGTAGGGGCGTCATGTACCTCAAAGAGGACTCTATACTTCAGTTCCTCATCATGAGGATTTACCACCCGCAGAATGTCCTCCGGCTCGTGCTATAATATAGCAGACCGTCACAGTACCTGTAACAGTGTAAACGAGCTCTAGCTCCACTTGACAGGGTTGGCTCAGACGAGCCAAGACCCTTTTCACCTAACGCGCGGATAAGCGCCGTACATTGTGGGTCTTTCTCATACGCCTGGCGTATGAGATCCACCACAGACGAGGTGACGAATGTCGCGTGAGCGAGATCGTAATCTGGACGACGCGACAACGCGTCTGCAAGCACGTTCTGCTTGCCAGGTTTATACTTAACCTCAAAGTTGTACTCCGCAAAGAAGGAGAGCCAACGGGCCATCCGTTGCGAGTGATGAGGCGACTTTGTCGCTGTCCGTAAGGACGAGTGGTCAGTATAAACCACGAACGGCTTAGAGCCGAGTAGGTGAACCCTAAATTTGACAAGGGCATACTTCATAGCAAGTAGCTCCTTATCATGAACGGGATAATTCCGTTCTGCAGCTTTAAGCTTCCTCGACTCAAACGCAATTACGCGTTCCCGTCCCGCGTCGTCTGCTTGTAACAAAGCACATCCGATTGCAAAATCGGAGGCGTCGCAGACGACGCTAAATGGTTTACCAGAATCTGGGAGAGCAAGAACAGGAGCTTTTAACAAGCTTCCCTTAACCGCTTCGAAAGCGGTTTGGTATTTTGCTTCCCAACACCAATCAACATCCTTCTTAAGAAGGTCGGTTAATGGCTTTGCCATTTCAGCGTAGTTCTCGCTGTACTTGTGGAGATAGTTGGCTAATCCAATCCACTTCCGTAAATATCTAAGATTTACAGGAGAAGGCCACTCCACAATGGCTTTCACCTTCGCGGGATCCGCCCACACTCCATCCTTACCGATGAAGCATCCGAGGAAATGAATTTTCTCAGCACCAAAGATACATTTGGATGTGTTTGCATAGAGTTTATGCTCTCGCATACGTTCGAACACAGCTCGAAGGTGTATAAGGTGCGTCTGAACATCAGACGAGTCGCCTTCCGCGCGACTATGAACGAATATATCGTGAAAGTACGTCTGAGCATACTTTCTATGAGCGGAAGAGTTGAGTCACCAAGCGATTAAAAGTCGCTGGTGCATTCGAAAGCCCCTGTGGCATAAAAAGCCACTCCCAAAGCATGCCACTAGGCGTGCTGACTGCTGTAAGCGGAATATCGGACGCTCGCATGAGCACCTGATAGTACCCGTCCACCAGATCCTAGGCACTGTACACCGTACAACCAGCCATATTGTTCTAGAGGACATCCTTCCGAGGAATCGGAGTCTGCATGGGTACAGTAGCTGCATTCAGCTTATTGTACGCATGCACAATGCGCCAATTTCCGTTCGGTTTACGAACACAAAAGGTGGGAGATGAATGGGGAGACTTGCTCTCCCGTACCATCCCTGCCTCTTCTTTCCCCTTGAAGAATGCGTCGATGACGTCGCATTGCTCCTTGGGGAGAGGCCACTGCCTAGTGACGCAGTATTTGGTTCCAGGAACCAAATAAATTTCATATCGGACTCCCCGATCCGGTGGTAGCCCCATTGGCGGATTGTCACTAATGACATCTCCAAATTCCTTTAGTAAGGAATGGTAAGGGTCCTCATGATCCGCGAGGATCTTGAGACCGCTTCGGGTATTTAATGCCTGTTTGGTTTTCACCAAAACTGACTCGTACATCCTGGATGAGGAGTTCAACTCCTCTTCCGGATGAAGTACGACAACTTCGTCAATTTCACCTGCTCTCAAAGCAGTTTCAAACTCGTTGAAGGACATCGCCTCAAACGACAACAGTTCGACTACCCCAGGCAACGGTTCAAAGCTTACGCCTTCTGTGACAACACCAGTCACACTATTCAGCATCCGATAGGACTGCTGACTACTGGCCTCGGGACTCATCCCGACACCCAGATGGGGGGAGTCAATTGCCCCATCTATTGGAAGCGCCTCGCGCCCATCCACAGAGGTCTCCACCTCTACCACCGTTGACTCGCCGGTCTCACCTACAAAGGCGTAGTCGGAATCATTTCCGACGTGCGAAAGATACGAACTTCGGGTCTCTTCGCTTGGAAGCGACTCGCGCTTAACCACAGGGGTATCTGTCCCTACCACTGGAGTCGACTCAGAGGAATCCACCTCTGCCAATGGCGACTCACCAGTCTCGCCTATAATGGCGTGGTAGGAATCATTTCCGACGTGCAAAAGAGACCAAATACGGTTCTCTTTGCTTGGAAGCGCCTCGCGCTTAACCAAAGGGGTCTCTACCCCTACCACTGAGTCGCCTCAGAGGAATCCACCTCTGCCACTGGAAACTCACCAACTCACCGTTAACGGCGTGGGGATTAACAGCCGTATCCCCCTCGTTAAGGAACTCTTCCTTAACGTCATTGGTACTGATCATTTAAGACATCCCAATCTCTGGCATCTCACGCCAGAATCGCTTTTGCGATCGAGCAAAGGTGGGTTCATGACTCGCCAATGCTTCACCCGATCGCGGGTGCGTTGAGCCAATGGATTTAGACTTCCCGTCTATCCATGGCTCGTGGCGTTTCAGCCACTTCATGCCCAGAATGAGCTCCTACCTCGAGTCCAAATCCAGGACTAGGCAACGTTCTAAGCTGTCGAAGTCTGCAAACTTCAGCTTAAGGTCAATCGAGACCTTGGGTACAGTAACCTGTACTCCCGTCGCAAGACGGACCGTGACAACGTCACGAGAACGTGCCTCTAGGGCCTCGGCATACAGCCGACTCTTCTCCACAGAAGCCCGTCTGACATAATTGTCAGACGATCCAGAGTCTATCAAGACACTCCAAGGCTTATCAAAGCCTTTCACGTCCACAAGGACTACCAGCAAACCTGGCTGCTACACCAACTCGGTGCTAGAAAGCACCGTTTCCCTCGGTGCTTTGTGCTGTCGTCCTCTACCCTGGGGCTTAACAGCACTGAGGGATCCCCCAGTAGGGCGCCCCGCACCTACTGGGAGCCGTCGTTTCCCGACGGCTTGGGCAAGGGCTTTTTCCCAACCCTTGGCCCCTTAAAGCGAGTATCTCGCTGGGGATTTCGCGGACATCTCTTCCGCAGATGATCCGAGCTTCCACACAGGAAGCATCTCAGCGGCCCATGCCGCTGCAACATAGCTAAGAGCTCTGCTTCGAAGCCCTTCGAGGTAGAGTCAGAGTGACTCTTAGCGGGAGGTTTCTCCTCCGCTTCGACCTGACTCAGTTCCATGGGTTAGGGACCCACCTTAGAGGAACGGAAGTTCCTCTCGGCGTTAAACGCCATCTTAAACACCTCCTCGAAGGATTGGGGTTGGCATCGGAACAGTTCCGAACGTTCTGGCCCTTCTTTCAGGCCTTCCATGAAGACGGGTATGGACACATCATCCGAATACGCTTTCGCGTACATCGCTGCCAACAGGGTCTTCAGTTCTTGGACATATGTTTCCAAGTCCCTAGTGCCCTGACGGCACCTCAAAAACGCCAGCTGATTCTGGAAAAACAGATCAGGTGTGGCGAACATGTCCATAAGCTTTTGCTTAAGGACTTTCCAGGTTGGGAACACGCTCGTGACCAAATCCGGACACGTAAACACACATGCACGGGCTTTGCCCGTAAGATGGGTCAATGCAAGTCCCACTTGCAAGTGATCAGCGATCACATTCGCTGTGTCGAAGGCCGTTTTGACCTCTCGCAACCACGCGTAAAGGTTGTCACCCTTCTACCCGGTGAACTCCTTTATCTTAAATGATAATGGGGGACGCACCCCCGTGGAACGACTTCCACCTAAACTCGCCTCATGAGCGATGAGGGCATTGACCCTTGCCTTTACGGCCTCAAGGCCCTGCTCCACTAGGGTCTGCATACCCTCGTCACCCAGTAAGGATAACAGCCTGTTAAAGGCTTCCTGCTGGACGAGGGTCAACCTATCCCAATCATCCTGATTCATCCCTTGCAGAGGATGCCTTAGTCTACCAACAAGGTATTGGATTGACTACCAGTGCTACAGATGTAGCCGGTGCGTATACTCACGGTGCGGCTAGCGCACAGAGGAAGACTTTCCTTTAAGCGGTGTTCGCCGCTACTTAGCCGATACGCCCTTATAAAAGGGCTTAGTAGGAGAGAGCTCTCCTACTCGGGGCCAAGATTCCCAGTTTGGTTTACACTTAGCTTTCGCTAATGCCTTAACGTAAGGCTCCCTTACTAAGGGTGTATCTAAAGGGAGGGCTCCCTTTACGCTACTGCACTCACTACACGCGCGTCCGGTCGAGGTCATGCGTCTGTAGTCGTCGAGTGGAAATGTAAAATGAATGTATATTTAATATATAATTAGCCTAAATTAATTTAAACTAATGCAAACTATATGTAATACTAAGTAGAACTTACCAAATTCGTACCTAGCTAAAATGTAGTGTACACCACCTAAGTACCAACACGTGGATGGCTGACACGCCACTCCCAAAGGCTCCTTCCCTGATTGGTTAAAATAACCAATGGTTCAAAACCTTTCGAACCGTTCAATACTGACACAAACCGTAGTGTACTCACGTACACCACCTACTAAATGTGACTCGAATGTAACCCTGTTACAACTTCTCTGAAATGCAATCGTCATTCGGAAGATGCGGAAATGGACTCCGTATTGACTGAACGTCGTGATGTAGAGCTAATAAGAGGAATACCCTCCACACATGATGGCGCTTTTTGTTAGTATTCCTATAAAAACTATAAATCAATAATAGAGATGAGTATATATCAGCACTAGTTATCCCTCGTTGGTTACCAGAACTGCCATTTCATGATTCTATTCAATGCCACTTCTTGGTTCATGAAGTATATGATCTTAAAACTTGTAATCACAGCAGAGATCTTGTGCTACCTGGTCTAGACTTTGAACCAGGTAGGATCTTGCGTGAAAAAGTACTAAGTCGCGACGGATGCCACGCAGCGGATGTCTTTACTTGAGCTGTATTTATAAAAACGGAAAGTATATTATGTAAAGTTATCAAGTTCAAATATAACAATATTAAAAGTAACACTTGAATTCTAACTTGAAAATTTACATGCAAATTTCAGCGGATGGAGATTCATTTCCTTCAAAAGACACTTAAGCCAAACTTCCAAAATGGATACAGGTAATTCAGGTAATTCAACCTGCTCCTGAGACACCTGAGGCTGTATCTCAATCAATCCGAACCAATTTTCATTCGCGATTTCTTCGTACGTTGCGCAGTCAATTCCTTTGTAAGTAAATGTGCAACCATCTCTACACTTGACACATGTGAAGCCAAAAACAACACATTTTTAGCGTAATACTTTAAACCCTTAAGTTTCACATCAATATGTTTCGTGCTTCCAGCACTAACTTCGCTCTCCACATGTATTATAGCCGCCTGGTTATCTATCTTCAAAACCCGTGAAGCTTCGAACAAACTCCAATTTCAGTGAGTTACTTCTTCAAACCAATTCCTTCTCTTCCACCAATTGAAGCTGCCAAAAATTCGGTTTCCGCGGTCGGCGATACCACAGCGGCTTGCTTCTTGCTCTACCAGCTTATAACTCTTCAATTCACGTAAAAAATGCACTTACACTCTTTCCGTCATCTTTTTCTGCTGCAAAATCAGCATCACTTAGCACGATATTCGGACGGGTAGTGGCAGTTCGTCATCGTGCCTCAATTTCAAACGAAAATTGATTGTAACTTTCAAGGACTTGAGTACTATTTTCGCAATCTTAAAGTCACCCATTGTTAGTGCATGCGTTCGTCAAGTGGTTCAGTGCTCATCAACAAGAAATACGGGTGTGTGCATCACGATATCCACAAAAGAATTCTAACGAGAAACTGGAAATTCGTTACAGAAGGCAAATTTTGCCTTGTCCTTACTAGAAACAGTTGTCGAAATTGTTCATGCCATTCAAATTCAATACTGGATTCTTGGCAGGATTCAGTTTTCCAAGATTGTGTGGATTAAGCACGACGTTTATTGTTGCCTCTTGGTCTAAGAAGTAACCACTCTTCGTTCCTCCCCCGATTCTTATCCCCAACATTTTGTGTTGACTTTCCCGAGATTCTTCAATTACAACACCTTCATATCGGACCAGAATTTCGTGAAGATATCATCATTAGTGCCTGTGACCAAAAGGTCATCCACATAGGCACCGACCAACACATTCCCAGCTTCACTTCTTTTACAAAAATACAGGTGTCAGTGACACACTGCGTGAAAAAGTCCATTTTTGTCAACGTTTCACATAGCAATTCGTGCCACAGTCTTCCGGCTTGTTTAATCCCGTAAAGATTTCTTTTCAACTGAAGCGCCAACTAACCTAAAACGTCACTCCAGTAATATCATTTTTTTCTTGATCAGTCGTCATACCTTGAGGCACTTTACTGAAAACGTTCGTACTCGTTTTCAGTATTGGCCTTGGGGTATGCACTCGATGCATCACCGTGTCGTGCCGCAATACCCCAAATTTGCGCCAACTCCAGAAACAATTTGACGTTACTTATGTCTATCACGGTAGAAAACGTAAAGAAATAATCTTCACCGTAGACCTGTTTGTCGCCCTTCGAAACCAGACGCGCGTTGTACCACTCGGCCGTTCCATGTGACTTTAGTTTGGTTTTATAAACACACTTGGTCAGGAGAGGTACTTTGTCTGGATTGCGTCGCACAAGCTTCTATGTCTCCAGTTCTTCAAGTGATTTTAGTTCAGTTTGTTTCGCGGCTGTCCACATATCCGCGTTAGATCTTTCATGTTCCTGCCTGTAACGCTTCGGGTCAGACACCACAGTTTTTTAATTTTTCCAGTATTTAAAATTTCCGAGATTGAGTACAAATACATCAACAAACCGTTACAGCTTGCGATCGTTGTGTCAGTTTCACTTTTAGAACCATTCGAAAGCTTTCCACCTTGTCTCTTCTTCTTTTGACACGATTTCTCAAGCTCTTTAGCCTTCTGGGTCTTCTTCTTTTTCCTGTTTGATTTCCTACGTGAAAAGCCGTTTCCTGCTTGCCATTTTGCACTTTTTCTCGCCGCTTAAAGCAACTTCTTTTTTTTCTTTATGTTCCGAAAATTCTTACTTTTGAGACCACGTGAGTTCGCTCGAAGACCGAGCTCTGCTTCAGCGACATTTTCCAACTTTTCGTGATCTTGTCGCTCGCGGCCTTGTAAGGGTTTCAATATCCGTCACAGGCCTAGCGACCCTAACAACCTTGT
The DNA here is from genome assembly GCA_026184515.1 of Peronosclerospora sorghi. NCBI lineage: Eukaryota > Oomycota > Peronosporomycetes > Peronosporales > Peronosporaceae > Peronosclerospora > Peronosclerospora sorghi. Next base: position 26,342,817 of record CM047580.1, read on the forward strand.
CCTTGATCAACAAAAACTTGTATCCCTTGGTTTGGTCGCTCTTTCAAGGTGTTCCGGATGTTTTGTGTGATCCTTCTTCTTGGAATATTTCCCATACAATACACGGAGATCTAAGACGACAATATCAAGTAGAACTATCTTTTTCCAGTCAAAAATTCGATTGGAGACAATCTCCCTTGGTTTGCGCTCGCTGGAGTGCGGTTGAATATGTACGCCGCATGCTCATCCACCTCGGATCAATATATAAGCGAACCTACAGACCCGAAAATCATGCAGCGAACCATGTTAAAAATTGTTCAATTCATCTTTTCAGATTTACCATTTAAGACTGGATTTCCTGCCTCGGTAATCTGACGTCTGTCTCCAGTCTGCTTGCAGAATAAATCCACATTTCGATATTCTCCACCACCATCGGTTCTTAATACGTGAACACGATAATTGAACTCGTTTTCAAACCACGAGGTAAAATGTTTAAGCACATATCTTTCCTACGAGCGGCAATACTCTCACATAATTTGAGAAATAGTCCACAAAACCCACAAGAAAACGGTTTCCACATCGACCTTGGGGTGTGTTTGAACATTTTAGGTCGCTTCAAATCACTCCTCGAATGCGGTCAATCGGTGCATTTTTGCCCGAATCTTTCTTCGGCAGCTTCTTTCGCGTCGCTTTGCCTTTGGCAAGCAGTTTTTGTTGTTGTACTTAAGCATTATGCTTGACCTGGGGTCTCCTGCTCTCCTGCCAGTTCTTCAACTGTTTCATACACTGATGAACCAAGCGCAGATGCAAATGATTCAAACTCCCTTCATGAATTCTGTGGTGGAGTCAAGTTCAAAATCGAACACCGTAGTATCGAGAACCTGACCAACATCGTGCCCAGCCTTCCAACTGACGGGGGGGGGGTACCCCGCGAACCTTCGCCTACGATCCGATCTGATCGTCCGCTGCTAGCAGACGACCGATCATCAGCATATGACGCCTGGTCCGATTTCTGCGTCTCCATCTCACCTTGTGTAACCGATCGAATGGGCTGGTTACACACTTGGTGGATCGTCGCTGTAAATTGATTCGGGTCTTAAATGCGAGACCGTTCTGGGTAGTGTACCCTGGGCGGAACTCTTCACCCTGGGTAAGGGCAGACCAATTATACTCAGAGTAAGTGTACTCCAAAGGGCAGATTTCTTCACCGATCGTAGAGCCCAACCAATGCGAGAATAAAAGACCAATATTCCAATATGGACATCCAACGAGAACGTAACAAACTCCACGAACGATATCTCCACGTAACAATCCAAAAACTTGCTTACACGTTCCAAACGTGTGTAACTTGAGCTTGCAAAACCGACCATTTCGTACTCCCGTCGAGGGACTTCCGGCGGGCCAAGTACGTATGTAACGCGTCCCGGCCGGGTATAATGAGCTAGACGGGATTACTCGACCCTCTGCTCCCAAACACTCCGCGGAGTGCAGAGGCGACTGATGTACTTAGCAAAGATGCTAACGACTTTCTTGTTGTGAGTTAAAAGGCCAAAAATAACTAACCAATCCTATCTCCCTACGGTCCCCAATATGTACAAACATGAAAAATGTAAGTACACGCAATATCATGTGACTTACCAAAATCTGTGTTCTTGACACTTCTCGCAAACGATAGGATTAAAAGCCTCCTTGATTTTCACCAATCCGATCTCCGATAAGCTGATCGGCGTGCCGCTGAAACAAAGTGACTGAAATTCTTGAATCCGCTTCACCACAGCCGCCCCTGAGTCTGGTCGTAGACGCGCAACGGTAGCGACCCGATCTCACCACATCCCAGATCTTCGCAGTAGCGGACTTCACCGATGGACAGATCTTCGAATCCGCCTTCGCCAGGTACTTGTTCTTGTGCACCTGATCATCTTGTAATCTCTATTGACGTTCGTTGCTGCAGGTGCCCTGTGTTCCCCATCGCCCCTTGTCAATTCGCCTCCCAGATCGGCCCGATCTGACAGCCCTCGCAACACTACAGATTCCGACACACCGGATAGGCATCAGATCGTGGTCGATCATCTCCGGAAAACGGTCCGGGAGCTTTAGTCGCAGTTGGAAGTCAAGAATTCATCACTCCTGCAACTGCGGAAGGAGGTGGATACTTTGATCCCCATGTCCACGAAGTTGTAGGAGGTGATCGCCGAAAACGCGCATCTCCGGCCCAGATTGCCCAGCAAACAACGCGAGGTAAGCTGATCGGTCTGTTTTTCGTCTTGGATCTGCTCTAACATTCTTTCGCGTGCAGATCGGCTGCCCACTGACATCTCCAAATCGTTTGACGCTTTACTCGCGGCTGATCGGCAGTCGTATGACCACTGCGATCAGCTCCGACCGATGTTGGACGGGCTGATCGGCGCACGGCATGATCTATCTCGTTTGGAGGCCTACAGGTCACACCTCCGGGAACAGCTCATGCAGGTCAACCGGCAGAGGTTGGAGGATCAGTCCGATTGGACTTTGCTCCGCACCCAACATGGTAACCTGGAAAGGCAGATCGGCGAGTTGCAGGTCGTGGTCAGGGAGGAGATCGGTAAGGTCGAGCCCTCCCAGAGCCGATCGGATGCCTGGACCCAGGAGTCTCTGGGCGGCCGTAGATCGGTGCTACCAACAGTTGACCGACTTGTTTCCCTGGCGTCCGGCTGCAGGCTCTAGAATTGACCGATCTGCATCGGCCGCTATGATCGAGCTGCTCCAAGATCGGAAACGACGCCACTCATTGGATAAAAGTAAACATTCCAAGATTCCAAAAACTTCCAAGACGCGTAAGGACGCGTCGAAGGGCTCGAGGGCGCGGGGCATAGCGCGCGACTCCGAGCTCGAGGAGAAGCAAGCGGTGCCTCAGAAGAAAGCCAAGACGCTGGCGCATCTTCCAAGCCCAAGATCGGACGCAGGTGAGACTTCCATCACCGTCAAATCGCATGCGCCCTTACGCCCCCGCGCTGCTCACACCAAGCATGTGTAGATCTCCTCCGGAGAGGACTCGGGGAAAGAATCTGAGTTCTTGATCACTGCTTTATCCAAGTCCCGATCCGATCAACGCCAAGGTCCTGTTCCCGCGAATCCTGCATCGGGGGCTGATAAGGTGATCAGCTCCCAGGGTGATGGTGTTGCACGTACGCGTGAGTCAACCGGATCGGTGCCTTCGTTCCAGCCCGGCACATCTGGGCTGCGCCATCACGCCCGATTGAAAGGGGTGTCGATCGGAGATCGACCTCTTCCATCGCTGACTTCAGATGCCACTTTTCCATGGTCACCGGGGCAGATCGGTAGCTTGCACCGATCAGCCCTGACCAAGCAGATACTAGCCCGGTCGATGTTCCGACCAGATTCCTGGCTCTTTCTTCCATCTTGGAAAACTCCTGACCCGTCTGCGTGGCGGGCGGATCTGATCACAGGACCTCAAATCGCCCGTCTGTATGCAGATCGACCATGGTAAGTGCTGCTCAGCTCCAAGTTGGACTCCATATTCGCGTCGACTCCTTAGATCGGTTCGCTTCTGGGTCAACTTCGGGCTTTTAATACAGCCCACCTCCAGACGATCTGGGAGTCTACCCATTATCTCCTCCTTCCCTCGGGTCGGAAGTTACGTGACCAAGACCTGATCCTGTATCAGAAGCGCCGGAAACAGCGCCGGAGTCGGGCGGGCGAGGCCCGGCTGGCCCTATGCCAGTTTTTTTCTGGAAGGGATACTGGCCCGCGAGTGCGACAACGACATCTTTTTATATCCGGTGTTTCTTCATACGACCAAGCGTTGTGTTGAGAGCCCCGCGGCGTTGACTGAGGGCGGCATCTGGTATCCCGGTCTTCCCTGTGACGAGCCGATCGCAGACCTGAAAGACGCCTTGATCCAGATAGATCGGAAGGAGCCCTGGCGCAATCAGCACCAGAACCAATCGAAGACCATCAGGCATTGACTATCGGTCGTCTGTGGGGTAATTTCGACTCATGATGTGGCCGTTAGATGACCAGATAATCCATCATACATGTCATCATTCTTTCCAAATTCCTGATCACCTGATCACTTGACCAAATTTCATCACTTTCTCCAAACTTGTACCAACACGTTATCACACACAGTTTACATCCACATCGCGAAAATCATCACCACGTTCGTCATTCCACTACTCCAGTTCGTCACGGTTCATCACAGTTCATAACAAATTCACAAAATTCTGACCTCACACATATTCACACCGATCGATATACTGATCGGCGCCACTGTGTGTCTTGATCTTCGTGAGTCTGCATCACTGCGAAGCGATTCCGACTGACTCGTTCTCGCTCGAACTCTCGTAGCAGTGCTCCACAATTTAGGTCGAGTTCGTCGATCCAAGTTTCTTCATCATGATCCTCCCAGAGGACCAGATATTCTCGGTGGGTGCGGCCGAAACGGGTCTTCTTGACCGATCGGACATCCAGCACCTTTTCCACCTCGAATTAGTCCTCTTCCAATGGCATTTCCCAACTTTCCTCCGGCAGAAGAGCCTCATCGAAATCGAATCTCTCCGCTTCACCAACCACAAAGGGCATTTTAGGCCGATCGGGGAATTCTCTGACCAGCTTCAGCTTGGACACGCGCACGATTGGAAAAACTTTGTAATCCGTGCCGATCGTGATCAGACGGACATCATGCTCACCGATCACCTCTGCTACACGGAAAGGACCGTGCCACATGTGAGCTAACTTCTTCGAATAGAATTCCTTGACACGATCGAGGTATAACCAGACCCTCGCCCCTGGTTCAATACCATGAGGTCGGACCTGATCGTTATTCCGATCTGCTCGATCTTTCGTGGCCTGAAGCAACTTTTCATTGAAGACTTCTTTCGCATGGTGATAATGCTTCTGGACCTGCATGCGCCAACGACGGGCATCGCGATCATGGGTCCGAGTTCAGCCGATCGGTATCGCCGCTTCAAGTGTAGATCGAGGGTCCCATCCACACGCCAGGTAGAAAGGCGTTTCTCCTCGTACCCGATCGGTTGAAGAGTTGAGTGCGAATACCAGTCTTTCTGCATACTCATCCCAGTCACGTTGGTCTGGATCGGCCACATACATCTTAATCGCCCTTGTTATTGTCTGCCCATGCGTTCAACCGATCCGTTCGCTTGCGGACGATATGGCATCGTCGCGCTCTTCTTCTGGCCTAGCATGTTATTGAACGATCGGAACACCTCGGCCATGAGACCAGGTTCTCGGTCGTGTCTGATGAACTCGCTGGCGCCGAACCTTCTGAACACGCATTCCTCATAACTCTGGGCGATCTGCTGCTCCGCAGATCGGGATGCACTAGCTTTTGCTATCACCAGACCAGTGAATAGGTCGATCCAGATCATTAGCTCAATGTTGCCGCGTGACGATCTGGGCAGCGACGGTATGTGATCCTTTGCTATCACCTGGAAAGGGTAGGTAGCCTCGATATTTCCGGGCGATCGGCCCTTGATTATCGGTCTGCCCTTTCCGGTATCACAATCTGTGCAACAGCCCACATATTTCTGCACGCTCCGAAAAAGTCCTCTCCAGTGAAAGTGGGACCTGATCTTGTGGTATGTCCTGCCTATGCCTTGATGTCCCCCTTCTAGACTCACATGGTAGTGATGAAGTACATCCGGCTGTAGCAACTCAGGGATCACCAGTTTCGCCAGTCGGTCTCGATCGGCACTGTCTTGGTCAACATCACGGCAGTAATATAGCAATCCGTTGTCATCCACATCGTAACTTTCCGCGATCTTGGAACACTCTTTCGCTTGATCATTCGTTATCTTGGACAGTTCACCGCGCAGATATGCTTTCAGGTTGACGATACACTCTTCTTCGTCCTGCGCCTTGAGGATCCGTTCCGCCATTAGCTGTTGTACAACGTACTCACTCAGCCTTTCCTTTTGGAACGATCGGCGAGACTTCCGAGTTCGCGATCTAGTTGTCGCCATCACATGCACCTAATCAGGGCTGTCCTTGGGCTTGATCAACTCCGGGAGCCTGTTTATGTTCATAAGTTCATGTAGAACGGCCTCCTCGGTGATCGTCGCCCCGATCTGGTCCCGAATGGCTTGGGTCGCGAGGTGATCGGTGCTTCTGTTCCAATCCCGTTTCACGTGCAATAGCTCGTGGTTGGGATAGTCTTTCAGTGCCTTCATCACCCGATCATTCATCAACTTCAGCCGTGGTGCCTTACAGTCGATATCCCCGGTGATCTGCCTTATCACTAGGTTGGAGTCACTCATAGTCGAAACTCAAGACCAGGAGTTCCTCATCCCGATCGACAATCGGTGGCGACATCTAGATTGACTCTCGAGGTTTCTTCCTCGGGGCAATCGCCATCAGAGCTTCATCCACTTCAGACCGAGGGGTGATACTGGCAGCCAATGTGCCCAATATCTCTTCCTCCCCCTTGGTGCACTTGAAGACCTCGAGGCACCACTGTGACAAGATCGCTGACCATCTTCCGAGCCAACCGTCCATCCCATTGTCTGATAACAGCCAGGCCAATGTCGACTTTCTCGAAAGAACCTTTACAGATCGGCCGACCAGTAGGTTATAGCACACATCCAAAATCCATACTAAAGCCAGAACTTCCTTTTCGACGATCCCACAGTTAACTTCGTTCGGCTTCAACGTCCGGATCGTAAAAGTGACCGGATGGTACACTCCATCATGTTCTTGCACTAGAGTGGCAGAAATGGCCCACTTACTAGCGTACACAATGACGATCGTCATTTTTTCCGGATCGAAGTGTATGAGAATAGGTGCCGTCGCCATCTTGGCCTTCAGCATACCGAAAGCAACCTTTGCACTCTTCATGTGATCCTCTGCCTCCTTCTGCGGAAAATCTACGCGCAGATCAGAGTCGCAGCCCTCCCGTAAAGTTTCCCGATCTCCTTCGCGCAACATATGGTAGTCGACTTCCCGGAGCTCGTAAAGCACGGCCGCGTAAATCGCGAAGTCTTCAATGAAGCGTCTGTAGTAATTTAAGCTCTCTAAGAAGGACTTCATTGCCTTCAGTGATCTGGGAAACGGGAGGTTGCTCAGTGACTCCATATCCTTGAGTTTGGCCCCCAGCCCACTGATCGACACCATATGACCTAAATAGGTGACCTTGGACATGCCCCAAAAACTCTTCACAGCACTGATCGACAGGTTCCAGAGATCGCATGTCTCCAACAACCGTTCGACCTTCTCGCACAGATCGCTCCATGACGAAGCAGGGATCAGAATGTCGTCGATATACGATCGCCTCCCCAGAACGGACGGTCTCCTTTCCCGATCGGGTTCACCCTCTGTAAATACATCATGGTTTTCGGTGGGGTCCCGATCGGTACTGATCTTGAAGTGTCCATACAATGCGTTGTCGATCAGCCTCTGGTAGATCTGGGGCGCGTTCTTCCAACCGAACGGCATACGTTTCCACTCGAACAGACCAAACGGCGTAACAAATGCGGAGATCTCGCGAGCCCGATTGGTTATCGACGAAACCACCCAAAATCGACTTGCCATATCCAGTGAGCAATACCATAGGGTCTTGTCAAGATCTTCTAGCAGATCGCTGATCAGCGGCATCAGGTACACCATAAGATTGGTCAACCGATTTACCAACCGATAATCAATA
>CM047580.1:26369073-26382772 GCA_026184515.1 Peronosclerospora sorghi
CAAACTCCACGAACGATATCTCCACGTAACAATCCAAAAACTTGCTTACACGTTCCAAACGTGTGTAACTTGAGCTTGCGAAGCCGACCATTTCGTACTCCCGTCGAGGGACTTCCGGTGGGCCAAGTGCGTATGTAACGCGTCCCGGCCGGGTATAATGAGCTAGAGGGTATTACTCGACCCTCTGCTCCCAAACACTCCGCGGAGTGCAGAGGCGGCTGATGTACTTGGCAAAGATGCTAACGACTTCCTTGTTGTGAGTTAAAAGGCAAAAAATAACTAACCAATCCTATCTCCCTACGGTCCCCAATATGTACAAACATGAAAAATGTAAGTACACGCAATATCATGTGACTTACCAAAATCTGTGTTCTTGAAACTTCTCGCAAACGATAGGATTAAAAGCCTCCTTGATTTTCACCAATCCGATCTCCGATAAGCTGATCGGCGTGCCGCTGACACAAAGTGACTGAAATTCTTGAATCCGCTTCACCACAATTCCATCCGTCTTATTTCCTCAGCGATATACCATGTTAGAAAACTTGCCTGTAATTCCATGCTGCTTGACTCTTGTTAATTCTCCACAAACACTGCCCAAAAGTTTAAACTCGGAATAGAACCTCAACATTAAGCACCATGCTCATTTGGTGACCATTATCCATTATAGTGCATCCTTTCTCACAGCGATATTAAACATTTCGACAGTTCAGGTACATATCACAACTCATTCAATTCAATACGTCGGTTCCGACAATTCGTTTTTAACGTAACTTTCCCGACCCTTGTGGCCTTTAGCATACCACCATCGTGGAGCAAAAATGTGTCTTCTTGGCTCCAATCCGTGGTATCTTCTAGTAAATTCGCATTTGTTACTAGGTGTCTAGTCGTGCCGCTGTTGACAATCCTTATTTTCTCTTCGGACACCCCGCTGAGACACTCTTTGGTCTCGCAATCCTGTTTTGTTTCGACAGTCCATAATACCACAGCCTTCACCACTGTTCTTGGCTTGTTTTTCTCCTTGGATGCTTGGGATTCTTTTGATCCTTTCCGGCAGTTTCTTTTGAGGTGACCCTTACGTCTACACACGTAACAACACCGCCTCTTTTTATTTATAAGCACTGAATTTGCATGCACTTTCGTGGTGGTCATTTCTTTAAGAGCGTTGTCTTCCAGCTCTTGTGCCCAAGCAATCAAATCTTGAGCATGGCACAGGTAGTCCTGCCTTGTGGGATCGTACCTATTCATGAGCATGATTTTTAGTCGCGGTGCCGCGAACTTCACACTGTTTCAACTGAACTTTTACTTGACCCACTTTTGCGGGCCATAGCTACTAAACACAAATAGCGTTCCGTCCACGTCCTTCTTGAATCCTTTTCAGACGCAAACCAAATTGCCGCTTCGTGGTGGGAGATGTTATTTTAAAAGCCAACCACATTTTCTCCAAAAAATGTAAATGAGGTGACAATGGCCATATTTGAATGAAAGTATCCCGATGCTATTCTCTCAAATGTTTATATGGCTTATTTACATTTAGCCTTTCCGTCCATGTAAATCCATAGGCCTTTTCTGAAATTTCTATGGCCTCCATTAAGAGGTAGGCGCACTGTTTGAACCTGGCGTCTATACCAGGGTAAATCTCGACGCCCGCAAACTTTTCAATGGTTAAGTTCGTATTTTGTTCATTCCTTGGAAAAACGTGGCATCTGTATATTTCCTGCTGCCACATTTGCACTACCCATGCCTGGCACATCGCCATTTGCCTCCTTCAGCATTTGATCTGTATTGGCGCGTGGAAAACCAAATCATGCAGAGTCATCTGTTGACCGAATAGAAGATAATTCTTCAAGTTTTCTTGAAAGGCACTGTTTTTCTCCGTAAAAGGGGAGTCTTTCGTCGACCCGGACGATGTACTTTCCATTGAGTGTCTGCTCGGTGCCTCCATAACGGACACCAGACGTGCCTGGACATCTTTCAGTCCATTCAAAATTGCCTTCAGGACATCATTTTGTCCCGCCATGTTCATCATGTTTAGTCGTAATTTCTTCCATTGCCACGAGATAATCTCAATCCTATTAACAAAAAGATAAATCCACTAGCTCTAAAACCGAGGGGACTTTTCACTAGCACCACGAAACGTAACGTAAAATCAGAAACCAAAGTTTAGTTCAAGATCTTCCTTGTTATAGCCCATTAAACTTTGGGCTCATTAACCTGCTAAACCTTGTAGTTTCAGCAGAGATATTATACTACCTGGTCTGATAGTTTGACCAGGAAGGATATTCCGTAAAAAGGCCTAAGGCGCGATGCCACGCAGCGGATGGCTTGACTTAAGCTGTCTTCATAAAACGAAACTTATAAATTATGTGAAGTTTAAAAATTAAATATAACAATACTGAAGTTAAACTTGAATTCTAACTTGAAAACGCATGTGCACATTTCAGCCAATGGGGTTTTGTTTCCTTGAAAAGGAACCAAGCAAAACTTTCCAAATAGATACACGTATTTTCAACATGTGATACGGTAATGTTTTACTGAATATATCCACTAGCATGTCCTTTGTATGTTTGAGTTCTATCTTATGCGTCTCGGAAATCACTTGTGAGTATAATGCGGTTCCGGATAGGAGATATAGCGTACTTCACGGTTAATTACAATAAAAAAACTGCAATAACGAGAAATTTATTAATCAACGTCATCTCTACTTGATATCCCTTTGCGCAGTGCCATGCGTAACCAGAACCACTTCGAAAAAATAATACGAGAAATCAATCCTCCTTAATCTCCACGACAGTTCTCAAATCGAGAGGATCCACACGAAAAGGAACTTATCAAAAAAAAAGAGAAAAGTATAAAAGTGATTAAATTAAAATAAATCCTAAAACTTAATCAAACTAAATGTATATATACATTCGAGTATTACCCAATACATTTTGGGTAATACCCAATTTCCGGTTTCGGAAAAGCCGCTATCGCCCAAAATGCCAGACTTCCTCCCGAGCGCGGCCGTCGCGCAGGTTAACAGTTTGTATTCTACCTCAATCTTTCCATCGACAATTTTGGGAATTAAAAATTTCAGTCGAACATCTACATGCTTCGTGCTGCGCTTTGTGCTCAATCGGATTAACGTCTGCTGCCACAAATTCGGGGTGCTCCGTTGGATTGAAGACGCGTGAAAGTCCTGGATCAATCCCTGCACGCCCACGTTTCACCGTGTTCTGCGTCGTGGCAAGGTGGCCAACGTACCACCATTGGCACAGCCACCAGAGCCGCTACGGAATCTGCTACGGGATAAAACGCCTATTGCCCGGGTGTTCCGCATCAACATCAGATCCTACAACAGCGCGCTGACGCACACGTCCCTGGATACGAAGTTGGGTGAACGTCTTATGCAGGGGGGTTACACCTTTCGACTCCAAGGTTCCCTTTACCATCAAATGGGATCGCTTTTATCAGAGCCACAAAGAATTTGATCTGACCTCAACTATTGTTGATGATATTATAGAGATCCCAGCATTCTTTTCTGATGTATAAACCGTTGTTTTTGCAGTACCAAAGATTGTCGTCGGAGGTTTCAATGATGTTTATGTCGAATTTGCATGTAGCCGTTTTGTAATGGTGGATGAAATGTAAATTCTAGATACGGAAACGGATTGGCTATAAGTACATATGGGTACATTGGGAAAGATTTTAAGTTTGAATTTCTTAGTGAATTTAATACTTTAAAAAATCGATTTCTATAATATATACTTTCGTTTTTACATCTTATCGACTTCTCACGTCTAGCATCGACCGAGTAGATTCCCCCTGGCGCTTAATTACGTAATCAAAAGTGTCAGATCAGATTGTATACATTGCGCTGATTTTTTATTTTCTACGGTTATGAGCCCAAGTGAATAAACGCACAAGAAGTGATTTTTTCACGTCAAGTTTGTGGTTTCACGAGTGTTTTTTTCTCGTTTACAAGCCCGTGTGGAGCTAGTGGATTCTCCTCACTTTGGGAGGGCTAGTGGTTTCGGTTTTCGGATTGATTTGTGTTATATTTTTCGATTTGTGGTCTTAAAATGGTTAAATACGAAGAACAACGTATAGTAACTGTGAAGTGGACCAAAGTGTGGTCCTGAAGGCTATTATAGACAGCCAAAAAGAAGTCCAGAGACGGCTTGTGTCGATCTCAGAGGCTCTATATCGGTCGCGAAGACAGCGTCCGGGTCGAGGAAGACTACCCATTAGCTGCGAGGAACAGTGTGGTTTGGAAAACTTTGAAAAATTTCGGTCCGTTGGTCAGTAGATGACCTTGAACAATGTGGAATAGAAATTGGTGGGGTGCCGCGTGGAAATGTGGACCAAAGTTCAAGGCGGCGTGCATAATATAGGCGGCATCGGTGCACCAGCCGAAAACGTACATGTTCCACGTTTTGATCAGGCTGGTTGGGGATATTTATAAAAAATATACGCGGGACTCGGTGCCGGTTAAAAAATGGGCATATCTATTCATGGACGCAATCAATATCGCTGAAATTCTATCTAGTTTTGCGTGGACGAAACTCCCAAAGGTGAACAAATTGGGGGTGGTGGGCCGATGTCCCCCAATTTGTATTCCGTCCCGGTCCAAATGCACAGCGCCATGAAGGTGAACATTTCGCATGATCAAGCGTCTATTTTGTCTGCCTCGGACAAGAGTCCGAGAAGGACTTGGACCGATCACTATCTTTACTTAGCAGATCTGGCACAAGAAAGTGGGTCGATTAAAAAGTTGGTCGTTTAAAATAATTTTAAGTTCGCTGTGCCAAATTTAAAGATTGCAGAATGATCAGATGCGTCAGAATTACCTGTGCCATGAAAAAGAATTGATTTCATTGGCCCCTATAAATCGGAGCAAATAACGCCGCCAACTCGATCAATTGGCACATTTAAACCGCTGTCCCTGAAGGATCGCGACGTTTTAGTTTGCTTGTTTTGGGCACACGTCAAACAATTCATTTGTTTGCAATCAGTCAACTGTATCCCACTTGATGGATCCTTTGCCAAACGTTCCACGTCATCTTAATTTAGATGTCCGAGGCTTGCATGAAAATGCATTAGTGACCCCTTTTAAACATACTTTTCTCGACTCAAAGTCGAATCATTTTCCTCCAAGACGGTGTAATGGTTTCTTTTTTGGCTTATCATCTTAGATGCCGTTCAGCATGACCGTCATGGTTTGGGGTCTGGCTTTTGAATATCAAAAATCGGTCTCCGGGTGGCCGTATGCAACAGAATTTTATTGCCCTTGGTATTCGCCATTTCACACCCTTTTCTTACATAAGACGATAAGAAAGGATGGATTTTGAGCGTCTCTCCGTTATACACGTTATCCACGCATATGATCTTGGTTTCATCACATGCACCCAATTGAATCTTAATCAATCCCCTTTTCGAAATATTCAATTTTTTACCATCTGCTTAGTAACAGGGGCCGTTTACACCTTCATCGTCACGCAAGTATTTTTTAATTTATGCCAAGGTGCGTAGTAGCAGCGCTATACAAAATCTACTTGCTTCCATCAGTACCAGCCAGGTTATCGCTAATAGTTAGCGAGAAATCAACCTTTTTATCGGCTGTATTGGGAAATTTTGGACGAATGTGTCCAATTTTCCAACTCGGTGGCACTCGATGTTCTTTCTTTTTTTCCACTATGTGAACGGTTTCGTATCAGAGATCGATACCGAAATTTCCATTATTAAATTGACTAGAATTTTTGGCTTTCGCTCCGGCGTGCTTTCCAGAAACGCCAACCGCATCCGGGTGCCAACCATAATCGAGTTGTTAAAATCAAAGTTGTTTCCATCTTGAACACACCGTGAACTCTCGAGTTTTTTGGTCTGTCACAAACTATAATATTTCCAAAATTTTAGCCCCTTCGGCTCCCACACCTGCCGGTTCTCTTCCTGAAGGTTTTCATCGAGTAACACATCTTGGCCTTTTGCGCATAACCTGTTGAAATATTTCGATTTCCATACTTGTGTACATTTGTAGAAACTTGATTTGTAGGTGTCGTTTAATGAATATACTGAATTCGTCTTAATCGACAACCTGTATGCAGAACACCCTTAGCAAAGGCCTGTAAGTTGTCAATAATGGCTCTCGATAATACCGAGGTGTACCGGGAATTGGGAGAAGGTTTTAAAGACTGGGGAACAAGATTTATAGAACAAATTTCTATTGCTGAATCGGTGTATAGACTTTATTGGACACAAGACATTAAAGTTGATCTCCTGGGCAACTATCTTAGTGGAACAGCTGATCGATGCTACAAAAATTCACAAGGGGAAACGTGGTGGATGGAGTCACCAACGCTGGTTTACGTGATGAATTAAGTGCTTAGTGCATTTCACACGTCCATCACCTCGGCACTAGTGATGAAAGTATTCACGACCAAAAAACATCCGAAACTGTCCTGGAATGATCATTTCCTTTATCTCGTGGCTATTCATAGGATGTTGGAGATAGTGAGTCGTTTTTGTTATACAATATCGTGCATTATGTCTCGTCGGAGTTGAAGACCATTTTGATGGTGAAATTTGACCATACTAGGTCCGATTTCTTAAGACATAATGAGGAATTGAGTTATTGTTTGCACAAGAAGTTGAAGGCGAGGGACGTACGACGAAGACTTTGCTGCTGATAAATCCTTAACTATGCTATATTATCTCTGAGAAGTACGAAATTTTCAATGCTATACACAAATACTCGGTTGTTGGTACAAATCTTAATAACAAATATTTTCAACAGGAAGACGTGGGTGTTCTTTAGATACCACTTCTACGTTTAGATTAATCCCAGGAAGATCCATAAATTGTTGTGTAGAAAATATATCAGGCAAAAAACACTTTTGTTAGTTGCGCAGAGATCTTATACTACCTGGTCTGAAGGTTTTTACCAGGTAGGATTTCTGAAGTTCAAGGGCTTGTGCGAGACGTGGGCCACGGGGAGCCGTTCAGCTAAAAAAAATAAGTCTCTAAAAGAGTAAAACGAAAGTGTATAATGTAGAGTTACCTAGATCAAATATAACCATACTAAAATGTTAAATTTGAATGTAACTTGTAAATGTACCTACCCATTTAAGCCAATGGGGTTTCACCAATTTGAAAAGACGTAAAAGACAAATGGCTTCATGTTCTTCCAACACTCCTCCTGAAACACCGGAGGCTGTAGTTTCATCAACTCAAAAAAAAACATTTTCGATCGCAATGCATGAATTCTTTGCGTACTCAAGTCTTTAGTGAGTAAATATGCTACCATGTCCCCACTTAGAACGTGAGTCGTCGAAACAATGCCTTCTTCGAAAAGTCCTTTAGGAGCTTCAGCTTGATGTGGATGTGCTTGGTACTACCGGCACTCACTCAATCTTCAACATGTCTAATCACCGCCTGGTTATCCATCTTTAAAACCAGACGTGTCTTTGCACGGATTCCAATTTCTACAAGTAATTCTCTTAGTCCAAGCGCCTCTCGTCCAGCCATCGAGGCCGATACAAACTCAGCTTCAGCTGTCGAGAGCGCCACTGCGGATTGTTTTGTGCATTTCCAATTGACAACTACTCCATTTACGAAAGTCACCATTGCTCTTTAGCTTTTCCGATCTTCTTTATCGGTTGCAAAATATGCATCGCTGAAGCACGTCATACGCACGGGGAGTGGCAACTTCTCGTCATGTACAAGCTTCAAACGTAATCCACTTATTCTTTTCATGTACTTCAATATACGCTTGGCAGTTTTAAAGCCGTCTAATGTCGGTGCATGCGTCCTACAGTGGCGCGGTACACAGCGAAAGAAATGTCTGGACATGTGCACCGTGAAATCCGTAATAAACTCCCAACGAGAGATTGAATACTCTTGATGCAAGGCATATTTGACCTAGATTTCCCCGGTAGCAGTTCGTTAATTTTTGTACGTCATCCAAATTCAAAACGGGAGTTTTGGCAGGATTTAATTTCTCCAAGCCATGCTTCACTTATATTGGCTTCATGATCGAGGAGATAACTGACTTTCGGTACTCCTCCTATCCGTGTGCCCAGAGATTTTTCCACATTCCCGAGATATTTTAGCTCCAATATTTTCATATCGATAAAATACTTAGAAACGATTTTATCACTGGTGTCGGAGACCAAATGGTCATCCACATACGCACCCACCAACACTGTACCGCTTTCATTAACTTTGACAAAAATGCAGGTGTCGGTGAAAAACTGCTGAATCTCAAATTTTCTAAGATTTCACACAAACAGGTGTGCCATAACCTCCCATTTTATTTTAATCCACAACTATTCTGTGAAATTTTAATGTCAAATCCTGTTTTGAAATCGCTCCATAAATTTTCAATTGTCCTTGATTATCTCTATGCCTTGAGGAATTTCGAGCAACACTTCGTAATTCGGCTCTGTCTTATGCTTAGGGTATGCGCTAGTTAGTTGCGGATTTTCCAAGTAAGAGTCTTTTGGTTGCGGATTTTCCAAGTAAAAGTCTTTTGGTCTAGGAATAAGTGGCAAAAAACTCTTCTGGTCTTGGTCTACACCGCAGCAAGGGGTCGCCGTTATTCTTTTCACGTACACTAGTCGCCTCCGCCCGCCGCGGAGTGTTTGGGGGAAGAGGGTTGAATTATCCCCTCTTTCCTATTATACCCGGTCTGGACGCGCTGCACGCGCACTTTGGCCACCGGAAGTCCCTCGACGGGAGTACGATTTGGAGATCTCGACACATGTAGTGAAGTGGAGTGGAGTCCAGTTCAAAATCGAACACCGAAGTGTCCGGAACTGAACCACCATCGTGCCCAGCCGACCAACTTACGGGGGGGGGTACCCCGCGAACCTTCGCCTGGGTGGCCATCGGGTGACCGATCGGCATTAAAGGACGCCGAGTCCGATTTTTCTTGCGTCTCACATTGTGTACCCATTGGTATGGGTGGCTACACACTCGTTGGTCCATCGCTCAGTGAAGACCTTGGCAGGTACTGATATGGGTGTACCACTTCTGGGGTACTTGATCCAAAATTCCAACGAAAAGATAATCCAATGTAGTCGATCTGCAAATGGAGCGGAAATCGTCACTCCAAATGCGGCAAAATCTGGCACTTGTCTGCACGTAGCAGTGAGTAATCAAACCAAAAAAAGTTTCTGGCACTTGACTGCAAAAGCAGTGAGTAATCCAGCCAATATTTTTGGCACTTGAATGCAGATCGCAGTGAGTAATCCAACCAATTCCTGGGACTTTACTGCAGATCGTAGTGAGTAACCCAGCCAGTAAAACACGTTCCAAACGTGGCCGAACTTGAGGGGTGAGTGAACGTAATGGGAGCTTCCCGTCGTGGGACTTCCCGTGGAGCTCTGTCCTGGCCGGGATTAAATGAGCAAGAGGGGACCGTGTTATCTCTCTTCTCCCAATAAATCCTCGCGGAGCGGCGACCTATACAACCCAATGTAATACGAACACTATGTTATATAAACCAATTAAAATCCAATATGTAAACTATATGTAAACCGTGTGCCTTACCTCAAATCTGCGTACAAAACACTCCAAGCACACGATTGGCCCAAAACACTCCGTGCTTTCAGCCAAACCGATTGACCCTCCTTGACAACTGGTGCACTGGTACAAACTGGTCAATAATTTTCAATAGCACTTCACCACAGCAGCTACCCCCAAATTTGCGATAGCATTAAAATAAACTTGACGTTATTTATCTACATTACAGTAGAAACGTAAGAAGGTAATTTTAACCGTAAACTTGTTTGTCGCTTCTCACAGCAAGTCGTTATTTTACCTCTCTACCGACCCGTCAGACTTTAGTTTGGTCTTATAGTCCCACTTGATCTGGAGAGATACCTTGCTTGGTGTTCGGCACTCGATCGTCCACGTTTTTAAATACTTGAGGAACTGTAATTCAGTCCGCTCGGCAGCTGTGCACATGTCATCATTAGAACCCGCATGGACCTCCCGATAACTTCTTGGATCCGGCCCTGGTGCCTTCTGAAAAATTTCAGTTCCGAGCACTTCATACACAGCATAAACGCATAGCGCGCTTCCAGCAACTGGTCCGTTACGATCGTCATCCGGGTTATGTCGTCCACCATTGTTAATTGAATACAATCCATTCAAACCTCTTTTATTTCCACGTGAATCTTCATAGTCCTTACCCTTTTGAGTTTTCTTCTTCTTTCTGCGAGATTTACCTACTAGCGTGTCCTGTTCACGCGTGCCTTAATACACTCGAGTCACATCTTCTTTGGTACTATTTCTAGCTTTAGAACATTTGGTGTCCTCGTCGTTTTATCCACACAAGACTTGTCTCGGAGTATCAATTATTTCTCTACGTCATCTTCTAAATTCTCATGAATCTTGTTGATCGTGTTTTAATCGAGCGTCTCGATATCCGTCACGTTCCTCGTGACTGTGACCGCCCTGTCGTTTAATAGAAACACCTTATAGCCCTTGGTTTCATCACTCTTTCCCGAAATTAACTCTCGCTCTGCGTGTTTCGCCAGAGCTTTCTTCTTGGGGTCCCTCCACACCATGCCTGGAGACCCGAAAACAACAATGTCCGTGAGAACTGGTCGCTGATCAGTTAGCACTCCAATCATCGACAGGCGCTCTATCGGAGTCCTGTTGAGTATGTAAGCACCATACTCAGCCGCCTCCGACAAGAAAACCAACGGAACATCGGGACCAAATATCATGCACCGGACCATATTAAAAATGGTCCGCTTCATCCGCTCAGATCTACAGTTTGAGGCTGGATTTCCTGTAGCCGGTTCGTATACGCACGGCGCGGCTAGCGCACAGAAGAAGACTTTTCATTAAAGTGGCTTTCGCCGCTACTTAGCCGATACGCCCTTATACAGGGCTTAGTAGGAGAGAGCTCTCCTACTCGGGGCCAAGATTCCCGGGTTGGTTTACTGTAGCCTTCGCTACTGCCTTAACGGCAAGGCTCCCTTACTAAGGGTGTAGATAAGGGGAGGGCTCCCCTTACGCTACGGCACTCACTACACGCACGACCGGTCGAGGTCGTGCGTCTGTAAGATAGAGTGACATGTAAACTGAATATATTTAATATGTAATTAGTCTAAATTAATTTAAACTAATGTAAACTATATGTAATACTAAGTAGGACATACCAAATTCGTACCTAGATAAAATGTTGTGTACACCACCTGTGTACCGACACGTGGATGGCTGACACGCCACCCCCCTAGGGCTCCTGCACTGATTGGTTAAAATAACCAATGGTTCAAAACCCTTCGAACCGGTCAATACTGACCCCAACCGTAGTGTACTCACGTACACCACCAACTAAATGTGACTCGAATGTAACCCTGTTACATCCTCCCCCATAAAGACTATTGCTTACGCAATAA
Organism: Peronosclerospora sorghi; assembly: GCA_026184515.1. NCBI lineage: Eukaryota > Oomycota > Peronosporomycetes > Peronosporales > Peronosporaceae > Peronosclerospora > Peronosclerospora sorghi. The sequence continues at coordinate 26,380,464 of CM047580.1, forward strand.
GCAATTTTTTGTTGGAGAAGTCCAACTGCCAGTACCTCTGGATGACCATGACCACCTTCAGTGGTGCTATGGAATAAAACTATTCCGATAACTCGGAAGTGGATGCCCTTGGGGAGATCTCCCCAACGGCTGACCACTCTGACAGCGCCGAACGGTGCTGTCGGTCATCCAACCCATTCCCCACACGTGGGGAAAACGCACTAACTCGTTCGCCACCTTTACCCACTAGGGGTGATGCATCCAGGTCGCCGCAGGCGACCATCACCAATGAACCGGCCTCGGTTCATGAGGCCCGACGTGTCGTACGGCCACGGAAGGGACCTCGCGACCCTCAAAAGAAGGCTATGAACGCGGTCAAGAGGGGTTTAGCCTCCTATACCCCTGGTCCAGCGGCTATAATGCCGCGTGAAATTGCGCGCCGGAAACAACTCCGGGCTAGACTGCTAACGCCTAAGAAGTTTACTGTTAAGTCCAACACGACGCGTCTCGGGAAACAGGCACGCGATGCCCTCGTGGATATCCTCCACCAGATTCCCTTTGTTCTCTTGCGGGACGAAAGCGTCGAGGACGCAGAACAGTCATTCCGCGCTTGGGCGGAAGGGAAGAAGCGCCTCCCCAGCTTTGATGCGCTGTATAACAGCTTTTCTGAACACGACGTTCGGGTGGAGAGGGAGCTACGCTTGGCCTATGCCCAGGCCAAAGCGCAAGGGCAATTATCTGCCTCGTACTACACTCGTCCTGCTATCGATGTGGTGCGGAGAGCAATGCAAGTACCGCATCTGCTTCAGGAAAACTCCCAGCTACTGGGAGTGAAGGGGCTTCTTCGGCCCCTTTGGTCGTTGACTCTCAGTGGGATTCTCCCGCTTGAAAGCGTCAACGACGTCACGGAAATCCTGCCGCAGGGGAGTCTCGTACTCCCACGAGCTCTGGGAATGTGGATACCCTTTCCACAACACCAGGTACTGAGTCTCACCCCGGTGATGGCGTCGTGCCATCAGGCGTTCCACATGGTAATGTGGAGTACCCTCCGTATCGAGCACTGGAGGAGGGGGTCGCGCTATTGCGACGTGAGCTCCACGAGCGCTGTGATCGGAACAGCCGTCGCATCCAAGATGCCCAGGAGGGACTCCGCAACGAAGGGAGTGCGAATGAACGCATCGAGGGGCGTCTTGCCTCAGTCGAGTATCTCGTTGCGGAGCTTCAGGGTCGTATTTCAACCCTGTCGGAGATGGTCCGACCTGTCGTGCCTTTCGGCTATCCAACTTCTCACCCTCCTCCAATAGGGGACACGCCTCCGGGTTCTGGTATGACTTAAGCATACCCACATAAAAGGTTGGATGCGTACGCATCACCTTCGGGATGTCCAAGGTATACGATAAGCCCTTTCGGGCTAATACCTTAAAGGGTCCCACAAACCTGCGGCGCAGTTTATTACGCAACACATTTGAAACTGCATGTAGGAAGATTTTTAGCGTTTAATAAAACAGTTTCTCCTACTTTCTACACTTTTTCGTTTCGCCGCCCCTTGCGGTCAGCTTGCTCCTTCTGATTGTCTTGGCTTTCCGCCATGGCATCGCAGACGTGTCGTAAGACACTAAGGCGCGTCGATAAAAACTTATCGATGTGCTTTCTCACAGATGCAGGGCTGACATCGGGGAATCCTCCCCCCTCAAGACCTATTCCACACACACGTGGCGTCAACGGAACCCTAGGATTCACTAATCCGTTCACGTAAAACGGGGTAAACCCCGTAGATGCATGTACCAAATTGTTGATAGCAAATTCAACCATCGAAGCATCTCACTACAACTCTTTGGAGAACCCGGACATAAAATCCGAAGAATATACTCCACAACGCTATTAACGCGTTCCGTCTGACCGTCCGTCTGCGGATGATCCGCAGTGGACATGAGGAGCTTAGTGCCTAGCACCTTAAACAATGCTCCCCAGAATTGTCCCGTAAAACGGGGATCCCGATCCGACACAACGGAATCGGGTAGACAATGCTGTCGAAAGACACGGTCTAGGAACACTTTCGCTGTTCCTTGTCCATCAATGGACTCTGGCACCGCCGCCAGGTGAGCCATCTTGCTCAAACGGTCTACAAAGACCAATATGCCGGTGTTCCCGGCCTTATCCTTCGGAAAACCGAAGATAAAATCCATGCTAATGGATTTCCAACACTCCGTTGGAACCGATAAGCTTGCCAAAGGCGCAGCTGAACTTGCAGAGGGTTTAACCCTCTGACACGTCTCACAGGTGCGTATATACGCACCGACCCACTTATACATGTTGGGCCACCAATACAA
>CM047580.1:26392678-26418649 GCA_026184515.1 Peronosclerospora sorghi
AGGGTTCACCTACTCGGCTCAAAGCCGTTCGTGGTTTATACTGACCACGCGTCCTTACGGACAGCGACAAAGTCGCCTCATCTCTCGCAACGGATGGCCCGTTGGCTCTCCATCGTTGAGGAGTACAACTTTGAGGTTAAGTATAAACCTGGCAAGCAGAACGTGCTTGAATACGCTTTGTCGCGTCGTACCGATTACGAGCTCGCTCACGCGACATTCGTCACCACGTCTGTGGTGGATCTCATACGCCAGGCGTATGAGAAAGACCCACAATGTACGGCGCTTATCCGCGCGTTAGGTGAAAGGGTCTTGGTTCGTCTGAGCCAACCCTGTCAAGTCGATCTAGATCTCGTTTACACTGTTACAGGTACTGTGACGGTCTGCTATTTTATAACACGAGTTCGGAGGACACTCCGCGGGTGGTAGTTCCTCATGATGAGGAAATAAAGTATAGAGTCCTCTTTGAGGCACATGACGCCCCTAGCGGGGGTCAGTTAGGTCGGGATAAGACCTACAGCGCTTTAAGCGCTTTGTATTGGTGGCCCAAGATGTATAAGTGGGTCGGTGAGTATATTCGCACCTGTGAAACGTTTCAGAGGGTAAAAATCTCTGAAAGTTCAGCTGCGCCTTTGGCGAGCTTGGCCGTTCCAACGGAGTGTTGGAAATCCACTAGTATGGATTTTACTTTCGGTTTCAGACGGATAAGGCCGGGAACACCGGCATATTGGTCTTTGTAGACCGTTTGAGCAAGATGGCTCACCTGGCGGAGGTGCCAGAGTCCATAGATGGACAAGGAACAGCGAAAGTGTTACTATACCGTGTCTTTCGACAGCATGGTCTACCCGATTCCGTTGTGTCGGATCGGGATCCCCGTTTTACGGGACAATTCTGGGGAGCGTTGTTTAAGGTGCTAGGCACCAAGCTCCTCATGTCCACTGCGGATCATCCGCAGACGGACGGTCAGACGGACCGCGTTAATCGCGTTGTGGAGGATATTCTCCGGAGTTTATGTCCGGATTCTCCAAAGAGTTGGAGTGAGATGCTCCCGATGGTTGAATTTGCTATCAACAATTCGGTACATGCATCAACGGGGTTTACCCCGTTTTACGTGAACGGATTGGTGAATCCGAGGGTTCCGTTGACGCCACGTGTGTGTGGCCCAGGGCTTGAGGGGGGAGGATTCCCCGATGTCAGCCCTGTATCTGTGCGAAAGCACATCGATAAGTTTTTATCGACGCGCCTTAGTGTCTTACGACACGTCTGCGATGCCATGGCGGAAAGCCAAGACAAGCAGAAGGAGCAAGCTGACCGAAAGGGGCGGCGTAACAAAAAGGTATACAAAGTAGGAGAAAGTGTTTTATTAAACGCTAAAAATCTTCCTACACATGCAGTTTCAAATGTGTTGCGCAATAAACTGCGCCCCAGGTTTGTGGGTCCCTTTAAGGTGTTAGCCCGAAAGGGCTTGTCGTACACCTTAGACATCCCGAAGGCGATGCGTATGCATCCAACCTTTTATGTGGGTATGCTTAAGCCATACCAGAACCCGGAGGCGGGTCCCCTCGCGGAGGAGGGTGAGAAACCGGATAGCCGAAAGGCGCAACAGGTCGGAACATCTCCGACAGGGTTGATATACGACCCTGAAGCTCCGCAGCGAGAGTCTCGAGAGAGGCAAGCCGCTCCTCGAGGCGTTCATTCGCACGCCCCTCGTTGCGGAGTTCCTCCTGAGCATCTTGGATGCGAAGGCTGTGCCGATCACAGCGCTAGTGGAAGTCACGCCGCAATAGCGCGACCCCCTCCTCCAGTGCTCGATACGGAGGGTACGCCACATTATCATGTGGAACGCCTTATGGCACGACGCCATCGCCGGGGTGAGACCCAGTACCTGGTGAAGTGGAAAGGGTATCCACATTCCCAGAACTCGTGGGAGTACGAGACTCCCCTGCGGCAGGATTGCCGTGACGTCGTTGACGCTTTCGAGCGGGAGAATCCCACTGAGAGTCAACGACCAAAGGGGTCGAAGAAGCCCCTTCACTCCCAATATCTGGGAGTTCGCCGGAGGCAGATGTGACGCTCACACTGTCTTCGGACACCATGGTGGAGACAGGGACGCTGGCGTCGAGCGTGCGATACGGAGCACGTAATTGCTCCATCGCTTTGGCTTTGGCAAATGCCAGGCGCAACACCCTCTCCACCCAAATTTCTCGACGGGAATAGCTGTCATGCAGCTCATCGAAGCTGGGGATAAGCTTCTCCCCTTCCGCCCAAGCGCGGAACTTCTTCTCTGCATCATCAGCACTTTCTCCCGGAGAAAGAACGAAAGGAACCTCGCGGAGGTTCTCAACAGGGGCACCCTGTGCCTGCCTGTTTAATCGCTCTCGGTATGAGACGCTAGTGAACTGCTTTTGTGTAAGCAGTTGTTGCCGGAGTTTCTCACGGCGTTGGCGTTGATACGGCTGTTCATCCACGGGGCCAGGGGTATAGGACGCTAAACTGGTCCTTACCAAACGCCTGGACCACCTTGGAAGGTCACGAGGACCATCAAAATTATAAGCCGCCCTTGACGGGCGTTTGGGCGCGCGTAACGCAGCCCTTAGTACCTGTGCGGCAAGTTGGGTGTCTTGAGCTGCGTCCAGCTCATTAGTGACGATCGCCTTTGGCGATTCGGATGTATCATCCGATATGGGCAGTGGTGGCGCACTGGTTAGCGCATTTTCCCCACGTGTTGGGAACGGATTAGGCTGCCGACAACGCCGTTCGGCGCTGTCGGAGCGGCTAACCGTTGGGGAGGTATCCCCAAGGAAATCCACCTCCGAGTTTTCGGAGTAGTCTACCACTTCTAGAGGAGACGTCAAAGCACCACTGTAGGTGTACATATGGAGGGCCAGAAGAACTGGCGTTGGATTTCTCCAACAAGATTTTGATTATTGCGTAAGCAATAGTCTTGATGGGGGAGGATGTAACGGGGTTACATTCGGGTTACATTTAGTGTTGGTGTACATGAGTACACCACGGTTGAGGTCAGTATTGACCGGTTTGAAAGGTTCTGAACCTTTGGTTATTTTAACCAATCAGGGCAGGGGCCCTTGGTGTGATGGTGTGTCAGCCATCCACGTGTCGGTACGCAGGTGTGTACACTACATTTTAGCTAGGTACGAATTAGGAATATTCTACTTAGTATTACATATAGTTTATATTAATTTAAATTAATTTAGGCTGATTACATATTAAATATATTCAGTTTACATTTCACTCTATCTTGCGGACGTGCGACCTCGACCGGTCGCGCGCGCAGTGAGTGTCGTAGGTAAGAGGGAGCCCTACCTTTACTTACATCCCGTAAATGGAATACAACCGTTAAGGCTAAGTAGTAAACCAACCCGGGAATCTTGGCCCCGAGTAGGAGAGCTCTCATACTAAGCCTTTTACAAGGGCGTTTCGGCTAAGTAGCGGTAGCTACCGCTCTAAGGAAGAGTCTTCCTCTGTGCGCTAGTCGCACCGTGCGTATACGCACCGGCTACACCGCCCACTTACTGGCCAGAAACACCAACTTCGATTCCATTTCGTCCATGTATTTAATGCCCCAATACGAACTATGGTGGAGCTCGAGCCACGCGATTGTACCTACACGCCGCACGCATTCAATTCCTGACCCTTTACTGTTGGAAAAGTCATTCGGATCTCATGCGATTGGAAGTTGCACGATGGAGGTTGCGTCCCTTAGAACTGATAGAAACTTTCAGACTTGGAACATATCGATTTCGATGCACGTGCACTGTTGTTGTTTGGTGTGTTGTGTTCTCCGTAGTAACGGTTCGCAATTTGTGTAGGAGCATCTTTAGGAGCTAATTCTATTGGTCGAACGTCACGTGGGGGGGTGCGGGTATGGCGACCCTTTATTATAGGGCCAGTCCTTTATTTAAAGGGCCAGTGAGTTTAGACATCCACCAAAAAGTGTCCTATGCTACAAAATTTCTCAAATATTAAACCTGAATGTAGCTTGAAAATGTACCTACCCATATCAGCCAATGGGTTTCACCATCTTGAAAAGACGTAAAAGACAAAATGGCTTTATGTATTTCAAGCATCTTGCTTCCTTGACGCTACGCCATCTTCAACTACACTAGAAGATTTACCCCATTCCCCAGATCCTTCCTAAAGAATAGTTGACATCCCCGGATATCTGTGTCATGCGCGTGTAATGATCCTAATGCCGAGAACGTAAAGTCCAGATCCCTCCAAAATGATCGTTATTGAAGGGGTCTTGACAGTTAAGTCGGGACAGCGTTAACGACTTAGTTGCTTCAAGTTGTACATGTATTAGGGGGTGTCAAACCTCAAAAATTTTTAGTCGATAAACCGGTGGTTCGAATACGATTAGGCGGGGCTCGATTAGAATTATTTGTACCTATAAAAGTTATCGGTCGCCTCCGGAGGTGACCGATGCGATCAGAGTAATCGAACCTGACAACTCGGAGTAATTGAACCCGAAAACTCGGAGTAAGAAGTAAAAGTGCTCTGTTTTGAAGCGCACCGCTGATTCTTTGCTATATTTGGCTTCGCCCGACGCCGGGGTTCCGGCCGCCGTCGCTTTCGGACGTTTCATGGTTGTATGGTTGTGTGTGGTTGTGAGGTTTTCAGGGTGTTCTGTTCCGCGGTTGTTTACGCCACCGTGTACGCCACCGTGTACGCCAGCACCGATAACAGTTAATCCAACCCCCTCCCCCCGTCTTATACGATGGGCACTCAAGGTTTGTAAGGGTCGATAAGGGCAACCCCAGGTTCAAATTATTTGTACAGATAACTCGGGGTAAAAAATAGTTTTATTTTTCTGGTTGACCCGAGGTTTGACACCCCCTATTATTATCATAGGCAACTGAAAAACTGGTGGTCGACCTCTATCTTGATGGCATATTTCGTCGTCATCCTACCGCACCACTTTCCCTCAGAACATAATGTAGAAGATAATGATAACACGGAGGTATTTATACAAAGAGGTTGTGCGAATGTCCGTACACCTTCTTTCTTTTATATATACAGTAGAACCTGTCTAAACTGACACTGTCTAAGCAGATAACCTTCGTAAACAAATATATATTGCCGGTCCCAAGTACGTCCCCATACATAATTTTTTACAGTCTAAATCAATAACCTCCGTAAACTATACTGAACAGGCAGTCCCAGCGATATCAGCTTAGACAGGTTCTACTGTACTAAATGATCTTTTTCTTAGAAACGATGGTGTAAGAAGAGTTTTGTCAATCGTCTGAAGTGGCGACTGAAGTGGCTACAGAAAGAGTCGAACCGACAGCTCCCACCGTCATTATCACTGACCGTTCTGTGAGCAGCTTTTAGTGTATGTATCTTATTCAAACCAAAAACCGTTCCAAAAGTGGAAAGATCTCTCGAGCTCGTCGCTGAAGTCGGTTCAATGAACTTGTTTTGAGCATCTTAGGTTGCAACACAAGTGATGCACTGCCTGCCTCTACGTATAAATATTCGGATCTTGAAGAGACTTTCTTATGTAGAATCCCACTTGACATTTCGATTGGACGTCTAATGCAAGAGAACATGCGGTAGAGACCATCTTATGTAGAATCCCACTCGAACTTTCACACTGTCGTCTGATTCTACAAAACATGCGGGTCGTACGAATCTGGGCGTACGTACGGAAGCGAGAGTACAAAAACACTCCAAGTGGATATAGGTCGTTCGTGCTATCACCTCTTCCTCCTTGAGCCGGGTCCCTCGAGATCACTGTCTGGGTCCGCGTCTGTGCTGACGTGAGATCGTGTCGACGCGTTCTTTTTCCCATGACTTCAGTCACTACTGACCCATCTGACTCCTGTCGTCTCGTCTCTCTCGCGACTTTTACGAACACATGAAGGAAGTCTCGTCAAAGGGTCTCCCCGTGCTCGAGAAACGACTCGATAAGATGAAATCGTCTTATCCACCACGTCCCACCGATGACCAACAACAAAAACAAAAAAAAACCACCCCGCCCCCCCCACCAAGAAAAAATTACCTATCCATCTCCTATCTCTAAAACGACCCCATCCAACCTCGTTTCAACATGTAGATCGATTGTAGATGCACCACCGTATCCATTCACCATCGCCTGTCGTGGGCTGTAAAAACGAGCCTGTCCGCAGCCGATGCTTGCTCACGCTTTGACAGTCAGTGGCTCTTCCCATCGCCCACCCACCCACCCCATTCTCTCTCTCTCTCTCTCTGTGCGTGTCTCTCTCACACTTGTTTTTCTTCCTTGCCGAAAAGCGCAGCATGGGCGGCGCGTCGCTCTTTCAAGTGGGCCACGCGGTCGAGTTCTGGCGCGTGCTCGTGCAACTGAGCATCCTCGCCTTCTGTCTTGTCCTGTTCGAAGAAGCGCTGCATCACGTCGAGCATAAACTCTCGCAATATGACAAGTACCAGCACATGCTCCGGAAAGCGTATCGAGAGCTCATGGTCCTGGGCTTGATTAGTCTCGGCCTCAAGCTCTTGAAAGAAATGCCGGGCGTGAATGCGTATAGTAAAACCATGGTCGCGTTCCAAGTCGCGGATCTCATGATCTTTATCCTCGCGATTGCGCTCATTTTGCAAGCGATTGTCGTCTTTATGCAATTGCGCAAGCACAATACCTTGGCCGATCGCATTGAATTAATCACGGCGCAAGACCTCGTGAATGCCATTAGTCCGCCTGCGGGCACGCCGCCCACGGCCGCGCATGTCCAGTCCTCGCCTGCGTCCAAGTGCATGTGCTGGCCAGGCAAAGCGTCGCAGCGCGCGGATCGCGAAGTCGTGCAACGGCGTCTCCTTCGTCACTTGTTCCTAAGGCGCTTTGGCTTGCCCCAATTGTTTCCATTCTCCAAGTACCTCCGACGCGCACAAGCGCATCAAATCTCTCACATGATTGAAGTCGAGCCGTCCATGTGGGTCCTGCTCTTGCTCGTGGCGTGGATGCTCTGTGGGTTTCTCAGTATGCTCCATGACATGAAGGTCAACATCCCGAAAAGTCACGAGTTGGTGGAAATGCTCGTCCTCTTTGCGTGGGTCCTCGTGGGCCTCCATGTCCTCGTGCTGCTCTACTTTCGCTCGTGTCTGCGTCAATTGTTGCATGCTGCGGGGTACAGTGACAATGAAGCGACGCTCGTGCAAAATCTCCGCGTCGTGGCCGACGAAGAAGCCGCGGCGTGGCAAATGGAAGCCGCGGACTCGGCGCTTAGTACCATGAATCAAGTCCAGGAAGAGTTGGAAGAGATTGAAGACTCGCGCAATGCGCGACGCCATGCGCTCGTGCGGAAAGACATGGGCTTGCAACTCGTGGTCACGTGCTGTCGGAATCTCAAGCAACTCTGTGCACCGAGAAAGAACCCAACGCGCGAGAGCCGCGCACCGAGTGCGATTCAACCCGGGAGTCCCCACATCCGCATTCGCTTCTTCTCGCGCAAGGCGTGGCACGTGCTCGTCATGTTTATGCTCATTCTCAATGGCTTTTACATTGTCATGATTGTCCAGTGCGCTGTGTACGATCTCGACAACATTTACAAGGAGTTTGGCCTCGTGCCGGCCATGCTCGTGCCGCTCCCCTGTGCGCTCAATACGTTTGTGCTCGAGCACCACATCTTTCGGACGTTTGTCATGGTCTGCAGTATCTTGCGCGTGGACGCCGAGACCTTGGGCGAAGTCGTGAACCACTTTAGCGAGATCATTGAGCTGCGCTCCGAGTTTGCTTCGTCCTTGCTCGCGTGTCTCAAGGAAGGGCAGCTCACGCTCGCCGACTTGCAGCGCGAGTTGCACGATCATGACCCGCGCCAGACGGGCATGATTGACGTCGATAAGCTCCGCACGGTCCTCACGGCGTTTGGGTTCCGACTCACGCGCTTTCGGTTTAATAGTGTCGCCATGATGCTCTTTGAACTCAATGGCACGAAAGTCGAGTACGGTCAAGTGCTCCGGCTGCTCGAAGTGTCGCAAAGCACCGAAGCCGACAAGACTGAAGCGGCGCGCCCGAGTCTCCGGCGACAACATCCGCTCCTCCAACGGACCATGTCGTCCATGGACGAGGTCCAGCGCGCGAGCATGCGCGTGAAACGCGTCACGGCGCGGCAAGTCCCGTTGATGCCGCAGCCGAGTCTAGGCGCGGAACCGAATCCAAGCGATTTTGTCCACTTGACGACGCCCGCGGTGCCCGCGGCGGATGCGCACGGAACCGAGAAATTGGACGGGAGTCGGATCCGACCAAACCTGTTTACCACGCAATTTGCGGGCTCGAGTTCCCGCGCGCTGCACGATCTGTTTAATATTCGCACGGGATCGAACCGACCCATGGACTCGACACCCGCGGACGACCGCACGAATAAAAGTCTTTGACCGGGGGGGGAGTGAGTGCATTTGTGTGGTAGACTGCTTTTTCAAGAAAGCGCCGGGGGCGATGAAGGCAGGGAGCTAGTCGACGCCAGCCAGCGCTGACGTCCGCCTCGCAGCGTTGGCATGGACACTGCCGCAGTCTATTCGATGGTAACATGACCAAAGGGCGCCATGTTCAAAAAAAAAAAAAACCAACGGCGTGGTGCACTAGATTAACTTAGTTTTTGGAATCAAGGTGGCGAAAAACGTCACGACGAAACGTTCTTTTCCTATCTGTACGACGAGCTCCTGCGTTACGTTATGTGAGGAAAAAATGGGGTCGAGGGAAGGAGAGAGACGTCGACGAAAGGCGTGCCATGCGTTGGGCAGTTTCGTGGGAACATGGATGTAGCAATGGCGCAGTCACATTATATACGAACGAGTGTCACTGGACTCATGATGGTGAAATCCCATTGGCTGAAATGGGTAGGTACATTTTCAAGTTACATTCAGATTTTAACATGTTAGTATGGTTATATTTGATTTAAGTACTCTACATTATACACTTTTCGTTTTACTCTTTTAGGGGTGTCTAAACTAACCGAGCCATTTGTCTAAACTGACCGCGTGGGGGTGACACGGTCAGAAAGTGAGTCAGCGAGTGTCAAATAAATGTGTAGCGTAGCCACAGATCCAAAAATTTTGGTCAAAGTTCCAAAATCAAAATTTTGGAGTTCTCAGGTTCTCACTCACACATGCTCGTTATCTCCAAGTGGTAGATGACGGCGAAGGTTGGTTCCCCGGCCAAAGCAACAACGATTACACCCTTGAAAACACCCTCAATTGTCCCCTTCGTGACTGGCCTTTCCCATTGCTACGCAGTGAATGGGTGCCGATCATACACACTGGGCGACGTGGAATTATGTGGCGGCGCGTCTTCAATAACGATATGGCAACTGAGGATTTTATTTTCCTCCGAGACTGTTCTTACACTTGCGAGCGCCGGATCCATATGAACGGAGTTATTACCGAAGGGGGCCTCTATGGCATGTACGCGGATAAAAACGAAATTGCATGGTATAACCGCGAAGTGGAAAATGGCTCCCGTGGGAAGTCCTCCGATAGCGGAAGCAACTATTTTGAATTGTATCCTATGACGAACACGGCAATCGCGATGAAGTATATACGAGGCGTTGATTACTGCGAAGCGCATCCGAAATACATGATACTTTTTTCTTTTTGCGTATTTAACTTTTTCCGATATATATCAGCTGTTTCTTGTGAGTTACGTTTTACATATCATTAAGGGCGCTGCAGTTTTAGGTCGTTGAGATGGTCGGCCATTTTCTCAAGAGTGTCACTTTCTTTTTTTCTAGCCAAATTGGGCTCGATTCTTTGGTATTGATCATTGATGACCACCGGGATGACGCAGGGGATGCTATACCATCTTTGTAATGGGGTGCCATTACATAATCGATATTCAAGTTAGAATATCACAGTTGAATTTCAGACGCGTTGTCTGAAATTCAAATAATAGATTATAAGTTATTATAATCTACGAAGGAAAAGTCGATTCGGTATAAATACCGAATCATGCAGGTTAACTAATAGTACTGTTAGTTTAAGACTTGATATTATTATATTAGTTAGGTAATTACTATACTGTTAGCCGCTAACCACCCATTTAATAAAAACTCTTAATTTTGCGTTCTAAAGAATAATTAAATACTTATATTTACTTTTAGTATAGGATTAGTTGTCATCAACTAATCCTACCCCTCTTGTATTGCGCGCTTCCTCCCACAACACAGTGTAAGCCTGTAACAGGATCAGTCCTGTTACACCTGGTAGCACTTTGTGGTCCGTCCTAACGACCACAGTTCCGTTCCGCTAGTTAACTAGCGGAGCGAAGATTAAGAGCCACTCGGCATTATGTCGCGAGACATGACGCCTGCCGAGCGAGAGAGAACGCTGGAAGTGATGACGAAACACTTCCCCCACTTCTCGTCGCGTAGTAAAGACGCGACGGTAGAAATGGTTCGGTCCATGGGGACCGAAATCATTACCTTCCTCCTGGGTAAGACCCCGGAGGAAGTGATAGAGGTGGTGAATCGCTTTAGGCGAAACTACCTAGAAAAGCCAGTACGGCCCGCGCAAGAGGCAGCCCGGACCGCACCTGCACCTGCAATGCATATCGTTGAAGTGGTAAAGGCGCGAGTACCTCCCTTTAGCGGTGAAGGGGGCGATCCCCTTCGTAGATGATTCGCAGAGGTGGATGATGCCATCTCTGCGCAAAATATTGTTGACGAACGTCAACAGGCGTACCTCGCCACAACATGTCTGGGCGGCAGAGCCAAGGCATGGGCGATGAGTCGCAGAGCCACTGATGACTCTGCGTTCCTTACTTATAAGGAATTAAAAGCTGAGCTAAAGCTCAACTTTGAAGCTCCAGAAATGGAGCTAAGTAGTCGGCAGGAGTTCATGGAACTCCGGCAAGGTAAGCTTGAAATTCAAGCTTACCCTCAGAAGACGCAATATTTGCTGTCAAATATTGTGTATGAGCCGGTGCCCCCTGCTATGCAGGTCACTGGCTTCATGAAGGGACTCAATGATGGTCCCGTCAAACATAGTCTTTACCGGCACCCGCCAAAGACTCTAAGGGATGCCATTGATATGAGCATCCGTGAAGCGTTCAGCATGCTATCAGCGTCATCGCATGCTGGGTAGAGCCGAAGGGCTCAACAACCCTTCGCTCTTGACATGCCGCAACAGTAACAGGACTGATCCTGTTACTGGCTTACACTGTATCTTTCGAGGAAGCGCGCAATACAATTAGGGCAGGATTAGTTGGTAACAACTAATCCTATAATAAAAGTAAATATATTAATATTCACTTATCTGTTAGAACGCAAAATTAAGAGTGTTTATTTAATGGGTGGTTTAGAGGATAATAGTATAGTAACTAACTAATTAATATAATAATATCAAGTCTTTAACTAACTGTACTATTAGTTAACCTGCAAGATTCGGTATTTATACCGAATCGACTTTTCCTTCTTAGATTATAATAACTTATAATCTTATTTAAATTTCAGACAACGCGTCTGAAATTAAACTGTGATATTCTAACTTGAATATCAATTATGTAATGGCACCCCATTACATCCCCCCCACTTAAGGTGGTTGGCCAATAATAATTCTTATTTTGGCCAATCATGGGTGGCACTTGTTGGTCGGAATTTCTCATTCACCAACTGATTGACCATCGAGTCGATAGTCAAAGCACACGGCGGCGCTCTAAAGAGCGCTGCTGAAAACAATGAAGTAGCTTCTTCCTCCGCCTCAGCACTAGGTGCTGAGGTGTTGAGTGACAACATGGACGCTGCATTAGCAGCGTCAACTATGCAAAGGTCGGAAGACGTACCGTCTTCGACCACAGATGCTGCTAAGGCGGCATCTGACAAGAAACAGGGAGATGTTGCTAATGCAACATCTCGCACGATGGCAACTTCCGAATGGCATGTTGCCAAGAGGGCCATGTTCGGGAGTTCTGACTCCGAACAAAGTGATGGGGATACAGATGTCCCCACTAAGGATCTAGAGAGTCGAAACTCGCTAGGTGCTCATAGCCTAACAGCGATGATGACTCTGGTGTCGCTGTCAGCTATGACAGCGACAATGATTATCACAGGTGGTTACGAGAACGCAGAGCCCCACCTGGACCAAGTACTTCTCCACGTCGGGGTGATTTAACCCCGGCGCGTGGTGTTGAAGCAGGAGGTGCTCCGCCTGCTAAGAGAGCTCGAACAGAAGCGGCGCCTGCCGCTTCTGAAGCGTATCATCGTACGGAACCACATGTTCCGTACAGAGTGGGATTTTGGACCCCTGGATGGGCTATTGCCCCCAACAGTGGCGGTAACCGTAAACGGGACTACCAGTATGCGTTGTTCGATATCAACGTGCTGGATGACTGCGAAGACATCCAGTCACGTCGATTCGATCGAAGTACAGACGATAGACGTCTGTACTTTATTGACCTCTTTTTCCAGAATCGATATTATTTTAGCCGGAAAGGCTAAAGGAGGAAAAGGGACGATAAAGACGCCCTGACTCAGAGTTGGAACGCTTTTGTTGACAACTACAGCAAAAGCCCAGATGATTACGTGAATAAAGTTCACGTAATGCGCGAGCGCTTTTTAAAGCACTCTCGAACAGGCAAAATGGAATACATCCATTTTGCTTGCATCAAAGAAGGGTTAAAGTGTGGTGTCCCTTCTCACCTCGTTTGCCCGCGGTGTACGCAGGGCGCTCCTCGTCTGTCAGAGGACGATTTGCGGGGGTACGGTGGTTTTCCGTACCCGCCGAAATTCAGGGCTTAATTGATACCCTGAATGCATCAACACCTACGGTTGATGCTACTTCGCATTATGAGTTTGAGACTTCTTCTCAAACTCAGTTAAAAGGTCTGGGGCGTCGGCCCTCAGAATCCCAATCGGCTCCCAAGAGTCAACTCTTGGGGGTAGCCCAGCCAGCGTACTAAGTACTCGGTACGCTGCCCCTTCTTCGAAGGAACCGAGCGCTTCGAGATCAAGCGATCGAGAATGTATCGCTTATTCCCATGATTATCGATCAGGGGCGGCGGAGGTTGAGAATTCCCTCGCCGTTGTTGTTGCGGAGCATGGTTCTTTGCTCCGCAAGCTCGAGGAGGGTTATTCCTCCTTGAGCAGCGATATGTCTCACTCTGTGAAGACATATCGGTCTCTTCGCGAGAATGTCCGCGACATCCTCGGGGCGAACACTGCCCTCCAGCAGTTTTCTTCTGTACATTGAGCTTTCTCGCTATAAGGTAGAGCTCGATCGGCGCACGGCTGATCTTCAGAAGTCGAAGGCGGAGGTAACGACTCTCCGCTCTGGTCACCAACGGCTGGAAGCCGATTACAAGTCTCTCTTGGGAGACTTGGAGAAGCACGGCATCTTCCGTGGTTCTGCGTCTCGTCGTAAGACGAAGAAGAGTGATACGGCTTGAGCCGCCCAACATAGAATGTTGGGTGAAGCCGCATTGCTGTGGGAATGTCTAAGGTATAGGCATTCCCCCGAATCTCTTGGACCTTGAAAGGTCCAATGTACTTAGGAAGCAACTTCCGTGTAGGGAAGTTGCTTATTGCATGGGTAGGCAAATTAGTAGTACTTAATAATACTAGTTCACCTTTAATAAAGGAGTTTTTGTTCTTCCTTCCTTGTTTATCTGCATTTTGCTTCTGCTTGTCAAAAGCAGAGGCAAGTGCATCTTTTATATAGCGTATTACAGCTTGGCGCTGTAATACAAATTCATCTACTGCTTTATCAGCAGTAGGTGCATTGTCCTCATTGTCTGCAGCCATTGCTGCAGACACATATTCAGCGTATGCAGCTTCAGTTTCAATTGAATCTGCTTCCGCTTCTACTGTATTTTCAGTAGAAGGGCCATCGTTTTGTTCACAAGTTGCAGTCTCAACTTGCGCATTGACTCGCTCAAAATTTGAGCGGGTCCCTCCCCCACTAAGATTTGGCGTACCGCCAAGTAAGGCTGGGGTTCGTGGATGCCTTAAGGCATTCACGTAGAACGGTGTATGCTTAGTTGAAGCATGCACCGAATTGTTAATCGCAAATTCAGTGAGTGACAGGTATTCACTCCACTGTTCAAAGGCATGTGCGTATGATCGCAACATGTCTCCGAGAACGCGGTTAACCCGTTCCGTCTGCCCATCCGTTTCCGTATGGTCCGCAGTTGACATCTTCAACTGGGTTCCCAACAATGAGAATGTTTCTTGCCAGAAACTTCCTGTAAATCTCGGATCTCTATCCGAGACAATGTCTTCCGGCATTCCGTGCAAACGGAATACCGTATCAACGAATATCCGCGCTGTTTGAGCGGCGGTTACGTTCTCTGATACTGCAGTAAAATGTACCATCTTACTGAAACGGTCTGCAAAGCCACTATTCCAGTCTTCCGACTATTGTCGGGTGGAAGACCGAATACGAAGTCCATTGAAATGGACTTCCAACACTCTGTCGGAACCGGCAGAGATTGCAGCGGAGCCTGTGCAAACTGCGCATGATTAACGCTCTGGCAAATCTCGCAAGTGCGTACGTATTTCCATACCCACTTGTACTGGTTTCGCCAGTAAAAGTCACGTGCGAGAGAAGCGTATGTCTTCTCTCGACCTTGATGCCCCGAAATCGGTGCATCATGATACTCAAACATAATTTGATGTTTGATATCATCGTCGTTTGGAACGACGATGCGACTTTCATCTTTTTGGTCTGTGCTGTAAAGCAGCAGACCATCGTGCAGTCGATATCGATGCACGCAAGCGCGGAGGAACTCTGGGAGCTCGTCGCGTTTCTCACTTGATTGATTACGTAAGTAATCAATCAACACACGTGTCTCCTCGTATGTTTTGTACGCCTCGCGTACTTGTCGTATAATTGACGACGACAAAGCAGTGCAACGGATCGAGTTTGCACTGGCCCCTTCGGTTACGGACGGTTTCGTCTCGTAATAGGGCCTTCGTGGTAGCGCATCCGCTATCACGTTCAACTTTCCGGTTTTGTATTCAACCGTAAAGTTGTACTCAGCAAAGAATGACAGCCATCGAGACATTCTTTGAGAAATGTGTGGTGAATTCACGGCCGTGCGTAGCGACGCATGGTCCGTGTAAACCACAAACGCTCTATCTCCCAATAGATAGATCCGAAACTTAGCCAGTGCGTACTCCATGGCAAGGAGTTCCTTGTCATGCACTGGATAGTTGCGCTCGGCTGGGCGCAACTGACGCGATTGATAGCAGATTACGCGATCACGATCATCGTGATCACGCTGCATCAAAGCACAACCGATAGCAAAATCGCTCGCGTCGCAAACGACGTGGAACGGACGCTCGTTATCGGCTTTAGCCAAGACAGGCGCTTCAGTAAAGCTTTGCTTGACTGCATCAAAAGCATCTTGACATTGGGTATCCCAATGCCATTCGACATCTTTCTTAAGTAATTGAGAAAGAGGATGTATCAACCCAGCATAGTTGCACGAATACTTGTGTAAATATGTTGCCAACCCAAGGAACTTTCGAAGTTCCTTAACGTTGTTTGGCGTAGGCCATTCAACGATCACCCTGATATTTTCTGGATCAGGACGCACCCCGTTCTTGCCCACAAATCATCCAAGAACGGGTATCTCAGGTGCACCAAAGTTGCACTTCTTCAGATTTGCATAGAGCTTATGCGTAAGCATAAGCTCTAACATTCGACGTAGATGTTCCCTATGGACATCTACATCGCTTTTATCGTGTTCACCCTTACTATGGATGAACACGTCATCGAAATAACTCGGTGCGAATTCTCGCACCGGGAGTAATAGATGCGTTACGCATCTGTTAAACGTAGCAGGGGAATTTCGAAGCCCCTGTGGCATAACAAGCCACTCCCAAAGCATGCCGCTTGGGGTTCTTACTGCCGTGAAAGGGATATCCATCTCACGCATTAGTATTTGATAAAATCCATCTCTTAGATCGAGAGCACTAAAGATGGTGCTCCCGCACATGCCATCTATGTTGACATCCTTCCGCGGTATCGGTTTCTGTGCCGGTACCGTCGCTGCGTTCAGCTTGTTGTAAGCGTGAACGATTCTCCACCCACCTGTGGACTTCTTCACACAAAAGGTGGGGGTAGAGTGCGGTGAGGTAGACTCCCGCACTTGGCCTGATTTGCGACGAGCTTCGAAGAACTCGTCGATCGCTTTTACCTGATCACGCGGCAACGGCCATTGCCGCGTAACACAATACTTCGTGCCTGGCACGAGGTCAATCTCATGACGAGTTCCCTTATCCTTAGGGATCTCGCTAAGTACTTCTTATGGGAATACGTCAGCGTATTACCGAAGTACCTCATAAAATGGGGAGTTCGCTTTAAGCGTCTCCCAGCTCTGCGCTTCAAAGCGCTGAACTTTGGTTTGATCATTGGGAACCTCTTTCCCAACGTTTACCACTTGTAATGTGGATATTCGTTCACGAATATCCACTACATCATCTGTTGCAACTATGATACAGATCTGTTTGATCTGAACATCGTGCAAGTTTCTCACAAACTTCTCCCTCCTTCAGGTATGGCTGCCGTCGACCCTTGGTCACCGGGGCAGATCGGTCTCCTGCGGCGATCTGTTCCGACCAAGCATCTGGTCCGCACTTTTTCGCGTCCGGACTTCTGGCTTTTTTTGCTGGCGGTTAGTCATCCTGGTACAGCCGAGTGGAGACCTGATCTTATCACCAGACCGCAGATCGCCCGTCTGTAGACGTCAAGACGTGGGAAGTTTTGCTCTGCCCCAACACCTGAACACATGTTCACACCGACTCCGTGGATCACCTCGTTCTTGAGTCGTTTCGGGCAGTTCCACAGCATCCACATCCAAGCGATCTAGGAATCCACACACTATCGGGTACATCCCGCCGGACAAGTAAAGCTGTACAAGTATTTGGCCGCGTTCCAGAAGCAGCGGAAGAAGCGTCGTAGTCGGGCGGGTGAAGCCTGGCTGTTCATCTGTCAATTCATACTGGAGGGCATGCGGGCAAGGGAATGCGATATCGTCATCTTCCTATACTTAGTTGTCCTCCATATGGCCAAGCGTCGCGTTGAGAAAGCCGGGGATTTGATCGAAGACGGAGCTTGGTACCCCGGCTACCACTGCGACACAGTAATCGACAACTTGATGGACAGCTTCACCCAGCTTGACAAGGAGCAGCTTTGGCGTAACTAATTTCGCCACAAGGTCGCAGATCACCCAGCCATGATTATCAGTCGGCTATGAGGTGATCGCGAACTTAGAAATTGTAGGCGCCGATGGCAATCATTCGCACATTCATCATTAATAAAATTTCTTTTCCGTTACACGATTGTCCCATATGTCTTAGCCTTTTTCCACATTAATCAAGGTCCATCCTTACCGCATCCAACTGCATCCACAAGTGAGAATCGTGAAGGTCGTCATCGAAAAATATCCACATCCTCAAGCCACTTTGCTACCATCTAAATATCACCAGTTCATCACAGTTCGTCATACACTCGTAGTCACGATAAAACATCACAAATATTCACGCCGATCGGTATATGCCGATCGGCGCTATTGTAAGTCTTGATTTTCCACTTCGTGAGTCTGCGTCACTTCATAAAGATTCCGATTAATTCGATTTCGCTCGGACTTCTTTACCAGAGCGTCACAATTCAGATCGGATTCACAGATCTGTGGTGGAGTCAAGTTCGAAATCGAATACATTTGTATCGACAACCTGACCACCACCATTGTGCCCAGCCTTCCAACTTACGGGGGGGGGGGTACCCCGCAGACCTCCACTCGAATTCTGGTCCGATCGTCCGCTGCTGGCAGACGACCGGTCATCATCCAAAGACACTTGGTCCGATTCACTTAAGTTCCTCTCACCTTGTGTACCCGATGGAATGGGCTAGTTACACACTCGGTGGATCGGGATCGCAGATTGATCTGATTCTGTCTTGAATATCGGAGACCGTGATGGATAGGTGTACCTAGGTCGTAACTCTTCACCCCAGGTACGTACAGACCAGAAACACTTCCAAAAGATAAATTCCAATAGGTCGATCGTCTAAACGATCTAGACCTGACCAATACGAAATAATATAGGGTAGACCAATCAACCGGTCTAGCCCCTGACCAATATGAGAGAAGACCAAAACCGATCTAAACTCCAACCAATGTTACAATAAGCCAATATGTCCACGTGAAGACCCAATATGCCCGTGAAACTCCACAAACGATATCTCCACGTAAAGACCAATCAAGTGAATAGCACGTTCCAAACGTACTTGAGTCGAAGTGTCGAGATTGCCGAATCGTACTCCCGTCGAGGGACTTCCGGTGGCCAAAGTGCGCGTGCGGCGCGTCCAGACCGGGTATAATAGGCAAGAGGGGATAATTCAACCCTCTGCCCCCAAACACTCCGCAGCGGGCGGAGGCGACTAGTGTACGTGAAAAGAATAACGGCGACCCCTTGCTGTGGTGTAGACCAAGACCAGAAGAGGTTTTGCCACTTATTCCTAGACCAAAAGACTTTTACTTGGAAAATCCGCAACCAAAAGACTCTTACTTGGAAAATCCGCAACTAACCAATAATACTACCTCCCTATGGTCCCTAATGTACCCACACAAGATTATGTAAAATACCCAATGTCAGGTGACTCACCCAAGACCTGCGTTCTTGATACTCCTTGAATCTGATAGGTTAAACCCCCCTTGTTTAGACCAATCGGAAACTCGACCAACTGCCTTGACCAAAAGTGACCAAATTTGTGGTACACTTCACCTCAGCCGCCCCTGAGTCCGACCGTGTTGCACAACGATAACGGTCTGACTCACCCATCACTCGACCAACTGGACCTTGTCACTCACACTTCTTCCCCATGGATCAAACATCTTCGACACCTGCGTCAGGTACTGCCTTTACTGCACTTGATCTTCTTATGCTTCCCTTTGACGCTTGTTCTTGTTGTTCTTGCAGAAACTCTATGCGCCGAGTCGCCCCACCTTGCTTCGCCTGTCCTGTCGGCTCGGTCTGACAGCCCACGTAACTCTCGTGCACTTCAAACATCGGAAGGGCGTCAGACTGAAGCCGGCACGCAGATACAGGATATGCTTGCAGAAAACATGCGTCTCAGGAGCCAGGTGGTCCACCAGGCAACACGAGGTGCGCATCTTTGGTCTTCGTCTTGTAATTGTCTTGGCCCTCCTTTGTCTTCAGCCCTCATCCCTCCCAGCGTCGTCAAGGCAATAGGTGCCTTGCTTGATGCCGAGAGGCAGTCCGACGATCATGTTGACCAGCTTCGACCAATTTTAGAGGAGATGGTAAGCGCGCGTCATGAGCTGTCTTGTCTAAAGGCTCATCAGTCCCATCTCCGGGATCAACTTGCACTTGTTCACCGGAAGTAGCTGGACGGACAGTTTGACGCGACCTCACTGCGCATGCAAGGCGACGACTTCGCGCGACGCATTGCCGAGCTTCAGATTTTAATTCAAGACCAGACCGGGAAGGTCCGGTCTTATCAAGACAAGTCAGACGCTTGGACGCTAGAGTCGGGTCGTCTTCAGGTGGCACTAGACCAGTGCCGCCAGCGCTTGATGAACTTGCTGCATCCGTATTCGGTTGTTTCCTCCAGCATAGGTTGGTCTGCGTCGGCAACCTTAGTCGCCTCGGAGCAAGACCAAGACCGCTTGCAGCAGGACCAAGACCGACATCGTTCATTGGCTGATATTCAGCAGCCCGAAATTGCACAAAAAATCGAAGAAGCGCGCGGACGCGCCGGGTAGCTCGAGGGCGAGGGGCACTGCGAGCGGACCCCAGACTCGGGGGGAAGCGTGCAGTGCCTCATAAGCGAGCCAAGACACAGGCGATTCTTATGGACTCGGACTCGGACACGGACGAAATCTACAGCCCCTCGGAAAGTCGAGCGCCCTCGCGCCGTACTGCGAATCTCACCAAGCACACAGGGGTCTCGTCCGAGCAGGACTCCAGCGAAGGGTCCTGCGATTCCGAGTTTATGGTCGCCATCCAATCCAAGTCACGAACGAATTTACGTGAAAGTTTCATCCAAGTGGCGTCGACATTGTGGTCAGAACAGAAGACCGGTTTGCCAAGTGACGCAACACCAGTATCGACATCAGCGAAGCCGGCGCCTTCGGTTCTCCCCGGGACATCCGAGCTTCACAAGTACGCTCTACTGAAGAACATGGCGGTTGACACCAGCTCCCTTCCACCGCGGACGTTTGAAATCACTTTGCCGTGGTCGTCGGGGCAAATCGGCTGTTTGCGCCGGTCTACCCTGACCAAGCAGCTTCTGGCCCGGTCTTTCTCTCGCCCGGACCCTTGGATTTTTCCACCGGCCAAGAAAACCCCTGCCGCGTCTGCATGGAGGGCGGACTTGATTACGTCGGCGCAGATCTCCCGCCTATACGGCGATGAACCATGGAAAATTTTCGAACACTCCAAGATAGGACTTGTGTTCCACTTGACTCCGTGGATCGGCACTTTGATAGGCCGGGTGAAGAATTTCAACAAGATCCACGGCCAAGAAATTTGGGAAGCGTCCCACTACTTGATACTTCCCCCCGACCGGGTGCGACAAGATCCGGGACTGGCGACGTTCCAGAGCAAGCACAAGCGACGTCGAATTCGGGCGGTCGAGGCTTGGAAGTCCCTGTGCCAGTACATTTTGGACGGGATGCGAGCCCGCGAGTGTGACGTCGACGTATTCTTGTACCCGGTGTTCCTCCACATGCCGAGGCGTCGCGTTGAGAAGACCAGACTGCTGGCCGACGACGGCATATGGTACCCAGGTCTAGATTGCGCTGAGCCGGTCGCGGACCTCAAGGATGCTTTGGTCCAGCTTGACCGGAAGGACCCCTGGCGTAACCAGTTTCAGGATCAAGTGGAAAATCATCCGTCGATGGTCATCGGCCGTCTGTGGGGCGATAGCAAGTGAAGTCGCAGGTAGTCGACCAGATAACTCGTAATACATGTCATCATTTCTTTTTCATATGTCCGATCGTCAAATCACTTGAACTAATTATACCACTCTCTCCATAGTTGCACCGAACACGTTATCGTAAACAGTTCCACCCCCATCACCAAAAATAGTCATCACATTCGTCATTCCGCTACTCCAATTCGTCACAGTTAATCACAATTTCACATCAACTCCGGACCTTCCACATCTTCACACCGGTCTAGACCGACCGATGCTACTGCGTGTCTTGGTCTTGGTCTTCATGAGTCTGCATCACTTCGAAGCGATTACGACTGACTCGTTCTCATTCGAACACTCGTAGAAGAGCCCCACAATTCAAATCGAGCTCGTCGACCCAAGCTGATTCATCATGGTCCTTCCATCGGACCAGGTACTCTCGGTGAGTCCGACCGAACCTGGTCTTCTTGGTCGACCGAACATCTAAGACCTTCTCCACTTCAAACTCGTCTTACTCTAATGGTCGTTCCCAACTGTCCTCCGGCAGTAACGCTTCATCGAAATCAAATCTTTTTTCTTCGTCTACCAGACAGGAAGTTTTGGGTCGATCAGGAAATTCTCGGACCATCTTCGACTTGGACACATGCACGATCGGGAAGACCTTGTAATCTGTACCAGTTGTTACTAGACGTGCAGCGTGCTCACCGATCAGCTCGGCAACACGGAAAGGGCCGTGCCACATGTGATCCAGCTTCTTCGCATATCCCTCTTTCACTCGGTCTAGGTATAGCCATACCCTCGCCCCTGGTTCTATACCGTGGGGTCGGACCTGGTCATTGGTCCGGTCTGCCCGGTCTTGTGTGGCCTGACGCAGCTATTCGTTGACGACTTCTTTTGCATGCTGGTAGTGTTTCTGGACCTGCATGCGCCAGCGTTGAGCATCGCGATCGCGGGTCCGGGTGCAACCGATAGGTATCGCAGCTTCCAGTGTCGACCGAGGGTCCCATCCATATGTCAGATAAAAAGGCGTTTCTCCTCGGACCCGATCGGTCGACGGGTTGAGTGCAAACACCAGCCTTTCTGCATACTCGTCCCAATCTCGCTGGTCTGGATCAGCAAAGTACATCTTGATCGCCCTCGTTATGGTCTGCACCATGCGTTCCGCCGATCCATTTGCTTGCGGACGATATGTCATCGTCGCACTCTGTTTCTGGCCCAGCATGTTATTGAACGACCGGAACACCTCGGCCATAAAACCGGGTTCCCGATCGTGCCTGGTGACCTCGCTGGCGCCGAATCTTCGGAACATACATTCTTCGTAGCTCTGGGCGATCTGCTCGGCAGACCGGGACGCACTTTCCTTCGCAATAACTAGACCGGTGAACAGGTCTACCCAGATCAACAACTCAGTATTGCCATATGTCGATTTAGGCAGCGACGGTATATGGTCCATCGCTATGACCTGGAAAGGGTAGGTAGCTTCGATATTTCCGGGCGATCGCCCCTTGATTACCGGTCTACCCTTTCCGGTCTCGCAATCCGTACAACAACCCACATATTTCTGTACACTTCGGAAAAGACCTCTACAGTGGAAGTGGGACCTGATCTTGTGATACGTTCTGCCTATGCCCTGATGTCCCTCTTCTAGACTCACATGGTAGTGATGGAGGACATCCGGCTGCAGCAACTCAGGTATCACCAATTTCGCCAATCGGTCCCGGTCTGCACTGTCTTGGTCGGCATCGCGGCAGTAATATAGTAAACCATCCTCATCCACTTCGTAACTGTCTGCGATCTTGGCACATTCTTTCGCTTGACCATTCGTCAACTTAGACAATTCACCGCGCAGGTAGGTCTTCAAATTCACAATCCATTCTTCTTCGTCCTGCGCCTTGAGGATCCGTTCTGCCCTTAGTCGTTGCACAACAGATTCACTCAACCGTTCCTTTGGGAACGGTTGGTGGGACTTCCGAGCTTTCGGTCTAGTCGCGACCATCACATGCACCTGGTCCGGAGCGTTCTTGGGTCCGATCACCTCGGGGAGCCTGTTTATATTCATCAATTCATCAAGAACGGCCTCCTCGGTGATCGTAGCCCCGGTCTGGTCTCGCATGGCCTTGGTCGCGAGGTAGTCGGCGCTTCTGTTCCAGTCCCGTTTCACGTGCAACAGCTCGTGGTTGGGATGGTCTTTCAATGCCTTCATTACCCGATCATTTAACGACCTCAGCCGTGGAGCCTTGCAGTCGATCTCTCCGGTGATCTGCCTGATCACTAGGTTGGAGTCACCACATATGATGACTCGCCCCTTCTCTTGCGACGACAGCAGGTCCAGACATAGAAGTAGACCTCGGTACTCCGCCTCGTTAACATTAATGTCCGTTGTGAAATCGGCAGCGGCTGCAACTATAGACCATTGTGGCAACTTCCACAATATGGCACTATAGGCGCCGACCTTCTTCTTCACGCTTGCCGATCCGTCAAAACTTAAGACCAAGAGCTCTTCGTCATGGTCGACGGTCGGTGGCGGTCTTGAAACTGACTGCCGAGGTTGCTTCCTCGGGGTAATCGCTATCAATGGCTCGTCCACTTCAGACCGAGGGGTGATACTGGCAGCTAATGTGCCCAATATCTCTTCCTCGCCACTGGTGCACTTAACGACCTCGAGGGTCCACTGCGACAAGACCGCCGACCATCTGCCTAGACGTCCGTCCATCCCATTGGCTGATAATAGCCAGGCCAAAGTAGACCGCCTTGACAGGACCTTTATAGGTCGGCCGACCAGCAGGTTGTAACACACATCCAGAATTAGTAGCAACGCCAGAACTTCTTTCTCGACAATTCCATAGTTCACTTCATTTGGTTTTAGCGTCCGGCTCGTAAAAGTGACTGGATGATACACACCATCGTGATCTTGCACTAAAGTGGCCGAGATAGCCCACTTACTGGCATATACAATAATGGTCGGCACTTTTTCGGGAGCGAAATGCTTGGGAATCGGTGCCGTCGCCATCTTAACCTTCAACATACCAAAGGCAAACTGTGCACGCTTCATATGATCTTCGGCCTCCACTTGCGGACAAACTGCAGCAAGACCAGAGTCGGCGCCCTCCTGTAAAGTTGCCCGATCTCCTTCGCGCAACATATGATAGTCAACTTCCCGGAGCTCGTACAGAACAGCCGCGTAGATAGCAAAGTCTTTAATGAATCGGCTATAATAATTCAAGCTTCCCAGGAAGGACTGCATTGCCTTCAGCGATCTGGGGAACGGGAGGTTACTCAGCGAATCCAGGTCCTTGGGATTAGCCTCTAGATCATTGTTCGAGACCATATGACCTAAATAGGAGACCTTGGACATACCCCAAAATATTTTTATGGCGCTGATAGATAGGTTCCAGCGGTCACATGTCTCCAACAATCGTTCAACCTTCTCACACAGATCGTTCCATGACGAGGCAGGTATCAGAATGTCGTCGATGTACGACCGCCTCCCTAGAACGGACGGTCTTCTTTCCCGATCGGGTTCACCCTCTGTAAACACATCATAACTTTCGGCAGGGTCCCGATCGGTCTTGATTTTGAAGTGTCCGTACAGTGCATTGTCTATGAACCTTTGATAGATCTGGGGTGCGTTCTTCAGACCGAACGGCATACGGTTCCACTCGAAAATACCAAACGGTGTCACAAATGCGGAAATCTCACGGGCTCGATCAGTCATCGAGACCACCCAAAATACACTTGCCATATCCAGCGAACAATACCACAAGGTCTTATCCAGGTCTTCCAACAAATCATTAATCATCGGCATCTGGTACACCATAAGTTTAGTTAACCGATTTACCAGCCGATAGTCGATGCACATTCTAATGTCAACGCTTTTCTTCTTGATAACAATTACGATCGGCGAGGCCCATGGCGAGGTCGACGGTATAATAATCTTGGTGACCAACAGTCCTTTAATGAGATCAGAAAGCTTTTCACGGTACTGTGGCGCCACGCGTCGACATCGCTGGGCAATCGGCTTGGCATCTCCAACATCAATATCGCAAATCGCACCACGGGCTGCAGGTGGTAAGGCGTTGCCCTTTCCGATCAGCAGATGTCCTTTCTTCCATATGATATTCTTCAACTGCTCGATCTGGTCTGGACTGTTAAGGTCTTGATCACCCACTTGTAAATCATCCATTGTAACTTCGGGAGAGTCGGCAGACACTTCAGGGAGGACTGCCATTTGGCTTTCCAGCTCCTGAATGTACTGTTCCCCGCCTTCATGTATACAGACTTGTTCATCTTCTGGGGCGATATCACCTAGACCATCTGGACCGGCTGAACGCCCCTGGTATTGATCGACGGGCTGTCCTTCACTGATATCGGTCTGATTAGGAATACCGTCATGGTCCGACCTAGCAATTTCATGTTGCCCTTCTTCCGTTTCTTGCTCCGCTTTCGCCTGGTCTTGTGCTGACACCACGTTGACTAACCTTGGATCGTCTACTTGATGGTCCACCGTTCCTGGTGACTGCGGCGCCTTTCTTCGGACCAACATCTTTTTTGGGGTGACATAACTTGGTCTTTCCACTAAAGGTGAGGTATCCTCTTCCACCGACCCATCATCGCTGATAAGATCGGTGGTCGATTGGTACGCCAGGTTTTGCCACTCGACATACCCCTCGACCCAATCGAGACGAACCCCATCTTCCTTGGTACCTTTCCTTCTGCTAACCACATGCCGACAATAGTGTTATTGTCCAGTGTCAGAGGCTTGTCACCGATATTGGTAACACGGACAAAATCACGTCGACCAGCACTCTTTACGAAGGTCGAGACCCACCGATCGCCCCTGGTCAACCACAACTTCCTCGAACGAAAACCTTTCTCGACCGGGGTATCGGCAGACAGACCGACTGGGATAGTGAGGTCTTGATCCCACCGGACCAGATCGGTATACGAACCATGCAGAGGTCTTCGACCAGCCAACTGGACCTGGACCTCATCCGCGAGTGTAAGCACTCCATGTGACAGGTCTAGGCGAATACCAGCTGGGACCATGAAATCCATTCCGAGTAAAGCGTCTTGACCAGCCAACTTGCCAACCCAAGCGCTGAAAAA
>CM047580.1:26423649-26476839 GCA_026184515.1 Peronosclerospora sorghi
TATTGATTATCGGTTGGTAAATCGGTTGACCAATCTTATGGTGTACCCGATGCCGATGATCATCGATATGATAGAAGATCTGGAAAATACCCTATGGTATTGCTCACTGGATATGGCAAGTGGATTTTGGGTGGTTTCGATGCTCGCGAGATCTCCGCATTTGTTACGCCGTTCGGTCTGTTCTAGTGGAACCGTATGCCGTTCGTTTTGAAGAATGAGCCCCAGATCTACCAGAGGCAGATCGACAACGCACTGTATGTACATTTCAAGATCAGCACCGATCGAGACCCCACCGAAAACCATGATGTATTTACAGAGGGTGAACCCGATCGGGAAAGGAGACCGTCCGTTCTGGGGAGGCGATCGTATATCGACGACATACTGATCCCTGCTTCTTCATGGAGCGATCTGTGTGAGAAGGTTGAACGGTTGTTGGAGACGCTCGATCGCTGGAACCTGTCGATCAGTGCTGTGAAGAGTTTTTGGGGCATGTCCAAGGTCGCCCATTTGGGTCATATGGTATCAATCAGTGGTCTGGAGGCTAATCCTAAGGATCTGGAGTCACTGAGCAACCTACCGTTTCCCAGATCTATGAAGGCAATGAAGTCCTTCCTAGGGAGCCTGAATTACTACAGCCGCTTCATTGAAGACTTCGCGGTCTACGCGGCCGTGCTGTACGAGCTCCGGGAAGTCGACTACCATATGTTGCGCGAAGGAGATCGGGCAACTTTACGAGAGGGCTGCGACTCCGATCTGCCTGCAGATTTTCCGCCGGTGGAGGCAGATGACCACATGAACCGTGCACAGGTTGCTTTCGGTATGCTGAAAGCCAAGATGGCGACGGCACCGATTCTCAGGCACTTCGATACGGAAAAAATGCCGATCGTCATTGTGTATGCTAGTAAGTGGGCCATTTCTGCCACTCTAGTGCAAGAACATGATGGAGTGTACCACCTGGTTACTTTTCCGAGCTGGACGTTGAAGCCGAACGAAGTCAACTATGGGATCGTCGAAAAATAAGTTCTGGATTTACTACGGATTTTGGATGTGTGCTATAACCTGCTGGTATGCCGACCTGTAAAGTCACTATCGAGAAAGTCGACATTGTCCTGGATGTTATCAGCCAATGGGATGGACGGTCGGCTCGGCAGATGGTCAGCGATCATGTCACAGTGGTCACTCGAGGTAGTCAAGTGCACCAAGGGAGAGGAAGAGATATTGGGCACATTGGCTGCCAGTATCACCCCTCGATCTGAAGTGGATGAAGCTCTGATGGAGATTACCCCAAGGAAGAAACCCCGACAAACAATCTCACGGCCGCCTCCGATCGTCGATCGGGATGAGGAACTCCTGGTATTGAGTTGCGACGGATCGGCTAGCGTGAAGAAGAACGTCGGCGGCTAAAGTGCCATACTGTGGAAGTTACCACAATGGTCTATAGTTGCAGCCGCCGCCGATTTCACGCCTGACATAACGGTCAACGAGGCGGAATATCGGTGGCTCCTTCTATATCTCGATATGCTGTCATCACAGAAGAAAGGTCGGATCATCATATGTGGTGACTCCAACCTAGTGATTAGGCAGATCACCGGATAGATCGACTGTAAGGCACCACGGCTGAAGTTGTTGAATGATCGGGTGATGAAGGCACTGAAAAGACTATCCCAACCACGAGCTATTGCACGTGAAACGGGATTGGAACAGAAGCGCCGACCACCTCGCGACCCAAGCCATGCGGGACCAGATCGGGGTGACGATCACCGAGGAGACCGTTCTACATGAACTTATGGACATAAACAGGCTCCCGTAGTTGATCAAGCCCAAGGACAGCCCCGATCAGGTACATGTGATGGAGGCGACTAGATCGCGAGCGCAGAAGTCTCGCCGATCGTTCCCAAAGGAAAGGCTGAGTGAGTGCGTTGTACAGCAGCTAAGTGCGGAACGGATCCTCAAGGCGCAGGACGAAGAAGAGTGGTTCGTCAACCTGAAAGCCTATCTGCGCGGTGAACTGTCCAAGTTAAAGAATGATTATGCGAAAGAGTGTACCAAGATCGCGGACAGTTACGATGTGGATGACAATGGATTGCTATATTACTGCCGTGATGTTGACCAAGACAGTGCTGATCGAGATCGACTGGCGAAACTGGTGATCTCTGAGGTGCTACAGCCGGATGTCCTTCATCACTACCATGTGAGTCTAGAAGGGGGACATCAGGGCGTAGGTAGGACATATCACAAGATCAGATCCCACTTTCACTGGGGAGGACTTTTTCGAAACGTGCAGAAATGTGTGGGATGTTGCACAGATTGCGAGACCGGAAAGGGCAGACCGATAATCAAGGGCCGATCGCCCGGAAATATCGAGGCTACCTACCCTTTCCAGGTGATAGCAAAGGATCACATACCGTCACTACCAGATCGACACACGGCAACACTGAGCTGATGATCTGGATCGACCTATTCACTGGTATGGTGATCGCAAAGGCAAGTGAATCCCGATCTGCGGAGCAGATCGCCCAGAGTTACGAGGAATGCGTGTTCAGAAGGTTCGGCGCCAGTGAGGTTATCAGACACGATCGGGAACCCAGTTTTATGGCTGATGTGTTCCGATCGTTCAATAACATGCTAGGCCAGAAGCAGAGCGCGACGAAGGCATATCTCCCGCAAGCGAACGGATCGGCTGAACGCATGGTGCAGACAATAACAAGGGCGATCAAGATGTATGTGGCCGGTCCGGACCAACGTGACTGGGACGAGTATGCAGAGAGACTGGTATTTGCTTTCAACTCTTCAACCGATCGGGTCCGAGGAGAAACGCCTTTTTATCTGGCGTATGGATGGGACCCTCGATCGACACTTGAAGCGGCGATACCGATCGGCTGCACTCGGACCCGCGATCGCGATTCCCGTCGTTGGTGCATGCAGGTCCAGAAGCATTACCTGCATGCGAAAGAAGTCTTCAATGAAAAGTTGCGTCAGGCCACACAAGATCGAGCAGATCGGAATAACGATCAGGTCCGCCCTCATGGTATTGAACCAGGGGCGAGGGTATGGTTATACCTCGATCGGGCCAAGGAAGGCTATGCGAAGAAGTTGGCTCACATGTGGCACGGTCCTTTCCGTGTAGCAATGCTGATCGGTGAGCATGCTGCCCGTCTGATCACGATCGGCATGGATTACAAAGTTTTTCCGATCGTGCACGTGTCCAAGCTGAAGCTGGTCAGAGAATTCCCCGATCTGCCTAAAATGCCCTGTCTGGTGGACGAAGCGGAGAGATTCGATTTCGATGAGGCTCTGCTGCCGGAGGACAGTTGGGAGAGTCCATTGGAAGAGGAAGAATTCGAGGTGGAAAAGGTGCTGGATGTCCGATCGGTCAAGAAGACCCGTTTCGGTCGCACCCACCGTGAATATCTGGTCCGCTGGAAGGATCATGACGAAGAAACTTGGATCGACGAACTCGACCTAAATTGTGGAGCACTGCTACGAGAGTTCGAGCGAGAACGAGTCAGTCGGAATCGCTTTGCAGTGATGCAGTCTCATGAAGACGAAGATCAAGACGCACAGTAGCACCGATCAGTATATCGATCGGTGTGAATATGTGTAAGGTCGGAATTTAGTGAATTTGTGATGAACTGTGATGAACTGGAGTAGTGGAATGACGAACGTGGTGATGATTTTCGCGATGTGGATGGAAACTGTATATGATAACGTGTTGGTGTAAGTTTGGAGAAAGTGATGAATTTGGTCAAGTGATTGGATGATCAGGAATTTGAAAAGAATGATGACATGTATTATGGTTTATCTGGTCAGCTAACTGCTGCATCAAGAATCGCTATCACCCCACAGACGGCTGATCGTCAGCGCCGGATGGTCTCCGATCTGGTTCTGGTACTGATTGCGCCAGGGCTCCTTCCGATCGATCTGGGTCAAAGCGTCCCTCAGGTCTGTGACCGGCTCGTCACAATGAAGACCGGGATACCAGACGCTGTCGTCAGCTAATACCCCGGCTTTCTCAACCCGACGCTTGGCCATATGGAGAACCACAGGATATAAGAAGATGTCAATATCGCACTCGCGGTCCAGCATCCCTCCCAGGACGAACTGGCACAGGGTATGCCAGGCCTCGCCTACCCGAGTCCATCGCCTTTTCCGGTTTCTCCGGAACGAGGTCAGGCCTGGATCATGTTGCGCTCGACCAGGAGGAAGCACTAGAATGTGCATAGACTCCCAGATCACTTGGCTGTAGGTTTCGTTGAAAGCCTTCACTCGACCTAAGAACGAGTCGATCCACACAGTCGACGCAAACATGGACCCCAGCTTAGGTCGGACGAACACTTTCCATGGCTTATCTGCGTACAGACGGGCGATTTGTGGTGCTGTGACCAGGTCCGCGCTCCATGTAGAAACGTCAGGAGACTTTGGAGCTGGAGGAAAAATCCAGGAGTCTGCGCGCGATAGAGATCGGGATAATACCTGCTTGGTCAGGGCAGACTGGTACAAACTACCGATCTGCCACGATGACCAAGGCGAAGTGGCATCCGAAGTCAGCGATGGGAGAGGTTGATCTCCGGCCAACAACTCTTTCAGTCGGTCATGATTGCGCAGCCCAGATGTGCCGGGCTGGAACGAAGGCAACGGTCCGGTCGACTTGCGCGTCGGTGTAGCACCATCACCCTTGGAGCTGCTGATCGTCGCACTAGTCCCCGATGCAGGCTTCTCAGGAACGGAACCTCGGCGTTGATCGGACCGGTACTTGGATAAAGCAGTGACAAAGAACTCGGAATCGCTCGATCCGCCCCCCCCCCCGAGTCCACTCAGGAGGAGACCTCTATACACTTGGTGCGAGCGGCGCGGGGGCGCGAGGGCGCACGAGATTTGGTGAAGATAGACTTGTCACCTGCATCCGATCTGGGGCTTGAGAGATGCGCCAGCGTCTTGGCTTTGTTCTGGGGCACCGCTCGTTTCTCCTCGAGTTCGGAGCCACGCGCTATGACCCGCGCCCTTGAGCCCTTCGGCGCGTCCTTACGCTTCTTGGATGTTTGCGAATTTTCGGGGTAATTACTTTTGGCCAATGAGTGGCGTCGGGTCCGGTCTTGATGCAGATCGACCAGAACGGCCGATGCAGACCGGTCAGAGCTAGAGCATGCAGCCGGATGCCGGTGCAACAACTCAGTCAGCTGTTGATAGCACCGATTTACGGCCGCCCAGCGACGATCTGATTCCTGGGTACAGGCGTCCAATCGGGTCTGGAAGGACTCGACCTTCCCGATTTGCTCCCGGACCACGACCTGTAACTCGTTGATCTGCCTCTCCAGGTCACCGTGTTGGGTGCGGAGTAAGGTCCGATCGGACTGGTACTCCAACCTCTGCCGGTCGACCACCACGATCTGTTCCAGGAGGTGGGACCTATAGGCCTCCAAGCGAGACAGATCGTGCCGTGCGCGGATCAACCCGTCCAAGATTGGTCGGAGACGATCACGATGATCATGAGACTGCCGATCGGACGTGAATAAGGCGTCGAACGTTTTGGCGATATCGGCGGGCAACTGATCTACATGCAAAGGAAGGTCAGAGCAGACCCAAGATGAAAACAGACCGATCGGCTTACCTCGCGTTGCTTGTTGGGCGATCTGGGCCAGGAGATGTGCGTTTTCATCAGTCACCTCCTTCAATTTCGTGGACATGGGTATCAACGTATCCACCTCCATCCGCAGTTGCAGGAGTGAAGAATCCCTGATGTCTAACTGGGACTGGAGCCCACGGACCGTTTTTCGGAGCTGATCGGCCTCGATCTGATGCTTGTCCGGTGTCGGACTCTGAATTGCTGAGAGGGCTGTCAGATCGGGCCTATCTGGTTGGCGAATCGAGATGGGGCGATGAGAAACGCAGGGCGCTTGTACCAAAGAATGTCAAGAGAGGTTACAATACTATCAGGTGTGTAAGGCAAGTACCTGGTGAAGTTGGACTCGGAGATCTGTCCATTGGTGAAGTCCGCTTCTATGAAGATCTGGATATGATGAGATCGGGCCGCTACCGTTGCGCGGCTGCGACACGACTCAGGGGCGGCTGTGGTGAAGCGGACTCAAGAATTCTGGTCGCTTCCGGTCAGCAGCAGACCGATCGGCTTATCAGCGATCGGATTGGTGGAAAACCAGGAGGCTTTTAAGCCTATCATGTGCAAGAGGTGTCAAGAACACGGATTTTGGTAAGTCACATGAGATTGCGTGCACCTACATATTTTCATGTGTGTATATATTGGGAACCGTAGGTACGTTAGTTTTTGGTTTTACCGTTTAGGCCTCACCTAAACTCAACAAGAAGTCTCTAGCTTTTTCGCTTCGTACATCAGTCTCCTCTTCACGCCGCGGAGTGTTTGGGAGCAGAGGGTCGAGTAATCCCCTCCAGCTCATAATACCCGGCCGGGACGCGTTACGGACGCACTTGGACCGCCGGAAGTTCCTCGACGGGAGTACACTTTGGTCGGCTTCTCAAGTTAAAGTTACGCACGTTTGGAACGTGTTATTAAGTATTTTGGATTGTTACGTGGAGATATCGTTCGTGGAGTATATCACGTTCTCATTTGGATCTCCTATTGGATTATTGGAGTTTTAGTCTCATATTGGTTGGGCTCTACGATCGGTTGATCGATCTGCCCTTTGGCGTATACTCGCTCCATGTGTAACTGGTCTACCCGTACCCAGGGTGAAGAGTTCCGCCCGGGGTACACTACCCAGCACGGTCCCCCACATTTAGACCACAAGTCGATTCCCAGCACCGATCCACCGAGTGTGTTACCAGCCCATTCCATCGGGTACAAAAGGTGAGATGAAGAACAAAGCGGACCAGGCGTCCTGTGTTGATGATCGGTCGTCTGCCAGCAGCGGACGATCAGATCGGATCGAAGGCGAAGGTTCGCGGGGTACCCCCCCCCAGTAAGTTGGAAGGCCGGGCACGATGGTGGTCAGGTTCTAGACACTACGGTGTTCGATTTTGAACTTGACTCCACCACACTCATCTTCGTCAATACGTACTGCTGCGTGCACGTTCCAGCTACCTTAGGAGTACTTATGCGCTCAGTTTCACAACAAGAAGAAAGCAGAAAAGTGTAACAACAGTAATAGAACGTAAGTCCACTTTATTATCCACGTAATATCCACTTGTTAATCCACTTAAGACAAAAGCGTGACCGTAACAAACTCCATACTCCACGAATCAGAGAAAACTTCCAGCCGAAATAACGGCGTACTCCACTCCACCTCAATACTTGCGCGAGATAAGTCAAAATTCAAAGTGATTTTATTAGTATCAAGACTAAGACTTAAACTAATAATATGTATATACTGGGGGATGGGACCCGTCGTATCGACGGGGCAGGGCATAAAAACCGTCTGTCCGTCTACAAAACTTTCCCCCCATGAATTTCCAGGGTTAGGATAGCGAAAAATATACTCTACATTATACTAATGTGGTCACAATCCTTGGGTCGCTCGCCGTTACTGCTTGCAGTAACGGCGTGCGACCACTATCAATGTCGGTAGTAAAGCTGCTATTTCTAACCAATGATAAAGTCGAATATTTTTTTTACTTAACTATAAAAGCGCTATTTGTAACCAGTTAAAAGAAATCGATAGAAAAGAATGGTTTTATATTATATTATGGGGAGTGATAGGTGTACCTCACACCCGTATTACGTGTACCTCACTTTCAGAAAAATGAGCGCCACGCAACATTATAGGAAGAATCTGAAAAAATAGCAATCATGGCGCCCACAACGCCAGTGCCTGATATTGTTCCGTTTGCGGTTTCTGCCTCCCTTGCCAACCTCTGACGTTTTGCGTTCAATCTTACCCTATCGAAACTCAACGATACGATTGAGGATATTCGGCATGAAATTGCTTCTTTAGGTGGGAATCCAGCACTCAAGCAAATCGTTGACCAGTTGCATGCCGTACTTAAATAGACGTAACCTTACTTCCTGTTACATGGTACACTATACCAACCAGTTTCAGAGAAAGAGAGTAGTTAGGGGATATTCTTGTTTGGTGCCAACTAACGACATATATATTGGACGCACAGTAACAATCACTTTTATCTCTAAACTTGCTATGGATTTTAGAGTTGCACGAACTTCAGTTTTTGCGTGTCTTGCTGAGCAGCCGAAGCAATTTTTCACTTGATACCTTTTCTTCGCACTCCTTGAGTGCCGCAGCGTCTTCAACGGACTTTAATGACGTCATCAATTCTTCAAATCTACGCAAGCAGACGACAAGTTAGTCGCAAGTCCGGATCGCACATTACGATATTTTCAGATACAAACCGGCGTCGGGTCACCTCTTGCGCTTCTTTTTCTTGCACCAACTGCCTCTCGAGCTCCTCAACTGTCTCTTTCTGTGCCTTAACCCGTTTTTCAATCTCCTATACGGAAGCTGCATGGATTCTGCCAGAAAACGACTCGCCGTTTTGTGACTTGGGGCGTTCCAGAAGCTCTTTGGCCCACTGTGCGTTTTCTTGATACCGTTCGTATGCACGATGGCGTGTTATACATAGCTGCTGTCGTAGATCACTAGATAGATCTAATGGCGAATTGTTGGAGGGAGGAAAAGGCACCTGAGAGGCCCGACCAACACGCACCTGCTACATCGGTGCCGTCGTTAATCACACACAAAAAAACCAATATTTTCTTGGATAGAGTTTTTTTCTGAAAGTGAGGTACACGTATCAAAAATGAGGTACATGTAACAAGGGGGTGAGGTACACCTATCACTCCCCTATATTATTAGACGGTCTTATATTATAAAAGTAGAGCATATTTGTAAATATTTTTGCCTCACCACCTGAGTTGAAGTTGGCTTTGTATTAACTCATTAACACAGCCTTATAACTTCTCGGTTATGACTAAGTTTCTACAAGCTACTTGCTGAATGCTGTTTTCTCTCTTCGGTCCTTTTCAGATTAGCTGTTGCGTCGGTATTGGTTTTGTCCGTCGTATTACTTTTGCCAGGTCATTTTTTTCAGTAGGTTTGTCGCTCCGTACTACCGGGGTCCCGTTTGGTAGTATGGAAACCTTAACTTTGGTGGGTATCGAACCCGTGACCTATCGCTTGTAGATCGGGTGCTCAACGGGTGCACCAGGGTGGGACCCCCTGCCTCACCACCTCACCAAACACACTTCGAATCGAATTCTATTATGGGTTTTGCTAACTTACATACCGTATGTACGTACATACTAAGGCTCCGCAAAAGCCCAGCTCGCCCGGGTCAGCCCATAGTCCATCCCGCTTGGTCTGGGCTGTGGGCCGTTGTTCCCAGCCCAAGGCCCATGAGCTGGCCCAAGAACTGGAGACACTAAACATGTACATGGAAAATTTAATGTCAAGGGCAAGAAACCCGACGAAAAGTTGGTGACTATGTTTGGAGTCTAGTTGCATGCTTTCGGTGAAAGCAATTTTGCTCTTCTGTTATTGGAAGCAGTCGAGTCATCAACTATGAAAGGTAGATATCACGCTGGAGGACAATTGCTAACGCTCTTTATTCGATGGTATCGTGCCGGCATTGACCCGTCGAACTTTGAACGAGAGCTCTACTATGAAGAAGACAAAAACATTGCGAATCAAGTGAAAACGCTTCGCGACCTGTACAAATACTATTACGAAGGACGACCCGCTTTTAATGGAAAGTAGTATCCAGCCAGTCTATTTTCGTATGATGAAATAGGTCTATCAAAGTGCATGTTTAGGCTAACTATTTTTAGTCCGATCTACTTTTACATTTTCTTCGTCTGTGGAGTTGTGGTTGCTTTTATGGTGGAAAATTCGTGATAACGTGAAACAGGTTAGTGTGGAGATTGGTTTGTGGACTTACGTGGAGATAATCCCAGACCAGCCCGTCAGCCCGCCCACGGCTTGTGGGCTGGGCCGCGGGCCGACGAAAACCCAGCCCATCCCGCCCATGCGGAGCCCTAGTACATACCCCCCTAAACCCTAAACCCTGCAGCCAATCAACCCTAAACCCTAAACCCTGCTGGCTGAAAACAGCCAATCAAAGGGGGTATACACGATACATACGGTATTTAGTTAGCAATTCCCTATATAGATAGATGTAAGTTGGTGTATCTAAGTTATGTACACCCCACCACGATTTCATCGAAAATTCGTCAAACACCAATTCATGCAACGCACAGTGCAGCAAGATTTTCGCGCCCTCCCGATCAGACATCTGGGGCTTTATACGCTTCTCAAGGACGTTGTGCGGGTCATGATTTCTGCCTTCTTTCGTTCGACTTTGCGCTGCTGGCAAACGTGTTGCGCAGGTAGTCTTGGTAGCTTGAAGTGCGTGCTTGGATGGGCTGTAGCGGCTCTCAATAGCCGTAGCACGAAGTGCTTGTTCTATTACTCGAGGTTTGCCAAAAGTAAAAGTCATATATATTATGTAAATATGAAAAAATTTAAGTCACTGACTCGAGCTTAATTCCACTAAGAGCTACTGACTTAAAACCTGTACACATCATACATAAAAGTATTATCAGCCAATCCGTTTCCACCATATGATTTACCTCGAAAGCTCATAATGGCTACGTCGAAATTCAACACTCCTCCTGAAACGGCGCGTGCTGTAACACCTTCAATACAAACCAATTTGATTCCGTAAATCTTGAACCCGCTGCGCACTTAAGTCTTTCGTTAGCAGGTCCGCCACCATTTCCAAACTTGGCACGTGAGCTGCCTTAATCACGCCCTTATTGCTTATATCCTTCAAAAACTTCATCTTGATGTCAATGTGCTTCCTACTGACAGCACTCGCTTCGGACTCCACATGCTTGATGGCGGCCTGATTGTCCATCTTCATTAGCAGCGGTGCCCTCGAGAAAACACCAATTTCCAGTAGTAATTCACGAAGGCCCAATGCCTCGCGTCCACCCACAGCAGCAGCCACAAACTCTTCCTCAGCCATAGACAATGCCACTGCAGTTTGTTTCTTGCACTTCCATGACACTATAATCCCATTCAGGTATACCACCACTGCGCTCACACTTTTCCGGTCCGTTTTGTCGCCTGCAAAATCGGCATCCGTATAACACGTAATCCGGATTGGCAATGGCAATTCGTTATCATGGTTCAGTAGGAGTTTCAAACTCTTGGTACCCTTTAGGTATCTCACGACTCGCTTTGCTGCCTTAAAGTCTCCCATCGTGGGTGCGTGTGTGCGCCGCGTCAAACGGTGCACAGCGAAAGCAATATCCGGGCGGGTACAACGAGAAATCCACAGGAGGTAGCCCACCACCGATTGAAAAATCTTTATACTTGGAAAATTTTCCCTTGACTTGGTTGGCAATAACTCCTTAAAGTCTTCCACACCGTACATATTAAGTACCGGCGTGCGCGTTGCGTTCATCTTACCAAAATCGTGTGCGTTTACGAGCTCATCAATAGCAGCCTCCTGATCCAACCTATATCCATATCGGGTGTTGCCTTCGATACGAACGCCAAAAAACTTGCTCACGACTCCAAGGTCCTTGAGTTCCAGTACTTCCATCTCAGCGAAAAACTTGTCAACTGCGTCCGATGTACTTCCGGTGACCAATAGGTCGTCGACATACGCCCCTACTAGAACAATGTCATCCACACCACGCCTGACGAACACGCAGGTATCCGTGACGCACTGTTCAAACTTCATCTCCTCCAACGTTTGACATAGTAGTTGATGCCATAGACTTCCGGCCTGCTTCAGGCCATACAAGTGTGGTGGAGTCAAGTTCAAAATTGAACACGGTTGTGTCGAGAACCTGACCACCATTGTGCCCAGCCTTCCAACTTACGGGGGGGGGTTACCCCGCGGACCTTCGCTTGCGATCCGATCTGATCGTCCGCTGCTGGCAGACGACCGATCATCAACAGAAGACGCCTGGTCCGATTGATCTTGCGTTGCCATCTCACCTTGTGTACCCGATGGAATGGGCTAGTTCAACACTCGGTGGATCGTGTCGTTGGTTGACTTGGGTCTGATAGTATGCAGACCGTACTAGGGGATGTAAGCTGGGCGGAACTCTTCAACCTGAGTACTTGTAGACCGGTTACACTTGAAATATGTATAGTCCAATGGGTCGACCGTCCAATCGATCTAGACCCAACCAATACGAGATAATAGAGGGTATACCACTCAACTGGTCTAGCCCCTGACCAATATGAGAGAAGACTAAAGCCGGTCTAAACTCCAACTAATGTTATGATAAACCAATATGTCCACGTAAAGATACAATATGCTCGTGAATTCCACAAACGATATCTCCACGTAAAGACCAATCAACTTGTTAGTACGTTCCAAACGTACGTGACTTAAACTTGTGAGAATTCAGCCAATGGACACTCCTGTCGAAGGACTTCCGGCGGGCCAAATGCGTCTGCGATGCGCCCCGGCCGGGTATAATGGGCAGGAGGGGATTACTCGACCCTCTGCCCCCAAACACTTCGCGACATGCGAAGGCGACTTAGAAAACCAAACGTTTAGAGAGTCTCTTAGGACCTCTTAGCCACTTTTCCAATCCAAGACCAATTTACTTCTTCTCCACTAACCTTACGGTCCCAATATGTACCAAAAACTAAAATATGTAAAATACACGCAATGCCATGTGACTTACCAAAATCCGTGTGCTTGACACTCCTTGCACATGATAGGCTTAAAATTCCCCCTTGTTTCCACCAATCCGATCTCTGACCAGCTGATCGGCACGCCGTTGACAGAAGGTGACCAAAATTTTGCCTTCGCTTCGCCACACAAGTTCCGTTACAATTTCAAACAGAGTTCGTCACTTGAATACACATCAAACATTTCATGTATTTCCGTCGGTATCTGTATGCCTTGCGGAATCTTTAGATGAATTTCACAATCTTCTTCCGCCCTCGCCTTCGGGTAGGATCTCGGCACATCACCGTGCCGCGCCGGTACCCCCCCAGATCTGTGACATGTCCAGGATCACCTTTACGTTATCGACTTCCATGACTGTCGAAAAAGTAAAGTAGTAGTCCTGGCCGTAAACTTGACGAACGCCGTGTTCAACCAGCCGAGCCTTATAGCGCTCGACCGTTCCATCCGCCCGCAACTTGGTCTTGTATACCCACTTAGTGGGCAGCAAATTTTTATCTGTCCGGCGCTTGATAATCTTCCATGGGCCGATATATTCGAGCGCTTTCAGCTCCTCTTGTTCTGCCTTCGTCCACAAATCGGAGTTTGCGCCTTCATGCGCCTCCTTATAGGACTTCGGGTCAGGAACTCCAACCTTGGATATACTTCTATTATCAGCAGTCTTAACCACATCGTATGTAAATGCACATCGCGTGCTCTGGAACATCATTTCCAGGTTTTTTCGCTTCGCATCTATGCCCATCAATCGAAATTTCATTTCCACTGTCATTTATTTCACGCCTTTCAGTGTCAGACGCTTCAATCACAATTTCTTCGTCTATTGTCTTCCTCTTACTCGCCTTTTCTAGTTCAGACGCATTGTGAGTCTTCCTGATCACGCGTCCAGACTTTCTGGGCGTCTTATGCGTCTTCTCACTTGTGTCTTGCACTTCGGATCGTACTGGTATAGTGGTTTCTTCGGGCGAACTTGCATTTGCACGTCCTGCAGCGCGTTTCTCAAGCTCCTCCTCATCCGCAACGTCCAGCGCCCTCGAAATTTGGTCACTCGCCTCCTTGTCTAGTGTCTCAATTGAACTTAAATGGCGAGTGACCGTTACCACCCTGTCCTTCAGCAGCAGCACCTTGAAACCTTTGGTTTCATCACTGCGTCCCAAAATCAAAGCTCTCTCAGCATGTTTGCGAGGGCCTTTTTCCGTGGATCCCTCCACACCATGCACGGAGAACCAAACACCACGATTTCTTTTAACGACGGTTTTTTATCCGTCAGCATTTCAAAAGGCGAAACTTTTCCGGGATTCGAACGGGTCGGGGTACGATTTAAATTATACGAGACGTATTCCTCCGCCTCGGACTAGTACATCAAAGGTACCCCCGACCCAAAAATCATACACAGGACCATGTTAAAAATGGTCCGGTTCATCCGTTCCGAATTTCCATTGGAGGCTGGATTACCAGCCTCCGTAACTTGTCGACGCACTCCAGTCCTTTTACAGAACAATTCCACGGTTTTATATTCACCGCCTCCATCCGTACGTAAAACATGAATCCGACACTTGAACTCGTTCTCAAACCAAGTCAAGAAACGTTCAAACATCTTCGCCGCTCTGTCTTTCGTTCGAGCGGCGAAAACACGTACGTAGCTTGAATAGTGGTCTACAAATACCACCAAATAGCGATTAACGCGTCTGTCGCGCGGTGTGATTGGACCCTTCAAGTCACTGCATATCACACCGCCGACGCGCTGGATCGGCGAATTTTCACCCGAATCAGCCCTTGGCTGTTGCTTTCTCGATCCTTTTACTTCAGCACAGGTCAGTCAATTTGGTCGACTACTGTCTGTCAACTTGATGCCTGACCTGGGGTCCTTGGCTAGTCTCTCGACCGTGTCGTAAGCGAAGTGACCCAAGCGGCCATGAAAATGATGTAACGTGCCCTCCTGCACATCATTATCAGGTTCTGAAGCGACAGCGTTTAGCAACATTTACTTGAACTGCTGCGCGCGACCGCTTAGTTTTTCCGGTATCAATTCTGCCA
The DNA here is from genome assembly GCA_026184515.1 of Peronosclerospora sorghi. Classification (NCBI taxonomy): domain Eukaryota; phylum Oomycota; class Peronosporomycetes; order Peronosporales; family Peronosporaceae; genus Peronosclerospora; species Peronosclerospora sorghi. Next base: position 26,438,323 of record CM047580.1, read on the forward strand.
CAAAAATTGATCCACATATCTGAATTGGAACAGCGTGTTTCCGTTCCACTGTATCGACAATTTTCCATTGTTTTCCATTATTTTGCACCCTTTTTCATGCAACTTGCCAAGTGAAATCAGGTTCTTGGCAAGTTTGGGTGAAAAATACACTTCACTAAGTTCAATCGAAACAGGATCTGCACCAGGTGTAACTAGCTTGATTTTTCCAACCTTGGTAACCGATAATTTTCCGCCGTCGGGCGACATAAACCCGTCTTCTGGCCCACACGTGATGGCATCCACCAGTAAATTTTCATCAGCCACCAGGTGCCTGCTGGCACCACTATGGACAATCCACGTCGTTGCTGGCATGTCATCTCCGACAGCCATTCCATTAACTTCACATCCATTCCCCACTCCAATGGTGGATAGCGCGACTTTCCGGTTCCACTGACTGCTTGAACCTCCTTGATCCTTCGAGTTAACGAGCCTTTGCGTTTTTCTGCCCTTTTGCGGGAATTCCCTCTTTATATGCCCTGTCTTCCCGCAGCCGTAGCATTTCCTCACAAATCCGGTCTCAGTCACCGAATTCACGTGCATTCGGGCAGGCGGTCTTGTTTATGGCATGTCTTCGTCCAATTCCTGCGCCCATGATATCAGTTCCTGCGCATGACACAGGTAATTCTCTCGCATAGGATTATACCTGGCCATGATCGCAACTTTCAGGCGGGGCGCGGCGAATTTAACAATATTCTCGACCACCATCCTTTCGCCCATCCCGCTCTCACGAGCCAGGGCTACCAGGTACAGGTAGTGCTCAGTCCAAGTCTGTTTAGGACTCTTTTCTGAAGCAAACCACACTGCAGCCTGGTGGGGGGAGATTGTCACACGAAATGCCATGTACATAAAATCCAAAATTGCCAACAATTCCGGGGCAGCTTGCCACCACGTGCTAATATTCGCACGAAAATAATCCGCTGCCACCCCTTCAAGGTATTCCCCAAGCTTGTTTACCTTGAGGCGCTCCGTCCACACAAAGCCTGAGGTCATCTCGGCTATCTCGACGGCCTCGATAAAGAGGTACTCCCACTGCTTGAAGCCGGCACCGAGTCCGGGGAATAGTTCAACCCCCGAGAACTTCTCGATGCCGAGCTTGGGTATCTTGGCACATGACGCTTGCATAGGCGGTGGAGCATGAGCGGGCGCTGCTTGCCTGAACTGCATTCCAGGCGTCTGCACCGCCGGTCATCTGCCAGCATTTGTATAGTTTCCTTGGTTATTCTTCTGGAGCTTGGCCGCGTTCGGCCGGGCTGCTCTACCGACTTCAATACCGATGTCGTCCGCCAGATCATTTATCGTCATTTCCTTGCCAAATGGCCCACAGTTCCTAAGTGACTCCCGGAACACACTGTTCCGGGCAGCAAGCGGGGGATCCTTCTTTGGCGCTGCAGGCGCGGCAGGTACGGTAACAGTGCTTGCGATGGATGCGCGTGCTTGCGCGTCTTCCATTGACTTCATACGAGTCTTCATATCCGCCATCCCATCAAGGATGGCGCGCAGAACCACTTCCGGTTCGAATTCGGACTCACCACTCTCCATGTTATAAACAGTAACAAATCAAAAAATATACCGGCGAAAAACAACGCCAACAATTCCACTAGCCCTCCGAAAGTGAGGGGACTTCCACTAGTATCAGGAACCGTAACCACACGAGAATTAAACCACTCGAAAATCGCAAGAAACCACTTGCTCGCAAACTTTAAATCAATAGGAAACACTTCTTTAAAACACGCGGCCACTTGGGCTCATAACCTGTTGCGCAGGTAGTCTTGGTAGCTTGAAGTGTGTGCTTGGATGTGCTGTAGCGGCTCTCAATAGCCGTAGCACGAAGTGCTTGTTCGATTGCTCGAGGTTTGCCAAAAGTAAAAGTCATATATATTATGTAAATATGAAAAATTTTAAGTCACTGACTCGAGCTTAATTCCACTAAGCGCTACTGACTTAAAACCTGTACACACCATACATAAAAGTATTATCAGCCAATCCGTTTCCACCATATGATTTACCTCGAAAGGCCATAATGGCTACGTCAAAAATCAACAAAACGTATATCACTTTGTAAGAATCGAAAACAACATCAAGCTGTTATAGAGTGATCTGTGAAATAAAGTACAGAATGGTCTTTCAGCACGGGTTGTATATTAACCATATACAGTCTCTATAAAAAGAGAAAAAAGAAGGAAACCAAACACCCCTAATGCCTTCGTCGCACAGGCGTTGGTAGAAGAGGTACTTTGCGTAGCGTCATCCTCACGCTTGACTCCCACTGCGCGTGCAATTCGTGGCGCTTCCTCGCCGCAAACAGCGTGAAGCACCATGCTCCACTTGTCTGTATTCTCGGATGGCAACGGGTAGTTTTCGTCCTTCCATTCCTCTGTTACAATGAAGCTCTTGCCAACGTTGATAGCACCAAATTTACTCGACAAGTCTCCCTTTTCACATGCTAACGGGTTAGCTGCGTACGTGCTAGGGCTGCAGGCATAGCTCTTTGATCTTGCCTGACATTCCGGCTCGGAAACATACTCGGACGCAGGGCCGCACGCACGGAGAGGATCGTAGTGATTCCCTGTCGCCGCTTTCGAGCATTGATCATACGAGTCGGAAGAAAGCGCGGAGCTCCACTTCGTGTGGATGTGCCACTTCCAGCTCGTGACATCTTGTGTGAAATTTCCATCAAATGCGGCGGTGTGGGCCTGGTTAATACCAGAGCGAGGCGGAGACCGTTGCGATGGACGAATTGTCGCTGGCGTAGTTGACTTGGATGGTGCCTTGAACGCCAGCGGCTGTCGATGCGTCAAACGTGTACACATAGGAAGGTTGGGCTCTGACCGTCGTGAAGGCCGCAGCGAGAACACAGGCGGACCCGATGGAGATTCGCATTCTTTCGAAACTGAGATGGGGTGTACGTGACAAGTTAGAATGAGTTGTGATGATATGAGTTATCATATTGAAAACCCGCAAACACAGAAGAATTATTATGGTACTCTCCATGTAGTGATAACGTGTCGGTCAACTAACAGCCATATGTTCGTCGTCCATACGTGAAGTGATAAAAGACCGGTCACGACAATTTCACCTAGAGGGGTAAGACCCCTTGGGGGTAAACTTTCATTCTTTCACGTGTTGAACTCGTCGCTGGGGACGAGTTCAACGAAAACAGCTGTTTTGACCAATCAGGACTTGGCTTCTGGTGGAGCTTCAAGTCTTGAGTTTGACGTTTGATGTAGTGTACACCAAGGACGACGGGTTTTAGGGTTTAGGGTTTACCCTAGGGGTAAAATTCTAAAAGTGGCCCATCAAAGACTAATCAGACTATAATGATTCTCAAGCTGTATTATTCCTTGCTTCTGTACAGTACATCCCAACATATGGCTGTAGAATACCCATTTTATCCTTGGTCGACGTCACCATCTCCTCCAAAATTTACGTATGAAACGAGAGCGCATCGTCGCTGTTGTCAGTACAATTGGTAATGCGCTTTGACAACACTCATTCAGCACCCGCTACTACCGATTGAAAAAATTGATTCGATCTTGACTCTTCCTAAAACATGTTAGACGCTCGAAAGTACAAGGACACAAGTTGTGGCATAACAACAAAGTATTTCAGTTCTTTAAGCGCGACGCGAGTAACGAAGAACAGTTCCCATATTTTAGATAGATAGATTGATACAGTCATCTTATGTGGGCCCGGAAAACGTACCCGGTGTCGGCTTAATTCTGGCCTAAATCAATCGCCTTTTTTTCATAAGCGTGCAGTTGACACTGTGTGTGACTTAGGGGAAGGGGAGCAACAAGAGTCTTCTGTATCCTTCCTTTTCCATCTCCAAGTAGTTTTAGCCAATAAATATTGTCTCCGAGTAGTTTTAGCCAATAAATATTGTCTCAAAAAAAGTAGTTTTAGCCAATTAATATTGTCTCAAGTAGTTTTAGCCAATCAAAATTGTCCTTAAAGGGAGTCGCGGCGCGGCAGTACCCCAAAATGTTCCTTTATATGATCAAGCGCGTCCACCTTCTCACCGTTCTCGCAGTCTTCATGCCAGCCCAGTATCGTGCTGACTCGATACCCGCCGGGACGGACTCGTCTGCGTATGCTGTAAATACAAGCGCCCAACTTGATGTCCAACGAGACCTTCGAGCTATCGATAAAAATGCGACGGAAGCTGAAGATGGTGAAAGAGGAAGATTCCCGGTGATTGGTGAATCCCTCGCGTCGTCATCGAGTGGAAAAAGGAAGGTTGGCGAAATTGTGCCTGAAGCTGTGCATGTGCCAGAGAACCTGGAGGCGTCTCACTTGGAAAACAATCAAGCCTTGATCGAGTCGATGGAGAAGTGGATAGAGTCGATAGAGGAGGGGCAGAAGATCGAGATTAGTGAGGTTGAAGCCATCGCGTCTTTGTTACTCGATGATTCTCATATTTCTCAAAAACTCGGGCGGAACAAACTCGAGCGGTACAAACTCGAGTTGATGCTTATCGGGCACGAGATTTTCACACAATTGGAGAGAAGAGATCCTCAGTGGCAGACGACGAACCGCAGAATACGCAATGAGAGGGGCAATGGAAGGTCGGACGTAATGTCCATAGCCAAACTGGTTAAAAGTGTGGGCGCCATTGATAAATCTGACTGGTACCCCTCTTGGGTAACCTTCTGTCGAAATAGTCAGCTTAAATTCGGCGAACTTTACGTGAAGTTACTCTGGTTACATGTCAGTGGGCAAAACAAGCTAGGGCTTGAGGAGCTCGCTTACATGGCTGCGGGGAGCGAATACTTTAAAAGCATCCAAAATCGCGTTGCAAAGCTTTCCGCGGCGAAGGAGAAAGCAAGTTCCGTGCAGCCCGTCCCGACACGGCAAAACGAAAACATGGTGCCGGACCCTGGCCAAGACAAGGATGAGATCGATCCGACTATCGATGATTTTCTAGATGATCCGAGATTTATGGTAAAACTGTTAAAATTTGCAAAAGTCAAAGGATTGACTCCTGAGCTTGTACGGAAGAGAGCGAGACACGACCTTGTCGCTGACCTGCTGAAGAAAGAAGCAAAGAAAAAAAGAAGCGAATGAAGTTGCACGACTATTTTTGGTGGAAAAGTGCGGCAGGAATCCGTTGGAAGAATGATTCAATATTGCTAACGTGCTTTAGTATTATTACCAGATTTAGAGTGTGTTGGGTCCCGGCCACTTGTTAGTTATATTAATACAATGTAAATCCGTTCGAGGGACCTGTTGTTGCTGTCACTGCTTCCTCTAGCGCGCTCGCACGTTGCTTCCCGACTTTGTTTCCCATTTTTCATTCAAGCTTTGTGTTTAGAGATCGAATGGTGGGAGTAGACGTCCAAGATCCTGTTGTTGGTAAGTAAAAGGTCAAAGTACATTGTAGTATGTTTAGACAGCAGGTAGGTGGAACGAGTATGTCGATGCAGCGCGCGCAACAATGAGTTCGTCAGCAAGTAACTGTACAGTGAGCATGTATGTGTCTATTGTGAACGAACGCTCAAGCAATCGCTACAGGGTCGGGATGAAATGATGGACTGAGTCAGTGCTTTGTTGCCGAACTCAAGCAACTTCGTTCTCGATGTCGTAACATTTGCCGCAAGGCTACTATTGAACTGAACAAACTGTCTCCAGTGGCTCGAGCACGTGCAAAAGTCTTGAACGCATTTGATACGTGCCAAGAATACGTGCTTCATCACGCGCATGTAGTCGACCAACATGAGACTTTGGTTCGATCTTGTCCACAAGTTTCAATTGCCAGGTCTCTCTCTAGCGTGCATCTACTTCTTCGACACGAAGAACGACACGTTGTTGCTCGGTAGTACTTCTACTACAGGTAGTGAAGGCGTGACCTATAGCTCGGACGAGTATTTGAGCTCTCTCTCGATGTGGCTACTCTCAAACGAAAGCATAGCTGTGTGTGGAAAACGTTAAGACGTTGGTCGCATCTGCCACAAGACGATTAACGGACTCATATCCGTTCTACACGTCGTGCCGAAATAAACCTATCAACAAGAGTCATTGTCTAAGATGGCAAAGATATCCTTCGTAAGATATTCTGTAGTCGGACGTACGATCCTTGGCTATCAAACAAAATATACCACTGCGTTCTGATGTCTCCTTGTTTTACGCGACCGATGACACGCACTATCCTCTACTCAATGGCATGCCACGTCGAACGCAAGAATGACGACACGTACACGTCACCACGCGATCCTTTGCCATGTTATGTTGACCCCAATTCACATCCGCCGCCCACATGTAGGACGCATGAAAGATACTCGTACAAATTCCTCACTTAAAGAGTACAGCAGCTGGGCCCATCCAACATCCACGAAATCCAAGCGCATCATTCCATAAAGTACTGGATTTGTAAGAGGCGATTATCCAGTGGAAATAATGCGATCTTTCTCCTTTGCAAATATTGAAAAGTGCGCGCAGGATTCTTGTAGGCCTTCAGCCGTCGCTAAACACATTCCCGAGCCTTTGGGGTCCCAACTGACGAGCAAAATGTACACCACTGTGAGCGATCTCCAGCCACTGTCATTGATCGAGCATGAGTGTACTATCACCGATGACAAGTGGGATGAATCCGGTCACGCGTGGCCACTCTTGTCTCCCAATGTCGATTGTTTTCATAGCGCGAGAAGTCCAGTGATCGTCACGTGGTCCCGTTAACTCGCTGCAAGCAACACCAGTGACTTATAAGTTTGCAATGCTAGCACATGTGCAAGTAGATAGTCAGCCATGCGTCGAAAACGGTGGCGTTTTTGGGATAAGAAGGAACAAGGAGACAAGCGCTTGGACCTAAGCGCAGACCTGCTCTTCCACACATGCTGCGGGTCCTCAAATGTCCCGGCCTGAACTCTCGAGTTGCTCGGTGGAAATGTCGGTTTTAGACTATGCATCTAATCGCGATCCTTGGTGTACACTACATCCAACTCAAGACTTGAAACTCAACCACAAGCCAAGTCCTGATTGGTCAAAAAAGCTATTTTCGTTGAACTCGGAAGGCAAATTTATGAAATGTTATGCAAAATCGCAGTCTCGTGCCATCGCAAGGCTGGTGTCACGAAAGTGCCTGCCACTACGTTGCATAGAAAGCGGCCGACGTTAATGTAAAAATGGCTGTATTTTATGTCAGTACATGTATTTCATGCTTTGGGTGACGGCGAAGCTCTACATGGTTAACCCTCGCCTCCGTTTTCACGAACCTCGTTCCATTAACATAGCAATGCTCCGTTCATGGTTACAACTGGTCGGGTATGATTGTGTTGAAATGTTGTCAAGATGCGCGTGTGCAAGCTGCATACAAATTTCAAGTTGTGCGCGATCATTGTGGCGATTTTTGCATTTATGCATTTTAGTACTTTGGAATTTTTTCTTTAGATTCAGTTTTAGGTTAGGTTCTTAGGAACGACTTTATAATTTGGTATATCTTTTACCGTTTAAGTCTCTTTACATCCTGCCCTCGTGCGCCCCTACTCTGATCAGGTAGGGCGCGCTTCTTTATAAGAAATTTCCATTCCAACGGCAGTCAGACTCTAACGGTCTGAACTGCCATTTAGGAAGTTTACACGTGCCCCCAACTCGTGTCAACTTCCGACAGGTTATGAGCCCAAGGGACACGGGGGCACGTAACGACATACAAACTTCAAGATATAACTCACCTGAGTCTGGTAACGTTGACGATTACGTTTCAGACTGCCTCCTGGTATATTGGAGCTGTTAGTTCACTGGAAGTGACTGTTTGCGCTGGCGATTGCGCTGTTGTCGTGGCGGATTATTGTTGTTTCACTGAAGTCGACTCTTGCGCTGGCGATTGCGCTGTTGTCGTGCTGAAGTGTGGTTTTATTGCGGGATTGACTGTTGCGCTGGCGATTGCGCTACTGTCATAGTTGACTGTCTGTTTTAACGTGTTGGTTGCCATGGATGAAGACGACGTCTTCGATCCTGAGAGCGCGCTGAAGGCGCTGCTGCTCCAGGTTGGCAAGATGAATGACCGACTTACTCAGATGGAAGGAGAGAAACACCAAGTCCTCGGGCAAAGGAACTCGCCAGTTACGGTCCGAGATACACCTTCTTTGAGGTGGCGACACGCCCTTCCAAGAAAGTATAAAGAATTTCGCGCCGTTTGGACAGCGCATAACGATAAACGATTTATCAGTTGATGAAGGCATTGAACGAGGAGGTGTACATCGCGTGGAAGTGTCGCGTGAAGAACCTGATGTGCCAGTTGGAGTGCCTGATGCTAGGCAGGCGGATGCAAATGTTGGGAACCCAAGCGCACAGCCGCGCGCATACAAGATTCACAAGTTTAGTGGTCGAGAAGTTCACGGGGATAGAAATTTACCCCGGACATGGCCCTGGTTTTAAATACGGGGCTTATCTTTTCGTAGAAGCATTGGAGATAGCTGAAATTTCTTCCGGCTTTCAATGGACAGAAAGGCGGAAAGTTGACAAGCTTGGTGAGCACCTCGACGGTGCAGCGTCAAGGTATTTCCGATCTAACATTGGCGTGTTGGGCAGGTCTCACACACCTTTCATTACGTACTGGAACAGATGTGGCGCGCATACAAGGTAAACATTTCGCATCAGCAGGCGGAACAGCTGTTTGCCATCCAGAAAGATGCACGACGTTCCTGGAACGAGAATCTGCTGTACCTTACAGCCCTGGCACGCAAAAGCGAGTCCACGAGAAGCTTATCATGGAGAATTTGGTGAAGTATGCGGTGCCAAGCCTAAAATACGCGATGATGACAAGATACAACCCGTGGCGCAAGGACTACATGTTGCCCGCGCAGGAGTTGGTGGAGTGGGCACAAGAAATCGAGGAAGACCATGTCAAGAGCCATAGGATGCCGAGAATAAGTGTGAACACTGTGAATGAGAACAAGAAGGCGATTACGTGTTACGGTTGTGGCGGAAAAGAACACATCCGGCGAGATTGTCGCAAGATTTTCGATAGGAAGCCAGGTCACAGAAAGGTACAAGGCAATACGGACAAGGAGTATGGTTTAGCAACCATAGATACAGGTGCAGAGTGGTCGGCAATTTTAAACTCGAGTGATTTGCGTGAAAGTGAGCGTGGATTCTAGACAGTGGAGCGAGCCTCCATCTCGTGGGTGATGAGTCGCTACTTGAATATGTAATGACAGTGACTGATGATATGAAGATGACTTAACCTGATGGAAATTACATTCAAGTGACCAAGATTGTCAAGGTGCTTCTACGGAGTATTGATGACCCAAGTACTGTGATAGTTTTGCAGGGTGTTTACTACACTCCGAAGTTAGCAAAGAAACTGATTTCGCTAGGAAGATTGATGCAGAAAGGTGAAACTTCGTACACAGGAACGACAAGATGGAAGTTTGTTTGCACAGCAAGCTGATGTTCACTGTTAAGATTATTGGATCGATTTTGGTAGCAAACTTGCACCCAAAGTTGCGTGAAAGTACTCCTACAAATTTCAATGATGTGTTTGTGGTGGAGAGGCTGATCAGAGTTTTTGAAGATTGATCAGGCGTTACCACGGCACACGGACTGCCGACTGTCGAAGGGGGTCCTCCGATTGTCTTGTGTGACTGACTTGTGTTCCTGCTCACCTTGTGTACCCGACGGCTTGGGCGTAGGTCACTATCCAGGTGGAGGGGATGTCACACTGCGATTCCTTGATGCAAGATTAGGGTAATTCACTGCAAATCGACCGATGTACTGATCAGGTGTGTTCAGGATTGATCACGGCCGATCAGGACCACTTGATCGGTCCAGTGAATTCCTTACAAGTTGGCGCGAGTCGCAAACAGTTGATCGTAGGTCGAAGGTCGTAGATCGTCGATCTTGGTGGCGATCTGCGAAGGGGTACTTGATCAGGCAGCGGAAGTCTTCACCACCTGATCGCCGAGCCTATTAAATTAATACACTAGTATAATACCCAATATACCATGTATTCTACGCTCAGATTAAGAGGAGGGTCGATCAGCTATGGCTGATCGACGATTTACACTAAATATCCGCCTAGTAGTTCCCGTGGGGCGCTTAAAGCAGCCGAACTACCAAGGGCCAAACGTGTACCAATGGGGGAAGAGGTGAGAGCGCACTGCTAGATCACTCTCCCCAAAACCAAACAAAGAAAACCTTTAAACAATTACCGCTGACACAGCGGGCGGAGTCGCGGGTCGAGTTCTCGACGCTCTACGTCTTCCGGTGGGCCAAAAATGCACAAAGTGCTCCCTCCCGGGACGTAGAGGTGTGTATTAACTAAAGAGAAGCGCTAAGTGCCGTGCTGCGGTTCCCTTAGTGTTTGGACGCAAAAGGAGAACTGTATTACTGCTTATATCCTAATATCTACCAAAAACCTAATATCAGCCAATCATAACTACCTATTCCTACGCATTTTGTCGACCATTTGACGTGGTTCCTTCGCTTACCTTCAGGTTACCGTTAGGTAACTGTGCCGGTTGTCGCATCGTCTCAGACGTCCCGTCCACCCCTCGTCCATGTCCGCCATCGTTGTGTCAACAGTTGTACTGACTGAGGTACCAACTGTGGTACAAACTGTGGTGCCCACTATCGTACCACCTGTTGTACCGACTATTGTACCGACAAAATTTGTGGTACATTCTACCACAGCTACACCCATAGTGGTGTCCACAATTATGCTCATAATTACGTACCAATTTTATGGTACGCTTTACCACAGCCGCCCCTGATCCTCGTCCCAGCCGGACAGCGGTTGGGGCGGGGGTCGATTATACCGTTGTCATGTTGCCATCCATTATTCATGACAGCATCGATCATGGTCGGCATCAATCAATCATGACGTCATGGGTAGTTCAGTCCGCACCCATCAATCTTCCCTGTCTCCTTTGAGCGAGTCGCAGGTGAGCAGTGTGTTGCCACTCATTCAACCGTAGCATCCCCGATAAAGCCCTCGTGATCATTCATTTTTTTTGCATTTCTTCCACGAGGTTGATCATGCAGATGACCGCAGGTAGCAGCTCATCACTCGATCGTTCCACGCCGAAAGCTTGATCTTGGTGGTCAACCAGGACTACGCGCAGCAAGAGACCATACACGCGCTGGAGGAGACGATTCGCGCACAGAAGGAGACGATTCGCAAGCAGCAAGAGGAGATCGTCGTGTTGACCGGCCCACTCTCCGTGCTTGAAGACTCTTCCCGCCTGAAACAGAAGCGGCATGAATGCGTCGCACGTAAGCTCACCGATCGCGAGCAGCAGATCGCGTGGTTTCGTGAGCAAGTCGTACACCTGCGCGACTACGTCCGCACCACGTTGACGACCTCAAGTCCCGACTGAAGACATCCGAAGAAACTCTGGCCGAACATCAAGGTCAGATACGTGATCTGGAAGGTGGCCGTGCACGGGAACGGTATCTACTATCGGTCCACGAAGAGACCGTCGATCATCAGGCGCAAGAAATCTCGCGTCTTCAGGCGTCCCAGGATCACGCAACGCTCGACCGACTCCGTCAGCGCCTGATCACGGTGCAGCGCGAACGCGACCACGTCCTATCGGAGAACAAACGCTTGTACGAGCAGCTGGCCAAGCTCTCATCCAAGGCTCGCAAGCGCATAATCCAACGTGATCGTATCCGGACGGAGAATTAGACCAATCTCATAAAGATGAACGACCTCGTTGCCGCCCATGCTCGGGCTGACGAGTTATCTGCACGCCTTGACACGGTGTCGGTCGACATGGATGAGCTGGGAAGACTGAGCATTCAGAATTCCAAGTTGAAAGGAGAACTTTCGACGGCGCGGCACCGTCTCAACAACGCATCTGCGGAGCGCGACGCACTGCGCCACGAGTTGCGACGCGTTCAAGATGAGGCATAGAAACTGCGTACGCAACTCTCAGACATCCAGACCATGTTGGCTGGTGTATCATTACACCTGCAAATCACTCCGAGCGCCGGCTCCACTAGTGCGGGGCTTAACCTGGCTGCCAGCCCGTCTGCTAATCCTTCAAGCGGTCCGTGTACGAGTTCTTTCATCCAACCGGCTTCTTCACTCAAAAAACGTGCTCGGCGCTCACAATCCGCCTCCCGGTCCAAGCGGCAACGTCTGGCCCCCGCTATTCCCGAAAAGAGTGAGTTGCCACATTATATTTGTCCGCCTGGTCAGCCAGATGATGTCCCAGGTGGTTCTTCTGCTTCTCTTGGCGCGCAAATTCCGTCCAGTCCCACGATCAGCGAGTTGAGAAGCGTAGGTCCGCATGATCCAGACTCTGCCGAATTTCTCTTCCCTCGGAAGGGTGACTTCAAGTTACTGATATCGGTGCCTGACGATGCGCATGAGGATGATATCTTGCCGTGGACTTCAGAAAACTCAGTGGCTTCGATATGGGTAGCGTCTCAGTGCAAGTGGTATTCGAGTACTTGAAAAGCCCCGTGGGATGGTTATTCGCCACTGTCACGGACGCCCCCGCGCCTGATGAGTGGTGCAGTCATCTGATCACCCAATCGGTTGTATAATCGTTATACTCGCGGCGCCCCTGGGACTTTTTCACGCGTATGTTGCCGCCCATCTTGTTCCGCTCTGTCGGCTGGTTTGCGGACTTCAAGGCGCGGTATCAGACGTTCCTGGACCATCATGCGCAGGCGATCTGGGAGTCCACTCATTACCTCCACATATACCAGGGACTTCGAGAACGCGACGTCTTTTTCCAGGAATTTTACCAGGGTCGACGTCAACGTAGAAGCCGCGCCGGGGCATCATGGAAGAAGGTCGTGGAGTTCGTCCTGCAAGGCATGACCAGCGGGGTGTACGATCTCAACATCTTCTTGGATCCGGCGATTTCATACTGCGCCCGTAATCGCCCCCTAAGATACGCTCCGGCTGACGACGGTACCAGGTACCCAGGGTACCTATCGGACCCACCGCCTTCGACCTTGCAGGATGCGTTGTGCGAGATGACGTCGTTGAGCCTTGGCGAATCCAGTATCGCCTTTTCACTGACAATCACCCCGGCAACAAGATTACCCGCCGCCGTCCCAAATTTCACGGATCGAGCTAGCTCGTTGATCATCTTTTCTTCTTCAGTCGATAAACATTATTGATCATGGTAATTACAATTGTAGCTTCATCATTTTTCAGTATATCCACATAATTTTTTTTAAGAATAAACTAAAAAATTAATCAACAGCAAAAGCACCCCATAACCATTCAACAACATCGCTCTTCCATTGTCTCATCTGCCGTTACTCTACCACCATATTGCGCAGTATCCACCGTAAGTTCACCACTTCAAGTCAATCATGATCTTTCCATTAATCGCAAATCTCGTCAATAGCTTTTCCTCCAATCACAAGTTCTTCAATCGTAATTCCACGGTCAGTTAGTCGGTCTTGCATTAGTGGGACTCTTCATCCACCTGCATTACATCAAACCGATGTTTGGTAATCCTCTTTAGTTCGAAGTCCTTGATTAGAGCATCGCAATTCAGATCGGCCTCGTCTACCCATGACGTCTCATCATGAACTTTCCAATATACTTGATATTCACGCAACGTTCTACCGTATCTGGTCTTTCTACCAGATCGGACATCGGTAATGCGATCAACTTCAAATTCGTCCGGCTTTAGGGTCCTCTCCCAGCTGTCATCGGTAGTACAACTTCATCGAAATCAAAACGATCCTCTATCCCAGCTACTAGCACAGTAGTAGGTCGATCTGGAAATTCTTTGACCAGTTTCAACTTGGATAGGTGTACGACTGGAAATATGCGATTGTATAATTCCTCCATAGGGCACTTGCCAGCGTCATTGCTTTCGCCGCACGCACGGCAGACGTAAAAACAGTGATCCGTAAGGTGCCCCTTCTTGCCACACTTCACACAGGCCAGGCGTTTCCAACAACGCAAATTGTCGTGCTTAATTGATCCACAATGACTGCATTTCTTCATCTCCCCTTGGTCAACAGCACTTGGTTCGCCTTGTTTACCAGATCGAGGCTCACTAGGTGGAACGTGCGTTAATGGTTGATCGCGCATAGCAGCAATCATGTAACGACGCTGGTCACCGTCACTTCCACTATCATCGGAGCTTGATTCTTCACTTCCAGACATCATCTTAATCCCGCGCACTGTTTTAGGCTTCCGCGCCGGGGCAGGTGACCGATCATCGCCGAATTTCTGACGGAATCGTCTGGTGTCTACCGTCGCCGTTGTCTGGCACGACTTATTGCGTGCATACGCTCGAAGCTTCTCTTCCAAATCCATAACGTTATCAAAACGCAGAAATTCCATCTGATCCTCGAACCTGCGATTAATCAATGTGTCCAGGAAATGATGCACATGTTCGCGTAAAATCGTAGATGATCCGTCCTTGATCGGCAAGTTGGATCGCAGCCCCGCCACATTCAACCGGTGAAGATACTCAATGGGATTTTCGTCAGACCGCTGCTTCGTGTAGTAGTATTGACGAGATGCCGATTGGCTCCTTCCACAGTACTGAATTTCGAACTCATCAACGAGACTTTTCCACTTTGGATGGGTGGTTCTCCTTAGCTGCCGATGCCAATTGCGCGCTGGTCCTTTAAGCAAATCACCCATAATTAAGCACTTTACTTGGTCGGAGTCTTGGTCACGCATAAATGCCGACTTGAGACGACTAATCCAATTCCGCGCTTGATCTTCATCCACTTCTTTCCCTGAAAATTATTTTAGATCACGAATTGCGGACATCCAAATCCTGGGAATCGGCTGATGGTCGGGCATTCCAGTGTACGCTTATGCCACTGTAGCTTGTCGAGGCAGAGTGATAGGTTCGTCTGGATCGATATAGTCACGCCGGGACTGTTTATCATGGAACGAATATACAGATTCCATGTCAATAACCTTAACTGACGCCGATCTTCCAGGCTTCGACTGGTGACCGCGACGCGAATGCACGGACTCCATATCGACATCCTTGACTGCCGCAACTCTTCCTGGCTCTGGCTGGTGACTTTTCGTGTAAACAACTCCAGGTGTCAACTTGCCTCTTTCTTCCGCCAAAAACTGCTTCATGTCCTTGTCCAAAAATGTTTGCAGCTGTGGGCCCTGCGATGACTGATCATCGTCTGCCTTTACTGATTGCGGTTCCTTCTTGACAATTGAGAACTTGGATTCATCTTTCTGGCAGACCATCATTCGGGTAACCTTGGGTTCCACGCTATTAGCACTGCTCGACTCCACTTCAGACATGTCGCCCTCCGAAGGAGCAGATTCATAACAGGATGATCATGTATGCTCTGCCACGTTGATCGACGGAACCACCTCGATTGTCAGCATAGTACGAGGTGGTACCACCTTAGCCGATCGACCCACTATAGGTACCAACAGCTCGAACAGCTTCTCGGTAGTGGTAGCAACGTCTTCAGGGTTGAGATCGAACACTTCTTCAGCATCGTAGGCGCCTGTAGTCAAACACACTTGCTTAATCAGGCGTGTTAGCCCTAACACCAGCTGAAGCTTGTCCATCCCGTTGGTCATTGGTTGATTGACCGGCCGTTCAGCTTTCCACTGATCGTGACCCCGAGTAGGTTCATGATTGAATCCATCAATAATAAATTCTTCAGTTCCTTCATATAAAACGTCCTTGCTAAATCAGATTCTGATGGTGGCATACTTGATCGACTTTCATCGCTCTCCAAACCCTGCACCTTCATCAACGCCTTCGGTCGGTCCCGGTCGTAGTATTTCACCACCGGCTTCCAATCCAGATCATCATATGCATATAAAATTGGCGGATCATAACGCAAGTTATGATCCGCGGGGGCTCCTGTGGAGAAGCGTGCCCAAAATTTGGCACACTTCTGGTCAAGTTTCGTCAAGGCATTTGGTTTAATTTCGGATTGTTTTAAACAAGGGGGGCTTTTCAGCCTATCAGACTCAAGAAGTGTCAAGAACGCAAGTTTTGGTGAGTCACCCGACTTTGGTATTTTACATATTTTTGTGTGGGTACATTAAAGGACTATAGGGTAGTAGTATTTTGGTTGTGGTTTTTCCAAGTAAGAAGTATTTTGGTTGAAGGATTTTTTCTAAGTAGAAATCCTTTGGTCTTGGTTCACACCACAGATAGGGGTCGCCGTTCTTCCCTTTTCGTACACTAGTCGCCTCCGCCCGCCGCGGAGTGTTTGGGGGCAGAGGGTCGAATTATCCCCTCTCGCCCATTATACCCGGTCTGGACGCGACGCACGCGCACTTTAGCCCACCGGAAGTCCCTCGACGGGAGTACGATTTGGCGATCTCAACACCTCAACTCAAGTACGTTTGGAACGTGCTATTAACTGGATTGGTCTTGGCGTGGAGATATCGTTTGTGGAGTTTCACGAGAATATTGGGTATTTACGCGGACATATTGGCTTGTTTTAATATTGGTTGGAAACTAGACCGGTTTTGGTCTTATTTCGTATTGGTCAGGGGCTAGACCGGAACGGTCGGTCTACCCTCTATTATTTCGTATTGGTCAGGTCTTGATCGTTTGGACGATCGACCTATTGGAAGTTATCTCTTGGAAGTGTTTTTGGTCTGTTTGTGTCTGGGGTGAAGAGTTCCGCCCAAGAGATACCTACCCAGATCGGTCTTCTATATTCAAGACCGCTTCGATCCAATCTGCGATCCCGATCCACCGAGTGTGTAACTAGCCCATCATCGGGTACACAAGGTGAGATGGACACTAAACAATCGTACCAAGTGGGTTCTGATGACGACCGGTTGTCTGCTTGCAGCGGACGATCGTACCAGATTTCGAGTGGTGGTCCGCGGAGTACCCCCTCCGAAAGTTGGAAGGGTGGGCGCGATGGAGGTAGTCAGGTTATCGATGCTTATGTTTTCGATTTCGAACTTGACTCCACCACAATGGTGCGCGTGCCAGTATCACTTGGTGATCGTGGATATCACCGTGCTGATATTCCATCAAAAATTGGATTCGAAGATTTGAATGATTTGAATATGGAGTCGTTCTGGGGAGGACGTAAGGAAAGGCTATCGCCTTACGTTCTCGTTGTCGATAAAGATGGCGATGTCCGATCTAGCCTGGCGTGGACCAGATCGGGATTAATAAGTTTTTTCCTCCCCAAAAGGCTCCCACCGGAGCCGATCGGGACTATAGCAGGTCTTGCTATAGTTCCGGAAAGGATCAGGACCAAGGTCCTGATCCTATGTGTATGAATGAAAAAATTGATGGAAAACTAAAAGATGAAAATTAACTTGGAGGCTGACTGGAACGATCCGGTCTACCTCCCTAAAGTCCCCAAGGTCCCCAAGGTGCCCATAAAAGGGCTGGGAATGCCACCCGACGAAGACGACTTCGAAGAAAAGTCGAAGGTCGGGGATGAGGCTATCACCGAACAAGACCTGGACAAGATGTACTATGTTTTTGAATTGAAGCGATTTGTTCGCCAAAACCAGGTCTTTCGGGAGTTGGACCTCCATATCCCCGACCGTCTTCTCGGTCCCACTACCGATCCGATCCAGAGTGATCGACCATTACTGCTCGTAAAGAATTTGGTGGCGATGATGGCGGAGGTTGGCATTAAAATGCAGAACCCCGCCAATGTCCAAGAACTATTTGAATTTGAGACTTGGAGGCTGAAATCGTCGATGTCGACCTTTCACGACCATTCGGTCCCACTGGTGGGGGCGGTTCGCCGCCCAACTCCCACCGCAGCAGTGAAGGTCGCTGAAGCCTCCACAGCGCTTGTCGACATTGGTTATGATGACGAATCGGGTTATCAGTCTCTACCGGCCTCTAACAGCTCATCAGAGTTGGAGACCGGTGTCGAGCGGATGACCATGGGGGTGGACCATGCCCATCCCGAACAAAAAAGGGACGTGCGGCAGCAAAGGGCTGCTTGCCAGTCGGGGCCCCAGCGATCCCCACAGGCCTCAGTTCCGAAAAAGGAGGGTATCAACACGTTGCCCATGACGCCAGCCATCGTCCAAGCCATGTTTGAGACGATGACGCAACGTTTCATGGAAGAACGGGTTAGACCACCTATGCGCCCACATGTCCAAGACCGGTATACCCAGCAAAGTGCCAATGTTTGCCGAGATCTGGATATGGAATCGGTAACATCTGTGGACAAGCCCACTCAAAGTGGTAAGAAAGTCGGCAAAGGGAAGCGCAAGCCGCAACCGGCCAGACCGCGTAGACCAAGTAAGACAAGTGACTGTGATATGGAGTCGGTCGGCGGTCTTGACGAACATGGTGGGTCAGATGGTACAGGCGCAGGCAAGGTGCGCAAGGCTAACCTAGCCTCCACTACTACCTACGACTTTGGATCTGCTGCGATTCCGAGCATCCGTATGGCCGCGACGACCGACCTCAAGGACTTCACCGGCAAGGATTCTGATGAAGACCAGGCCCGGTCTTGGTTCAGTCGGGTCAAGTCTGCGTTCCTGCGAGACCAGACCCCAAAAAAGTGAAAGGTGTTTGATTCTCCGGGATTTGTTGAAAGGACCGGCTGCGAACTGGATTCAACAGTTGGGTCGGGGCGTCCTGTCTGACTGGGACCTGTTATGTGCGGAGTTTGAAGGTCAATATTGTAACTCCGGATTTTCAAGCGCCCGTAAGTACCACCATATGCAGAAGCGGGCCGACGAAACACCGATCGAGTATTTGCATCGGTTGAACGTGGCTGCACTTCGCGCCGGCATAACAATCAAAGAGAATAACCCGCCGAACGGTGCCGCCTTAGAACATGTGGGTCACTATATTAGTACCATTGACGATCAAGAACTGGCGGACCAGATTACTCTACTGCGTCTTAAGGATGCGGGCGAAGTCGAACAGACCCTGCGGACGTTACAACAGTCGCGTAGTATGAGAGCGAAGACCGCTGGTGGATCAGGTCGCTATCGTTCCAAGACCCAGACCGATCCGGTCAAGAGACCTTGGACCAGACCGACCCGAGCGGTCAAGGCGATCGTAGCCGAAGACAGCACGGGATCGGAAGGGGAAAGTGGAAGTCAATCCAGCCAGGAGTCGTCGGATGAAGACCAGTATCGTTACCTCTATGTTGCAGGACCTGCCCCGAAGACCAAGTCGAAGTCCGACCAGGTGGACCGAAAGGGAAGGAACGGAAGCAAGTCCGATCCAGACCGACCTCGTCAGAAGTGCTCCCACTGTGGGTCGAGCAAACATGATGGTCCAAACTGCTGGAAGAAGATGGTGTGCAAGAAGTGCGAGAGACGCGGCCACCCGACGGACCACTGCCTCTTCGTATGCAAGTCATGTGGAGAGATCCACGAGTACGGCCACTGCAAGATTGAAGCATTTTTTAACATGATTCGCAAGTGATACGTGCCGGACAAGCACGCCGGTATGCTTCCGCAGGACGAAGAAAAGATGTTAAACTAGAACGCTCGCCAGGTTGGAATCTGGATCGAGCCGAGCGTTCTACGGTTCACATCTATGCATATGTCGTCAAGGAGGATAATACCGACAATACACGTTCTATTCCAAATTGCGTCGACCTAGACCATTCGGTCTACAGTCTGAAGACCGATGAGTACTCCCGGACTAAGGTGGTTATGCAGTTGGACTTGCTGCCTGGAGAATCCCGCGGATACTGGAAGTATCACGCGCCTGATAAATGGTTCAAGCGGGCGAAAGCCTGTGGCAAGATTAATAACCAGAAAGCGACGATGTTGTTCGACTCTGGAGCTGAAGTATCGATAATCGACTCCGCCTTTGCTCGTAAGGTCGGATGTCGTATAGACGATACCCAGAGACAAGAATGCGTCGGGATCGGCGAAAGCTCTTATATGACCGAAGGAATAACGCGTGTGAAAATTACTTTGTCGGGATCGCTGGTCTACTTTTTCAGCGCTTGGGTTGGCAAGTTGGCTGGTCAAGACGCTTTACTAGGAATGGATTTCATGGTCCCAGCTGGTATTCGCCTAGACCTGTCACATGGAGTGCTTACGCTCCCGGATGAGGTCCAGGTCCAGTTGGCTGGTCGAAGACCTCTGTATGGTTCGTATACCAATCTGGTCCGGTGGGACCAAGACCTCACTATCCCAGTTGGTCGGTCTGCCGATACCCCGGTCGAGAAAGGTTTCCGTTCGAGGAAGTTATGGTTGACCAGGGGTGATCGGTGGGTCTCGACCTTCGTAAAGAGTGCTGGTCGACGTGATTTTGTCCGTGTTACCAATATCGGTGACAAGCCGCTGAAACTGGACAATAACACTATTGTTGGCATGTGCTTAGAAGAAAGGAAGGTACCAAGGAAGATGGGGTTCGTCTCGATTGGGTCGAGGCGGTATGTCGAGTGGCAAAACCTGGCGTACCAATCGACCACCGATCTTATCAGCGATGATGGGTCGGTGAAAGAGGATACCTCACCTAGGAAGTTGAACATTTTCTGGCGTGGTTTAGAGAGAATTCAATTGCAGAATACATGTACTGTGAGCTGATGGAGGTCTCGAATACGAAAACGTAAATTTCTTTTGTAAGAAGACCGGAATTAGACGCCAAGTTACGGAGCCAGGATGTCCAGCGTCAAATGGGAAGCGGAAAGATTGAGCCGTACGATATTCAACATAATGCGGTATATGGTGTTTGGGTCGGGAGTACCGTTAACGTACTGTTCCGAGGCGGCTGAGTATGCCGCGTGCATACTCAACCGCGCTCCCACCCCACCCGTGACAACCCTGGTAGGAAATCTCCGTATGAGATGCTGACGAAGATCAAACCGAAGATCAATGATATTGTGGCGTTTGGATCGCCATGTATGGTGTGGCGCGATCCTGGGAAGAAGACGCTGAAGAAGAGATCAGAAAGACCTCTGATTATAGGAAAAGTGACGAAACTAAAGGTTTCAAGGTTTTAATGCTGAAGGATCGTGTGGTTAAAACTACCAGACACATTGGACAAATTGAAACACTGGATACGAAGGATAGTGAGCAAGTTACTAAGGCGTTAGCTGGTGAATATCCTACAGTAGATGATGATGAATCAAGTGTGGAAGAACAAGTGGAACATGACGTGGTGCAGCAGAGTGACGCTGAAGCAGGGGTTTCAGCAGGTACGAGCATACAAGTACAAGGTACAGAAGCAGAAAGCGGTGGAAAAACAAGGCGCGTAGTGCAGCAGAACCAAAGATGCATGGAATACAGGGACTCACTCAAGAGCAAGAAAGTCAAGAAGAAGTCCAGCGTGGAAGGAGCAATAAACACGGAACGAGTGACGAATAAGACGACTGAAAGAGTGTAGGAGCACGCATTAGCAGTTTATGAAGTGATATGACCGGATGACATTGGTACAAGACCGAAGTATGCAGAAGATCCAAGAAGTTATGTTGAAGCACAAGTGAGATGATTCCGTCAAGTGGAAAGAAGCTGAAGACGCAGTTATGAGCGTTGGAGGAGATGGATACATGGGAAGTTGTCAAGTGTCCAAGTAACAGGGCGATACCAACTAAGTGGGTATATAAGACCAAGATCAAGGCTGATGGAACGATTGAACGATACAAGGTACGTCTGGTAGCGCGCGGGGATAAGCAGATTTATGGCAGAGATTTTGTTTTTACGTTTTCTACAGTGATGGATCTCAGCAACGTGAAAGTGGTGTTAGCGATGGCTCAAGTGTGGAATGTGCCGAGAGCATATCCAAAGGCGCATGCAGAGCAGAATTTCGAGATTTTTCTCAAGATATCTCAAGGTATGAAGATCCAAGATGAAGTGTTGGAGAGTTTTGAAGTGGAATCGACCAAAGGACTAGATTTACGTCTAAAAAGGAATTTGCATGGATTAAAGCAAGCAGGGCGTATGTGGTACGAGTTGTTACGCAAGACATTATGTGATTTGAAGTTCGAGCAGTGCATGACCGATACGTGCATATTCTCCAAGAAGGATGTTGAAGGTACTGTTATTGTTGGAGCTTATGTGGATGATTTGTTAGTGACAGGTACCAAGGTCGAGTTGGTGGAAAGATTTTTCAAGACAATGCAAGTGCTGGAATTTAAGGATCTCGGTCCAGTGGAAAAGTTTTTAGGCATAAGTATTGGTGGAAACCAGGAAGAAGGATACACAATGGACCAAGAAGCGACGATCGACGAACTATTGACCAAGTACAAGATGGAACACGCGAATTCGGTGCAACTGCCGATTACGAGCACAAGTGATGAAGCAGATGACTACAAACCTTTACCCAAGGATGCGGTGGCTGGAGTACCTACGCAGAAGATGTTTCAGTCGAAAGCAGGGAGCCTACTATGGATCTCAAGATGCACAATGCCGGACAAATCATTTGCGGTGCACAAGGTCACGAGACGCATGGACGCACCTACCCAAGGTGATTACAAGGCGGCGAAGAAGATATTACGCTACTTGAAGGGGTCGAAGGAGCTGAAATTACGTTTGGAATGCAAGTCAAGAGATGAAACAAGTTTGCAGTTAGTGTGGTATACAGATGCAGATTTTTCCGGAGACAAGCATGACCGGAAAAGTGTCAGCGGATGTGTGGTGTTTCTAAATGGAATGGTTGTTGGCTGGACGTATAAGAAGCAAGGTGCGGTCGCGTTGTCAATCGCAGAGGTAGAGTTCGTTGCAGCAGCCGTCGGTGGCAAGGAAGTGCTAGGTCTGAAGGAGCTACTTGGCGAGATTGGATTACAAGTTGAAATGCCGATGATATTACGCATGGATAACCAAGCAGCGATACGACAATTGGAAGACGAAGCAAGTGGTGCGGCGTCCAAGCATGTGGACGTGAAGCTCAAGTTCCTGAAGGACTACGTCAAGCGCGAGCGGTGAGACCGCTGCACGTGGCCAGTGACGACATGATCGCAGATCTTCTGACGAAGCCACTGTGTGCAGTGCGAGTCTCCCGCTTACGCAGCAAGATCGGATTGGGCTGATGATGATGAGTTACGTATGAAGTGGCACGATAATCGCGGAAGGAGTGTTGAAATGTCGTCAAGATGCGCGTGTGCAACCGGCATACAAATTTCAAGTTGTGCGCGATCATTGTGGCCATCTTTGCATTTATGCATTTTTAGTACTTTGGAATTTTATCTTTATATTCAGTTTTAGGTTAGGTTCTTAGGTACGACTTTATAATTTAGTATATCTTTTACCGTTGAAGTCTCTTTACATCCTGCCCTAGTACGCCCCTACTCTGATCAGGTAGGGGCGCGCTTCTTTATAAGAAATTTCCATCCCAACGGCAGTCATACTCTAACGGTCTGAACTGCCATTTAGGAAGTTTACACCTGCCCCCAACTCGTGTCCACTTCCGACATATTGGAGGCAGGAATGGTGGAATCGACATCTTCTGAACGTCTCGAGGAAGCGCTTTCTCTTATCTATACAACCTCACCTTTCTTTGCCCATCGAAAATTAAAAGTTTGTGTCCAATATGTGAAATGCCACCCAATAAAACATAAAGTTCATGTGCCACACAGTCCATTGTTTTTCACCTGTAACTACTCTCCAAGTAGTTTTTAGCCAATAAAGATTGTCCTAAAAACGAGTGGCGGGGCGGCAGTACACAAATATATTTATGTTTCTTTCTATCGTCAAGCGCGTTACTCTTTCTTCGTGATCGCAGTCTTCGTGTCAGCCCACTGTCGTGCTCATCTCGACCGGAACTGAGTTGTATGGGTAAACAGTGGACAAAAGCGCCCGTCGTCGCCTTTTCATCGCTAGCTCGAAGCTTTCGTTTGGCATGAGGTTGGGCGCTCTAATCCACAGCATACCAAGACAAGTCCGTCACGGCGGGGATCGACTCAGCATTATACTGGGCTGGCACGAAGACTGCGATCACGAGGAGAACGTGGACGCGCTCAATCATACAAAGGAACTTAAATATATTTGTGTACTGCCGCCTCGCGACTCCCTCTTCGGACACTATTTACTGGCGAAAAACGACTTGGAGAGTAGTTACAAGTGACCTACTGTGGCATACAGCGTGGATGACAAATTGTGGACCCCGACTCCCGCTGCCCTGCGTGCCTTCCAGCCTTCCATCCGTTGCTCTTTCCGTGGCGCATCTCGGCCACGACGTTTGCGCTTGGAGAAAAATGTGTGTTTCTTGCTGGTTTTGGCGCCTCGACTACCATGCCAGTAGTCTCGCCCCCGTCGACATGAACTCGTCCGAAACCGAGTTTTCTGGCCCACTTCGCCTCATCAAAACGGTCCGAGGAGCCCCCTGGAGCACTTTGTACCAGTTGTGTAGACGCAGACAGCTCCAAGTCATTTTTGAGGCCGCAGCACTCGATTGTCTCTTCGATGCTTGCTCGATACCGTACGCGATCGACCACTAAAATTGTGGCAGCTCTGGACGGTATGGAAACGTGAGCGCTTAGAATCGTGAGAATATAGGAACCAACGTCCGAGAGCGCCTCGTATGGCCACGATGTCCCTCTCGCTCATATTGTGCGTTTGATTTGAAAGTGCTTGCACTCCAGATGGTTCCTCCATAGCGAGCGTCGCTCCTCTTGCGACCGAGTATCCGCCGCTCGAGAGTGGGACTTTTACATTTAACATCAAAAGATCATAAAGCCAAGTTCTAGTGATTGAATTTGCGTTCGCGAAAGCGTGTCCATGTCCTCGTGA
The DNA here is from genome assembly GCA_026184515.1 of Peronosclerospora sorghi. NCBI lineage: Eukaryota > Oomycota > Peronosporomycetes > Peronosporales > Peronosporaceae > Peronosclerospora > Peronosclerospora sorghi. The sequence continues at coordinate 26,462,918 of CM047580.1, forward strand.
CTAGTTGAAAGTTTCACCATCACGACTCCTCTCTACACACTCGTAGAACGTCATGTGCTTCGTCACATGCGTCGCATCCCCATGACGTGAGCCACGCTCTGATTAAATCGTTGCCTTAAGGCGTCGGATAAAGTCCGGAATGCTCTCTAACTTTTGTTTCACTGCTGATGGTAGATAGGATGCCATCTGGCCCTCTCCAAGCAGCCATCTTGGGTATCCGTCTCGTCCCTAGCGTTTGTGGACCAAGGTGGTCGAAAACGCACTTGAAGTCCACTCGCTGCCAGAACAAGCCGAGCTCCATCCACAAACACAACTCGCAAGTCTCCATTTTCGTCAATGTCTCCATGACTAACGCCAGCAATATCGACTCTTCGCTCATTTTTCAAGTGTTCGGTAGCCATGTCCTGGTGGTTCAAACATTGAAATCCGTGGTTCAAAAGCGAAGCTCGAGATCGAAAGGAGGCCACCAACGAGCTGGGAAGGGAATCGTAATGAATGTAGGGGAGTTTGCTGACTGCACCTCGTAGAGCGATTTGGCGCAACGGCATCGTGCGTAACGCGAGACATTGGCAAAACCGAACCAATGGTGGAAAGGCGACGCCATGGGTGAGGCGTGAACGTGAGGGGTGGGAAGACGCTTTTGAGTCCCTTCGTGCTCCACCCGCTCCTGTAATCCCATAGCGCAGCGTATTACATTCAGGAGTCGTGGATATGACTTCGCCAACAGCCGGATCGTAGCAAACGTCCCACCCGTTCGATAGCTTCAACACGAACGTGGGCGATCGCCCAATTTCGCTTGATGCTTTGCAGCTCCACTGCAATTGCAGTCTACGGTCGGCCACGTTCTTACTATCACGGTAAAAAATTCCAAACAACGTTTCGTCTTGCAGTTCCAAGTGTAGAATGACCGAGATGTCTGATTTTCGGGAGACTTCAAGTGGCGATTCTTTCTCTGTTCGTTCCGTGCTTTTCGTTTCTTGCTTTGGCTTGTCGTCGTGGCTGCTGAACGTGGACAACGAAAGCTCAGAGAGTTTGCTTAACGCGTCCTTGATCTCGGCGCTATCCACATCGGAATTTGCACTGCTGTCACTGCTACTACTGTCGAGCGCAGAAGGCATCAAGCAAACGCTCGGTCCATCTACAAGCAGACCACATGGCTTAGAGGTAGCAGGAGTGTCTCCTAAAATCCGTCGTCTCCTGGCTAGTACAGGAACAGGAGGCGAGCTTGAAGATGCTAGAGAGGAAGATTCCTCGATCGTAGACTGACGACGGATGCGGCTTTTGCGTACACGCTCGGGAGGATCCAAGGACACACGAGCATGTGGTAGTCTCGATGCTAGATACTTGCGTCGATAGGGACCTTGTGACGGTACACGCTTTTGCGATGGATCACGAAGCCATGGATGGAGCAGAATTTGCTGCGCAGACGGACGATCCTGAGGGTTCTGGAAGACCATGAACCGATGAGCATCACAACGAGTGACACAAGAGCTTTTGGACGCCTTCTACCGCACGTACTGGACTAAGCAAGCGTTTGATCAAGTCGCTCGCACCCGAAGAGAACCCGTGAGGAAACACGAGCGGGGTTTGTCGTGCATTGGCCACATTTTCCAACGTTTCACTGTGTTCATAGCCAAAACAACGCATCAAGCGCTGGAAAACCGTGTCTCGTTCTCATCTCTCTCTTTCTCTCTGTCTCCGTACCTGACTTTACGGCCTTCAAACGGTGGTTTTTCCCCAACAATAAACAGTACAAAATACATCCCAACGACCACACATCCACGGCTTGAGAAGCGGCAGCCACCGTTCTGAAGCGTATCATCGTACGGAACCACATGTTCCGTACAGAGTGGCGTGGTGTGAGTTGCATTGTGAAATCACGATGAGTGTACTGTGGTGGAGTCAAGTTCGAAATCGAATACATTTGTATCGACAACCTGAGTACGGAACCACATGTTCCGTACAGAGTGGGGTTTTGGACCCCTGGCTGGGCTATTGCCCCCAACAGTGGCGGTCACCGTAAACGGGACTGCCAGTATGCGTTGTTCGATATCAACGTGCTAGATGACTGCGAAGACATCCAGTCACGTCGTTTCGATCGAAGTACAGACGATAGACGTCTGTACTTACTTTATTGACCTCTTTTTCCAGGTTCGATATTATTCGAGCCGGAAAGGGTCAAGGAAGAACAGGGACGATAAAGTCGCCCTGACTCAGAGTTGGAATGCTTTTGTTGACAACTACAACAAAAGCCCAGATGATTATGTGAATAAAGTCCACGTAATGCGCGAGCGCTTTTTAAAGCACTCTCGAACAGGCAAAATGGAATACATCCATTTTGCTTGCCTCAAAGAAGGGTTAAAGTGTGCTGTCCCTTCTCACCTCGTTTGCCCGCGGTGTCCGCAGTGTACGGCTCCCGCTCGGCCGTCAAGACTTCTGGCGCAATGAAATTGGGCGTGCCGCACATGGTCGTATGCTTTTCTCTACGTCACAAAGCATCATCCTACGCGTCAACGATGGCTTGCCTTTGGTTTCTTTTCTTCGTCACGGGAAACAAGAGAGCAAAAGGTCGCACCCGAGTCGTCCGGCGAGTCCAAAGTCCGAGATTTTCACGTCCCCATGTTCATTGAGGAGTAAATTCGCGAGCTTGAGATCGCGATGGATCACGCCCTGCACGTGCAAGTAGACTACCCCCTCGACCACTTGACGAAAGAGCTGCTTGACTCGTTGTTCGTCCATTTGACGGTGTGGAAGCGTCTTGACCATGGCTTCAAGGGACCGACGCGCACAATACTCGAGCAACATGTAATAATTCCGGGCATCCTCAAACACACTGTGCACGTGGAGCACATGGGGAAGTCGCAGTTCGGCATGAAGCACGAATTCCTGCTGCACTTTGCTCTCGGGCTGGGACCGCACGATCAGCAGCTTGTCAATGACTTCAATCGCCACGTGCGCGCCCGACGCCTCGTGTTGGGCCAAATAGACTTGCGCCGTCGCGCCTTCGCCTAGAAACTCGAGCAACGTATATTCCTGTGGACGTTAGAGCGTGAGCGAGCGTACGAGATGCGAGCGAGCAACGAGACAAGCACGCACGGAGATCGAAGGCAGTGCGGAAGGCACGGACGTGGGGGTCATGAGGTTTCTTTTTCAAAATTACAAAACTAGCCTCGTTGCGTGTGACGCAAAAAAATGGACGCACGGAGTCGCTTCCATTGTCAATCCCAAAGGATCAAGATAGGACAAAAGAGTTTGCCGGTGTAAAGGTGACGTTTATGCCTCCTCGTGTCAGCTCGACTTGGGTCCTTCGTACACAAGCGACCCAATGCTCGAGATCTTTCAATATGTTTGCTTGTCCTTCAAATGTGAGACACGTTCTCGAGAGCTAGATGACGTCGTACAACAGATCATAGCCTTTATTTGCTCACTCGGTTCTCCGTCCTTTGTCTGCAAAAGGCTGCTCTCCTGATTTTCTCTCTCTCTCTCTCTAGTCCAGCTCGAACTGTAGTCAACTGCATCAACGCTAAGCAAGTTCATCTCTTGGCCTACATGGAGTGCAACAAACAAGTAGCAGTGGATGAACATCCAGTCGCGAAGCTCGGCTTCACTCGAGCAGTGGCTCTCGAGCACACTCTCTCTATGGCCAAACTTGTTTCCCGTTTGAGCTTTTAGTTTGCGACAGCGAGCATTTTCGACCTGTCGACCGGATTCGAACTCTTATCCAAAGTCGCGCGCCTGCTACACGTGCTAGTGTTGCTCATCCCTGCAGGAGCAAAGTAGGGTGACGTGCTTGTGGATGCAGTTGCAAGGAGAATCTAAGAGAACACACACATGAAACCGGCGTTTAATCTTCAGAGTAGGAGTGCCGGCAAGTCCGTTTCCTGTATTACCCAAAAGACCTTTGGAATGAGAAAGATACATGCACGTCAACGCAAACAAGTGTTTCAACAATGGAACAAGACTGGATTTTAGGGATCGGACCACATGGCTACAGACCGGTGATGCTATTTTCGTTACTTCATGGTGTTGGTACGCTACGATTCCCTTGCTATCGGAGCTTTCTTCATCTCTCGAACATCATGGAGCACTGCATCTGAGGCTGTTGACCATGTCCGGGTTTAGAACGACAGCATGTCCTCGGGGAAAGGTAGAGCTGAGCCAGTGCGTAAACACACACAAACATTGTTACGGTAATCTTGATCGCCATGGCGGGTGTTCTTGCTCTTTTTTGACCTACCTATCGTCGAGAAGAAGACGTAGCGTGTGGAGTGATGTGGAATGTTTAGTCATCTAACGGCAAAGTTTTCTTCATGGAAAGGTTTAGCTTTCAATGAGATAGTGAGCTAGGAAAAGATGATGCTCATATGCTTTCTGTTGAGCGCTAGGTTTGCTTCACCATACTGTTAACGATAATAAACCCCTTGCAACGTTAATTTATACCCAATCAAAGGTCCTTCCACTCGTGACGTAAACTTATCCGCAGTAAAAAACGTTCTTCCACATGAAAATGTTAATCAAATGGATAATATTTACACCGTAACTCGTAGTCGTGACAACCACAGTCTTGTATGTAATCGCTATATTCAGTAATGAGGATAATTGCACACTGTATGCGCACGGAAGCGTGATGTCAACAAACAACGAAAGAAAGACACCCAGTCGCAAAGTGAAAGAGTAATATATTTGACTTAAGCTAATTATAGTCCATCACAAATACACAACAATTAAGTATACCTATTTTTTTGGTCCGGTGCGATGATGCTCAACCTTAAATGCCTTCGCGTCTTCATACAGCGCTGCATTTTAACACTCCTTCTCATCGTCGTGCACGTCCAAAAGGATTCCACTCAATATTCCACTAATCCAATTCTTGATCGCATGTCTTCAAATCTTTTCCTGCCAACGCCTTGGTGAACATGTCTGCGATCATACCTTGCGTTCCCTTGTATCGCACTGCAATCATTTCGTCCTTCAGCTTCGAAACGAGAAACTTGATCCGCACGTCCACATGTTTCATCTTTCCTGAGTTGTTTTCACCTTCCAGAAACTTAATCGCGGCTTGGTTATCAGAATTTAGTGTCATCGGCTGCTTTACCTGCAATCCAACCTCCGTGAGTAATTCATACACTCCAATAAACTGACACTCCACTTGTGAGGCTGCGTAAAACTCTTCCTTCATTGTCGAAAGCGAAACGCAACGCTGTCGCTTGCATACCCAGTACAGAAGTATTCCGCTAAGCGAAAGAAATCCACCAGTCACTGATTTTCTGTGCTGTTTGCATTCCGCGTGGTCTTCATCGCTATATGATTCCAAAACAAACATTATTTCTATATCATAACCCATCGAAAACTCCATTTGTAACCTCAAAGACATCGTCCCTTTAAGTATCGATACGTCCTCTTGGCAAGGTTTCAATCTAAAACTTATGGCGCGTGAGACTTCCTGGTTGCCCTGTGCACTGCAAAAACGATGTCTGGCCTACTTCATCACGCTATCCACAAGAGGAATCCAGAAAGCGATTGGAAATCCTCCATTGCGGTCGTTCCGTCACTAGGCCGCACATCTGTAGATGCACTTGTTCCTCCATCGTAAGCGCTTCATAGTAAGTCCCGATCGGCATCTTCACGCTGTTGGAATTCGCTAACCCATAATCATCCAAAAGCCTTCGTATCATCACTTCGGTCCAGGTAGTATCCACCCTTGTCGTCTAATGTCACTCTCCTGCATAAGACCTTTGAAACTTCATCCAGGTCCTCGATTCGAGATTTTCCGTGTCTTGAAAAACCATTGCCACAAGTCCTTCACTTGTTTCTGTCACCAATAAATCGTCCACATACACTCCAACTATAACAACGTACATTCCATGCCTCTTAAAATATGAGCACATATCGGTACAACTCTGCGCAAATTTTAATTCCAGTAACTTGGTGTGTAATAAGCGATTCCATAGGCGCCCCGCTTGCTTGAATCCATATAGTGTCTTCTTGAGCTTAAAACCAAATCATTAATACTGTGACTCCATGCTTCTTCAGTCGTTCGTCGCCTATCTCCATTTCCTTGGGTATATACAGATATATTTCGTATTCTTCTTCAAGCGCCTTGACATACGCGTTCGGTATGTCACCGCGCCTGGTCTTTACTTTCCATTTCCTCTCCAACGTCAGAATAATCTTCACCGTACCCATGTCTATGACTGCTGCAAACGTTAAGCCATAGTCGACACCTAAACGCTGCTCGTTTCCACATTCCACTAATCGCGCCTTGTAACTCTCGACGTTTTCATTCGCGTCCGTCTTTGTTTTAAATACTCATTTTGGTTTGCAACGGTTGCCAATATTCTTGTCTTTTTTTCACCTTCCAAACGTCATTCATCTCCGGCGCGGACAGCCCGCACTTTATGGCCGTAAGCCAGTCATCTTTTTGGTCACTTTTCATTGCTTCCCTGTAGTTTCTTGGGTCCATTCTGGTTACAACATTAATTATTTCACTGTCTTCGTTATCCACCTCTTTGCTTTCCTTGGACTCTTTATCGTTTTCCACGTTATCTTGAGGTAATTTCTCGTTCCGTGACGCTCCCTTGTCCATGTTTTTCTTCTTCTTCTTGACCCTTTTTTCGCGCGTTCGTTAATATCTCCTTCTTTCGCGCGATCACTTTCGGCCTCTACTCCTTCTAAATCTTCACTGCTTCCATCCAAAATCAACTTATGTAACTGCTAATTCTGCGTCTTGTCCAAAGTCTCAACGTCTTGATATGTTGAGTTACCACCACTTTCCTATCCTTTTTCAAGAATACCTTGTAACCCTTTACTTCATCACTTTTTCCAATGATTATTCCAATCTGTGCCCTATCGGCCAATAAATCATTTCTAGGGTTCCGGTACACAGTACACGGAGACCCAAACGCTACAATTTCACCCAGATGCGGCTTCCTTCCTGTAAGAATCTCCAATGGTGTCATCCGCCTTGGATTTGCGCTTGTAGGACTTCTATTCAGAATATAAATCGCATAATCCACTGCGTCAACCCAGAAAGACAAATTTAGTCTACATGCAAACGGCATGCACCGTGCCATATTCATAATGGTACAGTGCATCCTCTATGCCTTCCCGTTGATTACTTGGTTCCTATATTCGCTAACTTGTCATTCTATGCCCGTGCTTCGACAAAAATCATCTAAGTTCTTGTACTCCCGACCGCCTTCCGTGCGTAAAATGTACCCCTTGCAATCAAATTTCCTTTTGAAAAAGTCAAAAAAGTTCAAACTTTTTAGCTACCATATCCTTCGTCTCCGCCAGAAAAACTCCAACGTAACTTGTTTTGTGATCAACAAAATTCATGTATCGATTTCCGGTGCAATCTCTGGGTGAAATCAGCCCTTTCAGGTCCGAGCAGATTACACCCCAATCCTGTCACTAGGCGAATGATCGCCGCTATCCTTCTTGGATTGATTGCACTTGGACGGCTTAGCCTATTCACAGGTAAGACAGTTCATTCTTCTATTGTCCGTCAGCTGAATCCCAAAACCGGGATCTTTCGCTAACTTCTCGATGACATCGAAGTTCGGATGCCCCATCCGTGCATGGAAGTTCCTTAGAGATCCACGCTGAATATAACAATTTTTCTCCAATTCCTTCTCGTTGTCACTGATCGCCGCCATAACGATATCTCAAAAAAAAGATTCTTCGGTATATCCAACTGTACGTTCATGGTCAATACCTTGTTAATCTTTCCACCTCGAAAATACTCTCATCACTTTCTTGGTGCTTAACCACTCTTCTCTCTCCATCGTATGTAAATCCATAGCCCTTTTCTTCTAATAGGCCGTATGAGCGAATGTTCCGAGTCAAATTCTCGACGTAATACACATTTTTGACTTAAATATGTCGCTCAACATCTCCACAGTTAACGCAAAATTACAAATATACCTTCATTCCAACTCCAACTGCTTTCCGTCAGCCTGGAAACATACGCCCGATACCCGCTCGGTATTGCGTAAAAATCTCACATCATTCGTTAGATGCATGCTTGATCTACTGTCAAGTATCCACTTCTACTTTGAAAAATTTCCATAATCTTCAGTGATCGTTAGCGTGAAATCCACTTTCTTCGTGTCCTTCTTTGGACATCTCCACTTAACGTGTTCCATTTCACCGCAAGAATAACTTTTCTTCGGCTTTGTCCTTCTTTCAGCCACAACTTTTACAACTCCATGTGTTGTCCCTCTTGGCTTTCACCCGTCATACTGAACGGCCTGTGCAAATTGACACATTTTTTTCGCCTGCCGTAGATATTTAACGCGCGTGTGATCATACCTCGACATCATTACTTGCTTCAACTTCGGTGCTGCGTGATATATCACGCTATCAAGCACCTGGGAGACGGCGCGTCCACCCACGAATTCCGCTACAGCCAATAAATATATGTTATGCTCCGGCCAAGTCCGTTCCGGACTCTTGCGGGTCGAGAACAACTTCATTGACTGTGGGGAGTCAATTGTGTGTGTTTGTCGAAAGTAATTTGTGTTGGAGCGGCTGGCAAAATTTTTAGGCTTGGACAGTCGTTCCCACAAAGCCCGGACTACCAACTAACGAAGGGGTCCTCCGGTTGTCCTGTGACAGGCGTATGTCTTGCTCACCTTGTGTACCCGACGGTTTGGGCGTGGGTCTCTCTCCAGTTGACTGGGGACGTAGATCAGTGCAATTCCGATGCAGATCAAGCGAATTCGAAGCAGATCGACAGGTGGAAATCGCAGATTCGAGATCCCGGGGAAAAAATGGGGGTCGAAGATTGCAGATCGATCATCGATGATCGCAGATCGACCCAGTTGATCTAGAGCGAATTGGCGAGATTGCGGATCTGTATATCGCAGATCGACGCTGTCGATCTAGTGGAAATCAGCGAAGGGGTACTTGATCACGTGGCGGAAGTCTTCGCCACTTGATCGTCGAGCCTCCTAAGCCTATCAACTTAAGAGGAAGGGGGTCGATCTGCACTTTCTATGTGCAGATTGACGGATTTTACAAGAAGCCACCTAGAGTTCCCAAGGGGCGCTTAAAGAAGCCGAACTTCTAGAGGATAGGTTTAAACCAATAGGGGAGGAGGTGTGAACACTTGGCTCGATCACCCTCCCAGTAGCCTTTACAAAAAGGGGCTGCTGACACAGCGGGCAGAGTTGAGGATGAGTTCTGCGGAACTTTACGTCTGCCGGTGGGCCAAAAAGTGCACTATGTGCTCCCGCCCGGGACTTGTAAAGGTGCGTATCCAATGAAAGGGAGGCGCGAAGTTATCACGCCGTCCCAATCGATGATCTAGTTGATCGGACGCAAAAAGAGAACTTTATTATTCCTTATATTCTATAATCAAGCAATTACCTAATATCGACCAATCAACTCTACCCATCCTTATATGCACCATTAGCCTGTCGCTTACCATCGGTCAGCTGTAACCTGCGTCGCTTTTGCTCTGGATGGCCCGTCCATGTTCATGACAGTTGACCAAAAATCTTCAATGCGCTTCCCCACAGCCGCCCATGAGCCTCGTACCATCCGTACAGCGGTTGGGGCGTGGTTCGATCTGGTCGTTGCCAGCCATCGATCATTCCTTTCCTCCATCAGTTCATCATCGATCATGTCCGTCGTGATCATCCATTTCCATTAGTAAATTTTCAACAAGTCTATCATGAAGTCGATCATGGACGCCAAATCATCCCTTGATCGATCTAAGGCTTACGATCTGATCTCGATGATCAACCAAGCATGCACGCAACAAGAGGAGCTAGACATGCTGAACAAGTCGCTTTCGATGCTTGAATACTCTGTCAAGATGCTTCAGAGGTCAAAAGCACGCGTTGCCAGAAAACTTGATGATCGTAAGCAGCAGATAGAGTGGCTCTGCGAAAAAGCTTCGCCTTTACGCGGTCAAGTTCTTGAGACTGTTAACAATCTCCGGGACAGTGAGGCCAAACTGAAGAAACAACTGAAGACCTCCGAGGAAACCATATTATAACAACACGATCGGATCCGCGATCTGGATTGTGGTCATGATCAAGATCGATATCAGCTATCAGTCCAAGCGGAGACCATCGATCATCAAGCTCAGGAGATCTCGCGCATTGAGGAAGAGCTCTGCGAGGCCAATATCAAGATCTCACGGTCGCCGGCACTCCAAGATCGAGCAACTATCGATCAACTCCGCAAACGCTTGGGCATGATGCAAAAAGAGCGTGATAATGTCATCTCCAAAAACAAGCACTTGACCAAGAAGGTGATCAAGCTGACATCTAAGGCAAGTAAGCGCAAAGACCAACGAGATCGCGTCCGGTCGGAAAGTGAAGCTAATCTTGTCATGATGAATGAATTCGTCGCTGCCAAAGCCACGGTTGAAGAGCTATCTGCACTCCTCGATAAGGTATCGATCAGCAATGCCGAGCTGGAAAATATACGTGCCCAGAATTCAAAGTTGCAGGCGGAACTTTTGACGGCGCGGCGCCGCCTCAGTCACCAAGCTTCTCAGTTAAGTGATCTTCAGTCGGTATCAGCAGATCGTGACACACTACGCGACGAGTGGAAACGCGCTCAGAACGAAGCTATGCGATTGCGATCACAACATTATTACGTCCAATCCGTTTTGACTGGTGCGGCGTTGCACATGCAGATCGTCCCGAGTACAGGAGCCCCTTGTGCAGATCCTGATCAGGCCGCAAGCTCTCCTGCTGATCTTCAGGGCGATTGATCTAAAAATTCCTTCATTCGACCAACTTCTTCGACCAATAAACGTGCTCGGCGATCACGATCTACTCCTCTGTCCTAGCGGCAGCGTAGGGTCCCTCCTATTCCAGAGGAGAATAGATCGTCGGATGATGATCGTCCGTTTAAAGTTTCTCCCATTCAGTCAGTCCAATGTATGGGGCATGATCTTTCCTGTCCCGATCAGCCGGATGATGATAAAGGCGGTTGTAACACTTCTCCATCGGTCACCACGCATAATCTGTCCAGACCTGCAATCAGCGAGTGCGAGAGTGAAGATTCGCTCGATCAAGACTCAGCTGGGTTTCTCTCCCTCACAAGGGTGCATCTAGATCGCTAATCTTGGTGCCTGATGGTGCGCAAGATGTGGACATCTTGCCGTGGAACACATATCAACTCAACGGCTTCGATCTGGATAACATCTCAGCACACGTGATCTGCGATTACTTGACACTCCCCGTGGGATGGTTTTTTCCAGTTGATATGGACGCCCCTGCGACTGATCTGTGGTGTAGTCACCTGATCACCCGGTATGAAGTGTAGTTACTGTATGCACGACGCCCTGGGACTTTCCTGGATCATCATGCACAAGCAATCTGGGAGTCGACTCATCATCTCCCGATAGATCGAGACCTCAGGGATCGTGACACATTCTATAATTACTACGAGAGTCGACGTCAGCGTAGGTGTCGTGCCGGAGCATTGTGAAAAAAACTGGTGGAGTTCGTGTTGCGGGGCATGATCGACGGAGTATGCGATCTTGACATTTTCCTGGACCCGTCGATCTCGCACTGCACCCGGAACCGCCCCTTAAAGTATACTCCAGCTGATGGTGGATCATGGTACCCCGGGTATCTATCAGATCCACCACTTCGAACCTTGAAGGATGCGCTACGTGAAGTTTATGCTGAGGAAACTTGGAGGATCCAGTATCGCCTTTCCTTTGATGATCATCCCGGTCATAACATCCCTCGCCTTCGCCGTAAATTTTATGGGTCAGGCTAGCTTGTTGATCACTTCTTCCTCAATTAATAAATCTTGATCATACCATTCCCAATTGTTGCTTCGTCGCTTTTCATGCATATACATAGATTGATCTTCCATCGGATCATCTGCAGTTGCTCCATTACCATATCTCGCAATGTACATCGTACATCACCACTTCAAGTCAATCGTCACTTCTCCATTAATCGTGATTTCATCAATCGATTTTCTCTAATCGAGGGTTCGTCAGTCACAATTTGAATAGTCGATTCGTCGATCATGCGTTAATTGGAGCCTTCGTCCACTTGCATCACGTCGAACCGATGTCGGTTGATTATCTTCCTTTCGAAATCCTTGATCAGAGCATCACAATTTAGACCTGCTTCGTCTACCCATGATGGCTCATCGTAACCCTTCCAGTAAGCTTGATACTCGCGTAACGTTCTGCCATACCTAGTCTTTCGACCAGATCGGACATCGGTGATGCGATCAACTTTAAATTCGTCTGTCTCCAGTGCTCTTTTCCAACTATCTTCAGGTAGTAAGGCTTCAACAAAATCAAAACGATCTTCTAACCCAGCTTCTAGCACAGTAGTAGGTCGATCTGGGAATCATTTGACCAATTTCAACTTGGATAGGTGGACCGCAGGAAATATGCGATAGTCGTTGCCGGCCGTAATCAATCTTGCAGCATGATCACCAATCACTTCATCAACTCTGAAAGGTCCATGCCACATATGCGTAAGTTTCTTCGCGAACCCTTCTTTCACCCGATCGAGGTATAACCAAACCCTCGATCCAGCTTCGATCTTTTGCGTGACACTTGATCAGTATGCTTTTCAGCTCGATAAGCCATGGCTTGGTACAATCGAGCACTCACTTGATCACGGGCGTAACGGTAGTATTTCTACAGCCTAAATCTCCACCGACGAGCTTTACGATCTTTGCGCCGAATTCCACCAAGTTGCAGCGTTGATTCCAACGATTATCGCAAATCCCACCCATATTCCAGGTAAAATGGTGTATCTCCACGGATCCGATCAGAGGTTGAATTTAGTGCAAATACCAATGTTCTGCATACGAGCTCCAATCCTTCTGACCGACGTCTGATACATACATCTTGATCGCTCGTGTGATTGTTTGCACCATTCTTTCCGCCTTGCCGTTCGCTTGTGGACGGTACGCCATAGTGGCACTATATCGTTGTACCACGATCTTGTTGAACACACAAAATACTTTGGACATAAAACCGGGTTCTCGATCATGCCTGATCACCTCGCTAGATCCCAATCGACGAAATACACATTCTTCATAACTTCCAGCGACTTCTGAGCTGTCCAAGATGATCCAGCTTTCGTGATCACCATACTCGTAACCCGATCAGTCCAGATCAGCAATTCCGTATGTCCATCAGTTTATCGGGGCAACGACGGGATATTATCCATAGCTATCACTTGAAATGGGTACTTAGCTTCAATGTTTCACGGCGACATACCCTTGATCGTAGGTTGGCCTTTCCCCGTTTCACAACCTAAGCATTGCCCAACAAATCGTTGGACGCTGCGAGATAAACCACGCCAATGGAAATGTCGCATGATCCGCTGATACGTACGGCCTATACCCTGATGTACTCCTTCCAAACTCACATGATAATGGTGGAGGACATCCGCATGTAGGGTTTCAGGTAAAATCAGCTCGATCGAAGAATGTCGATCATCTTGATCATCTTGATCACCGCTTGTTTTTCTTTAGTCATACTTCCACAGTAGATCAACAACTCTTGATCATCAACATCATAGTTGTTTGCGATTTTCGCGCAATCTTTCATCTCGTTTATGCTCAATTGCAAAACGTCACCATGCAAGCAACATCGCAGATCACAAATCCACTTCTCTTCGTCTTACGCCTTTTTGACATTTTCCACCCTTATCCCTTCTATGGGTACTTCGGGCCACGTTGATGGCAGCGTAGACTGAAGAAGATTACGTGATCGCGTCGTCACCAACACTTGCGGGACAGTGGTATCTTCCTTCCAAGTGATCACTTCAGACAATCTGTTGAGATCGGCTAATTCGCCCAGTTGGTGATCATCGACAATTTCACACCGTGTTCCATCTCGCATAGATGTACTGGTTATATGATCGGAACTCTTGTTCCACTCCCTTTTTACGTGCAGCAGATCGTGATCAGGC
>CM047580.1:26476849-26502781 GCA_026184515.1 Peronosclerospora sorghi
CCGTCTAGCCCGTTGGATGTTAACAACCACTTCAACGTAGACGGACGTGACAGTTCAGTGATCGCCTTTCCGACCAACATCGTAAAATAGATGAATTTCTCAGAAGAGCCAAAACTTCCTTTCGACGGGGCTGCAATTCAGCTAACCGCTCTTCAGTGTCCGTCTCGCAAATGCGACGGGGCAATATACTTGATCATGCTCTTGCACTAGCGCGGCAGACACTGCCCACTTGCTACCATAGACCACGATCACCGGTGTTTTGGCTTAATCGAAATGGAGTAGGGTTGGGGTTGACGCGATCTTCACCTTTAGCATACTGAATGCCACTTGCGCCCTGATCAATCGATCATCTTCGCGATCCGGACTCTCATCGATCGATGATCGACCCTTTAATTCTTGATAGTCCGTTTCTCGTAACTCATAGAGTACAGCAGCATAGACCGTGAAGTCTTCAATAAATCTAAGATAGTAATTCAGACTCCACAAAAACGATTGCATAGCACGCAAAGTACCAGGAAAAGGCAAATCGATCCGATCATCCAAATTCTTCGGATTTGTTTCTAAACCACGGCTAGAGAGACGTGATGTCCTAAATAACGAACTTCACTTCGCCCCCAGTACGATTTAGCCACGCTGATCGACAAGTTCCACTGATCGCACTTTTCCAATAGATTTCGCACTTTATCACATAAGATCGTCCATGTAGGTGCAGGGATCAAAATATCATCGATATATAATCGTCGTTGAAACACATACGTGCCTTGTGCTTGATCAGTCTCTCCCGTAGTAAATATATCAGTTGACTTGGTTAGATCGGCACCGTCCTTAACCTGGAGATACCTATACAATGGATTATCAATCAACCGCTGGTAGATATGCGGAGAATTCTTTAGGCCAAAGGTCATCCGATTCCATTCAAACAATCCAAAAGGGGAAACAAAAGCCGAAATCTGACGTGCTCGATCGGTCATAGACACGACCCAAAAACCACTTGCCATATCCAAAGAGCAAAACCACAACGCCTTATCCAAATCTTTGTGCAGATTAGACATCAATAACATTGGGTACACCATCAGGCGCGTGAGTTGATTCACCGCGCGATAATCGATACATAATCGAATATCAGCCCCATTATTTTTCACGATGATCATTATAGGTGATGCCCACGGTGAGTAGATGGTTGGATGATCTTCGTTGCCAATAGCACCTTGATCAAGACTGATAACTTCTCGCGAAATTGTGGAGCGACCTTCCGACACTTTTAAGCGATCGGGCGCGCATTGCCTACGTCAATGTCACAAACTACTCCACTTGCATCAGGAGGCAACGCGTTTACTTTCCCGATCAAGAGATGTTTCTTCGCCCAAATTATATCGCGAATCTATCCGTTTCCTCTGCTGTGTTGATCAATCGATCACCAACTTACAGATCGTCCTTGATCAATTCTTCGGTAGTTGATGACACCTCAGGCATCGTGGCAAGCTGTTTCTACAACTTTTCCACGAACAAATCTCCACCTTCATGGTAGCACACTTGATCATCGGTAGGAATTACACCAAATTCACTATGATAGACTGATACGGGGTGATCACGCATATCTTCATCAGGCTCATCCCTTACAGCAGATCGTTCAACTTCATGATCAAGTGTCGGACTCTTCACACTCGGTTCCAGATCGCACTTCTCTTGAACTTCTTGCACCTTCTGCGATCTTCCGTTAACTAATGCTACAGACGCCGTGATAGAGTTCGTTAGTCGTACCAAAATTCCTTGAGGAATAGGATACTCCTTTTTCTCGACCAAAGGGCCTTGATCGAAACTTTCTTGATTTTCATGCACAGAATCGGTAAAAGCTTGATACGCGAGATTCTGCCACTCCTTATAACGATAAGACCCCACCGAAATAAATCCAGGGCGACGGGGCACGTCGTCTTTGCTCATCCAGATACCTAAAATCGTATCGTCTTGTAGGATGATCAGGTGATCAGCAACGTTCGTAATGCGCAAATACAGTAGACTACCCACGCCCCTAGTCACAGAGGGGACCCAATTCTTTCCGCGAGTAATCCATAATTTCCTAGATCGTTGATCACGAATCCGAACCTCAGCAGATCGACCTACTGGGATCTGCTCATACCGATCAAGTTTCATAAATTTTCCACTTGATCCATACAACTGCCGATGCACTTCCAATGGGTGATCACTTCGTCAGGGAAACTTAGCGCGCCGTGGGCGACGTCGAATCTAACACCAGCTGGGATCATAAAATCCATTTCCAATATAACATCTTGTCCTACGAGTTTTCCCACCCATGCATGGAAGTAATAAACCAAAGAGCCCGCTAACGTCACCTTGATTCTATCTCGCCCTTCTGTAAGGTATGTACTTTCTCCGATACCAACACATTCTTGTTCTTGGCTCGTGTCGATTTGACAACCCACCTTACGAGCAAAGATTGAGTCGATGATCGACACTTCGGCACCAGAGTCAAAAAACAACGTGGCACGTTCGTTATTAATTTTACCACTCGCCTTATCTTGTTTAAACGATTTCTTGGGCGAGTAGTACTTCCAATATATACGTGATTCCCCCGGAAGTAGATAAACTTCCATGATCAACGGGTACCGAGTAAACTCGTCAATACGGAAATTAGCCAAACGTGGTAAATCAGGCTGATCCTTTTTCATTATCCTTTTCTTCTTCTCGATCAGCCTTCTTACCAACATATGCAAAAAATACACAAACTAGAACGCTCGCCTCGTACCATATTACAACCTGGCGAGATTCCTAGTTTAGCATGTCCTCTCCTTCCTTGGGAAACATTCCGGTATGCATGTTGGGTTGCACCACTGGTGAATGCGATTGTAGAATTCCTCCGTAGGGCACTTGCCCGCATCATGAATTTTGCCACATTCTCGGCAGACATACAAACAGTGATCAGTCGGGTGACCCTTCTTGCCACACTTCAGACAGTTAAGGCGCTTCCAGCAAAGTAAATTGTCGTACTTGATCGATCCACCATGACTGCACTTCTTGGTTAACCCTTGATCAACTGCACTTGGTTCATTTCTTTTGCCAGATCGAGGCTCACTAGGTTGATCGTGCGTCACTGATTGATCACGCATAGCAGCAATCATGTAACGACGCTGATCACATCACTTCCACTGTCATTGGAACTTGATTCATCACTACCACACATCATCTTGATCGCGCGCACTGCTTTAGGCTTCCGCGCTGGGGCAGATGATCGAGCATCGCCAAATTTTTGACGGAATCGGCTAGTGCCTACCGCCGCCTTTGGCTGGCACGACTTATGTAACGGGGTTACATTCGAGTTACATTTAGTGTTGGTGTACATGAGTACACTACGGTTGAGGTCAGTATTGACCGGTTTGAAAGGTTCTGAACCTTTCGGTTATTTTAACCAATCAGGGCAGGGGCCCTTGGTGTGGTGGTGTGTCATCCATCCACGTGTCGGTACACAGGTGTGTACACTACATTTTAGCTAGGTACGAATTTGGAATATTCTACTTAGTATTACATATAGTTTATATTAGTTTAAATTAATTTAGGCTAATTACATATTAAATATATTCAGTTTACATTTCACTCTAAAGTGCAGTCGCGCGACCTCGACCGGTCGCGCGTGCAGTCAGTGTCGTAGGTAAGAGGGAGCCCTCCATTTACTTACATCCCGTAAACGGAAAACAGCCGTTAAGGCTAAGTAGTAAACCAACCCGGGAATCTTGGCCCCGAGTAGGAGATCTCTTCTACTAAGCCCTTTATAAGGGCGTATCGGCTAAGTAGCGGTAGACACCGCTTTAAGGAAGAGTCTTCCTCTGTGCGCTAGCCGCACCGTGCGTATACGCACCGGCTACATCTGGTAGCACTTCTAGTCAATCCGACACCTGTGTTGGTAGACTAAGGCATCCTCTGCAACGGATGAATCAGGACGATTGGGATAGCTCGACCCTCGTACAGAAGGAAGCCTTTAAAATGCTGTTACCCTTAACGGGGGAAGAAGGCATGAAGTTCCTAGTGGGGCAGGGCCTTGAGGCCGTAAAGGCAAGGGTAAATGCCCTCATCGCTCATGAGGCGAGTTGTAGTGGAGGTAGTTCCACGGGGGTGCGACCCCCATTATCGTTTAAGATAAAGGAGTTCACCGGAGAGAAGGGTGACAACCTTTACGTTTTATTGCGAGAGTTCGAAACGGCCTTCGCCACAGCGAATCTGATCGCTGATCACTTGCAAGTGGGACTTGCATTGACCCATCTTACGGGCAAAGCCCGTACATGGGCGTTTAAGTGTTCGGAGTCAGTCACGGACGTGTTCCCAACCTGGAAGGTCCTTAAGCAGAAGCTCATGGACATGTACGCAACGCCTGATCTGGTTTTCCAGAATCAGCTGGCGTTTCTGAGGTGCCGTCAGGGCACTAGGGACTTGGAAACATATATCCAAGAACTTAAGACCCTGTTGGCAGGGATGTACGCTAAAGCGTATTCGGACGATGTGTCCATCCTCGTCTTCATGGGTGGCCTGAGAGAAGGGCCAGCACGTTCTGAATTGTTCCGATGCCGACCCGAATCCCTGGAGGAGGCGTTCAAGATGGCGTTCAACGCCGAGAGGAACTTCCGTTCCTCTATGGTGGGTCCCGAACCCATGGACCTTAGTCAGGTCGAAGCGGAGGAGAAACCTCCCGCTAAGAGTAACACTGACTCTTTTTCGCAGAGCTTCGAAGGAGGAGCTCTTAGCTATGCTGCAGCGACATGGGCCGCTGAGATGTTTCCTGTGTGGGAGCACGGATCATCTTCGGAACAGGTGTCCGAAAAATCCCCAGCGAGACACTCGCTACAAGGGACCAAGGGTGGGGAAAAAGCCCTTGCCCAAGCCGTCGTGAAACGACGGCTCCCAGTAGGTGCGGGGCGCCTTACTGGGGGACCCCTCAGTGCTGTTAATCCCCAGGGTAGGGGACGACAGCACAAAGCCCCGAGGAAAGCGGTGCTTTCTAGCACCGAGTTGGTGTACCCTCCAGGTTTGCTGGTAGTCCTTGCGGACGTTAAAGGCTTTGATAAGCCTCGGAGAGTCTTGATAGACTCTGGAGCGTCTGAAAATAATGTCAGACGGGCTTCTGTTGAGAAGAGTCGGCTGTATGCCGAGGCCCTGGAGGCACGTTCTCGTGACGTTGTCACGGTCCGTCTTGCGACGGGCGTACAGGTTTCTGTACCCAAGGTCTCAATTGACCTTAAGCTGAAGTTTGCAGACTTCGACAGATTAGAACGTTGCCAAGTCTTGGATTTGGACTCGAGGTATGACCTCATTATGGGCATGAAGTGGCTGGAACGCCACGAGTCATGGATAGACTGGAAGTCTAAGTCCATTGGCTCAACGCACCCGCGGTCGGGTGAAGCATTAGCGAGTCATGAACCAACCTTTGATCGATCGCAAAAGCGATTCTGGCGTGAGATGCCAGAGATTGGGATGTCTGAAATGATCATTCCCAATGGCGTTAAGGAAGAGTTCCTTAACGAGGGGGATTCGGCTGTTAATCCTCACGCCGTTAACGGCGAGACTGGTGAGCTGCCAGTGGTAGAGGTGGATTCCTCTGAGGTAACTCCAGTGGTAGGGGTAGAGACCCTTGTGGTTAAGCGCGAGGCGCTTCCAAGCAAATAGACTCGTAGTTCGTCTCTTTTGCACGTCGGAAATGATTCCTACCACGCCGTTATAGGCGAGACTGGCGAGTCGCCATTGACAGAGGTGGATTCCTCTGAGACGACTCCAGTGGTAGGGGTAGAGACCCCTGTTGTTAAGCGCGAGGCGCTTCCAAGCGAAGATACCCGAAGTTTCTCTCTTTCGCACGTCGGAAATGATTCCGATTACGCCGTTATAGGTGAGACCGGCGAGTCACCGGTGGTAGAGGTAGAGACCTCTGTGGATAGGCGGGTGGCGCTTCCAATAGATGGGGCAATTGAGTCCCCCCATCTGGGTGTCGGGATGAGTCCCGAGGCCAGTAGTCAGCAGTCCTACAGGATGCTGAATAGTGTGACAGGTGTTGTCACAGAAGGCGTAAGCCTGGACAGTTGCCTGGGGTAGGCGAACTGTTGTCGTTGGAGATGTCCTTCAGCGAATTTGAAACTGCTTTGAAAGCAGGTGAAAGCGACGAGGTTGTCGTATTACGTCCGGAAGAGGAGTTGAACTCCTCATCCACGATGGACGAGTTAGTTTTGGTGCAAACCAAACAGGCATTGAATGCCCGAAGCGGCCTCAAGATCCTCGCGGATCCTGAGGACCCTTACCATTACTTACTGAAGGAATTTGGAGATGTCATTAGTGACAACCCACCGATGGGGTTACCACCGGATCGGGGAGTCCGATATGAAATTGATTTGGTTCCTGGAACCAAATACTGCGTCACTAGGCAGTGGCCTCTCCCCAAGGAGCAATGCGACGTCATCGACGCATTCTTCAAGGGGAAAGAATAGGCAGGGATGGTGCGAGAGAGCAAGTCTCCCCACTCATCTCCCACTTTTTGTGTTCGTAAACCGAACGGAAAGTGGCGCATGGTGCATGCGTACAACAAGCTGAATGCAGCTACTGTACCCATGCAGACTCCGATTCCTCGGAAGGATGTCCTCCAGAACAATATGGCGGGCTGTACTGTATACAGTGCCTTAGATCTGGTGGACGGGTATTATCATGTGCTCATGCGAGCGTCCGATATTCCTCTACAGCGGTCAGCACGCCTAGCGGCATGCTGTGGGAGTGGCTTGTTATGCCACAAGGGCTTTCAAATGCACCAGCGACTTTCAATCTCTTGGTGACTCACTCTTCCGCCCTCATAGGAAGTACGCTCAGACGTACATCGACGATATATTCGTTCATAGTCGTGCAGAAGGCGACTCGTCTAATGTTCAGACGCACCTTATACACCTTCGAGAGGTGCTCGAATGTATGTGAGAGCATAAGTTATATGCGAACGCATCAAAATGTGTATTTAGTGCTGAGGAAATTCCTTTCCTCGGATGCTTCATCGGTAAGGATGGAGTGCGGGCGGATTCCGCGAAGGTGAAAGCCATTGTGGAGTGGACTTCGCCTGTAAATCTTAGAGATTTACGGAAGTGGCTTGGATTAGCCAATTATCTACACAAATACAGCAAGAACTACGCTGAAATGGCGAAGCCATTAACCGACCTTCTTAAGAAGGACGTGGATTGGTGTTGGGAAGCCAAACACCAAAACGCTTTTGAAGCGGTAAAGGGGAGCTTGTTAAAAGCTCCCGTTCTTGCTCTCCAGATTCTGGGAAACCATTTAGCGTCGTCTGCAACGCCTCTGATTTCGCAATCGGATGTGCTTTGTTACAAGCAGGCGATGCAGGAAGGGAACGCGTAATTGCGTTTGAGTCGAGGCAGCTTAAAGCTGCGGAACGGAATTATCCCGTTCATGACAAGGAGCTACTTGCAATGAAGTATGCTCTTGTCAAATTTAGGGTTCACCTACTCGGCTCAAAGCCGTTCGTGGTTTATACTGACCACGCGTCCTTACGGACAGC
The DNA here is from genome assembly GCA_026184515.1 of Peronosclerospora sorghi. NCBI lineage: Eukaryota > Oomycota > Peronosporomycetes > Peronosporales > Peronosporaceae > Peronosclerospora > Peronosclerospora sorghi. Next base: position 26,484,396 of record CM047580.1, read on the forward strand.
GACAAAGTAGCCTCATCTCTTGCAACGGATGGTCCGTTGGCTCTCCTTCTTTTCGTAGTACAACTTTGAGGTTAACTATAAACCTGGCAAGTAGAACGTGCTTGTAGACGCGTTATCGCGTCGTCCCGATTAAGAGCTCGCTCACGCGACATTCGTCACCACATCTGTGGTGGATCTCATACGCCAGGCGTATGATAAAGACCCACAGTGTACGGCGCTAATCAGCGCGTTAGGTGAAAAGGGTCTTGGCTCGTCTGAGACAACCCTGTCAAGTCGATCTAAAGCTCGTTTACACCGTTAAATGTACTGTGATGGTCTGCTATTTTATAGCACGAGCGCGGAGGACACTGCGCGGGTGGTAGTTCCTCATGATGAGAAACCGAAGTATAGAGTCCTCTTTGAGGCACATGACGCCCCTACCGGGGGTCATTTAGGTCGGGATAAGACCTACATCTCTTTAAGCGCTTTGTATTGGTGGACCAACATGTAAAAGTGCGTCGGTGCGTATATAAGCACCTGTGAGACGTGTCAGAGGGTTAAACCCTCTGCAAGTTCAGCTGCGCCTTTGGCGAGCTTATCGGTTCCAACGGAGTGTTGGAAATCCATTAGCATGGATTTTATCTTCGGTTTCCGAAGGATAAGGCCGGGAACACCGGCATATTGGTCTTTGTAGACCGATTCAGCAAGATGGCTCACCTGGCGGCGGTGCCAGAGTCCATATATGGACAAGGAACAGCGAAAGTGTTCCTAGACCGTGTCTTTCGGCAGCATGGTCTACCTTATTCCGTTGTGTCGGATCGGGATACCCGTTTTACGGGACAATTCTGGGGAGCGTTGTTTAAGGTGCTAGGCACCAAGATCCTCATGTCCACTGCGGATCATCCGCAGACGGACGGTCATACGGAAAGCGTTAATCGCGTTGTGGAGGATATTTTCCGTAGTTTATGTCCGGATTCTCCAAAGAGTTGGAGTGAGATGCTTCCGATGGTTGGATTTGCTATCAACAATTTGGTACATGCATCTACGGGTTTTACCCCGTTTTACGTGAACGGATTAGTGAATCCGAGGGTTACGTTGACGCCACGTGTGTGTGGCCAAGGGATTGAGGGGGGATTCCCCGATGTCAGCCATGTATCTGTGCTAAATCACATCGATAAGTTTTTATCGACGCGCCTTAGTGTCTTACGACACGTCTGCGATGCCATGGCGGAAAGCCAAGACAAGCAGAAGGAGCAAGCTGACCGAAAGGGGCGGCGTAACAAAAAGGTATACAAAGTAGGAGAAAGTGTTTTATTAAACGCTAAAAATATTCCTACATGCAGTTTCAAATGTGTTGCGCAATAAACTGCGCCCCAGGTTTGTGGGGCCCTTCAAGTTATTAGCCCGAAAGAGCTTGTCGTATACCTTAGACATCCCGAAGGCGATGCGTACGCATCCAACCTTCTATGTGGGTAAGATTAAGCCATACCGGAACCCTGAGGCGGGTCCCCTCTCGGAGGAGGGTGCGAAGCCGGATAGCCGAAAGGCGCGACAGGTCGGAACATCTCCGACAGGGTTGAAATACGACCCTGAAGCTCCGTAACGAGAGACTCGAGAGAGGCAAGCCGCCCCTCGATGCGTTCATTCGCACTCCCTTCGTTGCGGAGTCCCTCCTGAGAATCTTGGATGCGACGGATGTGCCGATCACAACGCTCGTGGAAGTTACGCCGCAATAGCGCGACCCCCTCCTCCAGTGCTCGATACGGAGGGCACTCCACATTACCATGTGGAACGCCTGATGGCTCGACGACATCACCGGGGTGAGACCCAGTACCTGGTGAAGTGGAAAGGGTATCCACATTCCCAGAGCTCGTGGGAATACGAGACTCCCCTGCGGCAGGATTGCCGTGACGTCGTTGACGCTTTTGAGCGGGAGAATCCCACTAAGAGTCAACGACCAAAGAGGCTGAAGAAGCCCCTTCACTCCCAGTAGTTGGGAGCTCGCCGGAGGCAGATGCTGTGCTTGCATTGCTTTCCGGCACCACATCGAGAGCAGAGCGCGTATAATAGGAGGCAGGTAGTTGCCCTTGCGCTTTGTCCTGAGCATAGGCCAAGCGTAGCGCCCTCTCTATCCGAACGTCGTGTTCGGAAAAGCTGTTGTACAGCGCATCGAAACTGGGGAGGCGTTTTTACCCTTCCTCCCAGGCGCGGAATGCCTGTTCTGCGTCTTCGACGCTTTCGTCCCTCAAGAGAACAAAGGGAATCTCGCGGATGATATCCACGAGGACACCGCGTGCCTGCTTCCCGAGGCGCGTTCGGTAGGACTTAACGGTATAATGTTTGGGCGTTAGTAATCGGACCCGGAGTTGGTTCCGGCGCGCAATTTCACGCGGCAGTATAGCCGCTAGACCAGGGGTATAGGAGGCTAGACCCCTCTTGACCGCCTGCTTAGCCCTCTTTTGAGGGTCGCGAGGTCCCTTCCGTTCCCGTCCGGCACGTCGGGCCTCTTGAACCAAGGACGGTTCATTGGTGGTGGTTGCCTGTGGCAACCTGGAAGTATCACCCCTAGTGGGTAACGGTGGTGCACGAGTTAGTGCGTTTTCCCCACGTGTGGGGAATGGGTTGGATGATTGATAGCGCCGTTCGGCGCTATCAGCATGGCCAGCCGTTGGGGGAGAGCTCCCAAAGGGCATCCACTTCCGAGTTGTCGGAATAGTTTGCGTCCATAGCACCGCTGAAGGTGTACAATGGACATCCAGAGGTACTGGCGTTGGACTTCTCCAACAAGATTTCGATTATTGCGTAAGCAATAGTCTTGATGGGGGAGGATGTAACGGGGTCACATTCGAGTTACATTAAGTGTTGGTGTACATAAGTACACCACGGTTGAGGTCAGTATTGACCGGTTTGAAAGGTTCTGAACCTTTCGGTTATTTTAACCAATCAGGGCAGGGGCCCTTGGTGTGGTGGTGTGTCATCCATCCACGTGTCGGTACACAGGTGTGTACACTACATTTTAGCTAGGTACGAATTTGGAATATTCTACTTAGTATTACATATAGTTTATATTAGTTTAAATTAATTTAGGCTAATTACATATTAAATATATTCAGTTTACATTTCACTCTATAGTGCAGTCGCGCGACCTCGACCGGTCGCGCGTGCAGTGAGTGTCGTAGGTAAGAGGTAGCCCTCCATTTACTTACATCCCGTAAAGGGAACACAGCCGTTAAGGCTAAGTAGTAAACCAACCCGGGAATATTGGCCCCGAGTAGGAGATCTCTCCTACTAAGCCCTTTATAAGGGCGTATCGGCTAAGTAGCGGTAGACACCGCTTTAAGGAAGAGTCTTCCTCTGTGCGCTAGCCGAACCGTGCGTATACGCACCGGCTACAACTTATTGCTCACATAATCCCGCAGCGTTTCTTCCAACTCTGTAACATTTCCCAAACGCAAAAGTTCCAGCTGATCAGCAAATTCGTGATCAGTCAACGTGTCAAGAAAATGCTGCACATGTTCACATAAGATCGTAGGCGGACCTTCCTTGATCTACAACTTAGCCCGAATTCCTGCCACATTCAACCGGTGAAGATACTCAATAGGAGTTGCATCATATCGCTGCTTCGTGTAGTAATATTGGCGAGATGAAGATTGACCACTTCCACAGTACTGAGTTTCAAAATCATCGACCAGGTTTTTCCAGTTCCCACGAGTCGAAATGCTTAGCTGGAGATGCCAACTGCGCGCCGGTCCTTTAAGCAGATCACCCATGATCAAACACTTCTCGTGATCAAGCCTCTGATCACGCATAAATGCTGATTTGAGACGACTGATCCAATTTTTCGCTTGATCTTCATCCACTTCTTTCCCTGAGAATCCATTCAGATCACGGATCGCAGACATCCTGATCCTGGGTATCCGCTGTTGATCAGGCACTCCGGTGTACGCCGACGCAACCGTAGCTGATTGAGGGGGAGTGATCGGCTCATCTGGATCGAGATAATCCAGCTGGGATTGTTGATCATGGAGCGAATACACAGACTCCATGTCAACATCCTTAACCGTCACCGCTCTTCCTGGCTTTGCCTGGTGACTTTTCATGCGTACAACTTCAGGTGTCGCCTTGCCTCTTTCCTCAGCCAAAAACCGCCCCATAGCCGCATTAAAAAACGCTTGCAGCCGTGGGACTTGTTGTGACTGATCATCATCCGCCTTGACTGATCGAGGTTCCTTCTTCACATCCGAGAACTTGGCTTCATCCTTCTGGTAGATCGTCATCCGGGTGATCTTGGGTTCCACACTATCAGGATCACTGCTTGACTCCACTTCAGACGCATCGTCCTCAGAAGGAGCAGATTCATAGTAGGATGATCCCGTGTGTTCTGCCACGTTGATCGACGGGCCCGCTTCAATTTTCAACGGAGTGCGAGAGGGTTCCACCTTAGCAGATCGACCCACTATAGGCACCAACAGATCAAACAGCCGCTGGGTAGTGATCGTAACATCTTTAGGATCCAGATCGAACACTTATCCAGCATCATAGGCGCCTGTCGTCAGACCAACTTGCTTGATCATGCGCGTCAGCCCTAACACCAGCTGAAGGTTGTCCTTCCCATCCGTCACTGGTTGATCGACTGGTCCATTTACCTTTCCTCTGATCGTGCCCTCGAATAGGATCATGATCGAATCCATCAATAAGAAATTTTCCAGTTCCTTCATATAAAACGTCCTCACCAGATCAAATTCCGATGGCGCCATACTTGATCGACTTCGCCGCTCTCCGAACCAGGCGCCTTCATCAACGCCTTTGGATGGTCAGACTTGTAGTACTCTACCACCGGCTTACAATCCAGATCATCATATCCATATGCAATAGGCGGATCACAACGCAAGTTGTGATCCAGGGGCTCCCGAAGGAGCCTTGGGAGTGATCGAGGCTTTTACTCCTTTATGTCATCAGGATACCTCCCCAGGTCTGATGATCAGCATTTTCTTTCTTCTTCAGAGGTGGCGATGGAGAACTGCCTTCCATCGTCACAACCACCTCCTCTTTTTCCACTTTAATATTCTGATTACGCTCCCGTCTTCACGTCCGCGTCAGCGCCATCTTGCAAGGAATCGTGGTGATATCCCGAGTCCCCCAAAGATCCGGACACGCGCACTATTGTGGTGGAGCGGCTGGCAAAATTTTGAGGCTTGGACAGTCGTTTCCACAAAGCCCGGACTACCGACTAACGAAGGGGGTACTCCGGTTGTCCTATGACAGGCCTATGGCTTGCTCACCTTGTGTACCAGACGGTTTGGGCGTGGGTCTCTCTCCAGTTGACTGGGGACGTAGATCAGTGCAATTCCGATGCAGATCAAGCGAATTAGTAGCAGATCGACAGGTGTAAAATCGAAGATTCGAGATCCCGGGGAAAAACGGGAGGTCAAAGATTGCAGATCGATGATCGATGATCGCAGATCGCAGATCGACCCAGTTGATCTAGTGCGATTTGGCGAGATTGCGGATCTGTAGATCGCAGATCGACGCTGTCGATCTAGTGGAAATCAGCGAAGGGGGTCGATCTGCACTTTCTATGTGCAGATTGACGGATTTTACAAGAATCCACCTAGAGTTCCCAAGGGGCGCTTAAAGAAGCCGAACTTCTAGAGGATAGGTGTAAACCAATGGGGGAGGAGGTGAGAACACTTGGCTCGATCGCCCTCCCAGTAGCCGTTACAAAAAGGGGCGGCTGACACAGCGGGCGGAGTTGAGGACGAGTTCTTCGGAACTTTACGTCTGCCGGTGGGCCAAAAAGTGCACTACGTGCTCCCTCCCGGGACTTGTAAAGGTGCGTATCCAATGAAAGGGAGGCGCGAAGTTATCACGCCGTCCCAATCGATGATCTAGTTGATCGGACGCAAAAAGAGAATTTTATTATTCCTTATATCCTAAATCAACCAATTACCTAATATCGACCAATCAACTCTACCCATCCTGATGTGCACCATGATCCTGTCGCTTACCATCGGTCAGCTGTAACCTGCGTCGCTTTTGCTCTGGATGGCCCGTCCATGTTCATGACAGTTGACCAAAAATCTTCAATGTGCATCTCCACAAATTTGTCCATCACATACCACAACGCGGGAGTTTCACTCCCCACGTATCCACTTGCCGATTATAGTAGTTTTAGGCGTTTGACGAGAGGTAGTGGCCGAGAAGGTCCACCTTAACATCTTCGCTCCACGGGAAACCCCATGCCGCTTCTGCAATTCCAATTTGCAGTAAAAACTTTCTGCCCCACGAATGAAATCCAGATCCCAAACCACGATATACTTCAGTGCCATCATACATGCGTATCCGCAGCTTGCACTGCTTCGGCGATGGCGTCTTCATCACAGGCATCGCTACTGCCTGGTTTTGTTCTTGTAGAATCTCTGGGTGTATATATCCAGGCACTTGAGCCCCTAGCTGTGCCCTGAATCGTTCGGCGATATTCGCCCCACCGTGGTCAAACATACTTGCGCCAGCCTTGCCCGGATGCTTGAAACTAAGCATCCCAGGGTTTCCGACCTTATACGTCACCCTCTCCTCATGGCCCCCGTCCAGGGACGCCATGCTCATCTTGTTATTGCCTGTCGGTCGTGGTAAACATTACCTCCCGCGTCCGATACTACTCCACATTAATATTCAAGCCTCGTTAATTGCTTGGACATTCCCCAGAGGACCGTCAAGATATCGGTCGACTCCGCATTCCCATCCACAATTGTAACCTTCTCCTGGGTTGAGTCATTGTCGTCTCTTGGGCTCATAGACTGTTGTGTGCTAGCGTGATACACAATACTGTTAACGATAATAAACTCCTTGCAACGTTAACTTATAACCAGTCAAACGTCTTTCCATCCGTAACGTAAACTTATACCCAGTCAAACGTCCTTCCACTCGTAACGTAAAATTATTCCCCGTAAAACGTTCACCCACGTGAATATGTTAACCAAATCGAAATATCCACACCGTATATCTTAGTTGTGACTGTTAGAAAATAAGGGCAACTTTATTTCCACTATGCTAGATCTTAAACTGCCTGGTCTGATCACCTTTGACCAGGTAGGATCTAATGCAAAAGTTGGCGAATGCGCGAAGGTCGACGCGCCGTGTATGTTTCAGCTGAGTTGTCTTAAAGAGATAAAATTGAAAAGTGTATTATGTAAAGTTACCTAAAGATTCAGTCATATTAAAATACAAGTTAAAATTAACCGTCAATGTTTACCTAAATATATATCCCTTTCTATCCAATGGGGTTCCACCATCTTGTAAGGGCGCAAAAACACAAAGTGGGTACACGCACTTCCTACACTCCTCCTGAAACACCGGAGGCTGCATACCCATCACGTCAACCCCAAACTCTCTCGCAACCATTGAATCCTTGACGCATTAAGGTCCTAGGTCAGCAGGTCTGACAGCATCTCCGTACTTGATACATACGACGCCGAAATGATGCCCTTCGGTGAAAATCCTTCAAAAAGTTCAGCTTTACGTCGATTTTTTTCCACTAGCAGCACTCGCTTCGTTCTCCACTTGCTTTATGGCTGCCTGGTTATCCATCTTATGTTCCAGGGGCGTCTTTGCATGCAACCCGATTTCCGTTATCAATTCTCTCAACCCTAGCGCTTCTCGGCCGGCCATAGAAGCTGCAACAAATTCTTCTTCGGCCTTCGAGAGCGCCACTGTGGTCTGATTCTTACACGCCCAGTTAACTAGCACTCCATAAACGTTACCATATCTGAAACACTCTTCCGGTCCGCTATATCAGCGGCGAAGTCAGCATCGCTGAAAACCATAATCCTCAGCGGCTGCGGCAGTTCATCGTCATGTTTTTATTTCAGCTTCAAATTGCTCGTGCCATTAAGTACTTGAGGATCCTTTTGGTAACCTTATAGTCACTAACAGTCGGCGCGTGTGTTCTTCCGGTTGAAGGTGCACCGCAAATGAAATATCTTGGTGCGTGGTGCCGCGAAATCCATATTAAACTGCCAACAAGCGACTGGAAACTCTTTATACACGGAATATTGGTCTTGGGTCGCACTGGAAGCGGTCCACGAAAACCTTCAACATCTTCTAACACAAGCACCGGCGTCCTAGCCTGGTTCATCTTGGACAATTTATGTGTGCTTAAGACTTCATTAATCGTAGCTTGTTGATCCAACACATATCCACTTCTTGGATCTCCTACAATTCTCATGCCTAAACATTTTGTTACGTTGCCGAGTTTTTTTCAATTATAACACTTGCTTGTCCACAAAAATTGCTCCACAATTTCTCCGCTGGTACCCGCGACCAGTAGGTCACTTAGGCAGCGACTACGACTATGTCGCGTCCAGCATGCTTCACAAAAAATACAAGTGTCTGTGACACAATATACGAAGCCAAAATCGGCTTAAATCTTGCACAAGTACTCGTTCCACAGACGCCCAGCCTGTTTTAATCCATAAAAAGTTCGTCTTAGTTTCAGCGCTAGCTCTTTCTGCGACCCCACACCGAAATCATTCAATTACTCTTGATTTATCACCATGCCTTGCGGAACTTTCAGATATATCTCCAGGATTTCTTCTGCCTTGGCCTAGGTGTAGGCACTCGGCACGTCTCCATAGCGAGCGGCCACCCCCCAGATTTGCGCTAACACCTGTATAAAGTAATCACCTCCATAAACCTGCTTGTCTCCCCTAGCGACAAGCCTCTCCTTGTACCTCTCCACCGACCCATTTGCATTCATCTTGGTCTTTTAGACCCATTTAGTCGGGAGAGGTACCTTGGTTTGCGGGCGACGTACTACAGCCCATGTGTTCAGGTCTTCAAGCGACTTGAGCTCCTCCATTTTTGCATTTCTCCACATCTTACTGTGAGCACCTGCATGCGCATCCCTAAACCTTTTGGGTTCAGTCCCCACCATGAACTAAAAATTCGTTTAAACCTTCGGTTCACACAAAGCAAATGCGCATAGCGCACTTTCACCACCTTGTCCGTTGCCATGGCCGTCTATTTCAACGGTTGCACCAATGTCACTCGAAGTAACGTCTCTTGAGACTGCCTTCTGCTTCCGTGATTCTTCGTATTCCTTGGCCTGTGTGTTAATTCTTCTACCCACTTGACTTGCGTGTAATTTGTCCTGTTGTTTTCACATGTTGCTTCACCTCAGTCGTGTTGCTTGATTCATCATTCTCGCACTCGCAATGCGCTGGTTTCTCCATCGGTTTCTGCGAGCGCAATTTATCTCGTTCCTCCAGGTCACCTTCGGCTTCATCTTCCAAATTTTTTTTGCGATTTTGCTGCTCGCTTCTTCACTGAGTGTATCGATCGCCATGCCACGCCTCGTTACCGTGACCACTCGATATTTTAGCAGCAGTACCTTGTAACCCTTCGTTTCATCATTCTCTCCCAGAATCAATGCGCTCTCAGCATGTCGTGCAAGCGTTTATTCCTTGGGTACCTCCAAACCATGCACGGGGACCCAAAAACCAATATATCGGTGAGCACCGGTCGCTTTCCCGTCAATAATTTGATAGGCGACAAACGACCTTGATTAGCGTGCGGTTGAGTATGTACGCAGCATACTCAGCCGCCTACGGCCAAAAAATCAACGGAACTCCTGAGCCTAATAGCATACACTGGACCATATTAAAGATGGTCCGGTTCATTCGCTCCGCTTTCCCATTCAAAGCAGGATTTCCAGCTTCAGTGATCTGGCAACGAATACTCGTCTATATGCAGAACAGACCAACGTTCTGGTATTTGCCGCCGCCGTCCGTGTGCAGCACGTGTACACGGAACGAAAACTCATTCTCGTACCATGCCAGGAAATGTCCGAACATCTTGGCTGCCCTGACCTTGGTTAGTGCAGCAAATACGCTTACGTAACTTAAAATGATCCACAAAAACAACTAAAAATCTGTTTCCACGCCTGTCCCGAGGAGTTATGGGACCCTTTAGGTCACTGCATATCACTCCTCTAATTCTGTCAATCGGCGCGTTCAAGTCGGAATCCGTCTTCGGTTGGGCATTGCGCGTTGCTTTGCCCTCAGTACAGGTCAGACAATTTGGTCTATTGGTGTCCGTGAGAACTATGCCTGACCTGGGGTCCCTGGACAGTCTTTAGACAATAAGATAGTCCGGGTGACCCAAACACACATGAAAATGGTGCAATCTTCCAGTGTGGGTATCGGTAGCGACGTCTACGACACATTACTTAACACCATGCCCGCCAAACCATCTATGTTATCCTACCCAAAAATACAGATCCATATGTATTGATCCGAAATAATCTTTCACCGTTCAACATCATTTAAATAAGGTGAACATTATCCACAATGTACACCCTTTTCCCGCAGCCTGCCGTGAAATTAGGTTTTTCGCCAATTTTGGCGCGTATTACACTTCCGTCAACTCGATAACGGTTGGCGGTTCATCGTACGTCTTCAAAGTAATCTTTCCGACTTTGGTAGCTTTAATCATACCGCCGTCTGGCAGCGCAAATGTGTCACTCGGAACACATTATCCGGCGCCTTCTAACAAATCAGCGTTCGCCACAAGGTGTCTACTGGCTCCACTATCGCTAATCCATATATTTTCATCCACTTTACGTTTCCACACGTGTTTGTTTTTTCGTTTAAGCTTGACTCCATCGTTTAGATCACAACCTTCTTTTGCCACCCGTCACCTGACTTCTTATTTTGTCTTCCATTGCGACTGTTGTCCCCATGTTTGCGCCGCCTGTGTAGGCAATACCGCTGTATATGACCTTCGTTTGCGCGTGTCACAAGCACGCCTGTCACTTGGAGTCACCGCATGTCCTTGCATTCTGGAAGAAGTTCCGTTCTTCCTGCGTCATCCTCTCGGTCTTTAGCCCATAATATCAGCTCTTGAGCGTGGCACAGGTAGTCCTGCCTAGAAAGATCGTACCTGGGCATCAACATGACCTTCATCCGAGGTTCATCCGAGGTGCCGCAAACTTCACGATGTTTTCAACAATCAACTTTTCGCTTGAGAAGAACCTGGAACAACATTACCTGTACTTAGTAGCTCTGACCCACGGTCCAGAGCTACTATGTACAGGTAATGTTGTGCCAGCTTCTTCTAGCGTCCTTATCCGCAGCAAACCACATAGCAGCTTGCTGGTGGGATATGTTTACTTTAAATCCCAACCACATCTACTCCAAGACGTAATGCAAATATGGTGCAATTTGCCTCAACGAGCCAATGTTCGAGCGGAAATATTCCGCGGCTATTCCTTCGAGATGTTCACCAAGTTTATTTACCTTCAGTCTCTCGGTCCAGTTGAACCCTGATGTCAACTAACCAATCTCAATAGCCTCCATGAAAAGGTAGGCCCACTGCTTAAACCCGGCACCTAGGCCTGGGTATAGCTCCTTCGCCGAAAACTTTTCCACTGCCAGTTTGGGGATTTTATACGCTACATGACCAAAATTCGGAACAAGCATCTGTTCGGCAGGCATATTCATACCGCCTGCACCCGGCACTCCGGCTGGTGCCTCGCGGGGTGGAGCATTCACATTCGGGCGTGGCCTTGTGCCAACTTCTACCCCTTCTTCCTCGGCCAGGTCGTGCAGAGTCATCTGCTGACCGAACGGACGGTAGTTTCGTAGGCTATCACGAAACTCCGTGTCTTTCGCGTACCGGGGAGCCTTTCCTCGACCCGGACGAGACACTACCAGCTAATCGCTTGCCTTGCCCTTCTCCCACGGCATTCACGCGCACAGAGATGTCCTTAAGACCTTTCATAATAGCCTTCAACGCATCACTTGAGGTCGTTATCTCATCACCATCATAATCAATCATCTTAAAATCGACCAATAGTCAAATATCAATTGTCACCTCACTAGCCCTCGCATCAAGGGGACTTTACACTAGTTCCACGTGACAAAATATAACAAATCGAGACAAAAACTTCGTAATAACAAGAAAAAGAAGAGATAACTAAGCCAGCCTTTGGGCTCATAACCTGTTAGAAAATTAAACTTATGTTGACTTTCCACTTTGGTGGAACTTATACCACCTGGCCTGACCAATTTTGAACAGGTAGGATCCTTTATAGAAGAAAGCTGCTGTTCGACGTTTACCGCGCTCGGGTAGTTTCGTCTGAGTCTGTAGAAGAGATAAACATGAAAAGTATATTATGTAATGTTACTTTAAATCACAAGCCTACTAAACTGCATACTAAAAGTAAGCGCAAATGCATCCATGAACTTCAGCCAATGGGAATACACCATCTTGCAGGGGCGCAATAAACACAAAATAGGTAATGCGCTTTCAACAATCTTCACTCCTGTGCATGCACGCGCAGGTTTGTTTGTTTAAGTTTTTGAAATATTGTTTGGAGTTCAGACCAAAAGTATACAAACTTTAAGTGATACGCGACCACAGTGGCCAATATGCATTATGGATACATTAGGGATTTGGATGTGTTTTTTACCTCTATTAGGATTTCTTAGGTTCTGATTCTTAAGTACTTATATATATATTGTATCTATATCTTCTATATAATAACAGAATTCTCGTCATCGATGCGCGATCCCGTACCTGAGCGAATATATCGATATATGTATAAAACAGGATGATGGTCGCGATCCCGTACCTAATCAAATTCGAGCTATAATATTAGTCTGACCTAATTGAATTCGACTTATAAATAGCTCTTTTACATTGATGTAAAAAAAACTATCTGACAAAAAACAATTAAATACAATTTTGGCCTAAAAAATCGTGGTAATACTATTCATATGCAGATCAGTATTAACGAGTAAATATTTGGTTAAAATAGCACTTTACATCAACCTTTTTAAAGATTTTCCGCCCCTAGGACGTTCCCGGTCACTTAGTTGCTTCTATGGTTTAATCTTTTATACCCTCCGCCCCGTCGTTACTCCGTAAACTCTACTTCTTTAATGTAAAACCGAATGATTGTCGCGATCCCGTACCTAATCGAAGTCGAACTATACTATAAGTCGGAACTAAATGAATTCGACTTTACCATTGGTTATTATAATTAGCTTTTATAGGAACATCCTGTGTAACTACGGTCTTATAGCACACCCTGCCTTCTTCCGCATTAGTATCCCGCCCTAAAATGCCACCGCAAACAGAGAATCCGCTTTGCCGGCGAAACCGACTGCTCGCCGGCGGCATTCTCGAGAACGCACTCTTGAGACGCAAGAACAACCCCCAATTCTATCGCAACCAGAGAGCCCGCGTCACGGCGAAACCGATTGGGTCGGGAGCGGCGTGCTCAAGAACTATTCTTGAGACGACAGAAGAACAAGAAAAACGGAACCAACCGGATCGGGAGCAGCATGCTCGACAACGTGCTGTAGAGACGCCAGAACAACAACATCAACGGACTCGACTGAATTGGTCCGGCGTGATCAAGAACGTGTTGTTGACATGCAAGAGCAACATGAACAGCGACACTAAGCGCAGGCAGCACAAGACGTGCTCAGCGTGCACGGAACCTTTTAAAAGACTGCTTGCGCGCCGATGATCCGGAGTTCCCCCTCGCACGTCAGGAGATCCCGCAATTCCTCCTCGATGCGCTTTGTGCTCAACCGGGCTAACGTCAGCTGCCACAAGTGCGGCGCGCTCCATTGGATATAAGAGCACATGAAGGATCCTGGATCAACCGATACACGTCCACGTTTCAACAGGTGCTGTGACCGTGGAAAGGTGACCAACCTCCTACCATTACTACAGCCACCAAAGCCGCTACGAAGTCCGATGCGGGATCTAACTTATTGTCCGGGCGTTTCGCACATACATCAGGGCGTACAACAGCGCTCTATCGTTCACACCCTGGGTGCGAAGTTGGATGAACGGAGAGGTGTACGCCGTTCGACTCCATGGTGCCCTGTACCACGAAATAGGATCAATGTTGCCCGACTGGCTGGAAATAATCGATGCAGATCGGATTTATTGTGGTGAGCCACGACTAGACATTGCACGCACTGATCAAAACGATTTATTATAGCATTGCCGATGCAGCAAGGAACGCGCGTGCCTACTTTGGCCGCCGTGATATCTTCGCTGCCTTCAATGTCGATGTGGATGAGATATTACAGACGTCCTGATCATGAATTTAAGGGGAGTTCACGAATTTCGCAGCGCCGACAAATTGAAGATGAGGATTATGCAAACGCAATCCCGACAGAGTTCTTGAACCGGCTCTACGTGAACGGATGGCTTCCACATCGACTGGCACGGAAGGATAGCACACCAATCATGCACTTGCAGAGTCTTGATGCATCCAACGGACTTTGAAACGTTACGCGACCCACGTGTGGTTGAGTCATAAGTATTGAAGGATGATACATTAAATTAACAACTGAGAAATTAGGCCTTCCCTACACGGTCCATCGGATGCGGTTTCCCGTGAGATTTTCCTACGTTGTGACGATAAAAAAGTCACAGGGAAAGACGCTGCACAAGGTTGGCATATGTCTCACAAGGGACGTGATCTCTCATGGCCAGTTGTACGTCGACTTTTCACGTTATAAAGCACCGGATAATATCTCCGTCTATTGTGAAGCTGAGTCTGCATAACTACGAGGAATGGGCAACGTAGTTTATGACGAAGCACTACGTTGAATAAGTTTACAAAATCTCGCAATGATGGGAGCAGTCAATGTCCGAGATTTCACTCTCAGCGGTAAACAGCAAAATCTATTTTCTTTTTGTTTCAAAGTAAATGTAGATATACTGTAGTTTCAGTGAAAGTTCAATAAAACAGTTCGTCGGAACGAAGGGTACCATCCCCTAGTTTATATAATAACAGAAATCATGTCAGTTCATGTGGTCATCGATGATCACCAACCTAATCGAATAACTCGCTCTATGTATACAACGGAATGATGGTAGCGATACCGTATTTAATCTAATGAGAAAGAATTGATGTCTCGATCCCGTACCTATCGAATATATTAATCTATCTATATATATGACGAAAGGATTGAGACAGAAAGAATTGATGACGCATTTCCGTAACTATTCAAATTCGAACTATAGTATAAGTCGGACCTAGTTGAATTGGACGTATCATTGGTATAACAAATAGAGCTTATCTATCTATCTTCTATATAATAACATAATTCATTCGCAATCCTGTACATAAAGAATTGGAACTATGTGATAAATCAAACCTAATTTAATTCCAATTTAATTTAATAAAAAACGCTTTTACCTATATAGCCCAACCCTGCCTGCTCTCGCATTAGTTATCACCCCCAATGCCACCGCAAGTTGTGAGTCCGGGTTCACAGTAAAACCTACTGGATAGGGAGCGGCGTGCGCGACAACGTGCTCTTGAGACGTAATAGCAATCCCCAAGACACAGCAAGCATAGATTCTGAGCTCATGGTGAAACCGCCGGGCTCGGGAGCAGCATGCTCGAGAACTTGCTGTTAAGACGCAAGGAGAACACGAAAATCTACTCCAAGCACAGGAAGCGGCAATACCTGCTCAGAGTGCACGGCAGCTTCTTGAAGGCCGATTGCGCGCCGCATTAACCGGAGTTCCCCTCGCACGGTAGGAGATCCCCGCAAAACAATTCCGCCTCGCTGCGCTTTATGCTCTACCGGGATAACGTCTGCTGCCACAACTGCGGTGCGCTTCATTGGATTGGGGAGCGCGTGAATTGTCCTGGATCTACCCCTTGCACGCCTACTTTTCACATCTGCTGCGACCGTGGCAAGGTGGCCAACGTCCCTCCTTGTCACATCCACCGAAGGCGCTACAAAGTATGATACAGGATCAAACGCCTATCGTCCGGGTGTTCCTCATCAACACCAGGGAGCACCATAGTGCACTGTCTTTCACGTCCCTGGGTTTTATGCAGGGAGGAGTGTACGCTATTCGACTCTGTACCATGGAATGGGATCGCTGTTGCCGGATCCCAATCATACTCCTGCGGAATCTGGACCTATCCTACGCGCTTTGAAACAGCACGCGCCTCATTGTCCACCTGTATTCCGCACATGTGTTT
Source organism: Peronosclerospora sorghi (assembly GCA_026184515.1). NCBI lineage: Eukaryota > Oomycota > Peronosporomycetes > Peronosporales > Peronosporaceae > Peronosclerospora > Peronosclerospora sorghi. The sequence continues at coordinate 26,500,402 of CM047580.1, forward strand.
GAGGTTGAAGTCTTGACGGGTGATCATGCAGGGTATGTTTGTTTTTCACGCGCATTGAATTCAAAACTGAGCAATACGGGCTGCCTTAACGGTGCGTCGGACGCGGTTTCCTGTGCACTTGGCCTATGCGATGACGATAAATAAGTCTCAGGGACAGACGCTTCACAAGGTTGGCATATGTTTCACAAGGGACGAGATCTCGCATGGCCAGTTGTACGTTGCATTTTCATGGTATACAGCACCGGAGAACATCTACGTCTATTGTGAAGCTGAGTCTGCAGAACTACGAGTAATGCGCAACGTCGTTTATGAGAAAGCACTAGGTTGAATGATTTTACAAAATCTCGCAATGATGGGAGCAGTCAATGCCCGAGATTGCACACGTAGTTGTAAACAGCAAAAATCTATTTTCTTTTTTCTTCAAAGTAAATGTAGATATACTGTAGTTTCAAGGAAATTCCAATGAAACAGTTCGTCGGAAGGACGGGTACCATCTCCTAGTATATATATATACTAAAACAAGAATGGCTATCTTGCTTCCCGTGCGCCTCTACGCTGATCTCGTAGGGCGCGTTGCTTTAAAGAAACTACTCCTGGACTGTCAGGCGCTATAGGCCGGTACAGTCGCCCGGATAATTGGACGTGCCTCCAACTTGTGTCAAATTCCTACAGGCTATTAGCGGGTTCGTTGTTACCGCTATATTGGTTGGCTGTTTTGGTGGGTTGTCTATTATTTTTTTCCAAAAATCCATATGGATGGAGAGGAAACTATCAACCAGGAGGGTGAACCAAGGGCTCCTCCTTGAAATGCGGAAAATGAATAAAAGGCTGGACCAAATGGAGAAGAGAGGTCGCCATTCGATCTAAGCTTTCAATCTAAACTACCCGCCAAGAAAGACGAACGAACGTTGCGCTGTTGAAAGTGTTACCGTCCATCTAGCACAGTAGTGTAGGAAACTTGAGGTCGTAGATACTTGATAACCACACTAATATAACAAAACTGTCTCAAGTCAATATCTCTGCAATACATTATAGCTAGGCTGTGGAAATGACACCCTTAGAGAGATCGTAGTGTGTTTGGGAAGTATATTGAAGCAGGGACTTGTTCAATGTAATTTTTATTGAGACATGATTAGCTAGCCTAACATGAATATGAATAAGGAGTTGAAGGTATAGTAAACCTTCAACAGCTGTTGTGTTACCTACATTACTTAGCAGTGCAAAAATATTCATTACTCAGAACCGAGTACGGTTACCGTATTTTGAGCAACTAAAAAGTAAGAAATACATATTGCTAACTAAAACAAATAGTCCTACCACCTAATTTTAGTAATTAAAGTATATAGACTATTTTTAACACTCCTCCTTAATGTGTATTTTAAAAAATCACACATGTTGAAGGCATAGCGCGGCGCGTAGCTCTTCAAAACTTGAAGCAGGTAAAGCCTTGGTAATTCCACCAGCTAGCATTTTTTTAGTCAACGTAGGTAGCCTCGATAAGTCCAAACTCTAACTAAGAGATAATAAACTTTACCCAAATGTCCATGTGCTTCATTTTTGAGCTTTTTTCGTCACCCTTGAAAAATATTGATGGCTGCTTGGTTATCAATGAAAAGTTGCATGGATAGCTTTATCTAGAATTGTAATTCCTCAAAGAGCGTTTTAAAGCCGAGTAACGTAACCACGTTCGTCGAAGCTGCATAAAATTCCTCCTCCATTGTCGATAATGACCCGGCACCTTGTTTCTTGCAAATCCAAGCAACCCAAACGCCGTCGACAAAGATGAGTCCACCGGAGGTCGACTTTCTGTCACTCTTGGAACCACCGTTGTAACCGGTGCGTACAAGCACGGTGCGGCTAGCGCACAGAGGAAGACTTTCCTTTAAGCGGCGTTCGCCGCTACTTAGCCGATACGCCCTTATAAAAGGGCTTAGTAAGAGAGAACTCTCTTACTCGGGGCCAAGATTCCACTTTGGATTACTAGTTAGCACAATCTAACGCCTCAACACAGGGCTCCCTTAATAAGGGATAGCTAAGGGGAGAACTCCCCTTACGCTACTACACTCACTACGCGCGCGACCGGTAGAGGTCGCGCGTCCAGTAGTCGTTGAGTGAAATGTAAACTGAATGTATATTTAATATGTAATTAGCCTAAATTAATTTAAACTAATGTAAACTATATGTAATACTAAGTAGAACTTACTAAATTCGTACCTAGCTAAAATGTAGTGTACACCACCTGTGTACTAACACGTGGATGGCTGCCACTCCTCCACCAAAGGCTCCTGCCCTGATTGGTTAAAATAACCAATGGTCCAAAACCTTTCGGACCGGTCAATACTGACCCCAACCGTAGTGTACTCACGTACACCACATACTA